>OX375877.1:14716534-15916534 GCA_947359465.1 Metellina segmentata
TTGGAAATTGGATGCATTATGTAAGACTTAAAAGAGATAAATATTTGTGTGATCCTCAAAAATATATTTTTTTGTCTCTCTGCTTTGAGACTACTAGGTAACTCAACACATTTCAGATAATCAATTAATGAACAATGCTTCACTGTTACTGAATTTGGAACTTCAGCACTAGCCTAAAGAATCAGTTCAAAATTCTAGACAATGTTTAAATGCACTTTTTGGGATTCCTATACAAAACCACATGAAAGAGTTGGGACTTCTTGTACAATCCACAAATTGATAATTTCATCCGATTGTTAGATTATTTTACAACTAAATCAATAGCATACAAGAAATTCGATACCCACACAAACTTCACCTTCAATGTAGTTTCCACTACTCAACTTTTCCACATAGAATGATTAGAATTAGAATTATAAAATGAATGATATCAGAACAACCAAACCCAAATAAGTGCTACCTACTTCTCTTTTTGTATGGTCTTTTAAAAGGAACAACAGTTTACTCCATACCTCTGAAACTACATCATTGATAATATTGAGTCATGTCTACACATCCAGTTCAACAGGGATAAACGGAAATAACTACTTAAATAGAATTAATTAAAAGTATCAGTCTTGATAGACAGCTAATAACAATTCAGTCATCGAGATAGCTTTCATATAGTATATAAATCATTGTAAACTTTAGGGAATATAGCAAAAAAAACAAGCTTAAAAAATCACAGGTCTCCGAGGAAATGTGAAGAATTAGCTTGGTTGTATACATGTAAATAATTTCATGATTAATAGGTCATGTTAAAAATGTTTATTTTTAAAAAAGGTGACATTAAAAATAAAATAACTGCCTCTGGCTTCCAAGAAAATATCATGTGACAGCTGTTAGATTTTACAATATCGGTTACGGTTTTTATGGCACAAGGGTCATATTTGGCCGAGCTGAGCCACAAATGTCAACGTCAAGTAAACAATATCCTGAAAGAGAAAGAAGGAGGGGTTTTGGGAATTGAGTGTACATACATATATATATATATATATATATATATATATAGTGAAAGAATTCCGCTTGGGTATCTCGGGAGAATCAACCCCTTCCTTTATTAAATACTGTACATACCATAGGAAAAGAAAGGATCACTAAAGTACCTCAAATCTGTGAAACTCGTGCACACCAAAAGAAGATGCGTTCCTGAGGGCGTGACAGATTAAGGAGGGAGAATATACGCATAAATATTTTCTGTTGTCGTTTTAAATAATTTTACCATTTCTTTGCATTCCAGATTAGTGCACATTTATTCATGATCGACTGCAGCATTATTGACAATATGAAGATATATTTTCAACTTTCTTTTAAGCTATCCAAAAGAATATTAAAATTTAAGATATATATAAAGAGGTTTATGATATGATTGAGATTTGCAAACAAATTACATCACATTATATAAAATTTCTAAAACAATAGTGTACATTTAAGTATAGCTTGTTAATGTTGTAGCTATGGATTGGCAATTTTTAATTAACGTAGTACTAGAGCACTACAATGGGCTATTGACGGCGGTCCAGGATCAATCCCCGAAGGGAAAGATTTGAGGACAAAACCACACAATTTTGAACCATAGTTGTAGCTACGGAAAAGAAATAGTCACGTTTTAAAATGACCAACAGGAAGGGCATGGATTGTAAACAAGGCTGATATAGCTACATGAAAGTAAACATTGGTCATTGTACAAAACCAAAGAACACTAAACAAATGCAATTTCATTTAGTCTAAAGTGGAATCAAGGAAGCAACAATGTAGTGAAATCTAACCTCAATCCTTTACCTCAGGTGGAAAAGATGTTAAATCGAAACATCAACTGTGGTACCAATATAAATGGTAAAACAGAACAATCAGTGAAATCGTCCCAAAATACATTGTATTCACATGCATTTCCGCAAATTTGAATTTGCACCTTAACACCTACAAATATGAGATCCACAGTGTCAATCGACACACGAATGTCAACCAACAAATTATTTCACAAACAATCATTTCCAAGGATAATTTTTCTATTTACATATTTCTCACACCGTAAATCTACATCAAATATCAAGGAAAATAAGTACTAACTAGGCGCTTAGGCCTGTTGGATAGTATTCTATTTGTACGACGACTGTAAATGTTTTCGAATCAAACATTGAAAACACTCAATTCTGTTGTAGTCAAACAAATTTTCTTATGAAATAAATTTAGATTTTAATTTTCACTCTGGGGGATATTTGAGGATATAAGATTCACAATTGTTAATGCAGCAGTGTTAAAAATCAATTTGGATGTGAAATGAGAGTTATGTATCGCAAAAGGGAAAAACAACATTCGCACAGTAACTTTCCACATGGGGTCATGTCAAAAATAACTGCTTCAAAGAAAATGAGATATTTTATATAATCTTCAGCCGTCCATAGGTTAAGAGTAAACCAGAATAATATTTTTTGATGGTGTCAGAAGGTGTAAAGCAGTGTTTAAACTACCTATTACGTTTTACTGGAGATTGCAATGATCACACACAACATGCTACAAAATAATGCACATCAACAACACAATGCACACTTCAAGATTATGGGGACGTAATCCGTTGTTGCTGAAAACAAATTTCACTTTGCACTTGTTTGTAATCCAAAGAGAGGGAATGTCTCACAGCCAAACAAAAAAGACATCATTGATTTCATCACTGACCACACATCCCAGCCTATTTCGAGCGACGAAAAAGCACTCACAAATCACCAAAACCGACGAAATGGAACGAAATGCATTAGAATGGGGCTCCGGTATATTTAATTGTCGCTGGAAAACCACGTAATGAGCTTATATGCGAGTTTGATAAACATCCCCGGAGCGATTCGTGGTGTGTATTTTCCTCGTAGATCGCAGTGCTCCTGTAGATTTCGAACATACTTCACGAAAGATCGAAGCCCGACGACCTTTCGAGATGGGATTGTTTGCAAAAAGTGTAAACCTGCGAAATAAATCCGTGCTTTGGAGCGAGATCTTCGAAAAACCGTTTCCCAGTGAGTAGAAAAGATGAACAAGAAGAGCAGAGGATTTCTCACCCTGGACGCAGAGTAGAGACATCCTTCGTCAAAACAACTTGGAGTTGTCCAATAAACACCTGGATTACATAATTTACACAACTTGGCTTCCCCGTTCAGAAAACCGATCATTCCATAACGTTTAAAAACACATCTCTAGCCTAAGCATCAGTATTCCATTTAGAAGACACATTTCCGCCATATCGTTACGTCATGAGTGACGTCAATGACTGGCGGTTCTCGGAGCAGACTCCGGAGGCAGTGGCTGAAGGACCGCCCATACAAACGCCGAGTCGGAGGCGTCCGCCATCTTTGACCACAATAGATTAATTCCTAAATTTTCATATTTCGTTACCATCAGAGATGGCAGACTTGTTTAGACCAAGGGCCACAAAGATTCAATGTGACTTATGGTAAAAAATATGAAAGTTATCAATTTTTTTTATTGATATTTATCATTTATATTTTATCTTTGGTACAAAAATAGGAAGATTGTAAAAGTAAATAAAGACTTTAATCTGATGATACATGACTGCATTGATTTTACAATTCTTTAATAATTTAGTTCAATTTTTGTAGTAGAAAATTGATTCTAAATTTTCATTTGTCCAGCGGATCCACTTTTTCTCTTTGTTAATATTAATGACTACTACCGCGGCCAGTCACGAGAAAAGGATATCGTTGTGATACATTGTATCACATTACGGAATATTTTACTATTTTTAAGTGAACCTGGTCGAAAAAATGTAAAGTAAGTATGAAATTCAATAAAAACTTAAATTCCCGTCTACTTAGATAGGTAGGTATTTGATTTACGTCGCACTGGAGCGACACAAATGGGCTATTGGCAACGGTCCGGTATCGACCCCCGAAGTGAAAGATTCGAGGATATCGCGTAATTTTGAGCCTCGCACATCGTGTCATTTTAGCAATTTAAGTGGACAAAATTATTTCATAAAAAATACACTTTTTTTTGTACTGTAAAAGAGGCTTTAAGTGACAAAATACTGGTTTGGTATACATTTAACAAATTTAGTTACCGTTTGAATCCAATCCTTCCAGAAACATGCTAAATTTGAAGAAATTTGTCAATTTCGTTCCATACATAAAATATGCTTCAATCAATTATTAATCGTAATTTTGTTTTGTAATTTTTTTTAATATACACTTGAAAATAGTCAACTGATGTATTAAAGGGAAGGTTCTTAAAAAATCTCAAAATTTATGGAAAATTTTGATTGCGTTTAGTATTAGACCTTGCTCGTAAAATTACCGTTACCATTACTGATTTAGTAACTAATCTATTCATTAAATCTATTTGTATCAGTTCCGGACAAATTTTCATTAACATCATTTAAGTAAACATTTTCCTTAGCGCCAGTTGTGTTTATTTCCTATCTCTTGCACTTCTACGAACAGACCAATTGGAAGTTAAGTAAGTTTAGTTAACGTCGTACTAGAGCAACACAACGGGCTATTGACGACGGTCCGGGATCAGTCCCTTTAAGGGAAAGATCCGAGGACAACACCTCGTAATTTTGAACCACGGTCAGATGACGAAGCAACACCTGAGCTGGCACCCCACTCTCCAAACTTCCACGCCAACCCAACGTGAGGACTTTCGGCCACGACAGATTTAAGGTGCACCAGCCGCCTCTACACCATACGCTTACAAACATCCATGCCCGGACCCGGATTCGAACCAGGAACCTTCCGATCTAGAGGCTAACACCTTAACCACTATACCGGTTGGTCGGCCAGACCAATTGGAAGAAAACAAGAAGCAAAATGATATTTGCATGGAACAGTATTTTATGTATAGTTTCCGGGCATTGGGGTACCAAGGATACTTTCTGAGATAGATAGATAGATAGATCTTGTACTTACTTCGTGCTCAGAAAACATCAGTATATCTGGAATTTAACCGGAATTTAAACATTTTACTATGACTTGGAATAGCTTGTTTATATTAATATCAGTTATTTCTACAGACTTCTCAGCATTTCTAAAAAATCTACGAGCGGTGTTTCTATCGTTAGTATTCCCTGTTTGATATTTGGTCACATCTATCAAAACAAAAAACAGCTTTAAAGTTATCTTGCACTTTATTAACTTCCCTAGTCGTTAAATGTACTAATTAATTACTTAGTAAAAGGAAATTTGATGGAACGACAATGTCTAGTCGGTGCAGGTGTAGGATTTTAACAAATAATTTTTTTAACTTCATTATGCATTCCTGGTTCAAATCCGGGTCAGTGCATGGATGTTTGTAAGCGTATGGTGTAGAGGCGGCTGATGCACCTTAAATCTGTCGTGGTCGAAAGTCCTCACGTTGAGTTGGTGTTGAAGCTTAGAGAGTGGGGTGCCAGCTCAGGTGTTGCCCCGTCATCTGCCCGTGATTCAAAATGACGTGGTGTTGTCCTCGGATATTTCTCTTAGGGGATTGATCCCGGCCCGTCGCCAATAGCTCGTTGTGTTGCTCTAGTACGACGAGTAAATTAACAATTACCCTCATTATGCAAGCAAAGTTACCATAAAAATACTAAACGCACTTTGCTCAGATTGATATATTTCTGAGAAAAAAAATGAGGGAATCTTTTCTTTTCCGCCCCATCACAGCCCCTCATTATAATTGTTTTTATACCATCTTTCAACAAAACGTCAGTCTGAAGGATTAATCGTGAATTGTAACTCCAAAACTACTAAAAAAATATTTGATTTCAAGATTCGTAGGTTACAGAATTTTGACATTGCTTTCCTGTAGGTTACAGAATTTGGACATTATTTGCCTGTATAAAACAACTTTGGCATTTCCCAAAGTCTAATGACTTTCGGACATTGTGTTATTACATTTTTGTTACATTATTATTGTTGCTACATTACATTGTGTCAGCTTCTCCTTCGACGTTGGAAAAAGCCAAAAATCGCATGGTGTGAGATCAGGACTGTAAGGGGGATGTGGCATGATTTTAATATTGCATTTACAATGATATAGCTGAACAGAAATGTCGACATGCGGGCGAGCATTATCGTGATGTAATGTCCAATTCCCTACCAGTTCATGTCGCTTTCTCGATATGTGTAGTCGCAAAATTTTCAAAACTGAAATATAATATTCACCATTTATAGTAGTTTTTGGAGGCACAGCATGTTGATAGATTACACTTTTATGATCAAAGAAAATAATCATCATGACCTTTCCAGCAGATTTGGTTTGTCAGATTTTTTTCGGAGGCGGAGAATTAGTGTGTTTCCATACACTTGTTGCGGACTTGTAAGGGGATCAAAATGATGCACCCAAGTTTCATCCCCTGTTATTAGTCTTTACGAAATTCGGATCATTTTGAAGCATCTGTTTCCACTCACAGCATTGGTGAATTCTTGTTTGCATTTGTTCTTCAGTAAGGTGATGAGGGACCCATCTGGAACAAACATGACCAAGCTGTAAATTGTTGCGTTGAATGCGAAATATCAACGTTTTCGAAATGTTAGTTGATGCCGCTATCTCTTTACATGTCATTCGTCGATTTCCTTGCAAGATTGCCCACACAGTGTTAACATTTCGATCATTCACAACACTTTTTGGTCGGCCAGGCTTAGAAGCCAGTTCTGTAGACAAACGTAATTTTTTGAAATGACGATGCCATCTAAAAATCGTAGACTCATCAAAACATTTGTCTTTGTAAGCTTCTTTCATCAACTTAACTATTTCTGGAGCTGTTTAGCTCAAACGATAGCAAAATTTTATGGCAGAACGCATTTCGTTTTTTAATTTGAATCACTCACCTCCATTTCTGTAGGGCAAATAAAAACAGTTCTTTAAACAAGCACGAAAACTAGGAAAATAAATTGTCTGCTTTGTTTAGAATATTTATAATTGTACAGTTAACAGTTTGAAAAAAATCGCCTGCACTTTAATTTTTTAGTTTTGCGGTGTTGCCACTCCGTAAAAAAATTCACTCTGAGTTTTTATGGTATGCACTTTGTAGATAACGCTACTCAACACGCAAACGATTATTAAAGAATTCAGTAATTCAAAATGGCGGATCCGATGAAGAAAGCTCAATGTGTCGAGTAGATGGCCCCATAGTATGATCGCCCCGGTCTCCTGACATTACTCCACTCGACTTTTTCTTTTGGGGTTAGGTAAAAGATGTTGTGTACCGAACAAAAGTTAACAGTGTCGCTGAATTGAAACAAAAAAAAGATCCAAACAGCTGTAGCTACTGTTGATCTTAGCATGCTGAAACGTTCGTGGATTGAATTGGAATATCGTCTTGATATTCTACGTGCTATGAAAAGATCTCAAGTGTAAATTTACTAAGGTAGAAAAAACTTTTTCAGTTATTCCATCCAATGTTGTAACTAGTTTTATTGTAAGCCTCTTTTTTTTTTAATAAATTTTTTAAGTTGTCCTGATCTTTTTGGGACATCCTGTATATTAATGTCTACTAATAAATATAAAAATATTACATTTGTCATTAGTTATAATTTGTCAATGCTTTAAAATTAGAGTAGATTTGAATATTTTAAAATTAGAATTTTGTTTTTCCAGATTTTCAAATCTTGGATTTATTTAATTCTGTAAAATTTTATTACTAATTCCAAAAATTTTGGGTTTGGTTGATTTTTGTGATTTTTTAAATAATATATAATTGCACATCATACAAAAAGGAAAACATGATCATAAAATTAAAATAACTATATCCTTGAAAATTCCTGGAAAAGTTATAATTCCTATAGAATTAATCATGAAAAACAACGTTCTAAAAGTCAAAGTTTCATCTTAAATAATTTATTCAAAGGATCATTACAGCCATAAAACAAAAAATAAAAATGAAAAAATGTATATATCATTAAAAAAAAAAAATTCTTTACAATTGTATTGAGATTGTTGCATCACGTCCAAAATTAAATAATGAGAGACGCCGTCGCCATTTGATATCGATCATTATAAGTTCCCGGACACATGTCTAGTAATAGTATTAATATTGTATTTAAATTCCCTTTATTTTTCGATAAAAAACTATTAATGATGAAAAGAGATCATAATTAATGTTTTTTTTTCTATGTTTTGGGACATCAGCATTTTCGTAACATAAATTAAAGCGGCAAAAAAAAAAAACCGGCATATCGATCGTTACGTGATTTTGACATCGCTTTTTAAAAATAAGAAAAGCATGTTTACGGCAACAAAAATGCACAAACACATAAAAATGCTTAAAAACATTTAAAAGGTTATTTTAAAGACAAATAAATGCAGTTTAAAGTAATTACAATACATATTTTGCTTCAGATATAGAGCTATATCGATCCTTACTCTTTGACATCGCGAAATGCTAGAATGGCTGTATTTTTGTTTGTTTGTTAATCCTTCTTCTAGGTATATAAATGCCCTGAAGGCCGCATTGCTAGAGCAGTGGAACTTAATTCCCCAAACTGTGGTTAACAACATTACTGACAGCATGAAAACACGTTGTGGTATGTGTGTACAAGTCAGAGGAGATCACATCCCATATTAAATTCATAAACCTTAATTTTTTTTCTGACTTACCTTGTCACATATGATAGCCATTTTTATGGTTTCATGCTACAGTTTTATATCATATGCAGTGTTCATAAATTTATGTGTTATCACGTTATGTCTCATTCCAGACAAATTCATAAAATTAAAGTTCACAGTCTCTGAGAAATCCATGATTCTATGCATGTAAAGATAATTTTGGACACCAGTGTAATTTCGCAAGCAAGAAGGCCACTTGAATTTTAAGACTTCTGATTACTTTAGTAGCGATTTGTTGGATCTTTTTCTATTTTTAGGATTTATGGGGTTGAAACGAAGTAAAAGGCACAAATATGCTAAAATTTGGAATTATGTTTCTATTTCTTCGTCAAATAGCTAACAATCGCCGAAATATTCGTTTTTCTTGCTAAACTTGTTTCACAAAAACTACTTACAAATTTTTTGAAGAAAAAGGAATCACATTAAATCATTGTGGTTGTTTTCTCGACGATGTCATTAGGAAAAACTGACCAGATCTTGAAGGTCGAGACCTCTCGTCATTAGAAAGAACTGACTAGGTATTTGATCTTGTCACCGTCGAAAAATCTCCAATCATGATGACGAGTATCTATTGACTAGCAAAATTGGTCATGTCTTGAAAGACGAGATATATCGTCGAATTGCCAGCGACAATAACCGCGTTTTTGCCTGTGAAACGGCTGTCGGGCCAAGGAACTTCGGTTGGCTTTTGGTAATTTTGAATGAACGTCGTACTAGCCTTTACGCTGCGCCAGGTACACAATTGTTACCACTTCAATTTCGTTTACACCAACGGCATAGTATAGATCTGTGCACAGTGAATATGATCCCCTCTTTTAAGTGACTGTTGGCAGCGATCCCCATTTACGAGCTGTCAGCGACTGACCTTCTAGAGGGTTCCTCCTTTTGTTCGGTACCCTATCCTGTCGACCGTGAGGCGTGAACGCTTTGGGGGAAAGGCAGAAGGTCGCTCGCCACACAATGCTATGAAAGGAAAGTGTCAGTCGTGAATGCCACTCAGGGCTCCATCGCTCAAGTTAGGTAATTAGGTAAGGGGGTCGGACATGCAGACGAAAGAGTCGTTCCTGGAGACGATTGAAAAAATATAAGCACCGCAGCGTAAATGCTAGAAAAACACAACGGGTTATTGACGATGGTCCGGGATCAATCCCCGAAGCGAAAGAACCGAAGACAACACCACGTAATTTTGAACCACGGTCAGATGACGAGGCAACACCTGAGCTAGATCCCAACTTCCTCACCAGCGCAACGTGAGGACTTTCGGCCACAACAGATTTAAGGTGCACCAGCCGCCTCTACACCATACGCTTACAAACATCCCTTCACTGACCCGAATTCGAACCAGGAACCTTCCGATTTTGAGGCAAATAACACCTTAACTTCCAATAGCCCGTTGTGCTGCTTCAGTACAACGTTAATTAAAAATTACCTTTTAGAAGAACATTTTAGACAACCAGGTTCTTCCTCCGCTCTGGAAATTTTATGGAATGGACGAATGTTACTTCCAGGACGACAACGCTCCTTGTTATGTTGCAACCTCTGTCGAGCATTGGTATGGATAAATGGATGTAAAACGTCTTCCCTGGCCAGCTCAGAGTCCCGACCCCATAGAACATTTGTGGGACGCGTTAGAGCGACGCTTACAGACCAGGGAACCACGTCCGAAATCGACAACTGAGCTAGCGACATTCTTGCAGCAGGAATGGACATAAATACCCGTAGCTGTGTATCGAAACCTTGTTGAAAGTATGCCCAGGAGGGTTGCTAGTGTAACTGCAGCACGTAGGGGACCATTCCCCTATTAAAGCATGTATTCTTTCCCTTATACAATCGCAATTTGCTGTCCGATCCATTATTGTAGGGTAGTGTATCTATAACGTGTGTATATTCAACAAAATATGTGAACACTCGTAAGTGGCCACTGATTGAAATAAATTCAGTGGCCACTTAACAAATTTCTTAATTTTAACCCTTAATGGTAAGTAGTGTTTATGGGCTGTAATAGACATTGTTTTACGTACAATAGTTAAATCATTATAAAATTTTAATGTCTTTAAACATACATTTAATAAAAAATTATTAAGGATATGGCAGGACCATGAACTTAAGGTAGAAAAGGTGATTGAGTTGCATGGCTTATTCTTTCCCTTATGTATTATTTCCCTTATACCATCACATCTTGCTGTCTGGTCCATTATTGTAGGGTAATGTAGTTCTCAACATCAAGATCTGCAAGTGCCTTTGCTGATGACGATATATCTCGTCTATCCAGAATAGGCGACATGACGAGATACCTCGTCATCAACCGAGGCCGCGGTAGACCGATTGGTGGAGTTAAGGACTGACAACCGGGGGGTAGCGAGGTCGAATCCAACCCAAAACCATCGTGTAGACAGTTTAAGTCCCTCGTGGCATTAAACGTCTACTCGTTGTCATGGTGTGGAAGTTTGGATATTGGGATGCCAGCTCATGTGCAGACCTCGTCAACTGACCTTGGTTCAAAATGACGTGACGTCGTCCTCGCATCTTTCCCTTAGGGGATTGATCCCGGACTGTCGTCAATAGCCCGTCGTGTTGCTCGAGTGCGACGTGAATTAAAATTACTTTACCTCTAATGACAAGACATTTCATGCATCAACATCCGATCAGTTTCGTTAATACCTAGTCGAGCCAATTACCAGGAGACTTAAATTAGGCACGGTCCTGAGCACTGAACACCAAATTGGCGTTTTGATAGCATTACGTGTCAAAGCCTGTCACGGGGATCCTTTCACGGTACCTGTCTCGGCCACCCTGCCGGATCCTCCAAGAAAATTAAGTTCGAACCGGATATGGGGACTATCGATTTTTTTAAGACCCTCCTCGTTTTCTATGGCCGCGGAAACACGTCCATAAATGTTGAATTCAAAACGATTTTAAGGTCACGGGGGGAAAGTGTCTCCTATGGCCCCGATAATCAATTTGATAGTGTCATTCCCAGGCTCGCTTCGATTACGCCCCTTAATTATCCCGCAGCCCTCCTTGCCCGCCCCCCAGCCCGGAATATATTTTCCCACGCCCCGGCCTCCCTCACGATTCCGGTTTTTTGGGAAATGCATTTCGAATCGAGTGCCGAAGAATGCGAAAGAAATGTGTCGAGTTTTGTTTCGTTGCCTTGTATTCATTTCGATTTGGTGGCTGTATTCTAGTTTAATCGATTTGAATTGCTTCCTGGTTTTCGTGCCTGGGTGCAGGGGTAGTGTCGGGGTAACTAAAAAATACAAACTTTAGTGGGTTCTAATTACTTTTATTTACATTGATTGCTGTACTATCCGAAGTACAAAAAAATTATGTATTATCTTAAGTTCAGTACAATGTCCCAAATCTGGACGTCCGAAATCCGGATGTTTTGCTAACCAGGGTTTTTTCTTCTCACTTTTTTCTATCTTTTTGCCTCTTTTAAGAACCTAATTGATGAAGCAACGCAAAATAACGGACATGTTCAGAGTAAACACGTCACAGAAAAATTAGATTTGTCAAAAAATTTGCTACAGTGTATTAAAAAGTTTTTCCTTTTTTTTTTTAATTATTCCTATTTATATATTTGCTATTTTAGTATTGCAAATATATTACGGACGTAAATACCGGGCAGAAAAATTCGTGTGCGGGAAAAGGGCTTAGATTAGATTATTTTGATTTAAAAAAAACTGCAAATAATCCAAAATCCTGAAAAGTCCGAATGGCTGAGGTCTGGAGGATTCCGGATTTTGGACTTTGTACTGTGTAAAAAAAAGATGTGCTATCGTAAGTACAAAGAAAAAGATGTATTATCCTAGTACAAGGGAAAATATGCACTATCTTAAGTGAAAAGAAAAAGCACACTATCCGAAGCACAAAAAAAGATGTATTATCCAAAGTACAAAGAAAAAGTTGTACTATCCTAACAAAGAAAAAGATGTACTATCCTAACAAAGAAAAATATATACTATCCCCCAAAGTACAAAGAAAAGATGTGCAATCCTAAGTATAATGAAAAAGATATACTATTCTAGTACAAAGAAAATATGCACTATTCTAAGTACGAAGAAAAAAATATACTATCTTAGTACAAAGAAAAATATGTACTATCCTTGGTGCAAAGAAAAAGGTATACTATCGGAAGTACAAAAAAAGATGTACTATCCAAAGTAGTACAAGAAAAGATGTACTATCCAAAGTACAAGAAAAAGATGTCATATCCCAAGTACAAATTAAAGATGCACTATCCTAAACACAAAGAAAGAGATACACTCTACAAGTACAAAGAAAATGATGTTCTATCCTAAGTACAAAGGAAAGGATGTACTATCCTTACTACACATGTTGCTTGTTCGAATCTCACCAAAGACGGTAGTATACAAAGTGGGCTGATGCTCGTTAAATTTGTCGTGGATTCACATGTCCTCACAGTAGACTGGTGTGGAAGTGTTGAGAGTGGAGTGCCAGCTCAGTTATGGTCATCTGAAAAAAATTACGTGATGTTGTCCTCGAATCTTTCCCATCGGGGGTTTTTGCATCATCATCTCACCGTGATTAAAATTTAGGTGGTGCTGTCGTCGGATCTTTCCCTTTAGGATTGATCCCGAAGCTTCATCAATAGCCCATTGTGGTGCTCTAGTACGACATGAATTAAAATATCTACCTACCTAAGTACAAAAGTTTAAGTATTTAATTATCGTCGTACTGGAGCAACACAGTGGGCTATTTATTCCCAAGTACAAAGGAAAAGATGTACAATCATAAGTACACAAAGAATATTCCTAACTAACCGTGACAAGAGATCAGACACTAACGCAGTTGTTCTTGGCGCTCGCCAAGTACAAGAAAAGTTACGCCAATCAAGGAGTAGCGCCAACAACTGTCACAGAGATACGCAGGACGAGAATCGGTTAGCAGTCAGTGTACTGGTATGTGGTAACTATACCAGTGGTGATTTTCTGAATGATGTTTCTTGGGACATAAGAAAAAACTCACCAGATTTTGATATCGTCATCATTGAAAATAGGCAATGCATTAATGTCGAATATTTCGTCCTTTGCAAACTTGATTACACTCAGAATAACCTGAACTTTAAGATTTTCGAAGCTGGATAGAAACGGAACTACCTGACTCAGGTGGCTATGGTGCATAAATATTTGGTGGGAGGGGTGACGTGAGAGATTTTTTTTTGGGGGGGAAGGGGAGTTACCAAATATGGCCAGCGAATAATCAGACAAAATAGACCAGACCTTTCAAAAGATCAAATGCTGGGAGAATTTAGCGTATGTACCGCTGTTAATCATGGATTCAAGGAGTCCTTTGAGCCGAGAAGCATTTTAGATTTCTTTAAACGTAGGTAGGTAGTTAATTAAAGTCGCACTGAAGCAACACATCGTGCTATTGGCGACGGTCCGGATTCAATCCTCTAAGGGAAAGATCCATTTCCCGATAGACGAGATATCTACCTTTAAAAGAAAATTCACAGGATATTGATCTCGTCATCATCTATATATAAAAAAAAGGATGTGTGTATATTCTCTATACAAATCCACACCGTTTGACTCATCCACACCCAATTTGGTACACTTGTACTTTAGAACACTGCGGAAAACATAGGCTATTATTTCTTTCCTGTCTTCACACCCATCTGTAGCTACGAAAATTGGTACACAGGTAGTCCTAAAAGTGCCCCTCGAACCCCAATTTTAAAATGTAAACTTTGTTTTTCTGCAATAAATGGGCATGGATAAGGAAACACGTTCTACAGAGTTCGTGTATGAGTTAACACAGGGAAATATCACGGTCATATTTTAGCTGTCGCGGTCATATTTGAAACCCAAGCAACACCGGGTTATTCAGCTAGTAAGAAATAAACGGATGGTGCTGTGCTGGGAAGCCTCCAAATTCAACGTGTACATCAGTGAGCGTTTTTGGTGATGGAGAGTGATAGAAATCAGTACTACACTGTTTAGATTTCACACGTCAACTGTTCATCACTTCACACATATATCACAATTGGTGCACTCACTGTTGATGGTGAAGGTTGTAGATCAATACCGACCTCTATGGGTCGAACTCCACTGTCAGAATGACCGAGCGATGTCTAATTTGATTGACAGTGTGTGTTGAAGTGGTCAAGAACAGAGCGACACTGCACCCCTAAATTGGACTTTGACATTTATTTACAATACAATATAAAGTTTCGAATATACACGCCAAACCGTCCAATGCAAAAACATGTCTCACTCCTCTGAAAATTGCAAACAAATTCTCCCCTTATTCATGTTCTTTTTCAGAATAGTACCCAATATTTCATGTTCTTAATCGTATCAGAACTAAGGCATTGTCATCCATCGATGTTCGTCCACTAGAACAAGTAGCAACTAGAACGCAAGAACAACTGTTCTTGTAACCTATCTGTGTTCGTAACCAACGTGTTGAAAGACAGGGAATGGTGACATCACCATTCGATTATAAAACGTTTATGTCATCAGATATGCTATTTGCGTTGAACTGAGCGTTGGAAGTACTTGCTGCAACTAACATCAGGCATTTGTTCACCTTGAATGTACGACGCCTATGCTTTCAAGAACTTCCTCCGAGCCCGTCGACACTCAGCATTGTGGATATCCGGATCTTCTTGGATTCCTCATCTCTCAATCTTTCTTCCTGTTGACGTTTCTATAATTTTTCTTGTTTAATTATGCATAAATTTGGACATTTTGAAATTTTTGCGAAATTTCCGCCCTTTGAAGTCCGATATTTGAACAAGTATCTCTACTATTATAAAAAGGAGTTGTCTGTTTGTTTACTGCACGCAGAGTCCTGACGAATCTATGGCAATTATAGTAATGGGATTCGGCACTCAGGTTGTCTGAATTTTTTGCAATTCAATCTAGAACATTTTTAGATGAATTTAATTATTATTGTTTTTTTTTGTGATGGCAACAACATAAAAGATCAGATTCTAAATTTATTTTTTCCGTTTTCATTTTGCGCGGAGGAATTATTTTCCAGCAGACGATAAAAAACAAGGTTTTAACTTTAGTTCTTTTTTCTTTCTCGTAGACCGCTAACGATAGAGTAAAATGGATTTGAAATCTGCGGAAAATTTCACACTAGATCAATACCTAAAACTATGATTTGCTTAAATAAATAAAATTTTTAAATTGAATATCTTTTATATTTTTGCAAGAGAATGTGACGTCATGCCAACATTCGTGTTCCAAAAATAAACAGATTACATTGCCTGTCCTGTTACGATTTCAACGAAAGAAAGCAAAGGAAATAAAATACATTTTCGCAGGCATTTTTTAGTTCTTTTCTTGTAAAATCGGGATCGTAAAAGATAGATTGAAAATTTCAACGGATTTGAAATCTGCGGAAAATTTAACAAATACCTTATACGTTTGATTTTCTTTTAATACATAATTTTTCAATTAAGTATTTATATTTTCGCAAGGGGAGGTTGTGAATTGTACGTTATGTTTGTGCACGCCGAATTCCTATTTGGTTTGCAAAGCAAACCAACATCACGGGCAACTCCATTATGGCTGTTATCCAATTTGCGAAGTAAACCATAGTTCATGATATACATAATTTGGTTTGCCAAGCAAACCAAATTGGAATTAGCAGGGAATTCATTCTAATATTCTGCGAATTTCTATTTGGTTCGGAAACCTCTACAATGTCACAACCCTAACTCACTGTCACCCAGATCCACATCTGTTGAAGATGAAATCTGAAAATGAGACCTGTAAATTTAAGAAAATGTCGACTCACTGTCAAAGCCTTAGAAACGTCTGGGGTTTTCTTCACGCTCGTCAAAAAATTGTTTTTCTTGCTTCGCGAGCACAGTGTAATACTTTTAGAAACACCAGGTGCGTACTCTATAATAAGGAGTTCAACCTGAATGGAAACCAGACCCAACTGGAATAGCTTAATAGCACTGTTGCCATAGTGATGCTTTTGATATGGAATATTGGGTTAAAAATAGTAATTCGATGCGATTGAGGTGGAGGTTGTCACTATACCATTTATACTAGAACTCATTGTGCCCCGGAGGCCCGGATGGAACAGCATCTGATTAGCAACCGGAGGTCTCTGCGAGTTCGAATTCAACCAAAAACCGTAGTGTACAAAGAGGATGGTGCAACGTTAAATCCGTCTTGGTCTTAAATGTCGTTAAATGGTAGTTTGGAGAGCTGGGTGCGCGGTGTTATCCTCGGTATTGGTAATTTTTAATTAACGTCATACTAGAGCAACACAACGATAGACGACGGTCCGGGATCAATCCCCTCAGGGAAAGATCCGAGGAAAACACCACGTCATTTTGAACCACGGTCTATTGACGAGGCTACACCTGAGCTGGCACCCCACTCTCCAAACTTCCACGCCAACCCAACGTGAAGAATTTTGGTCACGGCAGTTTCAAGGTACTCCATCCGTCTCTACATCATGTGCTTAGAAACTTCCATGCACTGACCCGTATTCAAACCAGGAATCTTCCGATCTAGAGGCTAACTCCTTAACCTCCAAATATAGGGGATAAGGTAGCAAATGGTAGCTTTTTTCTCGAAAGGCTATGTTGAAATTTGCGCAAGTCGATTAATACACATAATCTTGTTTTTCTCCCTCCTCCACTTCATATTCTGCCCTCTGTCTTCGCAGAGTTATAAATGACCGTTTCCGGCAGACGTTTAAGGACTTAATGTGGCTCGTTACGATATTTTACACCGTCGAGAGCAGGACACTTTCAACTTATCTCAGACGCCACTTGCCACTTAATTATTTTAAAATAAGCCGTGAGTTGATTAATCAAGTCACGTCCCAACTGAAAGCGGAGAAGTCGTCGACCGAGAATTAACTATTTAATTAGATCTATTCGTTATTCATGGCGGTTGTGATCGTAAAAAAAAATTCTCCTTTTTTTCTCAATGTTTTGCAAGGAAAAAACCTCGAAAACCGTTCATCGTCATAACCTTTTTCATTATGATAGGCTGGAAGTAAGTAGGTAGTATATTAACGTCGCAATGGATCTACACAACGGGCTATTGGCGACGATTCGGGATGCAACCAGAAGAGAACGGTGCAACACCTGAGCTAGCACCCCACTCTCCAAACTTCCAGGCCAACCCAACGTGAGACTTTAAAGGTCACGACAGGTTTAAGGTGCACCAGCCCCCATGTACACTAGTCTGTGTCTAGACCGAGTTTAGAACTCGCAATTCTCCGGTTTCCAATCCGATGCTCTTCCGCCGACCAACCGGTCAGGTGGTTAAGGTGTTAACCTCTAGATCGGAAGGTTCTTGGTTCGAATCCGAATCAGTGCATGGATGTTTGTAAGCTTATGGTGTAGAGGCGACTGGAGCAGCTTAAATCTGCCGTGGCCAAAAGTCCCGACGTTGGGTTGATGTGGAAGTTTGGAGAGTGGGGTGCCAGCTCAGATGTTGCCTCGTCATCTGAACGGGGTTCAAAATTACAAAGTGTTGTCCTGGAACCTTTCACTTGGGGGGTTAATCTCGGACGGTCTTCAATAGCCCATTGTGCTGCTCTAGTACGATGTTAAATAAAAATTACCAATTACCGATGCTTTTCCAACTGGGCTATCTCTACCCTATATACAGCAGGTGGTCATCCTGTTCCCGTTTCCCAAACCACGCCTCCCCAACTCGCCATAGGTTTTAGAGCGTGAACAAGGGAGAGGCAGGGATGACTTCTTCCAACACTAGGGGGTCCGGGCAGAGAAACGCCCCCGCCGGGGCAGGAGAGCACGCGCCGCCCCATGTGAGCACACGCGCGGCATTTATAGATTCACAAATGACGTTCTATATTGCTCCAGCAATAGATTTTATACAATATCGAAAGAGGTTGAAATTTAGAAATACAGTTAGATATTTAAAGTTGACGTTTACATAATAATAAGTCAATTCACACAATAAGCATTTCAAACATGCCATTTAAGTATATACATAAATAAAGTCAGGAGGACACTTTGCAGAAAAGCAATTTAGATATATAGATATGTTACCGCTAGAGCTCGAAAGCCGTTAATGTACACATTACGTAGCTGATCTGCAGATTAACTGATTCTCTCCGTTAACGTGCGGAATCAAGAGTTTTCAGCATTTAACCCAGGTAATGTGCACATTAACGGCTTCCGTATCCTTAAAGTTGAAAAGTTTGTTTCCCTCATTTCCTTTCCCTCCACCTTCCCCCTCTCCCTCCACTTTTAGTTTTAGTTTGGTTTCGTCAGAGTCTTGTCGTCGCCGGTTGTTTTTACTCTCATAATTTGCGTCGGCTGCCTGTGCGTAGCATAGCTAATTCTGTTTTCAAATTCGTTTCTTCATGTTAGCGCGAGAATTTGTGTCGTGATTATTTTTAAAGCAGATAAATTTAACTCCTAGTATGAAAGCAAGCACCGAATTGGTGAGTAAAATAAAGAAAATATTCTTAGCAAACCTCTTTAGCGAAGATTTTAAATATAATAGCGTTTTAATGCCAAAACGAAAGTACGATTCCATAATTGAAGATGTAAAGCGAATAAAAGTTTCTAAGAAAAAAGAATCATCTCGAGATTATCGAATAATTCAATAAGGTATGATGTGTTGACTGTAAGTTCCTGTTGTTTCAGCAAATATCTTACTTTCACTTTAACGAGTGCCTAGTAGGTAATGTGCAGATTATCTAGGTGATTTTCAGATTACCTAGGTAATTTGAGAAATGAAAACAATTTTTGGCACTTTAACGGATCGCCCTAGTTAATCTGAACATTACCTAGATAATCTGTAGAATAACTGATTGCTGCAATTTAGCGGTAACATATGTTATCACAAATTACAAAAGGTGAACAAAACAGAAAACACATTTTAGAACAGCAATTTAGATATACACTACCCTATAATAATGAACCGAACGCCAGCGGATTTGCAAAAAATCCGACTACTTGTTTGGGGGTGTTTTTCGTGGTATGGCCTGGGACCTTTGCACGTTGTTCCTGGTCAATTAAACGCCGACGCCTACATGAACATTTGGGACAATCATAATCTTCCTACGCCTTGGTAATTTTATGGAACGGACGAATGTTACCTCCAGAACGACAACGCTCCGTTGCCATGTTGCAGCCTGTGTCAAGCAGTGGTATCAAGATATGGATGTAAAACGCCTTCCCTGGCCTGCTCAGAGTCTTGACCTAAACCTCATAGAACATTTGTGAGACGCGTTAGAGGGATGCTTACGGACCAGGGAACCGCGTCCGAAATCTACAGCTGAGCTGGTGACATTCTTGCAGCAGGAATGGACACAAATGCCCATAGCTGTGCATCAAAACCTTGTTGAAAGTATGCCCAGAAGGGTTGCTAGTGTAATTTCTGCACGTGGGGGACCATCCTCCTATTAAAGTATGTATTCTTTCCCTTATACCATCACATATTGCTGTCCGGTCCATTATTGTAAGGCAGGGTATAAACACGTTATAAAATGGATACATAGTCCAGAAATATACATCGTCGGTGGATATAAACGAAAGAACATGGGATATAGTAGTACCATTGAGATGAAACGGAGTATATTACAGTGAAGAAGAGAAGTATGCACATAAAATGATTTGTGAATATCCCTCTGAGACCGATAACGAAATAATGTGTGGGTCGAAGAGCCTAGGCCGAAGGCCTTATATCTCCTTCTGAAGTTGGACTGGGAACGGAACGGACGCATCAATTACGGATTACCTTGTAGAAAACTGCGATTCTCCCCATCAAAATTAATAGAAATTTAATTATTGTAAAAGAGCTGAGGGGAGAATGGTGAAGGAAGTGACAATGAACTTTGAAAAAGTAAAATAATTGAGATAGAAGATAGAATTTAGCAATTGATACAGTTAGAAGTCCAATTCACGTTCCAAAGTGGGCCGAGGAAAGGCTAGCAGTACCGAAAAGAGATGGTGTAAATGCACGAGCTGTGGTGTTGATTAGGGTAAAAAATAAGTAAAGAGAAAAATAAGAAATGAAAGAGGTCAAGGTGGTGGATTCAGGAGATTTATAGAGTCCCTGAATTCACCACAACGACGTTTGGGACGGGGGTTAGTAAGAAAATCACGTTCAAGCTGAGATTTGGGTCTTGCGAGTTTTCACAAAGGAGATATCATAGGGAGAGATGTCTTGAAGCAGTGCCTTAGGGACATGTGAAATTCTGTGAAAAAATTTTGTGGAAAGGGTTTTGATACATTCGAAAATGGGTTCAGTTGTGAGAACTCTATGAAATGATTTTTCACGCCGGACAAAATAAGGAGCGTTGATCGTTTGAAGGAGAGTAGTATTTTGAAGAGATTGGAGGTATTTGATATTAGTTTTGCAAGTTTAATCTGGGACAGCCTACTATGTAATCCGGTCCCAATGGATCTCCCCAGAAGAATCTTCGCGGCCAACTTCAGAATTTTAAACGGACGTGACTAGCTCCAAGGACATGTCTAGCGGATTGGTGTGAAAGACATTCCTGACTGCCCTCTGTGTTCCACTGGAGAGACTGAATTTTAGCCACTTGACAGTTTGTACTACTATGTCCAACTCAAATTTTACTGTCTTACCTCTTGAGAACTATATTTCAAAGGCTAGTTTTTATTAGGCTGCACGAATGGAAATGGTCAATACGACCCATTCTTCAACATAATTTTTAAAAAAAGTGTTGAAAATGGAGCCCTAATATGGATGCATAAAGAATAGTGGGTCTTATGATAGATTTGTGTATAAGGGTTTTATTTTTGAGAGAGAGCGGTGGCTGTGGCGTCCAATGAGAGAAGAGAGGCTGTATATGAGAGAAGAGAGGCTGTATTTGAGAGCAGGGGTCTTTTTAGCAATCGTTTTAATATGTGGGGTAAAAGTAAGTTTGGTGTCAAGAGTAAGGCCGAGGTATTTGTAGGTTTCAACAAGAGGGATGGGGTCATTGAAGAACTTGATGTTTTGAAGTTCAGAAGGAGATTTGTTGGAAAACATAAGGAAGGCACCTTTGGAGGGTTTATTTTAATCTTCCAGTTGGTTAACCAGAGTTGGAGTTTATAGACGTAATTTTGAATTTGTTAAGAAATCTTCTGTTTTGGTTTTGGTACATGATAGCTGTATCGTCTGCATAAATGGCGAGGGGAGTTCTAGGGCCGGTAGGAATATCATTGATATAAATATTAAAAAGAAGTGGGGAGAGGAAGGAACCTTGTGGTACACCGGCTTGAATGCAAAATTGTTGAGTAAGAGTGGTATGAGAGAAAATTTTGAATAATGTCAATGAGTTGAGGGGGAACTTTAAGGTGGATGAGTTTATGTATGAAGCCATAGTGCTGAACACCCTTGACCTTTTGCTGAATTTTTGTTGTCGATTGTCGTATTTGGGGATACGCTGGATTGCGGGATGATCAATGATATCAAGGTTATCGTAGAATTTTATGGCAAGTTAAAAGCCTTAGACTGGAACTGAGCTAAAATTAGTTAGACACATGGCTTTTATACAGTGGCAAATAGAGAGGTAGTGGATCAATGAGAATGGCTGAGTATGTAGTTGTGCGGAATCATAAAGAGAGTTCAGTTGATGCGATACAGCAGATGCTAAGATGATTGAATTAAAGTAAATTAAAAAATTGTTGTCGATTGTCGTATTTGGGGATACGCTGGATTACGGGATGATCAATGATATCAAGGTTATCGTAGAATTTTATGGCAAGTTTACTGAAGAATTGTTTAAGTGCAGTAATTTCAAGATCTTCGCGGATTTTATTGTTTCTGTAGTACCAGCGATATATGCGCTGATAATAGCTTCTAGTTTTTGGAGGTTACTTTTCGTTGCATATCTCCAGACCAGACTAGCGCAGCTGATTTTTGGTCTGATTATGGTTTAGTAAAGAAGCAGTTTTAAGTAGGTAGAATTTTTTTAATTTTGACCAATTAAGGTATAAATATTGAACTTAGCAGTGATGACTTTGCTTCTGAGGGAGGAGATGTGGTTTTCAAACGTTAAATCAGAGTCCAGAGTGACGCCAAGATAAGTGCAATCAGGGGACCAAGGTATTTCATTTCCATAAAAAATGGGGGGGGGTGACGTCTGCCTAATACTGAACAAGGTGACAAACATCCTGCCACATTGAGTGTGGACAAAACTGGAACCCTATTACGAGGCTAAGTGAAGAAACGTATTTCATACACTACTTCTAAAAATAGATTTCTCTCAGCACCGCTATGGGATAAAATAGTGTAAAGTGGGACCCTTCGACATCTCATAACCATAGACAGGTGTCATCTAGTCTAGAAGCGGCGTCGGGGAGACGAAAGGGATGTCGACTCAGTTCTGATCTGGCATCTATGGAGTTTTTTTTTTTTTTTTTTGGAAAGGCTGGAAGCTCTCGAAGGAAGATGATCGTTTGAAAACTTGGAGAGAACAACGTTTTGTTCTGGATCCCATCCTGGGAAACTATTTGCGGTAGAACCTCTACCAGAGTTCGTATATTGAACATTTTTCTCGGATATCCCACCCTGGGATGAGATTTAACGTGCTTTGACCAACGTCATTGTAGCTGAAGTGTGATCAATTCAGCTTTTTATATAAATGTATATAAAAACTCATTAGTCGAAGAGTTTTGGTTAAATAATTTAGTGCCAAACACTACAGGGGGTGAGTAATATTTTTGCTTTTCCTATTAAAAAGTATAGCTTGGCATTTGTCAACCATGATTTTAATTTTCCAAGCAGCAGGCCAATATTCAAGCGAGTGTAGGTAATTTGTAAGTGTAGTCATGGCATCTGCACGATGATGGTGTATGGCTAAAACAGCTGTATCATCTGCAAATATGCAAAGAGCATAGATGTTTGGTTTTAAGGTATGTCGTTCACAAACAGAATAAATAGTTTGGGTCCCAGGATTGAAACCTGAGGGGTGCCACCCTGAATGGCCTGTGTGGTTGAAAAGGTCTTGTTGACACGAACGACGAAACGCCTACCTGTTAGATAAGAAAACAGAAGTCTGATAATTGAGGCAGATATGCAAAATGTGATTAATTTGTGAAGACGACCGTTGATTCAAACCCTATCAAAGGCTTTGGCAATATCTAGGAATAGGAGTCCGATAGGCGGTCGAAAGTTGGGCACAGTTGTATCCGGAGTTTTTTTAACGAGCGTATCTGTGAAGTGGACTCGACCATTATCCTCCTTTCTACATGTGGTCTTAAGCCTCCATTTGGTATCGTCCTATTGAGCATCAACAAGAGCCACTTCACCACAGGCGAATGGGAAGATGCTCTTTGTGGAAGAAAGACCCTAAACACATTGC
The DNA here is from genome assembly GCA_947359465.1 of Metellina segmentata. Classification (NCBI taxonomy): domain Eukaryota; kingdom Metazoa; phylum Arthropoda; class Arachnida; order Araneae; family Tetragnathidae; genus Metellina; species Metellina segmentata. Next base: position 14,740,469 of record OX375877.1, read on the forward strand.
AGCAGGGTTATTTTGCGTATTCTCGTAGTTCTTTAAAACAAAACAAAAAATAGCCCGTTTAAAAGTGCGGTCTGTTATCAAAGATGCGTATATCCTACTAGCGGTTGACTCTTTGAAACCTAAAAGAACACAGGTCGCTGGAAGTAGGCGGTGATGGGTTTCTCGCATAGTGAGGAACAATCTCCCCCTACTTGTTTCTCACGCTGTCACTAAAATGTTCAATACTATTTATGGAAAGCTGGACGCTCTTCAATATTTCACACAAATTTACTCTACGAGTGTCACACATGTCTGTACTATTTACATCACAATGATGATTGCATTCTTCTTGCAACACTTTTTTCGTGGGCTTGAAATATTTCAGATTCAAACTTTCGATTTTTAATCTTATCTTATATCTTACTGCTTCCAATCTGTTTGATTAACCCTTGTGTTGCAAAAAAAAAATGCTCGCAGATAGAACAAAATCTACCTGTTCTTGAGTTTTATGTATTACACAATAGTTAAGTGATATTCAAATGCGCTTATTGTTCATAATAGGGACATAAATATAGTATATATAGAACTGTTTTCTAGTATTCATATTCTAAAAAACTAATAGTGTTTAATACTTTACTCTACGAATTGCAAAATTTAAACTCATTGATTTTTACCTGAGTTACACAAGAATACACAAGTAATAGAATATTTTACTCTCTCTCTCTCTTCTAAGTTTTTTGAAAATCAAAATTGACACCATTCATTTTATTTCAATGTAGACGTTCACTTTTCAAGATAAAATTTTGTGCGGATGCAACGATGTAATATCTTATCAGTTTAAAATTATTCGAAATATTCCAAGAATTAATTTTTACAAACTTGACTGTAAACAAACTTTTAATATTATATGTAGAGAGAGACGAGTGAATTTTCCATGGAGCTCTTGTGCCAAAAGCACTTGTCCTCAGGTAGCAAAGTCTTAAGTTCAGAATGCGATAACGTTAACAGAAAAATTTAGTGGTATAACAAAGTCATGGGCGTCAGGTGATCAAGGAGATGCAGTTAAAGTTGATGCTATTAGAGAAGACATTACAATGGCAGTGGGGACACGCCTATAACTTCAGTAAGATCGTAGAAATACCAGAGTTCAAAATACCAGTGGCTACGGAGTTTAAAAAGGAACAAGAATTAGTAAAGTTAGAATGTTTTTTAATTGCATGGTTTTCCTAAGAATTAGAAGAGGAAATTTTTAAAAAACATAATGGATTGGAGATCAAAGATATATATTTACATTTTTAGCACAGTTCAGAATAGCTCTTGGTCTGTTTTTGTTACTTGATGGACGAAAGTTGTATTTAGTGATTTGCGCTACAGCTAATTTTTTAATGCAATGGAGGGAGCTGAAAAAAGTTTAATTACTAGTGCCAAAAATGTTTTCAAGCGGCATAATGATACGAGGGAAAGAATTTTGGAGTGCTTTAAATTTGTTAATGTGGATCTTAGGTGCATACCCTCTGATCTGACAGTTAGTTTTTGACGGAACAATGATCCCAAGAGTGTTTCAAATTTAAATATTGTTTTTCAATCATCTTTCCAAGCATACGCAGCAATTACCAATGTTTATGGGGGTAAATATTCATATAGAAATTTGTTATTTGCTGTAATCATAGGGATTTTCTATTATGAAATGGAAACCACCGCAATACGAAAACTAGAAATAGATAAAAAATGTTGGAGACTAAAGATATTGACCTCACTTGATAAAAAAATTAAGATGGTTATTTAATGTATTCCTCTTATCCCTCTATTAAAGAATCCCAAAACAGATTTTTAAAGTGAATAAATTGTTTGCAGCAAGAAAAAGAACAACCAAACAAGTACTTTCCCTACAAGAACAATTTCCAATAGATTTTGCAAGGATTGACGGGAGCCGGATCTAGTTAAAATAACAAAGTATTTTGGAAGCAGAGTGTATTGAGATTTTTCATAGTATTAAGCCAGTTGAATTGTGTTAGGAAAGCAAATGTACAGTTTCTCAAGAAGAATGCAAGACAAAAATTATCATAAATTAAATTACATTTGCTGAAGTCTGAGCTACATGCTAATGAATATTCAGGACATACCTTTACTTCAAAAAGTAATTTCAGATATAAGGAGTTATGTAAAATTATGCCGTTTTCAGAAATAAGTTCTAGAATTCGTTCTATTTTACAAATAAATTATAAATGTTGGTCTTACAATTTTTTGCGTTATTCTTACTAGTGAAAAAACTACGAAAGAATTTTTTCAGAATTGATACTTCCACACTTTGACCTGGCGCCGCTGGCCAAAAGAAGCACCGCTGTTGCGACTCGCGTGTCCAAAGATGGCGACCGGGTGCGGCCCGGGGGATTTCCCATAACTGAGCCGCGGAAAAGATCCTCAGTCAAATTACACACCGTCTCGTTCGCGGGCCGTAGTACTACGGTGCTTGGAGGATCCGATCGGCAATCGCAGACGCTTCCCAAACAAGACCCCCCGGAATGCAAAAACTCTCTAGTTTTCAGCCCCCTTATCTGCCGGCGTTGCGCAAGAGTAGTTGGGAGAGGGGCTTTCCGGCGCAGGAGCCCGGTTTCGAAATTCGAAAGGGCTCCGACCGGGGAGATTTCAGGGGCGCGCGGGACGTGGATTCTCGGGCTCCGCCGCGTGCGCCACTGTTTCGGTTCCCGCTCCGGTGTGCTGAAAAACAGGAGCGCTCAGACGGACGGACAGGCCCACCGGGAAATTCCCGGGTATCCGGTGCTCCTGGGAGGACTTAATAAAAAAAAAAAGACATCTCTACCCCTCCAAATCGTTGCGACGGGATAACTCGTCCGTCACAATCTGACAAACTGCTAATAACGAGATACCTCGTCATCAAGATATTGCTGTTTTTTTATAGCGTCCAGATTGGGATTTCTTCAGTTTTCTCCTAATGAGATACCTCGACCATCAACATCTGATGAGTTTTTCTCGTCCATCAAGAACTGTTAATGCTTCTGCTAGTGACGAGAAGTCTCGTTCATCCGGAACCGACCCACTTTACAAATGACGAGATATCTCGTCATCAGGATTCTTCGATGTTGTCAAGATCAAGATCTAGCTAATCTTCTAATGACGAGATATTTCGTGAATCAAGATTGCTAATGTGTATCAGTTTCGCTAATGACGAAATACCTTGTCTAGCCAACCACCTAGAGGGTTAAAGTGGATTAAGTACCGAGAATTAGCACCAAAATTGGAGTATTCAAGTGTCAAAGCTCGTCTCTAGGAGCTCACCGGTAACGATTCCACGGTGGGAACCAATACTTGCCTCGACCATCCAGAGAAATCCTCAAAAAACGTAAGTAATACTGTACAGCAAGTGCGCTCCGCTTCGCTTGTGCTTGAATTTGATCCAGGACAGTCACCAATAACCCGTGTAGTGCTCCAGTTCAACGTTAATTAAATACCTACCTCATTTTTTGAGTGACAGCAAGTACAAGCGGGGTCAAGATACTAAGAAATTTATTCCCTTTGCCTCAATCGCCTCATTACAAACACCTATAACGGTTTATCATGGTCCCTTTATTCAAAATGTGTACAGATGCTTCACCGAGACAACCGTCGGGTGGGTTTAAATGACGTGGGTTTAGACAGGATTGTTTTTCTTTATGCCGTAACAACCCTGGCGTGCAAAATTCCAATTTCCAAGTGATTTCGACATGATATCTTGCCCGAGGTAAGCTCAGTTTTGCTTGCGACGAGGTATCTGGTCAGTTTTGCTAATGACCTCCGAAACAAAATTGCCCTACTTACTACTTCAAGAGGAATGGAGATCCAAGTAGGAAAAACACAAAGTATACATACTTTTACCACCTACAACTGATGACAGTTTGGAACATGGTTTTACAGGGATTGTCCCGCATTAACCCTTCAAGTGTTTTGACGAGATGTCTCGTCTATGGTCTGGTCAATTTTAAAAGGGTGGGGTATTTCGTCGAGGCAAAACTACCCTGCAAGTCAAGGCGGAATGGAGATTCATGTAGGGAAAACAACTTGTCCATTACCCAGAATTGGTGACAGTTAGGAAGAGCATTTTCCCCCAGAGGTTGGCCACTTCAGCGCTGTTTTTGACGTGAAGCTAATTTTAAAGTCGAAAACGGCTTTGTAGAGGTCATCCTTTGATGCAAAGCATTTTCCTTTTTCAATCTTCATTCCTTCGCAGTAATGGGGCAATTTCTTCTCGACGATGAACCTCGTCATTGACAAAAGACCCTATCTTGATGGACGATATGTCTGGTAGATGACAAACGTGACCAGATCTTGATGGAAGTATATCTGGTCAATGAAAAACTTGACCAGATCTTGAAGGAGGATAATAATAGCTGTTCAATGACGAACTTAACCAGACCTTGATGGACGAGGTATCTAGTCCAAACACTTGGAGGGTTAAGTTAGGGAATATAGCAGTATTTCTTTTCCTACGATCCATCATCCCAGAAAAACATTGAAATTTGTACAAAAATGTTATGATGATGGAGAACGTTGAAGCATCCTATATGGAATCTTAAATCCACCTTCTACTGTCTTAAGACAGAATGTGAACAATTCTATATAGTTATATATGAAGATTGATTTCTTAAAAGAATATTTGTCTCACAAGAATATCTTCCTGTTTCGCCACTCCTACTTTCGGCATCATGTTGTCGATCGACCCAATCTCTTTCACTGTTCGTTTTAGTACTTCTTTTACAGCAGGAATTAAACCTTCTAAACAAATTAAAATTATTTTACAGGTGGAATCAAACCCCAAAACAGCTGGGGGTGTCCCTTCCGATGAGATCCTGCGAGTGTTCCCTTTCTTGAGCCGCGTTTACACCGGAGTGGCAAACGCGTCCCCCTCCAAACACCGAAGATATTCCGAGAAACGGCACTCATTGTGACGTCAAGATCTCGTCTCGGGGTGGCGATTTGGCGATTTCGCAAATCAAATTTTGTTTTCCACCAGGAGTCGGTAAAGATCAAAGGACTGCAACTTTTGGGGGACATTTCTCCTACGAAATTTGAGATGAAAATGCTCCCCTATTTCGTCTCCTTTCGGTATTACAGACAATCACCCTCCCCTCTGCCCTTCGGTACCCCGTGGTCACTCACGCCGTCTTTTGTTCGATATCTGTGACATTTTGCCCTCATCGCTTGCCTCTCGCTTATGTCGATGGTCTCACCCAGTACCTCCGGGGTTCCCGTTGTTTCGACAAAATTACGCAAACTGCTGCTGCAAGCACAACATCCTCCACACTCGATATCTTAATGAATGGTGACCACTCTTCTCTACAAAGGGGTTAGAAAAGTGCTCACCACCTTTGCGCTGTCGATAAAAGCCGACAAAGCGTTTACACCGAAGTGGATCGAAAAAAGGGACCAAAAGGGATCGTAAAACGTCTTCGTCACAAAAAGAGGGAAAAAAATATTTGCAACTACGATGGAAACGTGGCTGGAAAAGAAGTCAAAGGGAAACCACTAGCTGGCTACTTGGTGCATGGCAGAATGAATAGGACAAAGGGGAAACAGGCAGGACGGTGCATGATTTGTGTGAGCCAAGTGTTTCGCTAAAATTTAGAAGTTGGACCAGGGAAGAGACACTTGCTCACAGGGCATGGCCCATTCCCATCCTACCTAGCGAGGTTTAAGAAAATCATGTCTAAAAACTGCTCTTGTGGGGTGAAATTTGCAAACCTCTACATTACATCACAGTTTCAAGAACATTGCAGCATGTAACAAGGTGCTCGAAGGTCAAAATTATTAACGTGGTGAGATTCATAGAGAATCATCAGGACTTGATTATCCTAAGAGACTAACTCACGTTGGGTTGGCGTGGAAGTTTGGAGAGTAGGGTGCCAGCTCAGGTGTTGTTTCGTCATCTGACCGTGGTTCAAAATTACGAAGTGTTGTCGTCGGATCTTTCCCTTGAGGGACTGATCCCGGACCGTCGTCAATAGCCCGTTGTGTTGCTCTAGTACGACGTTAACTAAAAAAAATACCAATTACCTAAGAGACTAACAAAAATGACTTTTCCCCTTGTGCATGTTGTATATATATATTTAAATAATCTAACCTAGTACTGTCAGTACAGGCTATATGGTCACCTCGCTTATATGGCCAGTTTTCTAGAGTAATAAGGAACATATGTTAAAGCGCGCCGCTTATATAGTCATTTAATTTTCCTGGTTATCGGTTATAGGGTCCGTTTTTTTATCTTTTCAATGAGGTTTTTTTTTTAAATAGTAACTGTTGTAACATTTTTTGATGCGGGAAGCAACACATAGAATGACCAGAAGAAAAAAAAGTCTTTGCGCCCCGGAGAGGACCTGAATTTACGCCTTTACTTCTCCCCTCCCCCATTTCTCTTTTACGTTGAATCATCGTCGGCGTTACCCACACCCCTCAATTCTCTTCCTCCCCAAGCACAACATCTATACATCTGTCTGTTTATTGGTTGAAGTTATCTCTCGCTGTTTGAAAAGTACGTTGAAATTGAGACGAAAAGAGTAAAGGAAAATTTTCTTTTATTTGGATTATACGTAACGAAAAAAACATTCATTTATGTTAAAATTTTATTTTGTTTTTTTAGTGTGCTGACAAATCGAACCTCTGCGCAAAATAAAAACGAAAACGAAAAAATAAATTTAGAATCTGCGATATTTTATGCTGTTGCCATTCCAAAGAAAGCAATAATAATGAAATTCCATTAAATTCATTTAAAAATGCTCTAGATTGAATTTAAAATTCGTCGCGACCCAAAAATTGCAAACAATTTGGACTACCTGTGTGCCAAATCCCATTATTGTTAGTGTCTTAGATTCGTCAGGACTTTGATAACGAATAACAGAAAAACAAACGCTTCTTTTTATAATAGTAAAGATAAGTGCGTTGAATTTGGATGAACGAACGTATGCGTACTGTACTTTTATTGGTAAGGTAGGCTAATAAATGTCACTAAATAAATATTACCTATTTCTTACTGTAGGTTTTACTTAGCGAATTAATTTTTAAAATGTTCTTAAAAGTTAAATTATTTGTTTATAAGCACTATATTATGATAGGTGAATATAATCCTGCCATAATTAGTGTAGTATTGTTCCACATATATGGTCACCCCGCTTATATGGTCTGATTTTTCTGGACCGCTGAGCTGAAAATATAACCGATACTGATTGTATAACGATTTAATGTAATTACTATATAGATGTAACTATGTATATATGTAATGTGCTCTAACATTCTGCGTAGACATGTCACCTCGGTGGCATGCTCTATTCACCCAACCCACACTTATTTAGACTGGTACAGTGTCTCACGACACTAGGCACGGGAGTGTGTGTTGGTATTAGTAAAGCCGCTTTTACACTGAGGAGTTCCAAATATATTTCCCGCATTGTCGGCATTTATCGGCAACTCAAAGGGGTCAAGCCTCTCTAAATGTTCTATTAACGTTATCACCAACTCTCTCGTCCACGCCATTTTAATTGAATAGGCCACCCACTTAGAGTTTGGCGGGAGATTTAGTCAAGAGGCAAGCGATGAGGGCAAAATATCACAGCCAAAAGAGGAAAACTTTACCAAAATTAAAGTACATGCTAAATAGTTATGGAAAATCCTGCAGACCCTACCGGCCAATGTCTTAAATGTATTATCAAAAGGATATACGTATAATCAGTATTATCAAAAGGATGTATTACTCATGTAAAATGTATACCAAATGTATTTTCAGAAATTGGGTCAAAGGGTTGACCAGACTACACCGGTTTCCTTTGACGGGTTCATTCCATTGTTCCATGGGTGACTAGTAAACCCTTTAACCTGACAAAAGTCGGGAGGTGAGGGGGTCACCTGCGGGGACCAACCAATCTTTATCGACTCCTGATGGAAAACGAAATTGGAGTTGCAAACTCGCCGAATCGACAACCCGACACGAGATCTTGACGATACAATGAGTGCCGTTTCTAGAAAAACCTTCGATGTTTGGAGGGTTACGCGTTTGCAACTCCGATGTAAACGTGGGTTTTGTTAGCATCTGGCCGTGAAGACACCTGTACACCGCAGTAGACACGGTTGGAAACAGTTCAACGTATCCTCACAATGAGGAAAGCCATTCCCGTAAATCACTCCCCTCTTATCTCGCACGCTCAGATAAACTATCTGTACTAGAAGTCTTATTTCCGATAACGACGCAGATTCGAGACTTGGGAAATAGCAACGGAATTGCCGGGAAAACATTTTTGTCTGAGAAAAGCGTCCTACCGGCACAGCTGTCCGGCCTACGAACTTCGGTTGGCTTTCGGCATGACGCACGCTTATAACCGAATGCGTTGTTTCGTAGAGAGCACGTGGCGTTTTCGTCTCACAAGAATCGTAATCCCGGTTTCATGCTCACAGCAGCGGCGCGTTTGGTCTACACACAGCATTCCTCAGAGTAGGTAGGTAGGTACTCACACTCGAGCAACACGACGGGCTATTGCCGAAGTGGATTAATTATCCTGGGTATTATGAGGCGCCGCGGTAGCTCGATTGAAAGAGCAACCGGGAGGTTGCGAGTTCGAATCCAGCCAAAGACCGTCGTGTACAAAGGGGTCGGTTGCATGTTGAATCGGTCGTGGCCTCAAACGTTGACGCGGTGTGCGAGTTTGGAGAGTGGGGTGCCAACTCAGGTTTGACCTCGTCACCTCGTTTTATTCCTGCTCTGTTTTGGTGTTTGGTTTTGTTTTCTTTGCTTTTTGGTGGTGTTTGGGGGAGTGTATGAGCAATTTTTTCAGCCTAATGCTGCTCATATGTAGAAAAAACCACTTTATGTTGTCTGGGTCAGGCTCCTCCCTGATGACGCCCTGATCCACCAACATTTCTTCATTTTTTTAACACTTTTTTTTTTTTTTTTTTGCAAATTCCTGTGTTCTTGAAATTATATTGCTTACCATGCTATATCTGCAGCTTCAGCGCGCTTGCAAAGGTAGTTTCGGTTTCTGTTTTAATACACTCCGGCTGTCTGGTTCTTTTTTTGTTATTTTGTGTATTTTATGTTACATTATTTTATGAATTTTATGTTTATATATATATATGAAATGTTACCTAAAAATAACCCCCTAATACAATTCTCACCAGAGACCAGTCCCTTAATCACCCCACTTCCCTTTCAGTCTTTCGTCTTATTTGTCCAATAGGTCATATATCTTGCCATCCCCTTTCACCTTTGACCTCCGGACCTCCCAGTCTGACTGGACCTCACACGATCTATTTTCCTTCTCAAATCGCCTGTGAGAAAATTACCTCTTCGCTTAACTCCCGACCTCTACCAATTAAATTTCTTGCTAGATTCCCTGTCCAATAGTATTTCTTTTAATTCTCATCCCTCTGGCGAATTCATTGTGTACTATACACTTTTTCCATGAGCCCCTTAGAATAGGAAGACACAGAACCGTTCAAGTCTCCGTCCCCTTAACAACCTCCACGCCTGATAATATTACTAGGATGTTATTGGAATAATAAAAATTTTGTTAGAGAATTTATGTCTCTTTTATGGAACCAGCACTACACTCCCCTCCAATGGATCCTCCTCATCCGGATGCCTAGACCACTCTTGCTACTCCGCGTCACGACTGCAGGCTTATAATTTCTGTTATTATGACACACACACACACACATATATATATATATATATATATATATATACACAGAGAGAGAGAGACTTAATTACAAACAACAAAAATCCCAAAATTGATTCCTTGATAACATTGTTCTGCGGGTTCCGTTGAAGCGAGGCTAAAGCCCCAATAATTATTTAAATATTTAGTGCTCCATTTTATCCGGATGCCGCATTCATGTTGGTACTCATGACTCACTGCCACTGCGACATTGAAAACAATCCCGAAATCGAACGATGGTGTTTGAATACTCTATGTACTCAAATTGAAAATGACTAACAATGTTTTCGTGAGAGCTGCATTGGATTTCAACCCCCAACGTGTGTGTCTCGAACAAAGGGAATGCCGAAGAACAAGAACGAAGACATCAAGGAAGTGATGAAGAGGGCATGGGGACGCTTGGAATGTTGCCATGATTACGTCTTAATGGTGCTTGAGCGGAGACGCCGCTGATGTTTATGAACAGCTACTAAACGGTCCATGGCAAGGAAAGGAATCGTGTAGACACAAGAACCCTTTCGACTCGACATTCAAATGGAGGCTTTCATCAATAAAACCACTAATAAAACGGTGTATACTTCTTATGTCCGAAGTTTGTAGAAATCTGGTTTTGCAGTGAAATTCCACCTCGTCTATAGGATCGCGGTTGCCCGGATGGAAAAACAGCAGATTGGCAACGGGTTGATTGATTTAGAATGTTTTATGGCGCAAAGGCTATATTTTGGCCAATAACTGCGCTATACAAGTAATAGACTCTGTGACACGGTGATATACTCCGACTGGAAAAAGAAAACAATTAACGCGGAATTTCGGAATGCTGAATATATTCTGATTGATCATAGTGTGGCGCCTGCTGCTGTTCTTCCGTCGTAAGCTTTACAACGACTTGAGAAGAACAGGTGGTATTCGGCCAGATGATATCTGGTTGTTTGTTGATTTTTACATTTGGGTTAATTTTAGACTACGGCAGAGCATGTCGGAGACGACGGTTAGAGATGGTTTGAGAGAGAGAGCGCGAGAAGGAGCCAGAAGGCAGCGGGTGTTCACGTGGTTCACCGCGCTGGACTATGATTAGGAATTGCAATTCGGTACGATTTTCAATCCGGCCGGATTGACACAAATCCAGGTGTATCCGACCGGATTGGTACTTTGTTAATAAGTCTATCTAACCAGTATGTATTTTTCCAAAATCGGCTGAGTGAAAGTAGTTAAAAAGGATATTATTCCAAATTGACGAACAAAACGTTTATTTTACCATTAGAAAATCAACTTTATAAATAATTATCCATAGGTAGGAAATCAATCATCAACAATAAATTATAGTAACTACTAGTAGTAAGTATTAAACGATTGATGATGGTCAGTCTTACTAGTTTCCACACCAAAAAACATCAGTTTGTTTTATATGTAGTACTTTTCTATTTATCTAAAATAAGTAGTCTCTATCTCTAATGCCCCATTGAACAAATGACATATAAATGGTACTCAACCTTGACTCATACTAACATAAAAATATAATCTTTGGCAGTTTTTGGTCAACATAACAAACAAGGGAACTCTTAATTCTTCTTAATTCCTTAAATCGGTTCCTGGTTCGAATCCGGGCCTCGGCATGGATGTTTGTAAGCGTATGGTGTAGAGGCGGCTGGTGCACCTTAAATCTGTCGTGGCCGAAAGTCCTCACGTTGGGTTGGCGTGGAAGTTTGGTGAGTGGGGTGCCAGCTCAGGTGTTGCTTCGTCATCTGACCGAGGTTCAAAATTACGAGGTGTTGTCCTCGGATCTTTCCCTTAAGGGACTGATCCCGGACCGTCGTCAGTAGCCCGTTGTGTTGCTCTAGTACGACGTTAACTAAAATTACCATTACCTTAAATCGAAGGGCATGATTATTGGCTTTTGAGCCAAGGGTGGAAGCATTTCGGAAACGGCTAATTTTGTGAACTGTTCGCGTGCCGCCGTGGTAAAAGTATACCGTGAATGGCAAAATGGCACAATCCAAAATCAGCGGCGTTGCAAATGTGGTGCACCACGGGCTATAGATGACAGAGGCGAACGAAGTCTACGGAGATGCGTTCGGGCAAATAGACGTGCAACTGTTGAGCAACTGACCACCCAGATGAACCAAGGAGCTACCAAGAGTGTATCCTCAACAACGGTTCAGCGAACGTTGCTGCGCATAGGCCTCCGCAGCAGACGCATGGTTAATACACCTATGCTGACTGCTGTTCATCGGCGACGAAGGCTGGAATTTGCACGCCAGTACCGCAACTGGGCGTCCAAAGAGTGGCGACAGGTGGTTTTTTCCGATGAATCACGTTTTATGCTCCATCGGACAGATGGACGTTGGCGTATACGGCATGAAACGTCTGAAAGTAAACACCCTGCAACAATTGCCATGGATCCTCAACCGCGTAATCTAGCGCAGCTATCCGCGTAATCTATCTAATCTATCTTTACTTATGAATACATAAATCGTCGGCTCAGAGCAAAAACACATTGACTTACATTTTCCTGAAGACACAAGATGCTTATTTTAGCGATGAGAAATAGTACATTGAAAACTGTTTGAAATATATACAGCGGCTCCCAAAAGTGTTCATACACTTTACAAATCTGTAGAAAAAGCGCTGTAACCTGGAATTGAATTCAAATATAAAGTCCAATATTTATCATATCATCTCCAAGTGATTCTGAATAAAACCTAACTGCTAAAAAGTATTTTTTTATTTTCTTTTTATAAAAATTAAAATGCTAGGAGGCAGAGAAAGAACACGTCCCAAAACTGATCGTACGCAGAAACGTCTTCAGATAAATTCATAAACAACATTATCGTCTATTGCTTCTTTTCAGTTTTGCATTGTGGTGATATTTAAAAAATCGTTTGGCTTTAATCTTTGATTGCTTACTTCGTTATATTCTATTTATTATATAAAAATGGCTTGTATTCGTAAGGACACTACTAACAGCATACGGTAATTTATTATTTTTCATCATAGTAGTGGTAAATTAGTGAAATTATCCCATTCTACGGTGCAGTATGTTCTAAAACGCTATTAAGAAGAAAATCGGATCAAGAATAAGGTAAGATAAAGTCATCTGGCAAAGTTAACTCAACCTGATCAAAGATTTATAGTTAGAAAATTTGTGAAAAATCCACGTTTGAGTGCAGTAAAAATTTCTGCAGAATTTACTGAAAAATTCAATTTTTATTTCATCTGAAACTGTTCGACGAGTGATCAGATCAGCTGGATTAATTGGGTGCGTTCTGACCGAATTAATTTTTTTGCAAGTACGAAAAATAAAAAGCTGATAGGCTTTCCTTTGCAAAATCAATGATACATAAGCCCGAAACGCGTATTGGAAGAATGTGTTATTTTCAGATGAAAACAAATTTAACATTTCTGGATCCGATGGGCGTACAGTAGCTCCCAAAAGTGTTCATACACTTAAGAATTTCGATGAAATACTGCTCTATCCATTAATAAAAATTATTATTTCAGAAAGGGGAATTTTTAAATAATATCTATAACTTGTTCTTGAGTTAACTCTGTTTGACGACCTTTTCTTACCTTGCTTTCGATCCAATTTTCTTCTTAAAAACGTTTTATCACATTCTGCACTGTAGAATGGGATGAATTTACTAATTTAGCGATATTCCGAACTGATTAACTGCTATTAGGATGTAAACCAATCAATTTGAGAATGATGTTCGCTGTTTCCTTACGATTACGAGCCATTTTTAAATAACAAATAGAATATTGCGATGTAAGCAAGTAAAAATTAAAGCCAAACGATTTTTAAATGTCACCACATTGCAAAAATTTTAAAAAGTGATAAACGATAATTTTATTTATGAATACTAGGGGGCTCCGCCCCCTGCTCGCTTACGCTCGCCAACCCCCGGGGATTGCTGCGCAATCCCATTTGGTTTGCTTCGCAAACCAACACTCCTGTCACAGATACCATTTGGTTTGCTTCGCAAACCAACATTACTTTCACAGAGTGAAACTATCTGAATAATTCGTATTATGCTGATTTCACTTTCCGGTTCATGACGTCACAGCGAGGGCTTCGCTGCGTCTCGCTTACGCTCGCCGACCCCGGGGATTGCTACGCAATCCGTTTGGTTTGCTTTCTCAAACCAATACTTCTTTCGCAAGTGATTTAACTTTTTTTTGCTTTAACACTTAATGCACCCTAAACTAATAGCCGCATCAGTAAAAAATCTTCTGCATCTTGTTCCCTGTACAATTTTAACTAAACATTGTTAATATCCAAACTTTACGATCTGTACTTTGTCGGTAAACTGTCTTGAGAACAGAGGGAAAAAAGCGAGCCTTTTTCCTCGCCAAATAAAAAGAAATCGTTTTTATGGCAATTGTTGCTACGATAAATTTGATATCTGGCAAACCCGATAGTCAAAAGTGTAACCCACTACTGCTTTCGGAAGCAGCTATGCGAACTGAAAAATACGAAATTTGTGTCACCAACTTTTGATTGCATCGAATTTATTTATGAACCAATTTTAAAAATAATTGTACCGTAAGAAAGAGTATATTCTGAGGTATACTGCAATATTTTTAAAATTAAAAATTAACAGTAATACTATACAGATATGACCATTTTAGTTTTGTATCGGAAGTTACGATCTGAAAGTTCCGAAAATTGTATGACCCACTTTTATTTGCATCGATTTTATTTATTAACCAATTTGAAAAATAATTGTACCATAAGAAAGAGTGTAATGTAATGTATTCAGTGATGTTTTCAAATTTAAAAAATAATGGCTTTTGCCGTAGACAAAACGGTTTTAACAATAAGTAGCGAAAATATCCAAAGATTCCGAATTTTGTATGACGAACTTTTGATCGCATCCAATTTAATTATTAACCGATTTCAAAAATAATAGTACCGTAAGAAAGAGTATATTCTGAGGTATACTGCTATATTTTAAAAATTAAAAACTAATAGTAATTAGATATAGATACGGCAGTTTTAAAAAAAAGTAACAAAAATGTCCCGATTTTTCCCGAATTTCAAAAAAATATTATCAAGAACCACATTTAAATTTCAAAAAAAACTCGACGAGCTGCAAAAATTTACGTTGAGAGGTACTCTTAAAAAAAAACTCACGACTAAAGACTGAAATTTTGAATGTGTTTTGCTCACTCGCGGAAGAAATTTCACTTCTTCAACTTTAACACTTAATAAAACCTAAACTAATAGCTGCATCGGAAAAAAATCTTAATAATTATCCAGGGAATACGATGAAGAATAAAGCATGTTAATTTCATATTTTTCCGATCAGTACTTTCTCGGGAAACCGTCTAAGAATGGAGCTAAACAACAAAAATTTCAATTCTTCGGCGGCGGCGGCGGCGGCGGCGGTAACTTTTTTTTAATATAGAGAGATATCTGAAAATGTTTGGGTGTACGATCACTTTTGTGACGTTTTCTTTCTCTGAATCCTTGTATTTTCATTTTTATAGAAAGAAAATGAGGAAATATATATTTTTTTTAATGTTAGTTTTTATTCAGAATAATATGGAGATGATACGAAAAAATTCAAACTTTATATTTGAATTCAATTCCAGGCTATACGACTTTTCTACAAATTTTCAAAGTGTACGAACACTTTTGGAAGTCACTGTATAATTGTATGGGGAAGAAAAAATGAAGAACTTAATCCTAAGAATTTAGTTGGAACAGTAAAGCATGACGGTGGAGGAGTCCTTGTGTGGGGGTGCATGTCATCATCAGTACAAGGTAATTTGGAATTTATTGATCGAATAATGAATCATGCTCTTTATTTAAATATTTTAAAATCCAATTTAAAATTATCAGCCCAAAATTTGGGTATTGGAAAGAACTTTTTTTTTTTTTAAATCAAGATAACTATCATAAGCAAACGTTCCTTAACGTTCGCCTCTGGTGTCTCTCTAATTGTCCACAAGTTTTGGAAACACCACCTTAGTCATCGGATTTAAACCCAAAGAACACATTTGGAGAGTACTGGAGGTTAGAGTACGAAGACATGACATTAAAACGAAAGGGAACGAAAAAAAGTAATGATTGAAGAATGGAGGAACATTGATGTAGAAATTACAAAAAAAACTAGTGAACTCTATTCCTAGACGTTTAAAAGCTGCAGTTAATTCTATGGGATATCCTACTGAGTGCTAATTTATCGAAATATTACAATATTTACGAAAATGTTATTTTAAGATTTTTATTAGAGATTTTTTTAAGTGTGCGAGAGAGAGAGAGAGAGAGAGAGAGAGAGAGAGACTTTTGTGAGGTAGAGCTCTTTTACTTTTTTATCATTGATTTTGCAAGAAAAAGCTTTTGTCAGAGTGACCGAACGATGTCTAATTTGATATACGATGTGTGTAGGAGTGGCCAAAAACAGAAAGACACTGCATACCTAAATTGGACATTAAAATTTATTTACAATGATATAAAGTTTCCAATACACTCAAACCTGTTTTTTAACGGTGGATAGGGACCGCATAAAAGAAAAGGCACAAAAAAAAATCTTACAAAACTTCACAAATAGCTATAAAAAATATTTTTCAAAAAAATTATGCGGTGAATAGGGACCGCATAAAAGAACTCTCACGTAGAAAATAACTCAAAACCTTACGAAATAACTAGAAATTGCTTTTTTTAAACGAAACCAAGATACGGGGCTTGGCAAATACTTGGAATCTTGTCAAACCTTTTGACACAAGTTATAACTAAAAAGAGCAAAAAATTTAGAAATGCGGAATTAATTCAAAGCGAAAGACACACGAGTTTTCGTTTTATTATCGTTCTTTGAAAAATATCGTCTGTCCCAAATATTCGTAAATTGTTTACATTCCACAGAGAACAAAAAAAAAAGACTCGAAATAAATGAAGTATCAGAGCTGAAATTCCATTTAAAAAATAATAATTTTAGGGGAAAAAATGCCTTTTTAGCAGTACTATTAAAACAATCTGAATACGAAAAAATTTGTTTTTTATTTAAGTATTTTTTTATTGATAACTTCGTCAATTATGTTCTGATTTGATTGAAATTTTGAAAGAACTGTAAGTAGATTGTACTAAATAAATTTTGTTTTTCATATATACCGCACAAAAAAAAAGATAGCACAAAAACATTTTTGAGTGTATGTACGCCGCACCGTCCTCGTAATTTCACGTTTCACCCCTCTAAAGTGTGCAACGAATCTGTCCTTATTTGTGTTCTTAATTCAGAACAGCATCCAAGATTTCATGTTCTTGATCGTATCAGAACACAAGCACTGTCATACATAGATATTCAGAACACAACTGTTCGTAATCACCTGTCGGAAGATCGTTACAGTTTTACTATGTTTTAAAAATATTTTATGTAGTTTTGTGAAGAACAAATTATAAATATTAATAAAGAAATCCCATTCTGAATAATTAATTTTTATAAATGGAAATAGCAGTATTTCATTGAAATTCGTAAGTGTACGAACCTTTTCGGGAGCAACTGTATATAACAATATCAAAGTGTTTGTAATGTCTATTTCTATCCTAAAAATTAATAATTGGTCTTCAAAGAGTAACAGTAAAGAACAGTTCAAACAGTAAAAAAAGGGTTTTGCAAGGAAATGGGTTTCTGCTTTAATCCGACAAAATATTGCTTAGTAAAGCATTAATTAGAATTTTTACTGAAAAATAAATAGTATTATGGGTAAAAAAATAACTAGAACCCTTATTTTACTCATAATCAATGAATCCCACAACCCAAACAATACGAGAAAGATGAATAGAAAATTTAATTCTAAAACTTCTGTATTCAAGACATTTAAAAAATTGTTTGCTCAAATGATATTGGAAGAGTGATCCAAAATACATGTCAGGTTTTTGCATAGGAATACATAAATACTAATAAGTAAAATATAAAAACTATGCTTTAAAATAAATAGTATTGGGAAAAAATTAGTGCCCGTATTTTATTCGTAAAATAATCTCACAAACAAACGTTACGAAAAAGATGAATACGCAAATTCAATTTTGAACTTTAAAATCAATGCATAAATAAAAATCGTTTACATAAATGATATATTGGAATATAAAAAATTATGCTTTCCAATAAACATATTACATTACTTTTTTTTATTTTATGTGGTAAAATATGAAAAAAAAATAATAATGTTTGCTTCCAAATGAATAATTAGTACCAGCTCCGACAAAACAAGGACAATAAAGAAAGATGTGATTAAAACCATTTGAAAGAAACATGAACATTTTCATCATCATAAAATGAACATTCAAGAGAGAACGTTTTCTATTTTCCACGCGAGGTGAAAAAAATCCCCTACTGTAAGTGATCTGCCGCAGTTGCCATGGAAACTACTTATTCGATGCGCTCCGTGTGGGTAGTCTGAGAAGCTATCAATAGATGGCGCGTAAAACTTCCGTCTTCAAGTGACACAATGCGAAATGGGCATACTGTAAGTAGCTAGGATGGCTACATCCCACCTTCTCAGGTAAGATGTGGGCCATCGCATCTTACAGTGGGCAGTAACGCAAGGCAGAAATATTCACGAAAACAAAGACTTAAATCCCACTAAATTAAGTTTGTTGCACATGAATACCGTATCAGTTTATTTTTACTTCAATATATTCACTTGTTCACATTCGGCGGTTCATCATCTGACTGTGGTTCAAAATTTCGTGGTGTTGTCCTCGGGTCTTTCCCTTAGGGATTGATCACGGACCGTCATCAATAGCCCATTGTGTTGCTCCAATGCAACGTTAATTAAAATACCTACCCATTCGGCAGTATACAAATGAAAAGGCAATTTTAAATAACGTCATACAAGAGCAACACAACGGGCTATTGACGACGGTCCGAGATCATTCCCCAAAGTGAAAGATCCGAGGACGTTATTTTGAACCACTGTTTATGAGGCAACACCTGAGCTGGCACCCAAACTTCCACACCAACCCAACGTGAGGAATTTCGTCCACGATAGATTTAAGGTGCACCAGCTGCCTCTACACCATACGCTTACAAATATCTGTGGTAATGGTATTTTTAATTAACGTCGTACTGCAGCAACACAACGGGCTATTAACGACGATATAGGTAATTAAATTGGTAATTTTTTTGTTAACGTCGTACTAGAGCTACACAGCGGGCTATTGACGACGGTCCGGAATCAGTCCCTTAAGGGAAAGATTCGAGGACAACACCTCGTAATTTTGAACCACGGTCAGATGACGAGGCAACAAGTGAGCTGGCACCCCACTCTCCAAACTTCCACACCAACCCAACGTGAGGACTTTCGGCCACGACAGATTTAAGGCGCAACAGCCGCCTCTACAAACTACGCTTACAAACATCCATGCACTGACCCGGATTCGAACCCAGAATCTTCCGATCTAGAGGCTAACACCTTAATCACCAGACCGGTTGGTCAACAGTATACAAATGCTATAGATATCAGTACCATTTACGTTAATGAACTCATTTTATAGATTTTAAACTCATTATTTGGTATTGTTAATTAACGTCGCTTTGGAACAACGCAAAGAGCTATTGACGACGGTCAGGAATCAAACCCGAAGAGAATGATCGAGGACCACACCGACGATCAATCGGTCTGGTGGTTAAGGTGTTGACATCTAGATCGAATCAGGGTCAGTGTGTGGATGTTTGTAAGAGTATGGTGTAGAGGCGGCTGGTGCACCTTCAATCAGTCGTGGCCGAAAGTTGGACTGGTGTTGAAGTTTGGAAAATAGGATACCAGCCCAGGTGTTGCCTCGTCATATAACCGTGGTCCAAATTACGTGGTGTTGTACTCGGATATTTCCCTTAGGGGATTGATCCCGGACCGTAATCAATACCTCGTTGTGTAGCTCCAGTACGACGCTAATTTATATTACTTTACCGAGGAAAGATCCGAGGACAACACCTCGTAATTTTGAACCACGGTCAGATGACGAATCAACACCTGAGCTGGCACCCCACTCTCCAAACTTCCACACCAACCCATTGCGAGGACTTTCGGCCAAGACAGATTTAAGGTGCACCATGCGCCTCTACACCGTACGCTTACAAACGTCCATGCCCGAACCCGGATTCGAGCCAGGTACCTTCCGATCTAGAGGCTAACACCTTAACCACTATACCGGTTGGTAGGCGGATCTGAATTGAAATTTCAGCACGAAGGATATATCGATGGTAATTTTAGTTAACGTCGTATTAGAGCAACACAACGGGCTATTGACGACTGTCCGGGATCAGTCCCTTACGGGAAAGATCCGAGGACAACACCTCGTAATTTTGAACCACGGTCAGATGACGAAGCAACACCTGAGCTGGCACCCCACTCTCCAAACTTCCACGCCAACCCAACGTGAGGACCTTCTGCCACGACAGATTTAAGGTGCACCAGCCGCCTCTACACCATACGTTTACAAACATCCATGCCCGAACCCGGATTCGAACCGGGAACCTTCCGATCTAGAGGCTGACACCTTAACCACTATACCGGTTGATCGGCTCGAATAAGGAACAGATTACAAGAATGACGTACAGTTCTGGTGAAAGCAAACTTAACCGGAAACAATAATCTGTCCGCCCACTGCTAATTCATCCGGTGACTCCCACTCGTGATCTTTTCGTACAAAATAAGGGACTAATCGAGCACTTCGGCGTGTTGACCACCGTGTCGCTTAAAATACACCGGACATGAGGGGTGGCCCTTTTTTTTTATCTCAACGTCTTCTGTCATCGCCAACGCACAGATTGACGTAGTCCCAGACCCCTTCACGCCGACAGAATCCGGTGTATCCAATTCGTATCAATATAAATTAAGTGCCGACCAACCGATCTGGTGGTTAAGGTGTTAGCGTCTAGATCGGAAGGTTCGAATCAGAGTCAGTGCATGGATATTTGTATACGAAGCCTATAGTGTAGAGGCAGCTGGTGCACCTTAAATCTATCGTGGTCGAAAATCCTCACGTAGGTTTGGTGTGGAAGTTAGGAGAGTGGGGTGCCATCTCAGGTTACGTCATCTGACAGTGGTTCAAACTTACGTGAAGTTAACTTCGTTATCCCTTTGGCCAGTGGTCGGCAAACTCGTTTAGTCCCCCTCCCCCCCCCCCAAAAAAAAATAAAAGATCAGCAATAGAAATATTTTTGAAACCCATATGTCTTTTCCAGAACCATGTTTTTAAGAATCTCTTAAAACTAGCTTCTAACATTAAATAAAACCCGATATAATAATAATAATCTATTCATTGACTAAAAAAAATTTTTTTATTAAAATAAAAATATGATTAAAACACGCATTTAGGCCCGGTGAACACATCCGTTTTTTCAACGTGCGGCGCCGCTGCGGCACCTAAGCCCAACTATGCACACATAACCGTGACATGAAGCAAGTACTCATTTCGCGCCATTTGCGATTAATATTCTATCGAAGAAAACGTGTTTATTTCACTTGGTGTAAAATAAAAGTATATTTTGAATCAATATAGACGTCAATGGATACAATCATTTATTCATTATTATTTATATTCCATTTGTTTATGAAAACAAGGTACTTCAGACCGGAGACTCATATGCGTCGACAGTGCGGCGGCGTTGGGAACTGCGGTACAAATTGCACGCAAGTTGAACGTACGTCGTCGCAACGGCGCCGGAGGCTTGTGTGCGCTACTCCATTGGATCTAATGTATATCAGACCGCAGTTACGTTGCCGCAACGGCACCGCACATTGAAAAACCGGATGTGTGCACCGGGCCTTAATACCAACCATGACCTCGCATTTCCTTGGAAAGTCTGGAAAGCCCGGTTTCCACGCCGTTGTTTTTTTTTATTTCAAGCAGAATTTCAGGTTTTCATAATTAACCCTTCTTTGCATAATTTTTTCTTTATTGGTGAAATAAATCAAGGTGATATAATTTATGTTCAAAATTAAAGGAAAAATGGTTTAAAAAATCTTAGTATATATTTATAGAAAAATTTAGCAAAAAACAATAGGATAGTATCATGTGGTATTTTTTAAATTAAACCCAAACTTTTTCAGAAATTGCTCTAAAAATAACAGAAACACATGTTACAAACCTTTCTTCCACTCATTTTCACTTTTTTTAGCTATAGAAACTCAAATAGAATAAAACAAAATTAAAAACGAAATCATACGTTTATTGCAACTACAACAAACAGCGGAATGACAACTTCAAGTTCGTTTTACTGATACTTGCTTATTTTTGACAGCTATGTTTTTTTTTTATGCAATGGACATTAAAAAGGTATCAGAAACGATCAACTTAAGGTTAACTTGTTCTTTTATATAATTTTTGGGCATTCAATGTTATGATGGAAATTTCCACCATTATGAAAAGAAGGGTTAAGACGATGTCTCAATTTACTTTTGATAAAGTCCATGCTTGAAAAAGATTGTTCGTATGAATACGTAGAGCCAAAGAGAGTGAAAGAACAGCAAATACTAGTTTTTTTAGCTGATTATATGAGTCAGGAACACTATTCCAGGTATTGAAAATTATCATGTCTGCTCTCTCTAGGTTTTTCAAAGGAGATCAATTTATCTGTAAACTAAGATCGCATTTTTTTCCCCCAATTTTTCCATAGCAGCATTAAGGCATTCAAATTAAGAGCTCTGTAATTCTTCGTTTTTTTAACTCCAGTAGTTACATTTCAAAAGCGCCAATGTCAAAATTAAAGGGATAAAAATACAATTATGTTTCGTCGCTATGCAATTCCTGAAACATCAGTAGAAAAGCTACCCTCGTATTTAAAATTGTTGTTTTGATATAGTAAATGTTAATTAGAGAGTTATTTTCTTGGCGATGTTACAGTAGGCTTGGAAAATTAATTAATGTTTCTCTTTCAAAATCTTGAGCAAAAAGGGATAGTTTATTTTCGAATGAAATGACAATGATTAAGATTATTTAGAGCCGACCAACCGGTCTAGTGGTCCAGGTGTTGGCCTCTGGGTCGGAAGGTCCGTGGTTCGAATTCGCGGTTAGGGCATGGATGTAAATTGTGCTGTCCTTTGTTAGGGACAATGATGGTCCACCCACTGGGTCCCCCTTCACAAGTGACCATCACTTCTGGCCTTGTATAAGGCTAAAATGACCTCGATCAACTCTGTACTTTGTATTGTATTGTATCTGTATTTGTCTTCGCAGTTGTACTGCCTTGCCATTGGAAATAAAAGATTATTTAGATAAGACGTAACGTCTACCATGAAATAAAGTTTTTGGATCCACTGCTGGTCAGTTAGTTTAGGATAGTTAACACCCTTCTCAAACCCAAAGAGAAATGCTTGAATTTCAAGCAATAAGGAAGCGTAACGTTTTAAAAAGTTTCCTATTGTAAAATCCAACGCGTACCTTATTATGCAGCAGATCTGCGTATTCATTCTCCATTTCAACTAAAAATTCTTTAAATTGGCGATAATAAAGAGCTTTTGCTACAATTGTGTTGACAATCTTGATCACCAATTCCATAATATTGCAAATTTCCTCTGGAAATGTCTGCGCACAAAGCGCTTCTTGGTGAATGATGCAATGGTAAACAAGTATCTCGTGATGAATTTTTTCCTTCCAAAATAGAAAGAAACCCTCACTCAGGTCATACTTTTTGCCCCATCTGTTGAAATGAAAACAATTTTATCGAATGGAATATCCATGCATTCAATTCAGCATTTGCAATATACCCACGTGTTTGACCTTTCAGTGGCAATAATCCTAAAAGTTCTTCTTTAGGACCCGAAGACGAAGTAAATCGAACAAAAAGTGACACGTGCGCTGTGTCATTTATGTCGCAAGATTCGTCAACAGCTATTAATAAGGCTGAAACCAATTTAAGATCTTCGATTTGCTGATTGGTTATGTTCGAAGACATTTTGACTGTTCTGTATTTTACTGTCTCAGCACAAACAGTAGTAACTCTTTAATTTTTTTTTAATTTCTGCTTTGTTCTTTAAATTTCGGAATATAGCTCTTCGGATGCAGTTATAAAGCAACTTTTAATGTATTCACCGTCTGTGTAGGGTTTGGATATTTTAGCAATGTCTTGAATAACGATAAAGCTTGCAATATGAACATTGCAGGAAGATTGCATCTAAGAATTAAATACAGAACTTGATTTTTCATAACTCTCTTCTAAAGTTCCTCAACTGATTTCTTCCTCGCATCATCTGCGGGATATTTACAGGTAGCATTTAGTCGAAATCGCGATTCACGGCAGAGCCTCACTCAAGTAACTAAAGAGCCGCAGTTTGCCTTAGGGAATTGATCCCGGACCGTCGTCAATAGCCCATTGTGTTTCTCTAGTACGACGTTAGTTAAAAATTGCCAATTACCGAGGAAGGTAGATATTTTAACTATCGTCAATCTGGAGCAACCCGACGGGCTATTGACGACGGTCCTGGATCAATCCCGAAGGATAAAAAGATCGAAGACAACACCGCGTAACTTTGAACCACTGTCAGGTGACAAGGCAACACCTGAGCTGGCACCCCACTCTCCAAACTTCCACACCAACCCAACCCAACATGAAGAATTTAGGCCACGACAGTTTAAAGGTTTATCCAATAACCTCTATACCGTACGCTTACAAATATCCATCCACGGATTCAAACCAGGAACCTTCCGATCTAGAGGCTAACACCTTAACCACCAGACCGGTTGGTCAGCAGTATACAAATGATATACTAGATATCAGTACCATGCACGTTAGTGAAATCTTTTTATAGAATTTGGTATTTTTAATTAACGTCGTATTGGAGCAACAAAAAGGGCTATTGACGACTGTCAGGGATCAAACCCCACTCTCCAAACTTCCACATCATCAATGTAGGAGAGGCATCTGTCAAGTTAAATGTAGGGGGCACAGTTGTTTCCGGGGCTCTGCCAACTGGGATGCTACGGCCACTCTAGTGAGAGCTCAAATTATACTCGAAATACATGATTGACTCTATATTAGAAACGCATTGTGCGTGCAGTGCAAATGAACAGCAGCATATCACACACCATCAGTACGAGGGTGTTCCGTGGAAGGAATTAAAAAAAAACCTGTTTCCCCCCTTCCCTCGAGCGATCATGAACTGCGTGAGGCAATGTAGAGCAACGTGGAGGGAGGCGTAAAATATTTCTTTCGACACCTCGGGAGGAAAAATAAATCACTCCGCCAACAACGGACTCTGCAGGCGATCGATTAGGAAAGACTTTTAGAACAGTTGATATGCTGCAACCGTAACCGCCTCTCCGACGCAAAGAATTCCGCTCCCCCTTTTGTTTTCAGCCTCCGGAGCAGAAAATGCTAAAAAGTTTCGCCCCTTCTCCCCAATGCTACTTCGGAACGGAAGTTTTTGATTTAAAGATGGCGACTGTTCTGGTACAAAGGATTCTTGATTTTCTCTCCGCCATTTTAAGATGTATGTATACACTAGAAATCAGCAGAAATCGACCAAAATAACCATTTTTTTTATTGCATCTAAACTATTTTCGAAATCTTTAGTTTTCAAACAATACCAAGATCTTGTAAATGTTTGGTAGGTATGTATGTTTAATAAACGTCGTATTAGAGTAACACAACGGTATATTTACGACGGTCCGGGATCTGCCCATTAACCTTTACGTAAACAATTGTTACCACTAACCTTACGCTTGCTAACAAACATTTACTAAAATTTCGTTTACACCAGCGGCATGGTATTGATCTGTGTCTGTAGATGTTATTCCAGTTTTAAGAGACCGCTGGTATCGATCCTCATTTCGAGCTGTATGCGACTGACCTTCTAGAGCAATGTTTCCCAACGTGGGGCCCACGCCCCACAGGGGGGCAATTTGATTGTTAAGGGGGGCAATTCGAAAATGGACTCGACACGAGTTTAACCCTTTTGATCCGTGTCATTTAAATGCAAAGCTAGATTTCGGTGCCAAAATTGAAAGAAAAAAGCAAATTCCTAAATAATTGTGGCCAATAAATATTATAAATTCGTTTGACGAGACTAAAATATCAAATGGGTTTTTGGCGTAGTCAAGTTAACCTCCGGCAGATGGCAGGCTTCGCGTGGACCCCCGGACGCGTATTTAGAAACCCTGGCGCTTGCAGCACAAAACGGAAATACGTCATTACATAGATGCGCAGACGCGTCCGCGCACGCAAACACAGCGAGCCTAAACAGTAAACACGACCCTCGCTCGTATTGATATTGAGAGATGTGTAATGGCCGTTTCATCTAAAAATTAATAATTGTTGGGTTTACATTTCTTTTAGCAAATGAAAAATGTATTAAATAAAGCCATAATGGTGAACAACTGTGTGTGTAGCATAACTCCATACAAACAAACACGTGTATCTGAAATTTGAAGAGAGAAGTTGGATTACACATGTACACACAACTTTTTTCATAAATCTTACTTCTTGTTTACTTGGGCATTAAAAATATGAATAAATTATTCGTTTCTCTTTTTAACACACAAAAACAACAACATTTTCAGTTGGAATTAACTTAAAGATGAGTGTGAAGAAGTTCAGGGCGAGTTCTGTCGACAAAGTACTTATAGAGCCAAAATGTTTAAAATCACTTATTTCTTTTGGCAGTAAAAAGTTAGTATTATTTATTGCTTTCACTTTTTCACCAAGAAAAACATTAATAATTCTAATTTACTAAAAAATGAATGAAAAGTCCATGGTGAAATCCTTGGAAAAAGCTGCACACACATTTTTTTAAAAAATGCTTACTTCTTTTTAATTTTGATATTAAGAAGTTCGAATTAATTATTACTTTCACTTTTTCACCAAGAAAAACCATTAGTAATTCAAATTTACTAAAAGAGGAGTGAGAAAAGTTCACGGTGAAACCCTTTCACAAAGCTGCATACTCATTTTCACACACAACTTCTCTAAAAATACTTACTTCTTTTTACTTTTGGGATGGAAAAGGTTTTTTTTATTAATAGTTTCACCTTTTTACAAAGAAAAAACATTAACACTTGAATTTCACTAAAGGATGAGTGTCAAAATGTTCATGGTGAGCTAGATCAACAAAGTACTTTCAGAGCCAATTAAAAAAAAAGCTTCATTCATGTTTTTTTTAGCAGTTATAAATTTGTATCTGTGTTTTCTTTGAATTATGTACCAAGAAATAAGTTTAATTGTAGGAAATAACCAAAAGTTGCATGAAAAAACTACACAGTGAACTGCTTCGACAAAGTTGAACAGACACATTCAAACCAAAAATTTTTATAAATGTTTTTATCCATAATATTTTTGCATCAGTAAGTCTCTTTTATTGTATACTTTGTTTTATATACCTTGGAAATAGTTTATTAATTAGAATTAACACAAAGGTTCATGTAAACATCTCAAAATGAGCTGTCTTCATTATGTTAACACAGCATGTTAGAAAGACACACAAAATATTCAAAAAGTGCCAATTTCTTGATTTCTTTTGCTTGTATAGGTTGCAAATGATAAATACTTTCTGTTTTTCACAAACAAAACTGTTAGAAAGTTGGAATTATGTAAAAAGTACATGAAACAAGTTCACGGTGAAATGCATCGACAAAGCTGAACACACACATTAAGGCCTAGTATTTTTATTAATTGCTTTTTCCAATATATTTTTGCATCAATAAGTTGATTTTATTATGTTCTTTCTTTTCTATATATTTTGTAAATAGTTTATTACATAGAATTAGTATAAAGTTTTAAGGTAACATGTCAAAAGCAGGTGACTTCATAATGTTAATACATCCAATTTAAAATACACACAAAACCTCTAAAAACGACTACTTTCCTCATTCCTTTAATATTTATACTTTGCAATTATCGAATAGTTTGTGTTTTTGATCAAGAAAAACATTTAATGTTTTGAATTATTAAAAAAGTGCATGAAACAAGTTCACGGTGAAATGCTTCGACAAAGATGCACAGACACTTTCACACCCAGAATTTTTATTTATTGTTTAAGTTTTTTTACCCAATTTTTTGCATGAATAACTTGGTTTTATTATGTTCTTTGTTTTCTATGTCTTGTAAAGAGATTATTAATATAATTAAATGAAAGTCTCATGGAAACTTGTCAAATTCACCTGCCTTGACAATGGTAACAGAGCATATTAGAATCAAACACAAAACTCTAAAAAGTGATAATTTCTTGATTCCCTTTGGATTGACAGGTTGGAAATCATAAATGCTTTCACTTTTTCACCCAGAAAACATTTTATAAAGTTAGAATTAATTAAAAAGTACTCAGTGTAAATGCATTGATGAAGGTGAACACACTTATGAGACCCAGAACTTTTATTTTTTGTTTTTTTCCAAATTTTTTTGGCTTTAATAACTTTCTTTTATTGTGTTCTTTCTTTTGTATAACTTGGAGTTTATTACAAAGAATTAAATGAAAGCATGTCAAAATCACCTGCCTGAATAATGTTGACACGGCAGTGTAAGTAAACACAAAACCCCTATAAAATGGTAATTTCTTTAACATGTGTGCAATTGTTAAGTAGATTGTATTTTTCACCAAGAAAAGATTATAATAGTTTTCACGGTGAATTGAGTAAATGACTCGTCAACGGCGTGCGTCGTATGCCGGAACGCGGGTTTGCTTGCGCGGGCACGTCTGCGCATCTATGTATATGACGTATTTCCGTTTGTGCTGGAAGCGCTAGGGTTTCTAAATACGCCCCCCGGACGCTTTAAAATCTCGCTAAACAACGCAGTTGTTCGCATCTGAATGGCCCGTCACAACTTCTGTAGTGTTGCGCAACATTCAGTTGGTGTTCATTTGAAATAGGCGTCCGTAAAAACTGTTGTAAAAGTCCCGTTGATTAAAAAAATATATATACATTGTATAGATATAATTGGTAAGTATTTTATTTTATTTTTATTCATTTTAATTTTAGAAGCATAATTTTCCAGAAAAATTTGTCAAATGGAAAAAATATGTTATTTTGCGGTGGCGGTGTGGTAAATGTGTTATATACATTTAAATAAATATGCATTTTTTAGTATACGTTTACTCTATGTCACATTAAATTAATTTTAACACATACTTTAGTTTTAGTTTTTAATTGATCTTATATATATTTCTTTCAGCCCATAGTAAAATAAGTGGTGCAAGCAAGTTCGTCAATATTCGGAGGAATATTTAAAATTTGGGTTCATACCTGCTATCCACGATTAGCGATTTCCTTTTTGTCTTTTATGCCAGCAATGCTTGACCAACGAATCAATGAAAGGAGGTCGTCTTGAGGCGCATTTGAAGGCGAAACATGATGCTCATATTAATTCAGATTTGAATTGCCTTCAAACTTTAAAGAAAAATTTTGAAAAGAGGACAACAGTAAAGTCTCTATTTACTGCTCACATTTCAACTCATAATCGTATTCTTGAGGCTAGTTATCAAATTTCTTTATTCATCGCTAAATCTGGAAAAAATCATACCATAGGAGAGAATTTAATAAAACCGTCAATATCAGCATTTCTTAAAACGGTTCTTGAAAAAGATGTAAAAGCTATGCACTCAGTAACAATACTGTTAGCAGAAGAATAGACGAAATGAGTGAAGATATTGAAAAACAACTTGTTGAAAAGCTGAAAACAAGTAAATTCTCAGTGCAAATGGATGAATCAACTTTGAGAGACAGTGAGGCAGTATTGATAACTTACGTAGGATATATTGATAAAGGGCATTTTGCTGAAGAAATGTTGTTCTGTAAAAGATTAGAAAGCACCACTACCTCCAAAGATATATATATAATAAGCTAAAAAACTACTTAGATGTCAATAATATACCAATGAAAAATACAACATCTTGTGCTGCAGATGGTGCTCCTAATATGATGGTCAAGAAAAATGGGTGCTTAAAATTGATGAATGATGAGAATTCAGAAATGATTCTTGTGCATTGTGTTATTCATAGGGAAAACTTGGTAGCTAAAAACATCTCGCCTGTTCTAAATGAAGTACTACATTCAGTAATAAAGTGTATCAATGCTATTAAAGCTAATGCCAAATGTGAGCGTCTCTTCAAGCTATTTTGTGAAGAACAAAATGCAGACCATGTGAGACTTTTACTTCACACTGAAGTAAGATGGCTCTCT
The DNA here is from genome assembly GCA_947359465.1 of Metellina segmentata. Classification (NCBI taxonomy): domain Eukaryota; kingdom Metazoa; phylum Arthropoda; class Arachnida; order Araneae; family Tetragnathidae; genus Metellina; species Metellina segmentata. Next base: position 14,770,256 of record OX375877.1, read on the forward strand.
AAAGGGAACTGCTTGAAAAGATTTATGGAACTGTTTGATACTCTTAGTGATTTTTTAAGCGACAAACCTGAAATGAAGTATCTGTTAACAGTCGATGGTAAAGCATTTGTGAGTTACTTAGCCGATATCTTTGAAAAACTAAATATATTAAATAAGCAACTTCAAGGAACAAATAAAACTCTTGTTGATGCAAAAGCGAAGATATTTGGTTTCATTACCCTTATTGAGTTATGTCAGAAATATATTAACAACAAAAACTTTGAACAGTTTCATTGGCTCCAAAAATGTGAAGTAAATGATACCGATTTACTTGTTATTGTCGATCATCTGAAAATTCTATCGGCTGATTTAAAAGAAAAATTTCTGATTTAAAACAAATTGATTTTCCAACATGGATGATGCAGCCAATGTTAGTGGATTTGTCTGATATATCAAATATGCAGTATCAAGAAGAACTCGCAGAAATGCAAAATGATGAGTCAGTTAAAACTTTATTTAATATAAAAGGAGCGATGACATGGCTTTGTGAGAAACAGAAATCAAAAACCCAAATTCAACCATATGTGCAAGAAAACTATTGTTACCGTTTCCATCTTCATATTTAGCCGAATGTGGATTTAATGCTGTAAATGATTTACTAGTAAAAAAAAAGAAATCGTCTTTATATAACACAACGGGGAGACTTGAGACTGAAGCTAACCAAATTGGAACTTAACATAAAATCTTTGTGTAGCAAGCATCAAGCGCAAGGATCTCACTAAATTAAAATATTAAATTATTATAGAAAAATCTTTATTAAAATTATTTCGAATTCGAATTTCAGTTTTTCATTATATGTTTTGAAAATTTATTTACTGTGCTTCGTTAACAATTTCCTAAATGATTTCTTCCTAAAACCTATCGTTGAAGTTTCTTAAGTGAACAATTCAATTTTTTAATATTAAAAATTATGTATATTTTACATAGGGGGGGGAGGCATAAGAATTTTAAAAAGGCTTAGATGGGGCATGGCACCAAAAAGGTTGGGAAACACTGTTTTAGAGGGTCCCTCCTTTTGTTCAGTGACCCCCCCCCCCCCGCTACCGATGTTAAACAAACATCGGCTTCAATAAATCGATGGTAAATGCACCAATGTTTTTATAAAACATCGATCCTTTGAAAACATCTACACCGATGTCGCATCCCACTTTTCAGACCCTTCAATCTTGGCCATTTTGGTCTAAAATTATGTTCAATTGACTGATTATGAAAGTTATGCTACTTGGTTATTTTTTTAATTTTCATAATGATACTTTTTTCATTTAAAAATAAAACATCAACAACGTAAAAACATTGACAGGTATTAATATCGATGTTCCAAAAACATCGGCTCCAATAGATCGATGTTTTTTATAAAACATCGATGTTCTGTCGATCTGTAGTGTGAGCGCTTTGGAAAAAGCAGAAAGTCGCTCCGGTGATATATCTTCTCACGCCACACAAAACTATGAAAGGAAAGCGTCAGTCGTAAATACCACTCACGGCCCTATCGTTCTAGTTTGGTAATTAGGTAAGAAGGCTCGGTAATTGGTAGTTTTTAATTAACGTCGTACTGGAGCAACACAACGAGCTATTGACGACGGTCCGGGATCAATCCCTTAAGGGAAAGATCCGAGGACAACACCTCGTAATTTTGAACCACGGTTAGATGACGAGACAGACACTTGAGCTGGCACCCTACTCTACAAACTTCCACACCAACCCAACGTGAGGACTTTCGGCCACGACCGATTTAAGGTGCACCAGCAGCCTCTACAACATTCGCTTACAAACATCCAGCCCGGACCTGGATTCGAACCAGGAACCTTCCGATCTAGAGGCTAACGCCTTAACCACTATACCGGTTGGTCGGACGTGAATGTTTGGAATGTTTCTAATTAGAAGGGCTTGTCGTTGGATACTATCAACGTATACAAACATGTTTTCAAAACTTTAAACTCGATTTGTGAAGATTTGTTTATGCAATATGATACTCAATGAACACTAAAACTACCATTATTTTTGTATGACAATCTTTCGAATACAGTCGATGTTTGCACCTTCTATCAGTTAATTGTTGAGAAATAAAATATTAGCTGACTATTAAATGTTAAAAAATTCCTAAAAAAAACTTAATTTTTTTATGCTTCTTTGATGAAAAAATTGTAAAAAAAAAATATGTCTTCCCTCCAACAACTTGAATAAAGAGAGGTCAAAACACGAAGAAAAAAATTCTACAGAAATTATTCTTTCTGAACAAATTAGAATTTGAGATTTTAAATTAAAAAACATGCTACTTAGAAAATTATATCTAAATTTGAAATTAATGTTTAGATTAATTAGATATTTTCACAGGGGAATGATTTTTAGAATAAATCAATGAACTACTGTAAAAAAATTGGATTTCTAAAGTCAAATTTTTAAAAATCTTTTGAAAATAGCTGATTAAAGCTTTTCCATGTTTCCACATCTCAGAAGCATAAATAATTTCACGTCACACAATGGACGGAACATATATTTTTTTATTAACTCTTGTAATTTCTTCTATATATTTCATACTAGGTATTCAATTAATAAGATCTTTCTTTCAAAGATATATTATATTCATAAGCATTCATTCATTATAATTCAACCATTATAATTCATAAACATTCAAGCTAGATATTCGTTTCGCATAAGTCTTCTTATGCAGTCATAAGCACGAAATAAACGAACCAAATGGAATAAAAATACCTAATGCATACATCCTCAGTGATCAATATTTGAATAGTTGTTATATCGCATCTAGGAACTAAATTGTCAGCGATTAAATTTTTAGAGCACTAATTTTATGAATTATGATGTGAAAATACAGAAAATAAAATTAAATATGCACAAAAGATTTACTGACTATGTATAAATATGCTAATAATAATAATAATTTAACGATAAAATTAATATTTTAAGTACATGAATATGACTATCTTAACTATAATATATATAGTATATATATATATATATATATATATATATATATATATATATATATATATATATATATATATAGTATTACATAATATATATAGTATATATAGTATTATATAATATATATAGTATATATAATATATATATAGCATAAGTATAGCTAACTTAAGTATAACTAACTTAGAATCTTAAGTATAACTAACTTAAGTATAACTAACTTAGAATCTTAAGTATAACTAACTTAAGTATAACTAACTTAGAATCTTAAGTATAACTAACTTAAAAATCCTAAGTATAACGAACTTAAGAATAACTAACTTATGCATCTTAAGTATAACTAACTTATAAATCTTAAGTATAACTAACTTATGAATCTTAAATATAACTAACATAAGTATAACTAACTTATGAATCTTAAGTATAACTAAGTTAAGTATCTTAAGTATAACTAACGTAAGTATCTTAAATATAACTAAATTAAGTATCTTAAGTATAACTAACTTATGTATCTTAAGTATAACTAACTTAAGTATCTTAAATATAACTAAATTAAGTATCTTAAATATAACTAAATTAAGTATCTTAAGTATAACTATATGATCTAAAGAGTTACACGCAATTCAGATAAACATTTTCAATGATGATCTCTTTAAATTCTTGAAAGTGAGCACAAAAGAGTGGGGGGGAGGAGGAGACTTTGTTCTCACATGTAGCAAATGGTTAAAGAATGTTTACAGCTTTTTCGCCGATGGATGGAAACCCCTTTTTTGATGTTACCCAGAATTGATATAATGGTACATCCTTAGGCATCCATCAAAAGCACGATTCACTATTTTAAGTCTAACTCCTTTTATTTCCCTGATAAATCGAATGCCATGTAATCTAATGAAGATACAAATGGATTTCGAACACAATCGAATTTCTTTGTCTCCGTTCATTCAAAGAAGTGACGATACTTTCTCTCAAGCATGCATAGCTGTTGATTTACAAGTTCTAGTAGTTCTTTTTTAAAGTTCGAACTACAACACTGACTAAACATTTCAAGGGAAGCATTTTTCACCGCCTCTTTCCAAAATTCAATTTTGTTTTAGAATCCATTCATTTTGTGTGTGCAATTTTATATATTCTCAAGGGTCCTTGGTTTTTTCGATTAAGTTCGTTTAGGTATTCAGATATGTCATATGAGTAGGCAATTTTTTGCAACCAGTAAATGTCTTACAACAGCTGAATACTGAGAGTTACCCTCAAAATATACTTTTAATTCATATTTCAACTCATGAACTTTGGACAAAACTCTCATTCTTCACAGTCAACGAACTTCAGAATGGAAAAACAACGACTGATGATCTAATCCCCATTTTATCACTTAAAACTGAAAAAATACGCGATCGAAGTGGTCTACTTATGATCACATTCACCATTTTTATGTTATTAAGTGTAGACTTTAATTCTGAGGATAAACTAATTGACATGAGAGCTTCTCTTGAATAAAGCAATGTATTATGTGAGCATCAAGGTTTTCAGACCGAACTTCGGACGCCAAGTATATGACCCCTCCTGTCATTGGACGCCTCACCCCGTTCCATCAGTACATGAACTTACAATTATTGCACATCAAAGTATTCATTGATCACTTTAAAGATTTCCTTCCCAGTTGTTTGATTCTGAAGTTCTTATTAAAATAAATAACGGCTCTTTCAACCCTTTATCTAGGATCTTTCCCTTAGGGGATTGATCCCGGACCGTCTTGTATAGCCCGTTGTGTTGCTCTAGTACGACGTTAATTAAAAATTTCCAAAAAAATTACCTAGGATGTTTCCCTTAGGGCATTGATTCCGTACCGTCGCCAATAGCCCGTTGTGTTTGCTCTAGTACGACATTGATTAAAAATTATCAGATTATCATCAACCTTTAAGGAAAATTTCTTAACTTGACAGATTTTCTGGATTAGTGTACCTTCTATGATGACTGACAAGTCTTCAATGCACCTGCTGATCGTATTATTTGAAATCGTTACTTTTTCAGTTTCGTTTACTACAACGATTCCAAGCATAGTTTTTGTAATTTAAACAGAAGCTGGTAAAATGAGTGATTTGGCAATTGTACGAGGCTTTTTGGCTTTAGCTATTCAATCTCGCGACTTCGTAACTTGCTTCTAGAGCTCGATTAGATACCGTTGTGGAATGGTCTCGTGAAAGAACTTTACCCTCCCCCATTCGATTTCGCAGATATTTAAAGTACTTAAAACCCTTATCTATGCACGAAGGATACTTGGTATAGGAAGGTGTCAATGTAGTTTACTTCATTTGACAACTCTTCCAGGCATATGAGATATTGAAGCACAGAAGGAGCACACGAAAGCACGGCCTATCCTTCAGTTCCCATAATCAGGACTTTGCAGTTAAATTATTCGCGGTACACTTCCAGTCTTTTCACGGTACATCGGTTGGGATACACTGTGTGTATACGTACACCTTAATTAAGATGTTCGAAGCAGGACCTGTGAATATGTTATGGTAAAACTCAGAAAGCCCTGTTGGAACAGCAACCGGAAGGTTTCAAGTTCGAAACTAGGTCGAACCATGGACCGTCGTGTACAAAGGTGACTGGTGCGCGTTAAATCTGTCCTGGCGTCAAAGATCCTCACGTTGGTGCGGTGTAGAAGTTTAGAGAGTATGGTCCCAGCTCAGGTGTTGCCTCGTCTTCTGACCGTGGTTCAAAATTACGTGGTGTTTTCCTTGGATCTTTCACTTCGTCGCCATAAGCCCGTTGTGCTGCTCCAGTGCAGCGTTAGTTAAAATACCTACCCAGTTCAACATCTCGTCATTTTGAACCTCAGTAGACGACACTATTTGTTTCCTATGGACATGCTAATCTCGATACTAATATTCATTACAAACGGATTTAAATAAGAAATTAACTGTGTGTGACATTGTGCCGTAACTTTATATAAACCAATCAGAAACTCGAGCAGATTCTGTGCTCGGGTCTGTTGGTTGGTAGTTAACTGTGTTCAGACGGAAAAGTCTTTTGTTCAAGGGGTGCAAGTGAAAGTGTTCAAAGGGCGGTACAATCTGAACACCTTTTTTTTTCATATTCACAACAAAATGTTTTAGTGTGCCTTATTCCAATACACTACATTACAAAAGAAAATAATAATATTTTCTTCCCAATAATTAAAAAATTCAATTTTTTAAAAAATATTTCAATATTTTTAAGTTTCTACTCCAACTGCAAATTTTAATTTTTCCAAATATTTTTGTGTATTTACCTTCTATGAAGTGTTCCTCGCAATTTCGTGCGTTGGATTACATGTACCCCCCCCCACAGTTACTTAATTTTTTACAAATATCTATGTAACAAGTATGTGAGAAACAGCAAACAACTAGTCAGTAGTCATAATTGATTTCAGCAATTTTCGAAGATTAACTATTTATACAAATCATTATTCCATGCACAAAGTTAAGAAACATAACATAATAAACAACAGGAAAAAAGTTTCGCATCTCTACGTCACTTACAATAAAAGCCTTAGCTTTTTAAACACACTATATAATCATGAAAAATAAAAAGCCGTGTAAAAGCACTTTGAAGTTTTAAATGCTTTTGGTTTCGGTTCTTATATTCGCCAGAAAAACATGAATAGCTGGCTTAATAATGTAGCCAAAACTATAGAATTTCGCACAAATATTCTTGAAAAAGTTGTATAATTAATACATGATTATCCTCTTTGCTACCTAGGTGTACATACGTGGACCTCGACTATTTTGCCTTAAAAAAATCTTTCTGAAAAAATTTGTAGTTAAGGACTCGGGTATACGTGCGTGGACGTCAAAGCTTCCAATTGACACTAATAAATGACTGTATAAATCGGTAGTTCCTGTGGAATGTTTATTATTCAAAACCGATTTAGGAGAATGACTCAACGTGTTCGTAAAAGTAAGTAAATTTCATTTGTTTTTAAGGATTTTTAAATCTTTTAAACAATTTTTTTGAATCCTTTTTTCCTTGATGATCTCAGTATAATTCCGCCCTTAACGAGCAATTCTGCATCATCGTAACGGTGTCGTTCAATGATGTTGTCTTGGTGGTAGCGGGTACCTGGCGTTCTCCATATGAACGTCCGCCGTGAATCAGACTGCAAGCTAAACCTGTACTCGTCGGAAAACATCACACAAGCCCACTGTGACGATGTCCACATTGCATGTTCTCTATTCCAGGCTAACCTCTGGCGACAGTGAGTTGCCGTGAGCGGAACACATCAGACAGGCCTACGAGCATATAGACCAACATGCCCCAAACGTCTGTAAACGGTTTGCCTTGAAACTATCGTACCCGTTGCTGAAGATAGCTAACGAGAAAGGTCGGATGCTGTTCTCCGTGTGCTTCTTTTTGCAGTTACTGCCAAATACCGGTCGTCATTCGGAGTTGTAACTCGGGCATGACCTGTACTGTAAAGTCTAGTGACATTTCCATCATTTTGGAATCGCTGCCAAAGCCTAGAGATGACACTTTGGGCGATTCCAAGTTCCACTGAAACTTCCGTCTGAGTACGCCCACATTCCAGGCGGCCGATAATTCTACCGCTTAAAAAAATCAACGACATGCGTCCTCTGTGCCATAACTATTCGGTTGTGACACTGAGCGGCTTACAGAACGCTTGCGAATGACTTTACATCTTTTCTACCATTCCTTATATACACCTCTCTTACACTCTCGTCATTGTGTATCGGCGTACTATCGTGTACTATCGGCGTCATCTGATGGCTTCCTGTAATTTGGATATTATTCTTGAAGATGTGTGCGATAATTCTACAGGTGAAATTTTTACTTTAGAGTTCGATTTCTGTGTGATTCTGAACTATCCTTAATTTATGGACATGAGTGTACTTCGATCAATTATTAACCGTATGTTTTGCAATTTTATATTAATATACACCTGAATAATGGCCAGATATACCCATAACAGTTCCATTTAAAAATAAAGAATAATTCAAAACTAAATGGGAAAATATTTCAAAACTATTACAAAATTGTATACTTTGTGAATCTTACAGGGAAAGTTCTTAAAAAAGTCAACCTTTTAGGAAACATTTGGCTGCATTTAGTTTTTGACCTTCCTCTAAACTTACAATTAGTGGATCTGAGGTAATGACTAATCTATTCGTATCGGTTTTTGACATTTTTATAGAAAAATATTTCTCTTATCACCTATTGTGTTTTTACTTGTCTTGCGCTTTTACGAAACGGACCAATTACCAATTGGAAGAATACAAGAAGTGAAAATAATATTTCTATGGACATTAACTTCTCTTGAAGTTAAATCTACTAATTATTTGGCAGAAAGAAATTTGATGGAACGACAAGGTCTATTTGAGATTTTGACAAATAATATTTTTATCCTCATTAGTACAAGCAAAGGTACCAAAGACATACTAAACACACATTGTTTATAGTGATATTTTTCTGAAAAAAATTGCTGCAAAGTTTTCTGTTCAGCGCCATTACAGCCCCTCTTTATAATTGTATTTCTGATATTATTTTTCGACAAAATCAGAATGAAGGATTGTTCAAAAATTGTACTTAACCGTTTAACAGAGCAGTTGATAAGTGACTAGTTGTGAGTTGTGGTACAGCTGAAGTTTTCGTGATAATAATCCTAGAAGAGAAACAACCGTTTTGCTCATTTTTGTGTTATACGGAGTATACAAATTAGAGTTAATGTTCTTTATGTTGTTTATGTAATTTTATATTGGTGCATAGAAAGGTTAATGTCAACTCTTAGTCCAAGCACATGATTTTCAGATAATTTTACTGACGTTTTACAAAGACACGGGTCGTTTTCATAATTGCACCTTTGCCAGAAAAGCAGCAAAGACCTCTCTGACGATTTGAAGTAGAATATCGTACACCTGACTTTCGAATTTTACTTCAGTGGTCATTGACATTTCTTTTTGACTAGTTGTCTCTACAAGGTTACGATTTCGTTTTCTATACCTTGGAAGTACAGGCTTGAAAATATTTGTGAGGCCTTTTATACAGACTTCCTTGTAAATTATTTGGTAGATCTTAAATCACAGTATGAGAAAAGGCAAGATTTCCTTGAAGTCAAGAAGTATTATTTCTGAGGAATAGTTCTTTTTACCCGTTCATTTTACTCCTCTTTTGCTTAATACTTTGGCGGGTAATTCGAAAATTTTCGCTTTAACAGTATTTAAAACATTTAAAACAGTATTTGGAAATAAATATTCAACCATTTCTGTAGAAATATAAGTTAATATAGCATCGATTTTCGTTTGCTTCGAATTTATCACCCAAATGTCAAAAATGGACTGACGAAAGATTTCCATACTCATTCTGAAATTTAAGCACTATCTAACAGTTCAGCAGACTTTCGCAAGTAATTTTTTGTTCTGCAAACGTCAAATGAGTCATGCTATATTGCATATGTAATATTTTAGTGGTAAAAGGTGGTATAATATGGTAAAAGTCTAGTTGAAATTTGAAATCAGCAGTTGCGTAAGACGCTAATTAGCTATAAATTCAAAAGGATCTTGCAAATTAATGAAATAGTATCCAAGAATCTAAAAGCACGTAAACATACTTCGATAAACAGAAATTAATGATAGTACCCACCAAATAGCGCTAAAGTAAATATAGGAGCTTTACTTATCAGTTTTTCTCAAAGTACTAATACGCATTCGCCAGATTGGTTTTGCAGCCAACGCAGAAAGTTTTACTTTGGTCTGTTAGGAGGAATTATTTAGAAAATAAAACCAAGGTCTTGCTAAGGGGACATACTACTTTTAAGATATTTCTTTTTGACACTCTGCGACACTAAGAAAATTGAATTTTGTCCACCTAGAATCAAAATTGACACACTGTGCGGGGTTGCGATATGTGTACCTAAAATGTTTAGTCCCCTATGATGCCACCATCCAAAAGAGGAATTTACTTGAGAACTTTGAAGTATTTCATAATATTTATCGGGAAAAAAAATTATTTTAAAACAATTTTCATATGGTTGGTAATGAAGAGGTTATAAAATTTTTTTTCAACATTTTGATGAATTTTAGGGAACTGTGTCCTCTTAACGTAGCACTGGAGCAACACAACGGGCTATTTGCGACACGGGTCTGTTGGTGAATAAATAAATACCCAACTGCCAAAATTTGAATCTCGAAATCATTTCCAAAGCATCAAAGTGTTTAAGGTTTTATCCTCGAAACACCCGAGACCTCCCGGAACGAATAATATCGGAACAGCGTAAAAATCGACTTTCTTTCATCGTAAAAACGCAGTCGAAATAAAGGATCTGTATTCCCAGTTCCCGATTCTAAAGGCAGTAACCAACGTGGCGTGGCCGAACATCTGCAGCTAGCTCCATTGTCAATCACTACGACAGCTCGCATGTTACACCTTTTATCCTCTGTGTGTCTTTTATTTCTCTTTCGAAATTGGCAACGTCTGGATTCCTACAGCACGTGTTCCTTGCGAAACGCTTTTCGTGATAACGCATCTGGATTTTAAATTGTAGGACTTGGAAGAGTATTGTAGAAGCAGAGAGCGCTCTATCTGGATGAACACTTTATTGTGTGCAATAAAAGAGAATTTATACCAAAGGGCAAAATTTTGTAAAGTAAATGAGACCTGGGAAAAAGATTTGGTTTGAATTTTGTTTTACAGGGTACTTTGAATTAAAGTCGTACTGTAGCATCACAACGAGCAATTGTCGACGGTCCGGGATCAATTTCAATGGGAAAAGTTCTTTTTACAGGGACCGTGTTAATCCAATTCGAAGAGTAACAGACAGGCAGTCCTACACTACCCTACAATAATGTACCGGACGCCAGCTGATTTGTATAAAATCCAACTACTTGTTTGGGGTGTTTTTAGTAGTATGGCCTGGGACCTTTGCATGTTGTTCCTGGTCAATCGAACGCCGACGCCTACAAGAACTTTTCGGACAATCAGGTTCTTCCTACGCTCTGGCAATTTTAAGAAATGGACGAATGTTACTTCCAAGACTACAACGCTCCATGTCATGTTGCAGCTTTTATCAAGATACGGATGTAAAACTTCTTCCCTGCCCTGCTTAGAGTCCCAACCTAAACCCCATAGAACATTTGTGGGACGCGTTAGAGCGACGCTTACGGACCAGAGAACCACGTCCGAAATTTACAACTGAGCTGGCGACGTTCTTGTAGCAAGAATGGACAAAAATATCCATTGATAAGTATCCATACCTTGTTGAAAGTATGCCCAGAAGGGTTGCTACTGTTATTGCAGCACGTGGGGGACATTCCCCCCCCCCCCATTAAAGCATGGATTCTTTCCCTTATACCGTGACATCTTTCGGTCCGGTCCATTATTGTAGGGTAGTGTATATTTAATTAGCGTCGCAATAATAAACACAACTATTGGCGACGGTACGGGATGAAACACGACGGGATACGAGGACACCACCAAGTAAATTTGAACTAGGGATGCGACATCGATGTCGATGTTTTCGAAACATCGATGTCGCTGTTTTCGAAACATCGATGTTTCTTAAAAAACATCCATGTTTTTAACATCGATGTATTAGAGACGATGTTTTTGTAACATTTATGTTTATACATGTCGATGTTTTTACGTTGTCGATGTTTAATTTTCAAATGAAAAAATACCGTTATAAAAATTTAAAAATAACCAATTAGCATAATTTTCTTAATTAGTAAACTGAACATACTTTTAGACCAAAGTGACCAAGGGTGGAGTGTCTGAAAAGTAAGCATACGACATCGATATCGATGTTTTCAAAACATTGGTGTTTTATAAAAAACATCGATGTAGTGGAGCCGATGTCACATCACTAGTTGTAAACCAGTTTTAAGAAATAGGGGGGAAAAGTTTAAATACACTGAATTTTAAAAACATCGATGTTTTTGGAGCGATGTATTATCAACATCGATGTTTTAATTTTGAACATCGATGTTTTGCTGTCGATGTCGCATCTCTAATTTGAACCACGCTCCGATGCGAAGTCACACCTGAGTAGACACACAACTCTCTAAACTTCCATACCAGGTCAACCTGAGGACATTCGAGGCGACGCCAAATTTTGCCCCCACCCCTTTGTTCAAGACGGTCTTTGGTTGGATACGAACTCGCAACCCCCGAATGCTAATCCGTAACTCTTCCAAAAAGGACTACAGCGGTCGAGCAGATTAGCAACCTAATGTCTGCAAATTCAAATTTTGATCTTATGAAAGTCTACCGGGTACATAAGGAATCGTGCACGTTAAATCTATCGTGGCCTTAAATGTCGTCACGAGGTCTGGTAGTTTGGAGAGTGAGGTACCAGTTTAGGTTTGGTGTCATCTGATCGATAATTCAAAATTACTTTGTACTGTCCTCGGATCTTTCTCTTCGAGTTTGAAGCTCGAGTGTCTTTCTCGTCCTCTGACAGTGATTCAAACTAACGAGGCGTCATCCTTGGATCTTTCCCTTCTTTCGCAATAGCCCGTTGTGTTCCTCCAGTGCGAAATAAATTCACTACCTTCATACTTACCTTTCGAGACCGCGGCTCAAAATTAACGTGGTGTTGTCAACGCATCTTTCCCGTCGGAGTCGGACCGGAAGGTCGTCAATAGCATTGTGTTACGCCATTGCGACGTTAAATAAATACATACTTACCTACCCTTCGGGTTACTCCATTTCGACCTTAAATAAATACATACTCAACTACCCTTCGGGTTACTCCATTGCGACGTTAAATAAATACATACTTACCTACCCTTCGGGTTACTCCATTTCGACCTTAAATAAATACATACTCACCTACCCTTCGGGTTACTCCATTTCGACCTTAAATAAATACATACTCACCTACCCTTCGGGTTACTCCATTGCGACGTTAAATAAATACATACTTACCTACCCTTCGAGTTACTCCATTTCAACCTTAAATACATACTCACCTACCCTTCGGGTTACTCCATTTCGACCTTAAATAAATACATACTCATCTACCCTTCGGGTTACTCCATTGCGACGTTAAATAAATACATACTCACCTACCCTTCAGGTTACTCCATTGCGACGTTAAATAAATACATACTCACCTACCCTTTGGGTTACTCCATTGCGACTTTAAATAAATACATACTCTCCTACCCTTCGGGTTACTCCATTTCGACCTTAAATAAATACACACTCAACTACCCTTCGGGTTACTCCATTGCGACGTTAAATAAATACATACTTACCTACCCTTCGGGTTACTCCATTGCGACGTTAAATAAATACATACTCACTACCCTTCGGGTTACTCCATTTCGACCTTAAATAAATACATACTCACCTACCCTTCGGGTTACTCCATTGCGACGTTAAATAAATACATACTCACCTACCCTTCGGGTTACTCCATTTCGACCTTAAATAAATACATACTCACCTACCCTTCGGGTTACTCCATTGCGACGTTAAATATACACATACTTACCTACCCTTCAGGTTACTCCATTTCGACCTTAAATAAATACATACTTACCTACACTTCGGGTTACTCCATTGCGACGTTAAATATAAATACATACTCACCTACCCTTCGGGTTACTCCATTTCGGCCTTAAATAAATACATACTCAACTACCCTTCGGGTTACTCCATTGCGACGTTAAATAAATACATACTCACCTACCCTTCGGGTTACTCCATTGCGACGTTAAATAAATACATACTTACCTACCCTTCGGGTTACTCCATTTCGACCTTAAATAAATACATACTCACCTACCCTTCGGGTTACTCCAGTGCGATGTTAAATAAATACATACTCACCTACCCTTCGGGTTACTCCATTGCGACGTTAAATAAATACATACTTACCTACCCTTCGGGTTACTCCATTTCGACCTTAAATAAATACATACTCACCTACCCTTCGGGTTACTCCAGTGCGAAGTTAAATAAATACATACTCACCTACCCTTCGGGTTACTCCATTGCGACGTTAAATAAATACATACTTACCTACCCTTCGGGTTACTCCATTTCGCCTTTAAATAAATACATACTTACCTACCCTTCGGGTTACTCCATTGCGACGTTAAATAAATACATACTTGCCTACCCTTCGGGTTACTCCATTGCGACGTTAAATAAATACATACTCACCTACCCTTCGGGTTACTCCATTGCGACGTTTAATAAATACATACTCACCTACCCTTCGGGTTACTCCATTGCGACGTTTAATAAATACATACTCACCTACCCTTCGGGTTACTCCATTGCGACGTTAAATAAATACATACTTACCTACCCTTCGGGTTACTCCATTTCGACCTTAAATAAATACATACTCACCTACCCTTCGGGTTACTCCAGTGCGATGTTAAATAAATACATACTCACCTACCCTTCGGGTTACTCCATTGCGACGTTAAATAAATACATACTTACCTACCCTTCGGGTTACTCCATTTCGACCTTAAATAAATACATACTCACCTACCCTTCGGGTTACTCCAGTGCGAAGTTAAATAAATACATACTCACCTACCCTTCGGGTTACTCCATTGCGACGTTAAATAAATACATACTTACCTACCCTTCGGGTTACTCCATTTCGCCTTTAAATAAATACATACTTACCTACCCTTCGGGTTACTCCATTGCGACGTTAAATAAATACATACTTGCCTACCCTTCGGGTTACTCCATTGCGACGTTAAATAAATACATACTCACCTACCCTTCGGGTTACTCCATTGCGACGTTTAATAAATACATACTCACCTACCCTTCGGGTTACTCCATTGCGACGTTTAATAAATACATACTCACCTACCCTTCGGGTTACTCCATTGCGACGTTAAATAAATACATACTTACCTACCCTTCGTGTTACTCCATTTCGACCTTAAATAAATACATACTTACCTACACTTCGGGTTACTCCATTGCGACGTTAAATAAATGCATACTTACCTACCCTTCGGGTTACTCCATTGCGACGTTAAATAAATACATACTCACCTACCCTTCGGGTTACTCCATTGCGACGTTAAATAAATACATACTTACCTACCCTTCGGGTTACTCCATTGCGACGTTAAATAAATACATACTCACCAAACATTCGGGTTTTATCCAGGACCGTCGCTAATAGCCCAGTGTGTTGCTAATTAAATTACCTTACTACCTTTCAAATTACCGTTATATTATATGGAGATTTTACGTTCTAAAAAGTTACGTTTATAAAACTTTTTTAACTGTTGGTGCCAGACATGTTTGGCAACGAATGAACGTTTTCTTAAGTGGGTAAAGTTATTTGGGAAGTTTGAATCTGAAATTTTTACTATTCATTTCATTAACTGCCAATACTTCAACAAGGAATAAAAATAAGATGTGCTGATCGTAAAGGATGTTTAGCCACGGCGGTGCGGTTGCTTAATTATAATTTAGACTGAAAACAATTAAACTTAACATTTATTAAAACTTAACAAGTTAACTACATTTAACAAAGTATAATCTATCAGCGCGCTAACAAAGGTGGTTACGAGACTGAAACTCGAAACTGAAATCTCAAGAACAGCTTGAAGTATTTAAAGCGTGAACGCATGACGCAGCATGCTCACGTCAGAAGTCTCTTGAAGTTGAAGTGGAAGTAGTCTCTAATTTGCATAACACCACAGTACTCCCTCGCCAGTCGATGAGACGATACGATGTTGGAAACTTAGGCCTGATAGGGCACAATGAATCGTACTTTCCTACCGGACCGGGTCTTCACATCAGGCTTTGACGTCTCAGGCAAAATTGATTGTTGGATTGTCGTAGGAGGTGATGTCGACATGAAAAAAGCTGGCTTCAAACGATTAATGGTGACATTGGTCTTCTTGCAGTTGATTTGAAGCGTAAAAAATTTGTCGTTTCGTGCTATCACAGGAAATGGACCTTCGTACGGCTGCTGTAGTGGTTTCCGTACCATGTCTTGTCGGACAAACACGTGAGAAGAAGTCATCAGATCTTTATGTATAAAGATATCCTTGCTTCCGTGTTGGGACGTTGGAACGGGCTTCACTTGCCGGAATTGTTCTCTTAAGCGGCGTAGGAAATCTAGGCGTGGCGGCCAATCGGAAACTGCTGTCGTCCGGAAAAATTCGCCAGGAAGTCTGAGAGTTGTTCCATAAACCAGCTCTGCTGATGAAACACCAAGATCTTCCTTCACGCAGGATCGGATTCCTAAGAGAATGTTCGGCAGCAACTCCGTCCATCTGGTCGAAGCGTAGCACTTTATAGAGCTTTTCAATTGCCTATGAAAACGCTCCACAATACCGTTGGATGCTGGATTGTAAGCCGTTGTTCTGGCTTTCTGTGAACCGATGAACTTCATTAGAGAACGGAACAGGTCACTCTCGAATTGACGTCCTTGATCCGTCGCAAGATGTTCAGGAACACCAAAACGTGCAATCCATCCGGTATAAAACGTTTCAGCAACAGTTTCGGCAGTCTGGTCTATCATGGGAAATGCTTCTGGCCAACGGGTGTAACGGTCTACGCACGTCAGTAGGTAGCAAAATCCTCTCGATGGGGGAAGAGGTCCTACGATGTCGATGTTGACAGCGCTAAACCTACAGCTGGGTAAAGGATATTTCCCGACGGCTGACTGGACGTGTCTGTGGATCTTTGCTTTCTGGCATCCAAGACATGCTTTGCACCAGGCCGCTACATCTCTATTGAGGTCTTTCCATATGAATCTCTCTTTGATAAGCTTCTGCGTAGCCAGAACTCCAGGATGATTCAAGTTGTGTAAAGTCTGAAAAACACTCAAGCGGAATTCTTTAGGTACATATGGTCGTACAGCGCCAGTCGAAGTATCGCAAAATAAAGGCTTACCTGAATGACCCGCAAGAGAGGACATTGGCTTCAGCACAAGTCCCGTGTCTGATTTTAATAAGCTCTTGAGCTCATCATCATCGACCTGTGCTCCAGCCATACCCTCGAAGTCAATAAACTCGATCTCGTTTATGCGGGACAAAGCATCTGCAACACAATTATTTCTACCCTCGATGTACCGAATATCTGTAGAAAACTGACTAATAAATTCCAAATGTCTCTGTTGTCGCGGAGAACACTTGTCACTTTTAGTTGTAAAAGCAAAGGTGAGTGGTTTATGATCAGTAAACAAAATAAAGTGTCTGCCTTCTAACATGTGCCTGAAATGTTTAGTTGCACAGTAAGCAGCGAGTAATTCCCGATCATACGTGCTGTACCTTTGTTCAGTTTTACTCAGTTTTCTAGAAAAGAAAGACAATGGTTGGCACACTTTGCTATGCGTTTGCTGAAGCACTGCTCCAATTGCTATATCCGAAGCATCTACCATTAGTGAATACGTAGCATCAATTTTCGGATGGACAAGCAATGTTGCGTCAGCTATCGTAAGCTTGCAAGCGTCAAACGCTTTGCAAAGTTGATTGTTCCATTCTATGGAAGTCCTATCATTTTTCTTTTTCCCTTTAGTTAACTCGTGTAACGGAGCTTGCTTTTCAGCCGCGTGGGGAATAAATCTGTGATAGAAGTTCAACATGGCCAAAAAACGTCTTAGTTCATCGATTGTTTTGGGCTGAGGGTAATCTTTTAACACCTGCACTTTCTCGGGCAAGGGTGAAATTCCTTTCGCCGATACTTGAAATCCCAGAAAAGATAAAGATTCCACGCCAAAAACACATTTCTGAAGGTTTAGAACGACACCGTGATTACGAAAACGTTCAAGAATGGTTTTTAGATCTTGTTTATGCTCCTCCTCGTTACGTGATGCAACTAAAACATCGTCGAGGTAAGCAAAACAGCAATCAAGACCTCGTAAAACGTTGTCCATAAATCGTTGGAATGTTTGAGCAGCGTTTACTAAACCAAAAGTCATGTAAACATATTCAAACAAACCAATAGGTGTAATTACTGCGGTCTTAGGGATATCGCATGGTTCAACCGGAATTTGGTGATAGGCTTTTACAAGATCTAATTTTGAAAAAATAGTTTTCCCGTCGAGTTCTTGTGTGAAATCCTGTATATGTCGGATCGGATACCTATCTACCTCTGTCACTGCATTCAACCTGCGATAGTCACCGCATACACGAAACTCACCAGTCTTTTTAAGTACTAAATGAATAGGACTAGCCCAAGTACTGTTAGATGGTCTTATTATACCCTGTTCGAGTAAACTGGAAAACTCTTTCTTAACAGCGGCTAATCGTTCAGGACATAGTCGTCTAGCCTTAGCAAAAATGGGTGGTCCTTTCGTCAGAATGCAATGAGTTACATTGTGACTATTGCGCTTTATGTTAAGTGTAGGAGCAAATACACTCGGAAAATCACGCAATAATTGTCTGTAATTGCAATCAGAACCGATAGTTGTTATACCTAATGATTGCGTGGACTTAACATTACCTTTCGAAGAAAGGGTTGTTGTACCATCAATAAGGCATCGATTTTTAATATCGACTAACAAACTGTAGCGTTCTAAGAAATCTGCGCCTATGATCGGTCGAGTAACGTCTGCAATAACAAAAGTCCAAGGGAAATCGCGTCTAAGACCCAAATTTAATACAATTCGGCAACTACCATAAGTGCTTATTTTTGATCCGTTTGCCGCATAAAGACAAAACAAGTCTTCTCTTCTGTTTTGACCACGAAATGCATGCTTGGGATAAACGGAAACCGCAGCACCAGTATCAATAAGGAAACTACTATTTGTCGACCTTTCAAAAATAAATAGGCGACCTAATGCTTGGCTATCATCTGTCATCGCCACTTCAGATGAGCCCTTTAGTTTTCCTGAAATTTACATGGTGTTTTACACTTATGCGCTCTTTTCCCAAATTTAGCACGATTCCAGCATAAATCTAACCGGTTGTCACTATGTGAGCCGAGACTTTGACTACCTGATCTCGATCTCTTCCTCAAACCAAAGCGTCCGTCATTACTCCTTGAAAGCCTTTTAACCTCGGCGCTCAAAGCTGAAATTTGCGCGTGTAAACTTTCAAGCGAAAATTCCGTATTCCGCGGTATTTCTGCAACTGTTGAGGAAATACCAGGTACGTCTAGTATTTTGTCAGCTATCAGAGCTAGACCGCTTAAATCGTCCGAGCTGACAGACAAAATCTGCTGCACCTGTATCGGTAACTGTTGCATCCATAAACTGCGCAAAATATCGTCAGGTAATTTATTTGCCGCGAGTTCCTTCATTTCAAATAACAACTGCGATGGGCGTTTATCGCTTAACTGGAGATCTTGTAACAGAGTTTTTAATCGAGAAGTTTCAGTTTGTGCAAATTGCTTGATAATTCGTGTTCTCAAAGCCTCATACTTATTTTCGATGGGCGGAGATCGAACTAGATCACAAACGAATGTTAAAATCTCAGTATCAACTGCTGCTACTGCTTTGTGAAATTTCGTTTCATCGCTAGTGATTCCAGCGTTTTTAAATTGGTTCTCAATTTGTAAAAACCACAACTCGGGGTTTGCACGCCAAAAAACTGGAGCTTTGAAAGAGACTCTTGATAGTTCAAAGTCAGATTCTAAATCAGGCATTTTTTTTTTAAAATGGGCTATCGCAGCATTAAACACGATTTTGGAATTAAAACACTGAAAATATTGACATCGAAGGCAGGGAGGAACAAGGACTTGAACTAAAGCCAAAAACTCACCCACAGGCATTCAGGATCCTATTCGATGCAGTCGAAAATTCGAGTCTATGGTCATCAGTTTAGAACCATGGCCACGTCACGGGTCACCACTTTAGCCACGGCGGTGCGGTTGCTTAATTATAATTTAGACTGAAAACAATTAAACTTAACATTTATTAAAACTTAACAAGTTAACTACATTTAACAAAGTATAATCTATCAGCGCGCTAACAAAGGTGGTTACGAGACTGAAACTCGAAACTGAAATCTCAAGAACAGCTTGAAGTATTTAAAGCGTGAACGCATGACGCAGCATGCTCACGTCAGAAGTCTCTTGAAGTTGAAGTGGAAGTAGTCTCTAATTTGCATAACACCACAGATGCATATTTCAATTCAATCAAGAGTTATAAAGCCGTGTTTACACCGGAGTTGTAAATACGTCCCCTTCCAACACATCGAGGGTATTCCAAGAAACGGTACTCATTTTATCGTCAAGATGTCGTGTCGGAGTGATGAGTTTGCAACTCCAATTATTTTTTTTCCACCAGGAGTCGGTAAAGATCAAAGGATTGCAACTTTTGGGAGCAAAATGCTCTACTATTTCGTCCCCTTTCGGTATTGCTTGACAATCACCGCTCCCCTCTGCCCTTCGGCACTCCGTGGTCACTGACGTCGTCTTTTGTTCGCTCTCTGCGAAACTTTGCCCTCGTCGCTTGTTCTTGACCGCATTTTCCGCCAAACTGTCAGTGAGTGAGCTATTCGATGAAAATGACGTGATGAAGGGTGATCACTCTTCTCTATACAAAGGGGTGAGAAAAGTGCTCACCCCTTGGTGTTGTCGATAAAGTCGACAAAGCGTTTACACCGGAGTGGGTCGAAAAGGGGTCAGCATAGGATAAGGTAAAACGTCTTCGCCACAAAAAAGAATTATTGTGGCGAATGTCATTTTTGGAAATTGAAAGGAAAATCATTGAAAGGAATGTCATTTTTGAATCTAGGTGGACAAAATTCAATTTCCTTAGTGTCGCAGATTGTCAAAAAGACATCATATCTTAAAAGTAGTATGTCCCTATGGCAAGACCACGGTTTTTTTCCAGATAATTCCTCCTAACAGGATGTACAGGCGTCCAAAGTCGAACTTTATACGTTGGCTGCAAAAACCAATCGGGCGAATGCATATTAGTACTTCGAGGAAAACTGTAAAGTATAGCTCCTATATTTTCTTCAGATCTATTTTGTGGATACTATCATTAACTTCTGTTCAACGAGGTATGTTTACATGCTTTTAGTTTCTTGGGTACTATTTCATTAATTTGCAACATCCTTTTGAATTTATAGGTAATTAGCGTCTTACGCAACTGCTGATTTCAAATTTCAACTAGATTTTTAACATATACCACCGTATACCACTAAAATATTACATATGCAATATAGCCTGACTCATTTGATGAGTGCATAACAAAAAATTGCGTGCGGAAGTGTGCGGAACTGAAAGATAGTGCTTAAATTTCAGAATGACTATAGAAATATTTCGTCAGTCCGTTTATGACATTGGGTGATAAATTCGAAGCAAACGAAAATTAATCCTTTTTAACTTATATTTCTCCAGAAATGGTTGAATATTTGTTACCAAATACTGTTTTAAATTTTTTAAATACTGTTAAAGCGAAAATTTTCGAATTACCGCCAAAGACTTGAACAAAAGAGGAGTAAAATGAATGGGTACAAAGAACTATTCCTCAGAAATAATTCCTGTTGACTTCAAGAAAATTCTTACCTTTTCTCACACTGGTATTTAAGATCTACCAAGTAATTGACAAGGAAGTTTGAAAAATAGGCCTAGAAGGCATGAAAAGATTTTTAAGCTTGTAGTTCCAAGGAATAGAAAACGAAACTCGTAACCTTGTAAAAACTAGTCAAAAAGAATTGTTAATGACCAAAAAAGCAAAATTCGAAATTCAGGTGAACGATATTCTACTTCAAATCGTCATAGAGCTCTTTGCTGCACTTCTGGAAGAGGTACAATTTGAAAACGATCCGTGTCTTAGTAAAACGTCAGTAGAATTATCTCAAATTCATATGCTTGGGCTAAGAATTTACTTTAATATTTCTATGAACCAATATAAAATTACAGAAAAAACATAAACTCTAATTTGTATAACACAAAACTCCGTATAACACAAAAATGAGCTAAACGGTTGTTACTCTTCTAGGATGATTAACACAGAAACATCAACTGTACCACAACTCACAACTAGTCACTTACCAACTGCTTTGCTAAACGGTTACGCACAATTTATGAACAATCCTTCATTCTGATTTTGTCGAAAAATAATATTAGAAATACAGTTATAATGAGGTGCTTGAATGGCGCTGAACTTAACAGCAATTTTTTTCAGAAATATATCACTATAAACAATGTGTGTTTAGTATGTCTTTGTTACATTTGCTTATACTAATGAGGTTAATAATATTATTTGTCGAAATCCGAACTAGACCTTATCGTTCCATCAAATTTCTTTCTGCCAAATAATTAGTAGATTTAACTTAAAGGGATGTTAATAGTTCATGGGAATATTATTTCATTTCTTATATTCCTCCAATTGATGATTAGTCAAATTCGTAAAAGCGCAAGACAGTAATAAACACAATAGGCGATAAGAGAAATATTTTCTATAAAAAGTCAAGAACTGATACGAATAGATTAGTCATTGCCTCAGATCCACTAATCGTAAGTTTACGAGCAATGTCTAAAACTAAACACAGCCAAATGTTTTCAAAAAGGTTGTGAATATTTTAAGAACTCTCCCAGTTGAGATTACAAGTGTATAATTTTGTAATATTTTAAAATATTTTCCCCTTTAGTTTGTGAATTATTTTTTAAATATAACTGTTATGGGTATGTAGCCGACCAACCGGTATAGTGGTGTTAAGGTGTTATAGCCTCAAGATCAGAAGGTTCCTGGTTCGAATCCGGGTCCGGGCATGGATGTTTGTAAGGGTATGGTGTAGAGGCGGCTGGTGCACCTTAAATCTGTCGTGGCCGAAAGTCCTCACGTCGGGTTGGTGTGGAAGTTTGGAGAGTGGGATGCCAGCTCAGATGTTGCTTCGTCATCTGACCGTGGTTTAAAATTACGAGGTGTCGTCCTCGGTTCTTTCCCTTGAGGGACTGATCCCGGACCGTCGTCAATAGCCCGTTGTGTTGCTCTAGTATGACGTTAACAAAAAAATTTCCAATTACCCCCCCAAGTATGTGTTTATCTGACCATTGTTCATGTGTATTTTAATATAAAATTGCAAAATATACTGTTAATTATTGATCGATGTATGTTTAGTATATGGAGCAAAATTGACAAATTTCTTTAAATTTAGCATATTTTTGCATCCAAATAGTAACTAAAAACGTTAAATATACACCAAATTAGTATTTTATCACTCACAGCCTCTTATAATCACCCAAAACCAGTGTATTTTTGATGCAATAATTTTGGCCACCTAGATTGCGAAAATGACACACCGTGCTCCGGTGTAAGCGTGTCTTAAATTGACCACTAAACAGGCAATTTTTCAAAACATAATTTAGGATATTTGCTTTCGGTTGTATTCCCATAAAAAAATAGCAATACTAAATGTGTGTGTGTTAATTACGTTTAAAGATTCTCTGTCTAAAGATTCTCTAAAAAATCTCTGGCCGTTAGGAACATTTGGTTAAACGGCTAAAGGTATTTGATCAGTCTTAACTCTGCTGCTAGTTTGTCTCGAAGCATCTGGTCATCAGCAGGAGTCAACAGGTCTTGATGGACGAAACTCCTCGGCATTAGAAAAATTGGTCAGATATCTCCTCGAAACCAAGTGAAGGATTGCCATATAAAATTTTCTGTCCTTAGTTTCGGCAACTCCCAGTAAATCAGGAAATTATTTGCAACGAGATGTGTTCATCGTGAACACCTATATCAAAGCAAGCAGGTGTTATAAATCAATGACAAAACCTCTCGCTTGACCCTCGATGCGGGCTTTGATGGAAGCGTTCTCCTTGACACAAATTCACATGCAGGTGCTTATTGATACGTCACAAAATCAGATGCATTTGGAACCTCATATGCAGTCGTTTGCGTATTATTACCCAGTTTCGATGCGAAACTATAACAAGTATTTTGAGGGTATTTTTGTCGTAAGAGAGCGATTTTGGGATTTTTTTTGTTTCGAGAACCTCGTTTTACAAAATTAATTTGCATAAAATGCACCCAAGGAAGGTAGGTAATGGAATCAACGTCGCAATGGAACAATATAATGTCCGAGATCTGAAGGAACACTATAATGTCCAATGGCGACGGTCCGAGATCCATCCCCAATAGAAGGATCCAAAGACAACAACAAGTAGTTTTGAACCTCGGTGAGATGACGAGGTCACACCTGAGAGGGTACCCCACGCTCCAAACTTCCACACCACGCCCCCGTAAGAACATTTCACGCCACTACAAGTTTAACGTGCACCAGACTCATTTGTACACGATGGTCTTTGGTTGGATTAACCAGTTCTATCCCGTTCCGAACTCTCCTGTTGCTAATCTGTTTCCAACTCTCCGGTTGCTAATCCGTTCCCAATTCTCCTGTTGCTAATGTGTTCCCAGGGATCAAACCCTCATGAAAAGTTTTGGCAACGTGCCCAAGAATAAGAGCATTCTATTGTTACCTATAACCCTCCAGTGGTTCTGACGAAAAATCTCGTCCATCAAGATCTGATCAGTTTTGCAAACGATGAGTCTCGTCATCAAGACATCGATTTATCTTTACAATAACGCCATCAAGATCTAGTTGGTTTCTTCTAATGACGAGATATCTCGTCTATCAATACCTAGTCAGTTTTGAGGGACACCTCGTCGAGGCAATCAACAGAAGGGTTGAACCAGATTGAACAAATCTATTGTCAGAAAATTACATATTTAGTACTTATATAGGGTAGGTGTTCCAGACATAGCTCCTGTGCTTAATATCCCCTACTCGCGTCTGCAAGCTACTATGCGCGACATCTACGAGTTTAAGTAGTTATCCTTGACGGTCTAGGTTTTTGCCACACATAGCGCCACCGGCAAGTTTCCTATCAGTTATAGCAATAACACTATTGTATCTGAAGTATTTGAAGCTGTGATCACAACGTATTTTTTGTCTCCAATCCATTCAGGGAATATCCAGGTAAGTGCTTCCAAATCATCATTTCGTTTATATGACTTGAAAGAACATTCAATACTAAAGTTAGGTATGTATGCTCTACTAGGAACTTCTTTTGAATACTAGCTCCTCATTTCGTCTGGTGGATGGTAATAGGAACATGGGTAGACGATATTAGGTACCTGCTCTTGAAAATTCTCTTGGGAAACTTTTTGAAGTTTGACTAGTTAACTTAAAATGGCATAAGTAAAGAGGGTACAGGATCTCGGTAAACCAAAGGGGAATAGTTCCTAGTGATTATTCATTTAGTTTCCAGCTTGATTTCCCAACCCAGGAGGCTGAGATACAGACAAATAGTTAAGGTAGGGGATATTTGGAACACCCACCCAGCACATTGACTTTTGTGGTTGGGGTGGATGAATTTTCGAAAGATTCCTTTCCAATAAGGATTTCTCCTGATCGAGGATGGGCCGCGGTTTGAAGATTTAGCGGATTAGCAACCGGGGGGTTGCGAGTTCGAATCCTGCCAAAGACTGTCGTGTACAAAGTGGGCTGGTGTCCCGTCAACTGTTACGGTTCTTCCTTAGGCTGATTCCCTAATCCTCTGCCTTGTCGTCCTCCAAACAGTAACACTAGTCCATGAGCATATTTCACATTATTTATTTACAAATTTCTTGATTATAGTATTTACAGGTTCCGTCTATAATACATAGTCGGGAATAATCCCCTTCGATCTCCAGCGCAAAACAACGCGTCCTGCTTCCTCGCTGGTCTTCGTGCAAGTCCCTTCTCTTTTCAACCCTCCCCAAAACGGGTTCCTTTTTCCAAAAATACCCGAGGGGGACCCCCGTGGAGTTCGATTCTATGTCCATCGACCCGTTTCAAACCCGGTGAGGTTACGGGGAACTTCACACCTCCCCTCCGGTTTATAATTACGGGGCCACTTGGTCCCGAAATTGAAACCATAACAAAAAAATACAATGACGAATACCCCTCTCCTCGGGCAACGTCATCATTCCAAATCCAGATACCCAAAATGTGTATTGATGTTTGTGTCCCCAAGTCGGCAAGTATGCCTGAAATGAGTCTCTCATGCATGAGCTCACAAACTTAAATTTTACAACTGTAATTATAATTTTTAAACTATCTTTGTACTTATGATAACAAAACAGTTTACTCAACATACCAAACTGTTAACCCGTTTAATTAAAGAATACTAGCAATCCAAAACATACTCTTCAATACAGTTGTTTCTTGAAACAAAACCAATTAAATTGCTAATTTATGTGATTCATTGATATAGTACAACATACCTTTAGTGATCATAAAATCACTAGCATTGTTCTTCATACATTCTCGATAAAGCATCAGCATCGGCATTTAAAATACCTGGCTTATGAGCTATCGATACGTTGTACCGAGGTAAAGCCAATGCCCACCTCTGAAGTCTGGCGTTTTTGGGTACACCTTCCGTTAAATATTTCAATGGATTATGGTCAGTGTGCAACAGTATACTCTGACCATACGTCCAAGTGTCAAATTTTCCCAAAGCCCAAATTACCGCGTAAGCCTCTCTTTCAATTGCGCTCCATTTCATTTGCGCAGGTGTGAGCTTTTGGCTTGCGAATGTTATTGGTCTTGGGTAGCCTTTCTCATCTCCCTGGACCAGACAGGCTCCTATACCCGTTGCTGAGGCATCTGTGTGGATTTCAAACGGCTTATTAATATCCGGTGTAGACAGATATACCGCTTTACACAAAGCCTCTTTAAGTTTCTTAAACGCGTTGTCGGCGTCATCGGTCCATGGGATATCATTGGGGACTGGTTTCTTCGTTAACTCTGTTAGGGGTTTCGCTATTTCCGCATAGCGTGGCACATACTCCCTGTAGTAGTTCATGAGCCCTAACACTGACCGTAGTGCCTTTTTCGTTTTAGGCACGTTCAACTGCTGTATTGTCGCTATTTTCCCAGGATCTGGACCATGTTTCCCTGAACCCACCACGTGGCCCAAATACCTTACTTCTGCCTTCGCGAAGGAACACTTTTCCAAATTAGCCGCGAAGTTCAAAGACCTTAGGGTTTGGAGTACTGCTTTTAGATGAGTCAAGTGGTCCTCCCATGTCTGAGAATAAATGATTATGTCATCTATAAAGCTCTCCGCGTAATCTGAGTGTGCCCTCAACGCTTGGTTCATAACCCTTTGGAAAGTGGCTGCGGCTCCTGAGAGTCCAAATGGCATGACCCTCCATTGGTATTGCCCTTTGGGTGACACAAAACTAGTTAGTTCTTTCGAACTCTCCTCCATCGGAATCTCCCAATATCCCTTTAAAAGGTCGAGCGTAGTTAGGAATTTTGCACGTCCTGCCTTAAATCTTAATTCATCCGAATTTTGCATTGGAAACGCTACAATCTGACTCTCCGCGTTGAGACCTCGATAGTCGCAACACAACCGTACAGTACCATCCTTTTTTGCCACACAAACTATGGGGTAGGCAATCTCCGCTGTAGACGGTTCAATGAGCTCCCTCATTATCAACTCCTCAATCTGCTTCTCGACCTGCGGTTTAATTGACTCGGGTATCCTATAAATGTGCGGTTGTTTCCGTTCTACGCCCGGTCGAATTGTGTGGGACCCTACATTGGCTTTCCTCATCTCTCCATTGAATAGAGAGCCAAACCCGTTCAACAAAGAACACAATTCTCGTTTCTGATGTCCTCGTAAGTGATCAAGTCCCTTGCTCTTACCGAACGTCGCGATATCTTGCCTGCCGTTTACTGGTTTGTCAATAGGCGCGTGCAGGACTTCTCCGAATTCTTCGTCTGATTCATATATTACTCCCATTGCCCCGATGGGTTGTACGTACTTGCGTATCTTATTTTGATGTAAATGACGGGAACTACCATCTGACAACTTCACTATATACGAGTGGGGTGATTTGACTTCCACTATTTCTCCTGGCCCCATCCATCTCGAACAAAGCTTGTTTGTACTGTCGGGAACCAGGACAACTACTTCATCACCCAGTCCGAACTGTCGATTGGAGGACCTTAAATTGTGGTGATGGACGTACCGTGCCTGTTGTACTTCAGCCTGTGTCGTAGCGAATTCCTGAGCCGATTTTAGCCTATCTCTGAGTGACCTGAGATATTCTGAGACTGATTCCCCCACTCCTTGAGGTATCACGGCTTCTTCCACCCAACTGGATTTTAAAATCGCCAACGGGCCTTCCGGTAAACGACCGTACATTAACATGAACGGTGGTACACCCGTAGTGGAACTTGGCGCTTCTCTATACGCCCATAATAAATAGGGTAGTAATTTATCCCACTCTCTTCCTTGATCACTAATAGCATGATGAAGCATATTTTTCATGGTCCCTATAAACCTTTCCACTAATCCGTTCGAGGGAGGGTATCCAGGTGTTGAAAACTTTGGGGTTACGCCCAACTTACCCAAAAATTCCTTGGTTAACCGGGATGCAAAATTTGTCCCATTATCCATAGCGATAGTCCGTGGGACCCCCATCCTCATGAACACCTCAGTGAATGCCTCACAGGTTGCCTTCGCAGTTAACGATCTCAAAGGTACCGCCTCCGGCCATCTACTGTGTTGGTCCATAATGCATAACACGTACTGATGCCCCCTTGAAGATTTAGGCTCTACTGGCCCAAAAATGTCCGCATTAACCACCTGAAACGGCAACTCAGGCCTTCCTACCGCTTCAATTGGAGTTCGATCTTTCACGTTCGTCCTCCTTCTTAACTGACAGTCGTGACAGGCCTCACACCATCTCGTTATCTCTTTGCCCATTCCTTCCCAGTAAAATGACATAGCGATCCTCTCTTTTGTTTTCTTAGAGGCTAGATGTCCCCCCGTTAAGGTTTCATGCGCTAGTTTGATGATTTCCTGTCTCCGACTTACGGGAACTACTAACTGACTGTAAGGCTGTCCCGCGATCTTCCCAGTGTGGTATAAAATCCCCGAGTCTAGCCAGTAATCGTTCTTCCTTTCTCTCGCATTGCTAAACGCGCAACTTAAAGACTCACACGCCCCCTGCTCTATCTGAAATTTTTGCGTTTGTGATAAGGGCATCTCATTATCGGTTTCCACTATCCCTTCCTTGACCTTCGGATACTCAATCGCGTCTATTGTTACCGTCCTTACATCGAGGACTTCCATTGTGGTTTCACCACTTGGGTCATTCTCCCCTCTATCCCCAGGAGGTAACTTTCCCTGTTGAGCATCGTCTTGAATTCGTGGTTCTACGAATTCCCCTAGATACCGGCGCTGTTGCTCTCTCATAAGTCGTAAATCACGTGGTGTCACCAATGCGACCTCGTTTAAATTTTCCACGACGGCTGCCTGGATAGTAACAAAAGGCCTTATATCCTCCGTCTCTGTCCATAAACTTAACGGAATTGAAACAAGTCTCGCTTCTACTTCAGGACCTATAGCTGGTTTTAACAATATTTTCCCTCCTGATTCTAAATAATTTTCGGGGACTATTGATTTCCTCAACACCGTTATTTCTGCCCCGCTATCGATAACGCCTTTGAACTTTTCATTATCAATTCCAAATTCTTCCCGAGGTAATTCCCCTTCTTGATTTCCTTCTGGAATTTCGATATGTACGGCCACTTTGTTTAATCCCCTTTCAGCCGGGTAATTATCCAACCCCGAATCTGTTTTGCTAACCACCTGGTTAATTTTTCTTTCCCTTCCTCTCTGATCTCTTAGTTTTGGACAATTGGATTTAAAGTGTCCTATTTCCTCACATAGGAAACACTTCACCTTCTGCCTTTCCTGTGTTCTGTAATCTATACTATCCCTTCCTTGGCCCTTCTCATACTTATTCGTCTTAACGATGCGATCTCCAATACTACTTTTGCTTCCAATTCTCTGTCCATCCCTCTCGTTTCTATTACTTTCTAACCTCCAATTTCTCAACCCTATGTCGCGACTAAATTTATCTGATGAACTCGCATGAGGTTGAGCCTCCAGATAAATATCTATTTCCCTCACCAACTCGTTTGGTTTTAACCATTTTTCTCCCTCTTTGACCAGAATATGGGATGTAACGTGGTTTGGCAATAAATCTTTTATTTTATCTGCCATTACCAGATCTTTTAAATCTTGTAGCGACGCAATATCTCGGCTTTTTAAATAGTACTCAAAAAGAGTTCTTATCCGAGCAGCGCACTGTACATAGTTTTCTCCTGGTCTCTTACCACTGTTTTCAAAATTCCTTTTGTGCTGTAATGGGGTTAGTTTATTTTCAGCTAAAACGCATTCTTTAATTGATTGATAATCAGTAAGTTTCTCGATGCCTAAAGTGTTCGTTAAACTGCTAATAAAATCTGACAATTTATGTAAAATAATTTTTCCCCAATACTCTTCTGGTACCGAATAAACCTCAAAGATCGTTTCCGCCTGATGGAAGAAAAATATCCAATTTTCAGTTCTTTGTGGAGTTTTTGGTAGTTGTTCCTTAACAAGTCTCACGTATTTAATTAGATCACCCTCCGACGTTTCGGTACCCGTGCTTTCTAGTGATCTACGGTTTTCATGTTCTTTCATTTGGATTTCCAACTCTTTTAACTTAATCTCCTGTTCCCTTCCTAATCTCTTATCTTCACGTTCTAATTCTAATCTCTTTTGTTCGCGTTCATAATTTAACTGTTCTTTTTCTTCGCTCTCTTTCCTGTCATTAACAATACCTTCCAGAAGTGCCTTAACCATCTCTTCCTCATACCTTTCACTGCTACTTATCATTTCACTTAACCCTATCACTGTCATTCTTGGATTCAACTCCAATTCCAACTCCAGAGCCAGAGAGATGAGATCAGCTTTCTTCGTCCTCATTAGAAAAGCCATTTTTAACGCTAGATTATATCCAACTAATATAATACTTAAGACCAATAATAGTCTATCTTTAACTTGTTATGTTAATCTTAAATAAACAAGTTATTTCTATCCCTGTATTATATTGCCAACTTACTCTAGTTTTAATTCAGTTAAAATTTTGTTGCACACTTCCATCTATATATAGAATTTACCGTATTACGGCTACCCTTTTGTACTGTTTCTTATACTATAAGTTCCGTAGACAGTTAAACCAATTACATATATATATACTAACAACAATATTACTTCGTTTTGGCCCTCAATACACAATAACAGAACAGTTACAACACTCTTGTATCCTTCCAAAGTATACCTATACTTTTATACACTACAATAAACAACTGAAGTTATATATTCTACTATGCATTCCTAACATAATAATATTTTACCCTAGTAAAATACCTCTTAACCATTAAGTTTCACAAAACACAATATTCTCAACTTAACTTTCCATAATATTCTTAAAGCAATGACATACATTTCTTGTGTAAGCCCCCCTGTTCAATTTTAAGTAACAACAAAATTAAATGGGTATCTGGATTTACCTTTATCGGACTTCCCTTGGGATGGCGTCAGGATCTTGTAGACTTCGTTAATTCGGCCTCGCTGATGCTCCGAAAGTAGGCTTCGCTGATGCACCAAAAGAAGGCTTCGCTGCTGCTCCGGGAGTAGGCTTCGCTGCTGGTCCGGGAGTAGGTTTGGCACTTTCACGGGCTTTCCAGGTACAAGCTTTTTTTTTCTTCTATACCGGCGTATCCAACTCAGCCGATTCCCCTCAAATGGCTTGCAGTTACCTTGCAGACGACTTCCCTCGATGCTGTGAAGACCTTCCTTCGGCGTTCACTTCCAATTATCAACTATGGGGTCTCCCCAGTCTCAATAATACTTGAAGATTCCTTTATCGCCGTCCGGTGTGGAATCAGGATCTGCTCAGACTTTTCTTTGGAATTCTGGACGACAATCCTACCATCTGCGCCACTGTTACGGTTCTTCCTTAGGCTGATTCCCTAATCCTCTGCCTTGTCGTCCTCCAAACAGTAACACTAGTCCATGAGCATATTTCACATTATTTATTTACAAATTTCTTGATTATAGTATTTACAGGTTCCGTCTATAATACATAGTCGGGAATAATCCCCTTCGATCTCCAGCGCAAAACAACGCGTCCTGCTTCCTCGCTGGTCTTCGTGCAAGTCCCTTGTCTTTTCAACCCTCCCCAAAACGGGTTCCTTTTTCCAAAAATACCCGAGGGGGACCCCCGTGGAGTTCGATTCTAGGTCCATCGACCCGTTTCAAACCCGGTGAGGTTACGGGGAACTTCACAGAGAAATTATAAAAGTAAGGAGAGCAATGGATGAAACTTTATGTGCACAGTATCATGTGATCAAGTCTAGTACTAACATGACCTTTAGACTACTTTAGACTTCTGAGTAGAACCTAATATTAATCGTGTGATGGGGCGATGGGACGGTTGAAGATGGCCAGCCATTGATTCCTCATCTGATTGGTAAGTTCTTCAAAAAAAAAAAGAACTCATGATTTGTGCCCCTTTTGCTTCCACTCTATAGAAATGTGGGTTTATACACTTTACCCTATCAAGAGATACTACTGTGATCAAAATGTATCCGGAATGCTTCCTTTAAAATACATACACTACCCTATGATAATGGACCGGACAGCAAGATGCTATGGTATAAGGGAAAGAATACATGCTTTAATAGGGGGGTGGTCCCCCACGTGCTGCAATGACACTAGCAACCCTTCTGGGCATACTTTCAACAAGGTTTTGATACACAGCTATGGGTATTTGTGTCCATTCCTGCTGCAAGAATGTCGTCAGCTCAGCTGTAGATTTCGGACGTGGTTCACTGGTCTGAAAGCGTCGCTCTAACGCGTCCCACAAATGTTCTATGGGGTTTAGGTCGGGACTTAGAGCTGGTCAGGGAAGACGTTTTACATCCATTTATCCATACCAATGCTCGACAGAGGTTGCAGCATAACATGGTCGTGGAAGTAACATTCGTCCATTCCATAAAATTTCCAGAGCGTAGAACCTGATGGTCCAAAATGTTTATGTAGGCATCGGTGTTCAATTGACCAGGAACAACATGCAGAGGTACCAGGCCATGACACGAAAAGCACCCCCAAACAAGTATGCAAGTTTTATGCAAATCCGCTGGCGTCCGGTCCATTATTGTAGGGTAGTGTACATAGCAGATATCTTCTGCAAACTTTTATTAAATATTTTAACGACATAAAAACATGTGGCAGCAATCAAAGATTTTATTTCATTTTATCGTCTGAAAATAAATTTGTTTTTAATGAGAGAAGAATTTTCCCTTCGTTGATTTTCCAAAATGTCGAACGTAACTGAGCAAAGAACATGCATATAATTTTGTTTCCGCAATGGAATTTCTGCTACAAACACATTTGAAATGTTGCAAAACTTTTTTACAGAGGACTGTTTATCAAAAACAACAGCATTTGAATGATATAAAAAGTTTAAAGAAGGTTGATAATCCGTCGTAGATGATTCGCGATCTGGTAGACCATCCACTTCTACTAATGATCAACATGCCATCAAGTTTACGTAGACCAACCGGTCTGGATCAGAAGGTGCCTGCTTCGAATCCGGGTCAGTGCATGGATGATGTTTGTAAGCGTTTGGTGTAGATGCAGCTGGTGCACCTTAATCAATCACCTTATCAAAAACAACAATATTTAATGATATAAAGTTTAAAAAGAGAGAAAGTTGAAAATCCGTCGTAGATGATTCGCGATTTGGTAGACCATCCACTTCGACTCATGATGAACGTGTTATTCAGGTCAGCGAATGGGTGCTTAGTGATCGTCGTTTAACAATAAAAGACATTATTGAACAAGTTCTTATATCATTTGCCGAAACGACAAGTCGAAAACGACCTGAATGGTGGCGAGATAACTCGTGGGTTGTGCATCACGGTAATGCACCTTCTCACAATGCCATTATTATTTGTGATTTTTGACAAAGCATCTAACAAATACGGCTACACAAACTCCGTATTCACCTGGTATGGCATCGTGTGACTTTTTCTTATTTCCGCTAGTGATCCTCCCTCTTCGTGGTTACCATTTTGATTCAATTGATGCAATAAAAGAAAATTCGATACGAATCCTGACGAGTTTTAAAAAAAAAACGACTTTAAGGCATGTTTTGAGGATTGGATAAAACGTTGGCAAAAGTGCATTGCAGTGGGAGGAGATTACTTTGAAGGAGATGTAGTACATTTTGACCCATAAATTGATACCTTTTGTTTTATGACAGCATTCCGGTTACATTTTGATCGCAGTAGTATTCCATCGCCAAACGAGACGATAAGACACCAGATCGGCCAACCAAATCACTTGACAGAGCAGCCGCGTGATACTTGTCAACATGTTGGTTACTCTTTATGAAGCTCCTCTCAATAGTAACGCTTAGTCTACTTATATGTCACGTTTATAGTTCCAGTGTAACGTAAATTCAACTACACTGAAACTTCGATTTACCGTCACTCTTTTAACCGTCAGTTTCTGTTAACCGTCAGTCCGTTATTACGGAACATTGCATCTCATAAATCACGAACCTCGAAAAAACAAAAGAAAATGACAGACTATTTCAAAATTTGAATATGCACGAACGTCTGTAACAATATGTAGTACACTGTACTTAACTTTTAAATTGGAAACTGTTTGTTTCCTTAAACTAAACTACATGTATGTACAGTGTATTTCCAGTTCGTTAACGTGCATTTTTTATCATTCCTTCATAATGCAGTGGAGGGGGGTTTTAAAGTTTTGCTGTTATCCGTCTATTCTAGTAACGGTCACGGTCCCGATCCTGAAGGTTGATCGAAGTTTCACTGTACCTAGTTATAAAAAATATTATTTTCTGTTGGAAGATTTGTTTCATGGGTGAATTCGGTGATGTTTTATCTGACCGTTGCCAAACAATAAATACAAGAGAGGTCTTTTAAGTGTCGTGTAGGTTGTTTTTTTGTGAAGCAAGGGTCACATCTGGCGAGCGATGCGAAGCAATATGTTTCGGTCGCGTCATGTAGGATAACTTTCGTTTGTGTTTTGACAAGTGAAACACACAGAATGAAAATTTTCGGGATGAATTTATTGGATATTATGAACCATGAAGTCTACTATACCGTTTTATTGCACGAAGGTTCAGATTTCTTTCGAAGATAACACTTTGTAAGTACATTGTAGGAGATGGAATTTTTTTCGCTTTCTCAGAATTGTGTTTGGACGCGAATACGTCCTCCAAGTGGTTTCAAACAGTTGTCTAGTCCATCAACATCTTACCAATTTTTCTAATGACGAAATGTAGGATAGGTGTTCCAAATATCGCCCATGTGCTTGATGTCACCTGCTCGTGTTTGCAAACTACTATGCGCGACATCAATGAGTTTATGGAGTTAACTTGACGGTCTAGGGTATTGTCACACCTAGCGCAACCGGCAAGTTTCCTATCAGTTATATCAACAACACTATTGCATCTGAAGTATTTGAGGCGGTGATCAACGTATTTTTTATCTTCAATCCATTCAGGGAATACACAGGTAAATGTTGTGTTTCATAATTTCGTTAAAATGACTTGAAAGTATATTCAATCTCTACTATTATAAAAGAAAGTGTTTGTTTGTCTGTTTGGGGTCGCAAAATCCTGACGATTCTATGGCACTTACAGCAATGGGATTTGGCACACAGGTAGTCCGAATTGTTTCCAATTTTTGGGTCGCGGCGAATTTTAAAATTCAATCTAGAAGATTTTTAAATGAATTTCATAGTTTTATTCTCCATCGGGTTTTTCAAACTCGGAGAACTTTTTCTGCTCATGCGGCCTTGCAGTCAGGGTTTGGAATCATGCCAAGTTTTTTTCATCCGCTGAACGCGTAAAAATTATTTTTTTCGTTTCCGCTTTGATTTTGCGCGAGGAACGATTTTCTAGCCAGACGATAAATCTTAACTGAAGTCGCAGTTCTTTTTCTATCTCCTAGACCGTTAAAGATAGAGTAAAAATTTTCAGTTTAGATTGATACCTAAAAATAAGATTTTCTTTTTAAAAAAATAATTTTTTAATTGAATATATCTTCAACGGATTTGAAATCTGAGGAAAATTTTACATCCTCTTAATACCTTACACTACGGACACGGGCAACGCCGGGCTATCCACGCAGTTGCTGGTATATACTAAAGGTAGGTGCTCTACTAGCAACTCGTTTTAATAGTAGCTCCTCATTTCGTCTGGTGGGTGGTAATAGGAACCGGAGTAGGCGATATTACGGGAACCCGCTCTTGAAAATTGTCTTGGGAAACATTTTGAAGTTTCACTAGTTTACTTAAACTGACATAAGTAAAGAAGGTATATGATCCCTGGAAACCAAAGGAGAATAATGATAGTTCCTAGTGATATTCATTTAGTTTCCAGCTTGATTTCCCAATCCAGGAGGCTGAAATACAGAGAAATAGTTAGGGTAAGCATATTTGGAACACTTACTATATCGTCATATAAATGTCGCCAGTTTTTTTTTAAATCATGAATCAATATCTGGTCAGTTTTCTTGCACTGATAAGATATTTTGTCCATCAAGATCTGCTTGAATTTAGAATAATGAGATACCTTGTCAAGACAACCACTAGGAGGATTAAATTCGGTCCTGTATAAGAGTCTATACGAAAACTAGCGATCATAAACAAATGGCCAGAATTGTAGCATTTATATCTCGTAGACTATCAATGATAATTTGGTGATTTTAATTTTGTTGGATAAGGATGTTAAGGGTAATTATGCTCCGTCCGTTTTTTTCTATATAACCTAAGTGAAATTACTTGGAGGGTTCTACGATTGCGGTTGTGTACATAACCCACTTTTTTTATTTTGTGTCTTCTATGTCCAAGACGACGATATACGAGAAGGATTTTCCAGTGTAAACAAAGAAACCAGACAAAAAATTTCCGGTTACCAAATATTCTTGTATGATCCATATAGGAGGGTTATCTTAAAATGTAGATTGTCGCCATTTTAGCGACTCTTAACGGTTAATGTAATTGGCACTGACCAAACAGCTAATCAAGTAGAATTTCAGTGCCAACAACAGTTTTTAGATTAAAGTAAACACACCAAAAGCGAAGATTTTACCTTCGCAACCCAAATGTTCTCATATGATACATGTTGAGAATACCTTAAAATGTACTTTATTGCCTTTTCGGTGATGATTGGCGCTTAATCTAGTTGAGGTTGACCAATTAACTATCATGCATCTGTCGGTAATTCATTATTTGCATTTTTTACTGGCGATTAGCTAAAATAGAGTATTCGACAAAAAGCCAAGCGAATTTTTAGTGCCAACAAGTATTTTCAGTGAAAACAAACTAACCAGACGGTAAGAGATCTTACAGCATCAACCTAAATGTTCTCAGATGAGACATATTTATATTAACCTTAAAATGTAGTTTATCGCCTTTTGGGCGAGGATTGACTTTTAACCTTTTGACTACGGCCGGTGCACCAGTTGTACCATGATCTCCTCAAGAAAAAATTTATACACAACGACTAGTACATCAGTTGTACCTTAAAAGTTATAAGAATAGCACCTAGGTAGAATTTAGACGACTGCCGTTACAGCAGTTCAGTTGTACAGAGTGGTGGACGGGAAATGAACGATTTTGTAATGGGTAGTAATTTTAGGGAAGGGGTAGTACAAGGTTGCCGACCCCCTCCACTTGTAGCCCACATGTGTAAGTTAAGTTGTGATGGATAATTGGAGCGTCGAGCATCGTGTGTTTGCCATGGAGGAATGTATTCGAAATGGCGAGTCTATCGAGGCCACTTGGCGTGCCTTCCTTGCACACATCCGGTTTTTCAACGTGCGGCGCCGCTGCGACAACGCAACTGCGGTCTGAGATACATTAGATTCAATGGAGCAGTGCACACATGCCTCCGGCGACGCACGTCCAACTTGCGTGCAATTTGTACCGCAGTCCTCCACGGCGCCGCACACGCTTCTCCGGTCTCAAGAACCTCGTTTTCATAAATAAATGGAATATAAATAATAATTAATTAATAGTTGTATCCAGTAACGTCTATTTTGTTTCAAAATATACTTTTTTTTGCACCAAGTAAGCGAAATAGACATGTTTTCTTCGATAGAATATATATCTCAAATGGCGCGAAATGAGTTCTTGCGTCATTTCATGGTTATGTGTGCATAGTTGGGCTTCGGTGCTGCAGCGGCGCTGCACGTTGAAAAATCGGATGTGTGCACCGGGCCTAGTGACTACCTGCTGGTTCGCAGTCCTTCCTTTCCCATGAATCGCTGGAAGTTCGTCGTGAAAACAATTTCAACGAACGGTTCGCTCGGAAATGTACACTCACCTTTATATCTATAGACGTAGCCAAAAGATTAATCTACATAGTTGACATTGGTCCCGTTAGCTACACTATATCTATTAGGAATTTTTATTGACGAAATACTAACAATCGTATTTGGAAAAAAAAAAGTGACGTCATGGTTGAAATGTGTTTAGCAAACACGTATCGCCGCCGGAACACCACCGCCACCTACATTTAGCTTGACAGAAAATGCCTCGCGCAACGAGAATTTTCGTCAGTAATGTACCGCTATTGAGGACGTCGGTAATTGTCGAGCCCTGCGTGACAGCGACGATCCGACTAAATATTTCCCATCCCCCATCAATTAAAGGAACAAACACCATTCTTCTTTTCGAGACAAGTGTTCGCAGGTGAAGAGGGGAGGCTCTCTTGACCTTCGAAGAGCAATCGAAGGCGGGTAGGAGTCTTGATGAGGAAGGCGAAAGTGCCATTTGTCAAGTGATTACTTGAGGGATCGCCGCAAATTTATCCTTCCTCGCTCTTCGATGAGCGCCGCCTGAATTCACAATGGGCTCCCTGTCGACATGACCGCCGACCCGCATCATTCAGGATTCAGAAGAAAAGAATCCATTCATTTGTTGCTCATAAGAGTATTTTAGTAATTGGTAATTATTAGTTAACGTCGTACTAGAACAACACAACGGGCTATTGACGACGGTCTGGGATCAATCCCCTAAGGGAAAGATCCGATGACAACACCTCGTAATTTTGAACCACGGTTTGATGACGAAGCAAGGGGATTGATCCCGGACCGTCGTCAATAGCCCGTTGTGTTGCCCTAGTACGACGTTAAATAAAATTACCAACTACCATAAAGTTTACAGTATTTATTTTTAAAATCGCATCATTTTTGTGTTTTTTTTCCAAACCTCAATGTTTGCAATGCTTCTTATTTTAACCATACAGTATTCTATTTCAAAACGATACCTTTTTAAGTCGGTCTACCCTAGTTTTTGTTCAAACCAGGTCATTTTAAAGTTGGTGGTGTAATTGTAAACAGAATTTGTATGTTCACTTTCAATCCCTGTTTTCAAACTCTTGATAAAGTAATTAAACATTGTTCACCCTACTAAACTAACTTGTCACTATTCTACTTTGATATTTAATTTGTACTAAGATTCCAAAAATGAAATTTAATACCGTACTCGGTTGTTTACAATAACCCCGAGTGTTTACAATTACCCCTGAAAGTAGGGGTGATTGTAAACAACGATTTTTTCCTCTTGATATTGAATATTGAACAAGTGACAGCATGAGCAGTAGTCATTGCAGTAGAATGAACTCCGTTGATATGTTTACCCTTCTAATACCATGTTTATAATAACCCGTTTTGATCTTTACCTATACCAAATATTCCCACTTCTCCCCTCCCCCCCAAAATATATATATGTAAGATTCGTGTTGTTCTGTTTGGTAAGGTCTATATTAAAGACTTCGAATCTTACAGCACATTGACATTTAATGAATAAATATATACAATTATTATGTACAGTTGAGTTATATTTCAAAAAAGTTCCGTCATTATCGGCAGCAGTCGTCTCTGCTCGGAAAAAATACGTCAGCTCTCAATGGCGTCCAGGGGGAAAAAAAGTGTCTGTTCTATTAATTTTCTCGTAACTGAATACCAGAATGTGAATGGCTCGTGACAGTCTTGCCTTGCATTCCTACTACAATGCAACTGACTCCTACCAGTCTCGTTGCTCTTATAATGAGTTCTTTCCAGACTAGTAGACAACTACCGTTGTTTAGTATTCCTACAATCGGCCATCCTGATGATCTTTCGTCCTCGAAAGGAACACGACAAACCTAAAAAAAACACAAAACAGTATCTGGGAATACATTGATTCAGTATTAGTTATTGAACCACGACTTCATATGGTCAGCTGCTGTCGACGTCAAGTTCGGTCCTTCATGGTTTCCAACTTTCTCAACGTCATAGCGATCATGGGGTTTCACTTTCTTCACTCGATATGGTCCTAAGAATTTCGGTCGTAATTTCATTCCGACACCAAATTGAGTCCGCTGAATAGCAATAAGATCGCCCTCTTTGTATTGATGAGGTTTCTTCCTCTTCTTATCATACGTTCTTTTATTCTCTTCCTGAATTTTTAGGATATTCTCTTTGGCATCGTCTCTTAATTTCTTCCTCTTCTCTAGAAAAACTTCAGTATATTCTTCTTCTAAAAGCTGGACTATCTTGAGATCTTCTTTGTTTCGCATTTTCACACCTGTCAAAAGTTCGAAGGGTGTCCATCTTGTGCTTCTGGAGGTTGTACTATTGAGTATTCTTTGTACGGCGTCAACGTGTTTGAACCATTTGATCGGTTCTTCAATTGAAAGTTTGGATAACACTGGAATCAGGGTTTTGTGCATTCTTTCTACTTGTCCATTGCCTCTTGGGATTCCTGTTGTGATTTTTAGGTGTTCAATCCCGTTTTCGCAACAAAAATCTGTAAATTCTTTAGATGTAAAA
The DNA here is from genome assembly GCA_947359465.1 of Metellina segmentata. NCBI lineage: Eukaryota > Metazoa > Arthropoda > Arachnida > Araneae > Tetragnathidae > Metellina > Metellina segmentata. The sequence goes on from OX375877.1 coordinate 14,810,884, forward strand.
GCGGATCCTCTATCCGAGATTATCCTCGCAGGATTTCCAAAACTATTTTGTTGTTGTTTGAGTTTATTTATTGCGTCACCTGATGTCGTAGATTTGGTAGGATATAACCAAGTGAATTTTGTGAATGCGTCTACTACCGTGAAGATATACTGATAGTTCTTAGATGTTGAAGGTAACGGACCTATGAAATCAATGTGATAAGTGTATAATGGAACGTCCTCTTTAGGAATTGGATTTAGAAATGTGTTGCGGTTGTTGTTGACATTTGTAGTTAGGAAACTTTCCGCTAAATTAACATTTTCTGATTTGTGGTGACAAGAAGAGTAAAACATGTTATCTTCTGCTATGGTTCGTTTTGTCTCCAACTTAGTGTTTGGTTCCAGACGATTAGTTACTTCGAGATGAGTTTCGGTTTGAATTTTAGTTGAATCTGAAGTGTTCGCTAAATTAACAATTCTTGCGTAATTCACTCGAAAATTATCGCGTCTGCTCAAAACATGAATTCCGCTCTCTGATAAAGTAAGATTTAACTTATTTATGCAATCGAACCCAAGAACAATATGATCAGGTAAATTTTTTAAAACATAAACATCAGTAACAATAATGCATTCATCAATAATAATTTCTGTAGAAAAGAAACCTAGAGGAGAAATGTGTTCTCCTCCTATACCCATTAAAGTCACATTATCAAAACTCAATTTTGGGGATCCAATTTCAACATAAAATTCATATTTTATCATTGACACATCACTTCCTGTGTCGATTAGCGCATTAGATCTTTTTCCGCACATTTCAACATATTTTCTTAGCTTAGTACGAGAATTAAAAGGGCTATTAATTAAAGTTCTATTTACATCTCTTTTGGGACACACGTCGGCCTTGTGCCCATAATTTTTACATTTAAAGCATCTCACACCCTCAGTTTTCTTTTCACAATTTATCGACTTATGTCCATATTCATTGCAGTTGTAACATTTTATATGATTGGTGTTAGTTTGTTCAGGGCGCACGAAAGATCGAGGCTTTAATTTGTCAAAATCCCTATTGAAACGCTTCTTATATTTATCGTCTGATGTTTTCGAATCTCTATTGGGTTTTAAATGACATCGAGCCGCTTCATATTCGTCTAATTTATTGACGAGTTGGTCTATTTTCGTTATTTTCGGTAGCTCGTCTATAAAATGGTCTCGAACGTCATTGGGTATTTTTCGTTTTAGTTGATCGGTAATCATGAGTTCTTTAAGGTCTTGGTAATTTGATACTTCCAACCCACTCGTCCATTCTTCAAAGAAATTTTTCAGATCATGAGCAAAGTCATTCCAAGTAGAAGACGCTTCTTTTCTATGCGAAAGGAAATTTTGCCTAAATTGTTCCGGATTTAATTTAAAACGTTTCAACAATAATCTCTTGACATTTTCATAGTCATTAGCCTTTTCGTCAGGCTCACGCGTGATAAGATTAGCCAAATCCAATGGGAGTAACCCCAACAAATGTGTAACCCATTCCGTTTTTGGTATTTCGATACGACTAATCTGTCTTTCAAATAAAGTTAAATAACAGCTAATATCCTTATTCGTCTCGTAACGGTTAATCAATTTCAATAAATCGTTATTGTATAGGCTGGTAGTTTTACCATAACTGTTGCCTTGTCTGTTAGCAGTTTCAATTTCGAGTTTCCTTAATTCGAATTCGCGTTTTTCGGCTTCAATTTTCTCTGCGCGTTTTTCGGCTTCAATTTTCTCTTCGCGTTCAGTTCTAATAACACTCAACAGATTTTTTGTTATCTCCTCGTCATAATTTTCAGAATCTATTATAAGTTTCGAGCACTGCGCTACTTTGGGATTCGCTGGCACTATTAGGCCTAATTCGTCAATCAATGTTAGCAAATCTGCTTTTCGGGCCTTAGTTAAATATGCCATGTCATCAATTAAAACAAAATTCTGTACTCACAGTTTCGAAAGTTCCTTCTATCCGTCTTTTCCGTCAACTCGTCTTTTTCGTCTACGCGTTTTTTCGTCTACGCGTTTTCTTTTTTGTCGTTTCAGTCTATCATCAGCACCACGTCAGGAGAAGTCATGAAACTGTTCTTGCAGATGATTAAAACACAAGTCCAGGTTTGCATAGGTAGTCAAAACATTCCGCCGGCCGGTTCAATCGTCACTGCTTTCGGGGTCTGCTAATCCGTTGTTCAAGCCCTCGTACGAAGGAGGAGAATCGTCGCTGTCGTCAACGGTTTTTCACATCCCGGCCGAGCCCCCCATTTTTTGTAAGATTCGTGTTGTTCTGTTTGGTAAGGTCTATATTAAAGACTTCGAATCTTACAGCACATTGACATTTAATGAATAAATATATACAATTATTATGTACAGTTGAGTTATATTTCAAAAAAGTTCCGTCATTATCGGCAGCAGTCGTCTCTGCTCGGAAAAAATACGTCAGCTCTCAATGGCGTCCAGGGGAAAAAAAAGTGTCTGTTCTATTAATTTTCTCGTAACTGAATACCAGAATGTGAATGGCTCGTGACAGTCTTGCCTTGCATTCCTACTACAATGCAACTGACTCCTACCAGTCTCGTTGCTCTTATAATGAGTTCTTTCCAGACTAGTAGACAACTACCGTTGTTTAGTATTCCTACATATATATATATATATATATATATATATATATATATATATATATATATATATATATATATATATATATATATATATATATATATATATATATATATATATATATATATATACAGGGTGGTCCCGAATTCATGGTACAAACTTTAATGGTAGGTACAGGACATTGTAACAATGATTTATTGTATAGGAATGTATAGTCGCAAGTGACGCGGTGAGGCGAAAACAGGGGAAATAACGGCCGAAAGGAAAAAACAAAGATTTTATTGAAAGCGTTGTTGACAAGTGTCATGTTTACAGTAATTGTTCAAAATTGCGTCCACCAGTATCGATACATGCTTGACAGCGTCGGTGGAGCGATTGGCGTACACGTTCAAAGATGCCTGGTATTTCACGCACACCTGCAGCAGCTACAGATAAGCGAGCGACGAGATCCTCATCTGAGTCAACTGGAGTCTCATAAACAAGATGCTTTAGATGTCCCCATAAAAAGTAATCGAGGCTCGATAAATCGGGAGATCGGGGTGGCCAAGGGACTGGTCCACCACGCCCAATCCATCGAGTACCAAACGTGGCATTCAGGTAATTCCGTACATCAATGCTGAAGTGTGCTGGCGCCCCATCGTGCTGAAACCACATGCGGTTACGAATGGCGATCGGAACATCATGCAGCAGTTGTGGTAACACTTCTTTCAGAAAAATAAGATAGCTTCCGCCAGTGAGCCGCGTGGGTAGTAAGTATGGGCCAATCAAAAAGTCGTTCACAATACCAGCCCACACATTAATACTGAAACGTTGTTGAAACGCATGTCGACGCGTTGCATGTGGATTATCGGTTGCCCACACATGGGAATTGTGCGCATTAAAGACACCCTCGCGTGAAAATGTCGCTTCATCTGTAAATAGCACATAATCTACGAAATCCGGCTGCAACGCACATTGCTGCATCACCCACAGGCAGAAGTTCACGCGGCGAGGATAATCTGCCGGATTCAATGCTTGTACTTTCTGAAAATGGAAGGGGTGTAAGCGATTTTCGTTTAACACTCTGCATACAGTCTGATGACTCACACCTACGTCACGCGCAACAGTTCTTGTGCTTGACTCGGGTCTATCAGCCACAATGTTCAAGATGCTTTCTTCCAGCCTTGGAGTGCGTACAGCTCTTACTCGACCAGCGCCATGTCTGTTGACGTCGAACGCACCTGTTTCACAAAGTTGACGATGTAACCGTTGAAAAATTCTATGATCCGGCATTCGTCGATCAGGATACTCCGCGCGATACATTCGTAACGCAGCTCTGCCGTTACCATTTGCACGGCCGTACATGTAATGCATGTCTGCTTTTTCTGCATACGTAAAGTCACCCATCGTCTACGGCAGCACAATTGTGAATGGCGCTTTTCCCTACTGCGATGCATCATGTTCAACAGCGGCTAGACATCTACTGCCCTCTACCGGCAATGATACCAACCGATCACTCAATTTCTCTTTCCTTTTATTTCCCCTGTTTACGCCTCACCGCGTCACTTGCGACTATACATTCCTATACAATAAATCATTGTTACAATGTCCTGTACCTACCATTAAAGTTTGTACCATGAATTCGGGACCACCCTGTATATATATATATATATATATATATATATATATATATATATATATATATAGACACTTGAAAGTTGCATTGATCATGAGGTGAACTTCCAGTAATGCATAAGAATAAATTATTCAAACATTTGCTAAAGAAAGAATGTATTTAGTGTGTAAAAAACAAAAAATTACAAATTTAAAAATTAAAACAAAATTGAAATTGAAAAATACAATCTTAGGTACAAAAAACAAGCACAAATTACATTTCTTACATATTCAGTGCCCTCAAATTGGAAAATTTCTTTACGGTCTTCTTTGCTACAGAGTGGAGTAGGTAAAATTGCTTTGACATGGTCTTTGGTAACACAGTATTAGTCTTTTTAAGCCACAGCGAATTTAGTGTATGCATTATCGATGCATTTGAGTCCGGTGATCTCAAACTCCTCATGTGAAACAACATCCACCCTTCATACATACGAAAAATGCGTTTTCTTTCTCTTCCCCCCCCCCCCCCAACAAGTACAAACGTAATCGTTTCAATGTCTTCTATGAATGGCTCCAAAACATTTAACTTCCCCAACAAGCTAGTCTTCTATATTTTGCTTGAATGTTTGGAGAACTTCAAACTCTTCACCGTCAATGTTAGTCAATTCTTTCAATAGTTCCTCATCCTCGCTGTCCTCAAGTTCTGCTGTCCTTTCCATTTGCTTCTTTCTTGATTTCTTGCTTACCTTTCTGGTTCTTTCAATATCTTCTCGCCAGGCTTCCTTTTGTTATTTTTCTCTTCTGCCTCCTTCAAGCGTGACAGTACTTGGTCAGTTGTAAGAACTTAACCATATGTGTGAAGTTTTTAGTTAATGACTCTTCCTGCTCCCCAAGAACACGAAAAATGCAATAGAACGCAATTCAAACGTACTAAATACGATTAAGGGGTCCGGAACACATCAGAATTTTTTTATTAATTAATTTAGAATTTTCAATTTTTTTTGTACTCATTACCTATTTAACTAATAAACAAAATCACAACACAAAAGTTTTCCAATTTTTTTTTTTTTTAATTTAGAATTAAAAATTTTTGAAAAAAAGAAGGGTTATTTCAAATTCCTAAAATTCAAAATATTTTTGGTCAATTTTCAAAATTCTTGCAGTAAATTATTCATAAATTCATAAACTTTAATTCTTATTCAGAAAATTTCAAAATATTAATTCAATAAAAAATATAAAAAAATTTAAATGAAAACTTCTAAAAATGTTAAGGTACTTTTTTTAAGTTATATTTTTAAAAGTAAATATTTGTTTCAAATTTGCTCAAATTTGTTTCAAAAAAGATGTATTCCAAATTTCAACCCTTAAACTTTATCGATTCTTGACATAACAATTTGAATACAGGAAATCTTGAAAAATTGCATCATGGAGAAAAACGCATTTAAAGTTTTAAAGACAGATTTACAATTAATAAAATGTTTAAATACCCTTTAAGAGCATCCAGATGAGTATCTAACTCCTTCTTTTCTCTTAAATCTTTGGATTAGTTTTATTTTTGCAAATTCTACCTTTTTTCTGCATAGTTTAAAGGTCTCCGTAGACTTAAATAACGTCTTTCACAGATGTTGTTGCCATGATAACAGCTGCCTGAGTGTTAGATTTTCAAAACAACGAACCACAAAATTAATTCTATCTCTCGTTCTAATTAAGATAGAAACATGAGATTCAAACGTCATTTTAAGCAAAAAAAACACAGATAATTTTTTAATATATAAATTTTTTTTTCGAAAATTTGACAATTTTGTTGTCCCGGACCCCTTTAAATACAAAATTACACGGGAAAACATATTGGTTTTCCATCCAAATTGAACGAAACTATTGGCAAAGGTATGTTTACAACTACCCCGTCCCTTGAAAAATACGGAGTAATTGTAAAGATTCAACTGTAGGTGTGTGTATTAAAGTTCCCAGAAGCAAAAGTCAATGATTTCTGTTCGATAGAAACATAACTGACCGTAATAAAGAATTGGAACAACATACCTTTCAATATATTATGGAGGGCAGCGGAAAATGCAGCACACAAGAACTTTAAAACCCAAACTTTTCAACCATAAAAACTTTTCAACTAAACATATTGCTATCAGCTGTGGTTCAAAGAAATATGGGATCACCATATTGCATCCTCAGGGTTACCAGCTTTCATATTTCATAACATTTTAGTTTCACGGAATCTCATGTGGGCACTTGTTTATAGCTTGTTTACAATTACCCCCCGACCTAATTTTTTTTTATTCAAAAAGATACATTTTTAAATAGATTTACACATATTTTGTTACAAACTGGACGGTTTTTAGATTGCTTTTTCATTCAAAATCGGGTACTTTTAAGTAGGTTTATCATGTATTTACGATTAACAATTTTTAGGTAAACATAGTTTACTTTAAAATATCGGAACATTTTAAAGTAAGTTTACTATATTTTTTACTAAAGCTGAACACACACACACACACATACACACACACACATTTATATTTCATAATTTTTGTTCAATCGGGACATTTTGACTTATGTTTACATATATTTTATTCAAACCGCCTCCTATTTAAGTAGGTTGACCTATTTTTTTGTTAAAATTGGAATATTTTTAAGTGGACATTAAAGCTATTCCAACAGCACGCAGAATGTGATGTGTATTGTAGTAAAATGTCAATACAGCATTGCAAAATATTGCATGAATTAAATAATGGGATAATATATTGCATAATTTGTATGACAGAAAATATATTACATAATTTGAACGAGTTGGCAAGAATTGCAGATTACACTTTTGATATAGCACAGAGCTTAACTGACTTGCAATACTTAACATACAATTGGTGAACTGAACAATATTTATAATGCTGAACGCGTGTTTCAAAATTACGTAGTATTGTCCTCGGTTCTTTTCCTTCAGGGGTTGATCCCAATAGCCCGTTGTGTTGCTCTAGTGGTTAAAAAAATACCAAAATACCGTAAACTGTAATACTGAAATTTTTTTTAAGTAACGTCGTTCTAGAGAAACACAACGGGCTATTGACGACGGTCCGGGATCAGTCCCTTAAGGGAAAGATCCGAGGACAACACCTCGTCATTTTGAACCACGGTCAGATGACGAAGCAACACCTGAGCTAGCATCCCACTCTCCAAACTTCCACACCAACCCGACGTGAGGACTTTCCGCCACGACAGAATTAAGGTGCACCAGACGCCTCTACACTATACTCTTACAAACTTCCATGCCCGGACCCGGATTTGAACCAGGAACCTTCCGATCTATAGGCTAACACCTTAACCACTATACCGGTTGGTCGGCAAATACCATTGTTGATACATTAGCTGAAAAATGTACAATTTTATGTTCTTTTCAAGAAAGGTTTTCGACACACATCTAGCTCATAAAAGTGCAAACAACTCTATTTTGAACAACTGGTGGTTGTAAATCTCTTGTCTAAGAAAAAATTTAAAATTACGCAAAAAATAAGGTGACTTACAATTTTTAACCTTCATGGTGCGGCGCTTCGATTTTTTCAATCGTCTCACAGAACGGTTCTTCTGATTCTCTCGTCATCTGACCGTGGTTCAAAATTACGAGGTGTTGTCCTCGGATCTTTCCCTTAAAGGGACTGATCCCGGACCGTCGTCAATAGCCCGTTGTGTTGCTCTAGTACGACGTTATCAAAAGTTACCATTACCATTTACCATTACCTGATTCTCGGTAATGGTAATTTTTAGTTAACGTCGTACTAGAGCAACACAACGGGCTATTGACTCCTTATTCTCGGAGCCCCCATACCTAATTATCGACCAGCCGCATCTACACCATACGCTTACAAACATCCGTACACTGAAAAGGATTCGAACCAGGAACCTTCTTATCTAGAGGCAAACACCTTAACCACCGGTTGGTAGGCGTAAACATGATGGAAATATCCCCTTTGATAAAAAAAAAATATTCTAAACGTTTGCATATCCATATCTGAATCTAAAATACTCACTGATATAGTGGTTAAGGTGTTAGCCTCTAGATTGGAAGGTACCTGGTTCGAATCCGGGTCCGGGCATGGATGTTTGTAGGCGTATGGTGTGTATGCGGCTGGTGCACCTTAAATTGTCACGGACGAAAGTCCTCACGTTGGGTTGGAGAGTGGGGTGCCAGCTCAGGTGTTGCTTCGTCATCTGACCGTGGTTCAAAATGACGAGGTGTTGTCCTCGGATCTTTCCCTTAAGGGCCTGATCCCGGACCGTCGTCAATAGCCCGTTGTGTTTCTCTAGTACGACGTTAACTAAAAATTACCATTACCCGGACCGCCGTCAATTACCCATTGTGTTCATCTAGTAGGACATTAAATAAAAATTACCAATTATCAGACCGACGTCAATAGTCCGCTGTGTTGTCCAGTGTGGCGTTAGTTGAAGTATCTACTGACCTACCTGACGAGATATCTAGCTAAATTGACCAAAACGAACCAAGCATCTCGTCAAAACCATTGTAGGATTAAATTAGGTTGCGGACTATCCCAAACATTGGGATGAGTCAAATTGCTTTTCTTGCAATAGCTGTGATGGAGAGGTAAAGATGGTTTTACAGATTTTCAATCGCAACGCGTTTCAGTTTTGGAGGTCTAAAACTGGTTTCAATGTCATACTCGGAAACATGCAAGTTACAATAGAAAACAATGTGTTCAGAATGATCACAGCTAAAACCATGAAGCATCGCAATAATTTCTTACGCCGTTTGAAACATTTTGAAGAGGTAATTGGTAATTTTTATCTAATGTCGTACTAAAACAACACAACGGGCTATTGACGACGGTCCGGAATCAATCTACTAAAGGAAAGATTCGAGGACAACACCACGAAATTTTGAACCACGGTCAACGATGACGAGGCAACATCTGAGCTGGCACCTCACTCTCCAAACTTCCACACATCACAACGTGAGGACTATCGGTAATTTGGTAATTTTTTAGTTAACGTCGTACTAGAGCAACACAACGGGCTATTGACGACGGTCCGGGATCAGTCCCTTAAGGGAAAGATTCGAGGACAACACCTCGTAATTTTGAACCACGGTCAGATGACGAAGCAACACCTGAGCTGGCACCCCACTCTCCAAACTTCCACGCCAACCCAACGTGAGGACTTTCGAGGACTATCGGACACGACATATTTAAGGTACACCAACAGCCTCTACACCACACGCTTGCACTGACCCAGATTCGAACCAGGAATTTTCCGATGTACAGGCTAACACCTTCACCATCAGACAATTGATCGGCGTGTTGCCTTCGTTAGATAGTTACTTAATTAAGGTTGCACTGGAGCACAACAACGGGCTGTTGGTGACGATCCAGGAACAGTTCCCAAGAGAAAGATCCTAGGACATCACACTCGTAATTTTGAACCACGAAGTCACATCTGGGCGTTGTCCTCGATCTTTCGCCTTCGTCATTGAAACCGGATCTGCACCAATATCCCATCGTGTAACTTCAGTGCGACGTTAATTTAACTACCTACCTACCACCTGCCAGCGCATGTATGACCTCGTCATCTAACTATGGTTTAGAATTACATGATGATGTCCTATGATCTTTCCTTTTGGGGATTGATCCTGGACCGTAGCCAATAGCCCGTTGTGTGGCGTATGTGCGACGTTAATGTAACTACCTACCTATCTGAATAATTGTGAGCATTTCCGCAAAAACTCTTTTTGCCCTGGCACTGAAGAGTTCTTAACATTACAACGTAATTTTCCACGATGCTCGATACGCTCAAGAAAACTTCATAGCAATCTACGAGTGATGCCACAAAAACAAAAGAAAAAATATTTTTAATCATCCACCACCCTGCCTTTGCGTGGGCGGGGGAGGGGGGGGTGAGGCCGCCTCTACCCTTTGTTACATAAATAATCCCGGCTCCTCTTATCTCCATGAATGAAATGAATGGCGCGCCATCTGGCGACGACGTGCGGCATGAGGCGTAAGAAGAAGGCGGCTAAAAGCCATCATCAGTCAGTCACTCTCCCCCCTTCCCGACTACTTAAAAGTGCAGACCTCCGGGCGCTGCTCGCAGTCAATGGAGGGCGCTACCAGGATCGGGAATTCCAGGATCAGGAGTGTGACGTACGTACGGACGTCACATCCTGTTCCTTCTATCGGTTCGGGGCACTTTTTTGTTTTCGGCTGCTGCGCTTCGGAGTTGGAAAAAGAGAAGGGAAAGTTTGGGGGAAGTTTGGCGCGTTGCTTTCTTTTTGTTCGCTCCCCTCCCTGGCCTTGTCATGTTCGATCGTTCGGAGGATGGAGCGTGTTGGGATGGGGTCGAGTGAGACGCTCGTGTGTTCCATGGTCAGTTCGAATGTTATTGTGGAGGAACAGGCACGTATTAGGAACATACTTTTTCAGGGGGTGGGCAAGTATTCCCTCGCCCGGTTCCCTATTCTAATCGAGGATGGAGTATTTTGGGATGGAATCAAGTGAAACGTGCGGCTGTTCCATTTTTTTTCTCCGAAATGGTCAGTTGGGCACGAATGTTCTTGGTAATGGTAATGGTATTTTTAGTTAACGTCGTACTAGAGCAACACAACGGGCTATTGACGACGGTCCGGGATCAGTCCCTTAAGGGAAAGATCCGAGGGCAACACCTCGTAATTTTGAACCACGGTAAGATGACGAAGCAACACCTGAGCTGGCACCCCACTCTCCAAACGTCCACACCAACCCAACGTGAGGACTTTCAGCCAAGACAGATTTAAGGTGCACCATCCGCCTCTTCACCATACGCTTACAAACATCCATTCCCGGATTCGAACCAAGAACCTTCCGATCCAGAGGCTGACACCTTAACCACTATACCGGTTGGTTGGCTCGAATGTTCTTGCGTAGGAACAAACAGGAATTTGTAAATTAATGTTGGAGGTGAGCAAATGTTGCCTCTCTCTGTTCGCTATTCTAATTGAGTAGACGCAACGCTTAACCCTTTCAAGGACGGATTATTAAAGGAATTACTCTCTGAACGTCAGAAGATCTTCGAGTATACTACTACTTTTACCACCATCATACACTTAACACTCCAAGTGGTTTTGACGAAATATCTCGTCATCAAGATATCAATGATTTTTTTTGTTTGGACGAGATTTCTCTCTCACTTTTCATGCGTTCTCCACACAAACGCATCCGTTGGTCTGAACATGTCCGGGTAAAAACACCCGCCTGGCTCTTGACAATAAATCTGGATTTGAAGTTGTCGTACCTTCTACATCATCAACCCAATTCTTAAAGTTCAGCACAAAGTAACCAACTCAACTCCATCATTGGACACCGACCCTACGAAGGGTTTACGGTAAACAAAATTTCCTAGAACGTAAAAAATGCCTGGATGAGATGGTAATGGTAATTTTAATTAACGTCGCACTAGAGGCTATTGACGACGGTCCGGGATCAATCCTCTAAGGGAAAGATCCGAGGAAAACATCACTTAATTTCGAACCACGGTCTGATGACGAGGCAACACCTGTGAACTGGCACCCCACTCTCCAAACTTACACACCAATCCTTGAGGTCTTTCGACCACGACAGATTTAAGGTGCACCAGCCATCTCTTCCCCATACGCTTAAAAAACATCCATGCACTGACCCGGATTCGAACCAGGAACCTTCCGATCTTGAGGCTAACACCTTTACCACCAGACCAGTTAGTCGTCCGCCTCGGACAACTATCGGAGAGCTCCAAAATGCTCCATCGCTCCAATTAACGCTCGGTCAAGAGGGTCGGATCAATACTGGAGACAATTGTCCCTTTTCCTGCCGGACAGTCCACGCGGATGGAAGGAACAGAAGAAAGAGACTAATATCTTCCTGTCCGGGGGCGATTGGGACGCCCTGTTTGAGGAATTGTCAGAGCAACTCAAATAATCCGCGGATACTCAAAGGGCTGCGGAATGAGCTAGAAAGTGGGGAAGTTTCCGAAAAACACTTCTGTGGAAGTGTTTTCTTGAGTTGAACCGAGACTTCATTTTGAAAAGGGCCAAAAGTTAGGAACATAATTTTTATAGCAAATAAGGTTCTTTTGATATTTTTAAGATGAGTAGGTGAATTTACGTCGCTTTGGTAATTTGCGGTAATTCTTAATTAACGTCGTACTAGAGATAGAAGGCACTTGATTACGAAATCAAATTTTGTATATGCCGAAGAATAAATGGCTGCTTGAAGTTTCCCCCCCCCAAGGGGTGCCGGTAGGTATCTGGAAGGTATTTTAATTAACGTCACACTGGAGCAACACAACGGGCCAATGACGACGAACCGGGATCAGTCCTCTAAGGGAAAGAAACGAGGACAACACCATTTTAAACCACGGTCAGATGACGAGGCAAAACTTCAGCTGGCTCCCCACTCTCCAAACGTCCACACCAACCGTTTGAACCATTGTCTGATGTTGAGATTGTGGCGTTTTTGCACCGCAGTAATAAACTAGAGTCGGACTCAGCTGGAAAATAAAATTTTTTTACTAAAACTCGAAATGATCTCGATTAACAATATGAAGACTATATACACAACTAAATTATTAACCCTGCGTTGCTTGGGTTGAAATGGTTTAATGTTGATTGAAAAGTGAATTACAATGATCACTTTTCTTACATAGAAAAATGCAATTATTTAAGTTGTACGGAAAATACTTTTAAACTTTTTCGTAGCTTCTACAATTTACTTTGGCTGCAAATATATACATTTAATTCCTGAATAATACAGGTTGTCCAAAAAGATCAGTACTACTTGAAAAATGTATTTTAAAATAAATAATAGGCCTACAGTAAAACTAGTTACAACAATAGATAGAATAACTCAATAAAAAATTTTCTACAGTATGTTTCTGATTATAGATAGCACTGCACAGCACGCAAACGATTATTAAAGAATTGAATTATTCAAAATGACGGATCCTGTAATGAGAGCTCAGTGTGTCGAGTGGATGGCCCCATAGCATGGCCGCCCCGGTCTCCTGACATCACTCCAGTCAACTTTTCTTTTGGGGTTATGTAAAAGATGCTGTGTACCGAACAAAAGTTAACAGTGTCGTGGAATTGAAACAAAAAGATCCAAACAGCTGTAGCTACTGTTGATGTTAGAATGCTGAAACGTTCGTGGATTGAGTTGGAAAATCGTCTTGATATTCTTCGTGCTACGAAAGGATCTCATGTGGAAATTTACTAAGGTAGTAGAAAAAAACTTTTTTAGTTTTTCTATCTATTGTTGTAACTAGTTTTGCTGTAGGCCTATTATTTTTTTTTTAAATAAATTTTTGAAGTTGTACTGATTTTTTTGGGACGCACTGTATATTTCAATATGCAAAAAACTAAGACGTATACAAACAAAAACGAAATTCCGATGAAAAAATGCAGAATTCTGAAAAACTAAAGATGTAGTGTTGGATTTCGACTTCCTGGGCTGAAATGCAGCAATTCGAAAAACGATATTAGAAAAATATTGACAAAGACGATAATGATTTATGAAATTTAGTAATGCTCAATTTTCCTTTTGTTAACTCAGATACACAAACACGGTATTCTAAATCAAATTTGAAAAATAAAACATTAATTCTGGTTGACCAGATCTCAAGTAGTAAAATTACGCATTTATGATCAATGAGTTTTTCGTTTAGGATATTTTCGTGTTCCACTACAAAACAAAGTAATGAAAAATTAAATATTTAAAATATTACTCTCACGGCTTTCTTTGTGACAAAGTTATGCTGTTGGAGAAAACGCGCGTCCAAAATAAGAACCATTGTATCCTTTCAGTTTCTTGTAAAACGTGTTTCCTTGTCCATATCCCCTCCATTTATTGCATTGAAACAAACTTTAAATTTTAAAATTGGAGCTTCGAGGTGCACTTTATAGGATTTCCTGTTGACAGATTGGTCTGAAAAGATGAAAGTAATAGCCTATATTTTACGCGGTGTTCTAAAGTACATGTGTACTAAATTCGGTGTGAATGGGTCAAACTGTGTAGATTTGTATAAAAAATATACACACACATCCTCTTTTATATCTCTATTATTATAAAAGGAAGTGTTTCTCTGTGTATCTGTACGCAGTGTCCTGACGAATCTATGGCACTTGCAATTATGAAATTTGGCACACAAGTAGTTCGAATTTTTTGCGATTTTTGGTGTAGCGCCGGAAATTTAAAATTTAATCTAGAACATTTTAAAATTCTCTTATTAGGTTTTTCACCTCCGTTCCTTCCGGAATGTGACGTCACTCCTACCTCGAAAGAAGAAGGAACGGATTTTGCGATATTCGACCGCTGACGTCGCAAGCGTTTTTCTTCTTAATGCCTTTGGAACCATGCTGAGTTTTCCGATTCTCGCGTGCTTCGATTTACGTTGCTGATAATAGCCACTTCGAGGCCATCGCGGCATTGCCTGTGGAGTTTGTTTTCGAAGCAAACCAAATGGGAATACGTAGCAATCACCGGGGGCTGGCGAGCGTCAGATAGCAGTGGTCACACCTGACTCCACGAAAAGAACAGTCACGGACAACGCAGTGGCTATAAAATAGATAAGTACATGGAACATTCAATGAACGAATGTTGGTACAGCTACACTCTTACGTTTATGAGCGGTGGCAACTGCCTTGGCGATTTTTTTGGCGCACTTCTAGTAGCGAGTTACGGTAGTTTAAGGCAACCCATCTGTCCACGGTTAATGTGGTTTTCATGGCAACCTCAGCAAACGGTAACTTTCAATTTTCATTTAGAATATTCTAGAAAGTTTTTCCAAAATCCGTTAAAGTCGTATGATTTCATTGGTTCGTTTAAAATGTTTTCTATGCTTCCATTGGTTATTTTTATTTTAAAATATCCTTTGATTGCATTGGTCCTTTTGACTTTTTTTTCTGTGAAACCATTGGTCCATTTATTTGTATTTCTACAGTTGTAGAATTTTTATTTTATTATAATATTTTTCACGAAAAGTTTAAGAGACTTTTTTTTTTTTTTTTTTTTTTTGCCATTTGTGGAATTTTCTTTTTTTATTATTTTTTCCCCAAGAACAGTTCTGATGTATCAGGTTGTATTATTTCTTCCTTTTTTTTTCTTTTAAAAATCTTTTTCTTTTCTAATAGCTTACTGTATTTAGTTTAATTGATAAGTTTCAGGGTATTCTTACCCAACATTCCCAGCTTAATTTTTCTGCTGATTCACAAATGTGTTTTGAAATGTATTTAAGCTTACTACATTTTGCGAAATTTTTTTTTTTAATATACTTTCTAAGACGTTCTCAAGTGTGTTTTCAAGCTTTCATTTTCGGTTGTAAAAAAATATATATATTTTTGAAAGAAAAATATATTTTTTTAATCATTCTTTCCTTGGCAACTTTAGAAGTGCGCCAAAAAAATCGCCAAGGCCGTTACCACCGCTTATAAACGTAGACTGTAGCTGTACCTGAATGTTCGTAAAGAAACAACAAGCTTTTCTCCACGATTAGTTTTCTCACTGTTGTTTATCTTCACTGTATAGCTGTCTAACGAGAGCTCTTCTTCGACACCACCTGGTACAATGGCTTCTCCGTCTCGTGTCTGTTCTAAAGATAAATTCATCCAAAAACTTAAAAATCTCGTGTATCCTCTTTTATCTCGTGAATTTTATTTGCGGCCACGTTCTAGTAGATTGACCAGCATTATATGCTTCTCCTCGTGATGATTGTCCATACACTAGTCTTCATCGGAATGTCACTACCAGACAAGAAATTATACTACGGCCAGTCCCAGCAGTTGTAGCTTGAACGTTATAACAATCGCGCCGAGAAATATTCGTGCCTGTTATACACTAACCTGCAATAATGGACCGCACGCCAGCGGATTTGCATAAAATCCGACTACTTGTTTGGGGGTGTTTTTCGTGGTATGGCCTGGGACCTGTGCATGT
Source organism: Metellina segmentata (assembly GCA_947359465.1). Lineage (NCBI taxonomy): Eukaryota > Metazoa > Arthropoda > Arachnida > Araneae > Tetragnathidae > Metellina > Metellina segmentata. The sequence goes on from OX375877.1 coordinate 14,827,052, forward strand.
TGTTCCTAGTCAATTGAACGCCGACGCCTACATGAACATTTTGGAGCATCAGGTTCTTCCTACACTCTGGCAATTTTATGGAATGGACGAATGTTACTTCCACGACGACTCGTTGCAGCCTCTGTCAAGCAGTGGTATTGAGATATGGATGTAAAACATCATCCCTGGCCTGCTCAGAGTCCCGACTAAAACCCCATAGAACATGTGTGGGGCGAGTTAAAGCGAAGCTTACGGACCAGGGAACCCCGTCCGAAATCTCCAGCTGAGCTGGTGACATTCTTGCAGCAGGAATAGACACAAATACCCACAGCTGTATATCAAAACATCATTGAAAGTATGCCCAGCAGAGTTGCTAGTGTCATTACAGCAACTGGGGGACCATCCCGCTATTAGAGCATGTATTCTTTCCCTTATACCATCACATCTTGCTGTCCGATCCATTATTGTATGAATAGGGTAGTGTATATAAAACCAGGACAACGCCTTGTAATTTGGAACCATGGTCCGATAACGAGAACAACCACACTCTCCAAACGTCCACCACGCTGTAACAATGTTGAACAACTGGGGTGTATACGTTTTGGCAGTAAGGATATTTTAAGAAATCTGAATATTGTATAAAAAAACAAATATTCTTTTATTTCTCGGTTATGTATTATATACAGTGCTGGTCTGTTGAACAGACAATTTTAAAACATAAAAGAGTCTCCACCGGAGACTTAACTCTCGAAATCTAGGGCGTCGCTAGTACACCCTCGAAACAACGACCCAACTCTTCTCGAGTCTGTCAGAGAAATCCGCTCTTCGCTGACCCAGCACTCTCCGCTCCAAGCCTCGAAGCTCCAGTCCGTGGGAAAAACCCTTGGGCAGTTTTCCACCGGCTCAAAACTCCAAGAGGGGAGCTCCCCTGCCTTTTCAGTTCTATTCCAACAGAGGGGCTGGCCATTGTCCGACAAGGAACGATTTCAGCCGGCTGGTGAAACAAGAGGTCCTTTTATCACTACGCCACAACGCCAACGTGAAGATATTTGAGGACATGACAGATTTAAAGTTTATCAGCTCCGACGAATTTAGGCTGGCTATAATTACGAAGTCGCACTCCTCTAGTTGCTGATTCCCTGCCAACTGGGCCAACATGCCATTCGAAAAATAGTATCCGTTTGGCTAGTTAAAATTTTAATTGGGTTTTACTATAAAATGTCATTGTCTACTATAAAAAATTGAACCAAATATTGAAACAATTGTTAAATCAGTAAAGTAAGGTAAGGTAATTTCAGTTAACGTCATATTAGAGCAATACAACAAATCAGTAAAGTTTCACGTATCCAATTGGATCCTTTATTTGCTTCTTATAATCTTACTTTTTAACTGTCCCTCGGGGATTGACACCGGACCGTCGCCGCCGACCAACCGGTCTGGTGGTTAAGGTGTTAGCCTCTAGATAGGAAGGTTCCTGGTTCGAATCCAGGTCTGGGCACGGATGTTTGTAGACGTGTGGAGTTGAGGCGACTGATGCACCTTAAATCTATAGTGGCCGAAAGTCCTCACGTTGGGTTGGTGTGGACGTGTTTGGAGAATGGGGTGCCAGCTCAGGTGTTGCCTTGTCATCTGACCGTGCTTCATAATGACGTGGTGTTGTATCTTTTCCTTAGGGGATTGATCCCGGACCGTCGTCAATATCCCGGTGTGTTACCCCAGTACGAGGTTAATCAAAATTACCTACCTACCTTACACTGGCCGTCACCAATGGTCTCTTGTGTTGGTTACTCCAGCGTGACCTTAATGAAAATACTTACCTAGCTTTTAAATAATATGTGACAAATATAAATAAAATAAATAATATATGATAGATAACTGCCGTGGGTTTTTTATGAACTCCCATAAGTCATTCAATCAATGTGGGCTGTGGTCTTTAGCAAGTCTGCATATTTTAGTTACAATTTCCTAATGAGTACCGTAGTCTGGTTGGAAGCGACTCTTCCATCTTCAACATCGTTTGCTGCGTTCCATTGGAACGAGAAAAGGGTAGCACAAGAATGCCACGTATATAACTGCGGGGAGGGGAGGAAAGAACTTAAGAGACAAATGGCACCTGTATTCGATCCAACACCCCGCAGTGTGGGGAGGGGGTCGTACTCGTTGATCAATCAATCTACACACACACACACACACCCTGGAGTCAGGGTCGGCACTCTGCCAGCTGCCACCGCGAGAGCCCCAATATCGGATGTATCGAATTTCACCCCAGAGATCGTTTGATATTCCCCGGGTGTGTGTTATACGGGGGTGGACGAGGAGTGGAACGTGAGGGGATGCCAAAAAGAGGGAAGTTCGGATGGCCGAGGATTAGTTGCTTTTGGTGTTGATTCTATCTGGTGGTATTACGTATATGGAGATCTAGGAGTTGATGAACAGCGATGGACGGAATGTGATTGCGATGGGACAGCGAAAACTGTTGAGGCACACTATTGTGCACTGAGGGGGGTTGAAAGAATTTCATTCCTTTTAATTGTTCCCTCTTGAAGCGCGAAAAAGGGTTCTTTCCTTTAAACTGTTCTTCTATTTTGCGGTAAGAAAGATTTCATTCCTTCCGATTGTTCCAGCTTGCCGAGAAAAGGGTTTTACTCCTTTTGACTGTTCTAGCTTGCTGAGAAAAAAATGTATACTCTTTTGACTGTGTTCCAGCGAACACACATTAAATGTTCTAGCTTATGGTAAGAAAGATTTCAACGGTTTTAATTGTTCCAATTTGAGGCATAGAAAAATATTACATTCCTTTTAAGTGTTCTTCTAGGTTGCGTTAGGAAATAGGACAATCGTTCTAATTGTTTTGACTCATTTTGACTGTTCTAACGTGCGGTAAGAAAGATTTCATTGGTTCTAAGTGTTCCAGCTTTGCATAGAAATAAATTTCATTAGTTCTAATTGTTACAGCTTACAGAGAAAAAGATTTTACTCCTTTTGACTGCTCTAGCTTGCAGCGAAAAAAATTTCATTCCTTTAAACTATTCTACTAGCTTGCGGTAACAAAGATTCTACCCCTTCTAATTGCTCGATCTTGTATAGAAAAAAATGCATTCCTTTTAAATGTTCTTCTATTTTTCAGTAAAAATCATTTCATTCCTTCTAATTTTTCCAGCTTGCAGAGAAAGAGATTTCGCTTCTTTTAACTATTCTAACTAGCATTCAAAAGATTTCATTCCTTTTAAGTTTTTAGCTTGCGGTAAGAAAAATGAGATTTTTTAAAAATTGTTGCAGCTTTAAGAGAAAGAAATTTGACTCCCTTTAGCTGTTCTAAAGTGCAGCAAGAAATATTTCAACACTCGTTATTGTTCAAACTAGCAGCCAAACAGATTTCATTCCTTTAAATATTCTTCTTGTAAGGGATAAAAACTATTTCATTCGTTCTAATTCTTTCAGCTTGCAAGGAAAAAGATTTCATTCCTTTATATATTCTTTTTGTATTCTTCTAGTATGGGATAAGACAGGTTTCATTCCTTCTAATTGTTCCGGCTTGCAGAGAAAAAAATTTCTCTACTGTTAACTATATATCTTTTGGCATGAAAGTTTTCAACCATTTTAATTGTTCCAGCTTACATTGAAAAAGATTTCATTTCTTTTAAATGAAGTAGGAAGATGACAGATCCAGCTTGAGGTAGGAAAGATGACATTATTTCTAACTGTTCCTGTTTGCAGAGAAAGAAATTTGACTCCTTTTGACTGCTCTAAAAAGTGCGGTAAGCAAGATTTAATTCCTTTTTAATGTTCCAGCTTTGCATCGAAAACAATTTATTTCCTTTAAACTATTCTAGCTTGTAGTGAGGAACGATTCCATTCCTTCTAATTGTTCCAGCTTGCAGAGAAAACATTTGACTCCTTTTTACTGTTCTAACATGCGGTAAAAATATTTTAATACTTCTAATTGTTCTAGCTTGCAGAGAAAAGGTTTTCGCTCTTTTTAGCTATTTCCGCTTGTGACAAGAAAGATTTCACTTCAAACGAACACTCCTTTTAACTGCTCTAGCTTGCCTTAAGACCATTTTAATTCGTCCAACTTGCAGAGGAAAAAGTTTCATTCCTGTTAAGTGTTCTTCTAGCTTGCGGTATGATATATGACATACTTTTTAATCGTTCTTACTTGCAGAAATAGAAATGCGACTCCTTTTGACTGTTCTAACGTGCTGAAAGAAAGATTTCATTCCTTCTAATTCTGATAGTCCCAGCTTGCAGCTTCTTCTACACTATTTGTTCCAGCTTGTAGAGAAAAATGTTTCACTCTCTTTGAATGTTCTAGCCTGCGGCAGAAAAATTTAATTATTTGCCATTGTTCCAGCTTGCAGCAAAATATATTTCACTCCTTTTAACTGTTCTTCACGATTCCAAAATTTAAAATGCATCAGTTTTCTACTGAATGTCTTCAGTTATGCGAATCGACAGTCTATTTCGAGGTTGAAACTACCTAAAAAAGGCGTTCCTTACGTTTTACCGGTGAGGTGAAGCTGGAAATTTATTTTCAAATTTATCTACTTAAAACATAATTTGTTTAATCGTGCATGTAGGTAGTGGTATCTACGTCGCATTGGAGCTATTGGAGACGGTCCACAATCAATCCCGAAGGGAAGGATCCTAAGACAATGCCTCGTATTTCTGAGCCACGGTCAGATGACGAAAACCACACCTGAGCTTTAAACCCATTCTACAAACTTACATCACTCCAACGTGAAGACATTTGAGGACAGGACAGATTTAACGTGCATCAGCCCCCCCGTGTACACGACGCATTTAGGTTGGACTTTGTTTCGATCTCGCATTTCTCCTTTTCCTAATCCCATGTCCTTTCCAACTGAGCTATTGCGTTCGAGTGTAGACTTAATAGAGCCGTAGGTTTCGTCGTAATAGACTCGCAACTGTTGTAGAGGATGCGTGAATCGATGTGGAGTCGCGTGAGATGATTCATTGACTCCGGGGTATTCCCAGAAGGGTATTAAGTCTCGTCCTTCTAATCAATAGGGGTTATTCGCCGCATCTCCCGCACGGACTATCCGGTTACCGGACTTTCCGCTAACGTCCAGCACACCCTGGATATGGACTTCCTCCTCTACTCACTGCAGGATTCTGGATTCCAGAAGCAGGTTGTCTTGGTTTGGTCTGTCATTTTTCGCTACATGAGATATAGGCTAAATAAATCCGCGGCAGGCTGAATGATGGGCAGGAAATTCAAATAGGAATTCCAAGTACACAATGCTTTACCCCCTGAAGGGTTCGCAGTCGTAATTCTGCCTTGTACCCTGCAGTATTCCCTGTATTACATCTAACCAATTTTGAAAGATAGACTATGTCAGAGTGGCCGAGCGATGTCTAATTTGATAGACAATGTGTGTAGGAGTGGCCAAGAACAGAGGGAGACTGCATACCTAAATTGGACACGTACATTTATTTACATGACTTGGGGACTCCGCCCCCTGCTCGCTTACTTTATTAACCAATTTCAAAAATAATTGTACCATAAAAAAGAGTACATTCTAAAGTATCTTTAGATATGACAGTTTTAACAAAAAGTAGCGAAAATATCTCAATATTCCGAAATTTGTCTGACAAACATTTAATCGCATCGAATTTATTTATTAACCAATTTCAAAAATTTTCTTAAAAACCTCGACTAGCTGCAAAAATTCGCGTTTAGAGTTACTCTACAAAAAAAATCACGACTGAAGACTGAAAATTTGTACGCCTTTTGCTCACTCGCGTTACAAATTTCGCTTTTCCAATTTTGACACTTAATAAACCCTAAACTAATAGCCGCATCGGAAAAAAAATCTTCATTGTCTTGTTCATTAGTTAATAATAGTTTCAATTAATCATATAAAATGTTCATTAGTTTGTTCCCTGTACAATTGTGAACAAACCATGTCAATTTGGTAATTTTCTTATCCGTACTTTCTCGGGAAACCGTCTAAGAATCGAGCGAAAAACGCGAGTTTTCAATCCTGCGGCGGTAACATTTTTTTAATATAGACAGATAATATAAAAGTTTCAGATATACACGCCGCACCGTCCGATGTAAAAACACGTCTCACTCCTTTCCTTAAGTATACAACGAATCTGACTTATTCCTGTTCTTTTTCAGAACAGCACCCAACATTTCGTGTTCTTGATCGTATCAGAACACAGGCACTGTCATACATCGATATTCGTCCACTAGAACAGTAGCAACTAGACCACAAGAACAACTGTTCGTATAACCTATCTGTGTTCGAACTCACCTGTCGGGAGATAGTTACAGACTATTTTTACGGGATTCTGTTCTAAGGAAATGAGCAATAGAATATTTCAAAAGGATTCTAACTTAAGGAAAGAAGAAGTAGACTCTTTTCGAAGAATTATACTCTAAGGAAAGGAGATGTAAGATCTCTCTTTCCAGGGCATCCTATTATAAAAAAATGAACAGTTAAATCGTTCCAAAGAATTCTATTTTAAGGAAACGATAAATAAACTCCAAAGAGGATTCTATTTAAATTAAAGAAGTAGAATCTCTCCAAAGGATTCTATTCAAAACGAATGAGCAATAGAGTGTTTCAAAAATATTCATAATGAGCGGAAATGAGCAATTCTATCCGTCTAAAGGATACTATTCTAAAAGAAATGAGCAGTACAATATTTCAAAGGATTGTAACCTAAAGAAAGGAACAACAGAATCATTTCGAAGAACCTATTCTAAGGAAATGCGAAGAAGTAGAATCTTTCCAACTGATTCTATTGAAACGAAATGAGTAAAAGAGAGTCTTGCACACTTATTCTAATCTACGGTAATGAGCAATTAAATCTTTCCACAGGATTCTATTATCTTAGGAAATTAGCAAAATAATATTTCGAAAGGATCCTATTAATAGTAAATTAGGAATATAATGTCTCAAAATGATTCTAATCAATGGAAATGAGCAATTGAATACACTCTATAACAAAAAATCGACACACCAAGAAAGAGTTGTCCGATGGAGATAAAAATTGGTGGATAGGAAAATTGTGTACAGAATCAAAAATGATTAAAATTTCAGAACAATTGAATGATTTATTTCAGAGTTACAGTAAAGAGCTCAATAAGATGTTGACCCGCCTCTAGCCTGGATGCAAGCTGCCACACGGCGTGGCATAGACCGATAAAGCTCCCGGATGGTCTCCTGCGGTATTTCTTGCTAAATTTGCTCCAATTGTCGGACTACGTCATCAACATTCCCTATTGGATGAATTCGCCTTCCCATCATATCCCAGACATGCTCGATGGGAGTGAGATCTGGTGATCTGGCTGGCCAAGGAAGTGTTTGACAAGCTTGAAGACAGTTCATAGCAACACGTACCGTATATGGTCTGGCATTGTCTTGCTGAAAAATAAGCCCAGGGTACTGCGAAAGGAACGGTAGCAAAACAGGTCTCAGAATGTCGTCAACGTACCGCTGTGCAGTAAGTGTACCTCTAATGACGACCAAAGGGGTCCGGCTATCAAGGGAAATGGCATCCCAGACCATAACTCCTTGTTGAGGGCCCGTGTGGCGTGCAATAGTGAAAGCAGGATCGGCACGCTGCCCTGGGCGTCTCCAGACGCGTCTTCGATGATCGTCAGGACACAGTTGGAAGCGGAATTCGTCGCTAAAGACTATACGTCCCCAGTCAGCATCATTCCAGCCTGCCTGATCGAGCCAAGCACCACTGTAATCTGGCTCGACAGTGTGCAGGCGTGAGTGGCAGGTGGCGTAACGGTCGGTAGGAGCGTAGATTACGCTCTCTCAGCCGTCTGTGAATGGTCATGGTGGACACTCGTGTGTGGGTCGCACGACTGATGGTTGATAGCGATGAATCAGGCGCTGTGACAGCTGATCTGACAATCAATCTGTCCTCGCGATCTGTTGTGACCCTACGTTGACCGATACCATCATGACGCTGAAATCTGCCATTGTCCACCCACTCTTGCCAGCATCTTCTAATCGCCGCATCGATTCGACTCACATGACGAGCGATTCTCCGATTTGCCCAACCTGCCTCTTTCAATCCAATGATACGACCTCTTTCAAACTCTGAAAGTTGCTCGTAATGAGCTCGAATCCTGCGGCGAGACATTTTTTCAATCGTTGAAAGGTATCCTAAATCGCAATGCAGCAGAAATTTTTAACAACAGTTCAAGAACAACTCCTTATATACATCTGCTGGATGCGCAGTTCCGATGCGCTGGAGATCGCACTATTCATTCATTGGACACCAAATTTTAATCATTTGTATATTTGGTCCAAACAGTTTTGCATAGGAAATTTCAAAGCATTCGGATGATTCCTTCTTGGTGCGTCGATTTTTTTTGTTATAGAGTGTATTTCCTAAGGATTCTACTGTAAGGAAATGAGTAATACAATAGTACCTTTCCACGTGATTCGATTTTTGAAAAGGAGCAATAAAATTTTTCCACATGTAAAGAAAGAAGCTATATAATGTTCTAAAATTATTATAACCTACATTAATCAGCAATTCAATCTTTAAAAAGGATTCTATTCTAAGGAAATTATCAATATAATTTTTAAACGATTGTATTCCTAGAATGCTGCGAAACGATTATAGTCTACAGAAATAAGCAATTTAACGTTTCCAAAGAATTATATTCTTAGAAAATTATCTATAGAATACTTCAAAATGATTCTAATCTAGGGAAAAAGACCAAGAGCATCTCTCTTTTCAAAGAAAGCTATTTGAAAGAGTTGAGCAATACAATCTTTCCAAATGGTCCCATTCTGAACAAATGAGTAATAGGATATTTTAAAACGACTATGAGCAATTGAATCTTTTCAAAAGAATCTATTCGAAGGTAGGTAGGTACTTTAATTAACATCATACTGGTGCAACACAACGGTCTATAGGCGACGATCCGGAATCAATCTCGAAGAGAAGAATCCTAAGCCAATGCCTCGTGATTCTGAGCCACAGTTAGATGACGCGAACAACACTTGAGCTGGCACCCACTCACCAAACTTCCTCATTACACCAACGTGATGTCATTTGGGGCCACGACAGATTTAAAATACAATAGCTTCTTTCGTATAGGACGATCTATAGTTGGATTCGAACTCGAAACCCTTCGGTTGCTAATCCGTTACTCTCCCAACATTGGGCTCCATTCTAAAGAAATGTGCAATCGTATTTTTCAATATTTCAGAAAGTCTGCCAGCATCGTCGAATCGATGCGGCGATTAGAAGATGCTGGCAAGATATAATCTGTTATATAAGAAATGGACCTAGAGAATCTATTCAAGGGTTTAGGGATTATTTTCTAGGACCAACACACACACACACACACACAATATTTGTAAAATGTTGAAAAAAAGATGGTAATGGTAATTTTAGTTTAACGTCGTACTAGAGCAACACAACGGGCTATGGACGACGGTCCGGGATCAGTCCCTTAAGGGAAAGATCCGAGGACAACACCTCGTAATTTTGAACCACGGTCAGATGACGAAGCAACACCTGAGCTGGCACCCCACTCTCCAAACTTCCACGCCAACCCAACGTGAGGATTTTCGGCCACGACAGATTTAAGGTGCACCAGCCGCCTCTACACAATACGCTTACAAACATCCATGCCCGGACCCGGATTCGAACCAGGAACCTTCCGATCTAGAGGCTAACACCTTAAACACTATACCGGTTGGTCGGCATTGAAAAAAAAAAGAATCCATGGTAATTGGTAATTGATAATTTTTAACTGACGTCGTACTAGAGCAACATAACGGGATATTGACGACGGTCCGGGATCAATCCCCTAAGGGAAAGATCCGAGGACAACACCATATCATTTGGAATCTGGGTCAGATGACGAGGCAACACCTGAGCTGGCGCCCCACTCTCCAAACGTCCACACCAACCCAACGCGAGGACTTTCGGCCACGAAAGAGAGTTAAGATGCAACAGCCGCGTCTTCACCATACACTTACAAACATCCATGCACTGACCCGGATTCGAACCAGGAACCTTCCGATCTAGAGGCTAACACCTTAAAGGAATCTAGGACTCAAAATATGAAATAAAGTCCAATTTTTTTTTTTTTTTTTATTATTATCTTAAAAAATAATATAGATACTTCTGAATAAAATGACACCTAAAGTTTGTTTCTACCACTAGAACCGGAGATTTTCAACTTTTTATAAACATGACAGCTGCAAATCAAATCCAACGAGCCAATTTTAAACGCACTTTTTCTGCTTTTGTGTTAAATGGGATTTCAATAGTAAAAATGGATATAACTTAAGAACTACTCGTCATGACTAGGCCAACTTTTTTGTTGAAGTAAAAATGGGAAAAGTTGCATTTATGATTCCTTAAAGTTGCATTTGTGGAAATAAAGTTGCATTTATTTTTGATACACTAAAATCTAAAATAAATTATTCGTAAAAAATGAAAAAAATTCAATATATATATTGACAATTTTAGTCGTGTACAACAGTATTATAATACATCAATAAACACAGAAGAACGATGAATGGCCTATCCTTGACTAGTAATTTCTTTAAGGTATCCGACTAGGTTCTGAACAATTTTTTATAAACGACTCTTAAATCACAATTTAAACATTTTTCATACTAGATAATGTTTTGAAATCATGAAATAAAGCAAAAAATAATGCACCGACTCATTATATTTCTGTCAATTGGGCAAATTAAGGTAAAATTCAATCAAAATGACTACCAATATGGCTAACGCTCTGTATAAATTTCTATTAAATTAATTTTAATTTCCTTGTAGAACCATATATCTATATTAGTGACGACAATATACTACAATCAAAGAGATATATTGAAATGTTATGAAGTATCGCTCGTTATATGTAGCTAAAATTTTAATTTTACAAAATGTCTACTTGTCGTTTAAGTTAAACAGCTATAATCTAAAAAGTATGCACTTTGCAACTAAACCTATAGTATATTTTCATTACAACATGTTAATAAGTAATAATGTTTAATTTCGTAGAGATATCTCTGCAACTTTTTGAGAAATCATGTTAAGCGTGTGCAATATTTGCTTAAAATTGTGTTTTCCAGAAAAAGCATTTAAAGTTTACCTTTGTGTTTTTTGCCATTGCCAAATTTTTCGAACAAATTAATCGAAACTTGATGTAAAATGTTGAGGCTTGATTGTAGAAAATAATTTCAACAAATTTATGTTTAAAATTATTTTTATTTTTGAAAAATTAACGGAAAACCACCCAATTTCCGTTCATTTCAATGGTACTTCCGGTTTCGATTTCTGTCGTTCAATAATAATAAATTGCTATAATTTTATTTCTATTGATATTAGACTTAAAACAATTACAGATTCTGAAACTTATGAAACTGGGCTTCAATATGAGAAAATAAAACAAATTTGAGAATTTTCGTCAAAATTACGTTTTAAACGTAGTCGGTAATTGGTAATTTTTAGTTAACGTCGTACTAGAGCTACACGACGGGCTATTGACGACGGTCCGGGATCAGTCCCTTAAGGGAAAGATCCGAGGACAACACCTCGTAATTTTGAACCACGGTCAGATGACGAAGCAACACCTGAGCTGGCACCCCACTCTCCAAACTTCCACGCCAACCCAACGTGAGGACTTTCGGCCATGACAGATTTAAGGTGCACCAGCCGCCTCTACACCATACTTTTACAAACATCCATGCCCGGACCCAGATTCGTACCAGGAACCTTCCTTTCTAGAGGCTAACACCTTCACCACTATACCGGTTGGTCGGCTTAAACGTAGTCGGATACCTTAACATTGAAAAACTGCGCCAGCTGCAGTCATATAATGTTTTGTATTAGATAGTAGAAGCGCAGAATCCTTTCGCTCCACAGAGTTTTTAAAACGTCATCTACAAGGCGAACAACATATTGATGATCGACACTCGCCTCGCAAACTCTGCAGTCGATTACACAAGTTTCCTCTGGATTATCAAGAGTGCCAACCAATGTGTTAAAGTACTTCTTGCTATTTATTTCACTTTCCTCTGTTAGGACGAACACCTTCTTACCATGAACTTGTTTGATCCGCAATATTTCGACGTTCGCAAGATCAGACACACGTGATCGAAGGGTTGATTGAGAGAGAGGGTAAAAAATGAAATAGTAATTTCATATGAATTAATTTTAAGCTAAATTTTATAAAGTTGCAGGTGGTTGAATTTATGTTGCGGTTATAACTCACTTATAATGCACCCCATGTAGGAGGAATTTTGGTTTCAGTACTTTACATGCAGCGTAGAACGTGTGAAAAAAAGTTGGCAAAAAGTTGCCCTAGTCATAAATGAACGAAATTTTCTACATTTACTTTTCAAATTTATTTTTATAATTTGATTTCAGCAATTATGTAGATGTGTATTAGTTTTTTTTTTTTTCTATAACTTTTCGAACTTTGTATTCTATGTGTTTTATGTAGTTTTTGAACAAAATATATATTTTTAAAATTTTTTCTAATTGTTTTAACCAAAAATCACGAAGACAATTAACTTTTAGAAGTTAATTAATGGGAAAATGAAGTGATTTGTTATAAAATATTTTGAGGTATATCAATTTTGCCCAACGTCAAAATTTTGACATTTTAAAATTTTAATTAAAATTTTTTTTAAAGTTTTGAAAATATTAAATAGTTATTGTAATTGCAAAATACACAACGTATGCCTACAGAAAAAATTTCAGAACCAAAACTAAAACTGAAGATTTAAAACGACTATGAGCAATTGAATCTTTTCAAAAGATTCTATTCAAAGGTAGGTAGGTATTTCAATTAACATCCGCCAGACCGGTTGGTATTCAAAGAGAATCCATGGATACTTTAGATAGATGTGGTTGCTTTATCACTAGGGCAACTTTTTGCAACAAATGCAACTTTTTTTCACACGTTCCGCGCTGCGTGTGAAGTACTAAAACCGAAATTTCTCCGACATGGGGTGTATTGTAAGTGAGTTATAACCGCAACATAAATGCAACCAATGAAACTTTTTAAAATTAGCTTAAAATTAATTAATAACAAATTACTATTTCATTTTGACCCTCTGAACCAATCCTACGATAACGTGTATCTGATCTTGCGAACGCCGAAGTATTGCGGATCAAACAAGAGGTTCATGGGAAGAAGGTGTTCGTCGAAAAAAGTGAAATAAATGGCAAGAAGTACTTTAAACACATTGGTTGGCATTCTTGATAATCCAGAGAAAACTTGCGTAATCGACTGAAGAGTTTGCGAGGCGAGTGTCGATCATCAATATGTTGTTCGCTTTGTAGATGACGTTTTAAAATCTCTAAATGTTGAGCGAAAGGATTTTGCGCTTTTGCTATCCGATACAGCACATTATATGACTGCGGCTGACACAGTTTTTCAAAGTTAAAGAAATTACTGGAAAAGGATCGGCCATTCAACGTTTTTCTGTAATTAATGATGTACAGAGGTGTGAAAATTATTAGAATAATTGTGATTTTTTCAGTTTTTCTTGATTCCTTTTGTATATATTTGCAATATTTCATGAAAGATAATTTGTTTTGTTGATCCAATCAATTTTCACTCCTTTAGAATAGTTTTGGGGATATAATTTTGTTAAATAATGCCATTTTTTAAAAAGAAAAATATTTGATCCAAAGTAATCAAATTGTTTGCATTGCATAAAAAATTTATCTGATTTACAAACAAATTTATAATAAAATTTTAAAATCGTCTACTTGCTGTGCTTGTAAATTCTTTCTTTTCTTGAGTTGGCATCGGCATTATTTTGTTGTTAAAGCAATTCTTTTCGCTGCTTTGATTAGTTTATAATTGGTAACTTTTTTTCGTTTGTCAAAGGATTATTGCGTGATTATGGGTAAAGCAAGTGATATTTCTCCTAGAAATCTAGCTGTGGTAAAGTGTCTCATCCAAGAAAATAACTATACACAACACGAAATCGCAAAAAAAAAAAAGCAAACATTTCTCAAGTATCTGTGTAGAATAAAAAGGATCTTTGGACTCCAAATGTGAATATAGAAATTCTAGAGTTGGGAAATGCGGAAGGAAAAGTAAATTTACTGCAAGAACTGAAAGAAAATTAATTCAAATTGCTAAATCTAACAGAAGAGCAACTAGTCATAAACTAAAAATTTCTCTTCAAGCGTATGGAGTAAATGTATGTGATTCTTCTATCTTCGTCATCCTCGAAAAAAGGCTAAAATCAGATCTGCTATGGCAAAGAAGAGACTTGCTTGGGCAAAAGTTGTGCAAGAACAATTCGGAAATAACGGGAGTAAGGTGAGAAATATTAATTTTCCTTTAATTAATCAGTTGAATTCAAGTTGTTCATTTCTTTTCCTGAAATCATGTTTATTGCATACTGACTAAAGATACAGAACTGTTTATAAATTTGATTAAACATTTCTTTATACGAATATTTCTCTACAAATTACATACTTTAAAGTATTTTTATCTTTTAGGTATGTTTTTCTGATCAACCAATGTTTACTATATCAGAAGAAAGCAGTCAGTATTTCAGGAGAAATACCAGTGAATAATTTCCCCCAAATTGCATAGCACAAACGGTTAAACATATTACTAAAGTAATGGTTTGGAGCGTAATGTCTGCTCAGGGTGCTGGACGTTTATACAATGTAGATGGCATGATGAACCAGCATCAGTATAAAGAAGTGCTTGAACAAAGACTAATTCCCCAATTAAAAGACTGGTTTCCAAATGGAGACTTCATATTCATGAATGACGGAGCTCCGTGCCATAAAGCCAAAATCTGTGACCAAATTTTTGGATGAAAAAAATATAAAACTCTTCCATGGCCTGGAAACAGTCCAGATATGGACCCTATAGAGAATTTTTGGGCCATTGTAAAGAAAAAATGAAAGAATTGTAACATCACAAACAAAAATGGTCTGATAGAAAGACTCATCCAAATTTGGCACCATGACAACCAAATACAATCTAATTGCCAAAACCTCATACAAAGTATGCCAAGACGTATCGAATCTTTAATAAAAAACAAGAGGATGTGCACTAAATATTAAATGTATCAATATTTTTCAAAAGAATGTATTATTTCTTTAATATAACACGATTTTATTGTAAATTTCACAATTATTCTAATAATTTTTACACCTCTGTATTATAATATTGTTGTACACGACTAAAATTGTCAATATAGTTTGAATTTTTTCATTTTTTACGAATAATTTATTTTAGACGACTAAAATTGTCACTATATTTTGAATTTTTTCATTTTTTACGAATAATTTATTTTAGATTTTAGTGTATCAAAAATAAATGCAACTTTATTTCCATAAATACAACTTTAGGGAATGATAAATGCAACTTTTCCCATTTTCACTGCAACAAAAAAGTTGCCTTATTAATCACATATATGTGTGGTGGGGTGAAAACAACACTACACTACTGGCACATCCAGCCACACTCGGAAGGTTAACATGCACAAAGGTGTTTGTTTGCTTCACCCTTCGGAAAAGTCCACTGACGTAGCGTAACCTTGACAGCTGATGAATCTATTAAAAGCACAAAATTGTTATACTTAGCTTCAAACAACATTACAAGTCAACTCTGATCTCCGTTGCTTCTTTCCCGCGAAGCCAATTACAAATATTTTTTAGCCGAAAGCTAAAAATGGAGCCCCAAAGGCGTGGTAGGTATTTAATCAACGTTGCACTGAAGCAACACAACGAGCTATGGACGACGGTCAGGGATCAAACACTGATGGGGGAAGATTCGAGTACAACACCACGTAATTGGGAACCATGTTCAGATGACGAGGTCAACTCCTGAGCCCACTCTCCAAACTTCCATACTGCGCCAATGTGTGGAAATTTGAGGCTACGACAGCTTTAACGTGCACCAGACCCCCTTTGTACACGACGGTCTTTCGTTGGATTTGAACTCGCAAACCTCCGGTTGCTAGACTGTTGCTCTTTCAATCAGACTACCACGGCCCAGAAAACGAGCGATTGCTGCCAATCTGAACTTCGTTATGGATGATCTAAACGCTGTCAGAGCTTGATAGCAGTCTTTTAATGTAGGCTTGAAAATGAGAAAATAATATACCATGCGCAAGAATCAACTGCGCATTCTTTCTGGACTGGATGGTAGTCTCAGTAAGAATCATAGGTACTGGAGAGTCTGCTAATGGTACCCATAACAAGCACCATTAACCAAATTAAGAAATTATTTAGGCTGAAAGGATCAGGCATCAGTAGCTCCTGATTTGGCGATTTATACTATAAACATTTTAAACCAAAATTTAAGTTTTTCAATTTGATATTTGGAGGTAATGGTAATTTTAGTTAACGTCGTACTAGAGCAACACAACGGGCTATTGACGACGGTCCGGGATCAGTCCCTTAAGGGAAAGATCCGAGGACAACACCTCGTAATTTTGAACCACGGTCAGATGACGAGATATTTGGAGGAGTAGACTTGAATACAAATAGGAAACATTCGTTGAAGATAACAAACAAAATTTTCTCAACACAACGAAACTATTTCCTACGCTGCATGTGCAAACGATTTTTCACTCTAATCGTTCGCATGAAAGTTTTGCGTCAAAACACGATTTTAAAGAAGTAAATTGAATCAGACATTAAAAAGTTTTTCAAAAATTGTTCTGAAATTGCGCTTTTTTTTAGGAAGTAATAATAGTTTTGTAGGGTTTTTTTGCCGACCAACCGGTATAGTGGTTAAGGTGTTCACCTGTAGATCGGAAGGTTCCTGGTTCGAATCCGAGTTCGGGCATTGATGTTTGTAAGCGTATGGTGTAGAGGCGGCTGGTGTACCTTAAATCTGTCGTGGCCGAAAGTCCTCACGTTGGGTTGGCGTGAAAGTTTGGAGAGTGAGGTGCCAGCTCAGGTGTTGCTTCGTCATCTGACCGTGGTTCAAAATTACGAGGTGTTGTCCTCGAATCTTTCCCTTAAGGGACTGATCCTGGACCGTCGTCAATAGCCCGTTGTGTTGCTCTAGTACGACGTTAACTAAAATTACCATTACCATTACCTCGAATCTTTCCCTTAAGGCAAGGCTCCCCAACCTTTTTATAACCGCGGACCGGATCAAAGTTTGATAATTTTAACGCGGCCCGCTAAAAGGGGGGCGTTGATTGTTTTGATTTAATAATTTTAATTTAATTGCATTTATACATGCCTTCAAAATAAAATATAGTTACACCGATAAATGAATATAAAGTGATTTAACATTTTAACTCACTAGAACGCTAAATCAATGAGAACCCTGAGTTTGTTTCTTTGCAACGAGACTGTTTAATCTGGGGGTAAGAGGAGACAATGACACCCGAAGTGTGTTGCTTATGTCCAGTTTATTCCGTTGTTTTGGTTGCTGTCACTGCAGAAAACCCCGCTTCATACAGATAGGTTGTCGGAAATGGCAATAGGGATTTAAGTGCTGTGGTGGCGATCTCAGGGTATTCCGCCATGACTTTAATCCAGAACACCGACAGAGTTGTCTCGAACGTAGTTTTAAGGCCGCCTTCATTTGCAATCTCCAGCAGTTGATCTTCTTCTTGCACAGACATGCTAGATTCGTCTGATTTGTTGACAAATGGGTCGCGGATCCATGCCTTACTAGTTCGTGCGTCTTTTGTGGTCGGGAAGTAGCACTCGAACTCTTTTAAAAGCAAAGACAGGGATCGTACACCAACTGGGAGAATGAATGTTTAGGTTCAGTCTTGCCTAAAATATCCGCTTATGACTGAACACACCATTTGATCTGGTACCATTTGATGTCCAAAAGGCCTCTGTTCACGCGCCGTCCCCACAACTTCAGTTTGGCTTTAAATGCAGCTACTTTGTCTGTCAACTTGAAAACAGTTGTCACAATTGGAAAATAGAGACGTACAGAATTCAGAAATCATAATTGAAGCTCTAGTAACAGAACAAATTTCAAGTTCTGATTTATCGCCTCCTAATTTGAGTGGACATTTCATAGATAAGAACAGCTCAAACCCAAGAGAAATACACCACAGTAAATAAAATGGAAATAATTTAATGTTCCTTGGGCGGCCCGGTACCATTTGATCCACGGACCAGTACCGGTCCGCGGCCCGAGTGTTGGGGACCACTGCCTTAAGGGACTGATCCCAGACCGTCGTCAATAGCCCGTTGTGTTGCTTTAGTACGACGTTAGCTAAAAATTACCATTATTACCTTTGTAGCTTTAATTTTCTTTAAAATATAAAATATGGCGTTTGATATAAACATTTTAAAATACAAATTGAATATATTAAATCTGATGCTCAGAAAGTATATTTGACAGTCAATGCAAATAGAAATAGAGGTTGGTAGTTGGCAGTTAGTTAATTAACGTCGCAGAGTAGAGCAACACAGTGGGCTATTGGCGACGGTTCGGGATCAATCCCCAAGGGAAAAATCCGAGGACGACACCACGTGGTTTTGATCCACGATCAGATGACGAGACAACACCTGAGATGGAACCCACTCTCCAAACTGCCATACCATGCCAACGTGAGAACATCTGTAGTCATGACAGAGTTCAGGTGCACCCAGTCAGTTGAAATAAAGAAATTTGTGGATAAACTTTAAAAAAAATTACGAATTTTCAGTTATTCATTGTTTTGTTATCAAAGATAATTAAATGGCTTTTTCAAATATTTCTTCCTGAAATGCGACGTCCGAAGGAATGATAATGGTAATGGTAATTTTAGTTAACGTCGTACTAGAGCAACACAACGGGCTATTGACGACGGTCCGGAATCAGTCCCTTAAGGGAAAGATTCGAGGACAACACCTCGTAATTTTGAACCACGGTCAGATGACGAAGCAACACCTGAGCTGGCACCCCACTCTCCAAACTTCCATGCCAACCCAACGTGAGGACTTTCGGCCACGACAGATTTAAGGTGCACCAGCCGCCTCTACACCATACGTTTACAAACATCCATGCCCGGACCCGGATTCGAACCAGGAACCTTCCGATCTAGAGGCTAACACCTTAACCACTATACCGGTTGGTCGGCCGTTGGAATGATAGCTGATCACCCCTTATATATGCTTTTCGACTGAGTTACTCGTTTGAACATATTTCTGTGATCCATCTAGAATATGCCATGCAAAATTAAAATGTTATTGTAAAATAAACGTACTACTACAACATATCGCACCCCGGCAAGAAAAGTAACACGACTCAAAGTTGAAGAATTTGGAAACATCAACTTAAAGGATACTATAAAACATTTTGAAATAGCATAAGTTTCTTTTAAATTTTAGGTAAGTATTTATGGTGGAAACTTCTATTATATTTTATTGAATAGTAGTATCGCTGGGGCACCTCATACATATTTTTCAATGACATAACATCAAAATTTTTATAAATTATTACTTGTGTCACTTTTCTTGCCGGGGTGTAAAATAGCTTTTGATATAATTATTCTAAATCTCAAATTCAATGTTTCAATCGGATGTTCCGAAGAGTAACTGACAGTCACTGCAAATACAAATTTTCCGCACCGCGTTTAAAAAAAAAGAACGAGACAATTTTTCCGATTTGTAAACGATTTTACAACAAAATTTTCATAACATCTGCAACAAAGCACGATTTAAAAAAAATATGACGTTAAATTCATACTTTATTTCTAATAAAAGTAAATCAGACGTTTAATAAGTTTTCACAAAACATCTTAGAAATACGCTTATTTGATTAAGTTGTAATAATCCTCCACATTTTTTTGTTTTCAACGAAGTGTAAGGTATGATGTTATCATTTATTATATTTATTTGTACACGTGCAAGATCCTAGCATTTTAATAAATTGCTACATGTTTTGTAATTTATTATTCACTGGCACCGTGGCACCTTTAATGGAACAATAAATGCTTTATATTTGAATACAGGAAAAAATCGTTTCAAATGCGTTAATAGTTCGTTTATTTTTCTACTGTGTTATCCGTATGTACATATTTCTGTGTAATCCATCTAGAATATTTCATCTAGAATAAAATAGATTGTAAAATTAAAATAAGCTCATAATTATTTTTAAAATAAACATTCATCACAAATGCAATGTTTCAAACGGGTATTCCAAAGAGCAAAAACTGACAGTTGAGGTAAATGGAAATGTTCGTTGAAATCGAGACAAAAAAAAATTCCACAGAACGAAACTATTTTTCCGATTCGCAAACGATTTTACACCCAGAACGTTCTCATAAAATTTTGAAAAGAAAGCAATGATCTAGGTTAAATACCGAACAGAATCGGAAACCCAGGTGGTTCCTACGTGTTGTTCCTTCACGCAACAATGCAAAGGATCTTAAACGCCTTTCGAAAAAGCGGAGAAAATTCCCCTCTTTTCTTGTTTATGAGGAGAACAAAGAGAAGAAGCGCATTCAAATCGGGCGGAGAAAATAAATAGAATAAAGAGACCGGAGAATTGCGTCAGCGCACGCTTTTAAAGATGGCGCAAATTCCTCGGACTATTATCCGGCGCTTTCAGGAAACTTCTTTCGGGTGCTTTAATTAGGGGGAGGGCGGCGGTGAAATGCGTTTCGCATCACGCGATTTATCAACTGGGCACGCACGTTTATCTAACCGCTAAATCGTCGCTTACGCAGAGGTATCGCTGCGCCATCTATCGAGTCAGATGGAAACTAGATGGAGAGATTCGTCACTTCCTAATGACACTCGCGCTGTGAAACAAGAAGGCCGAGGTATCCCCATTTGGACGAACAGTGGATTAGCAATCATCAGAGTGCTACGAGTTTCAAACTCGACCAAAGACTACCGTGTCCATGGAGTGGTGGTCCGCGTTAAATCTGCCGAAGCCTCGAATGTTATCACGTTGGCGTGGTGTGAAAATTGGGAGATGTGGGGCTTAGGTGTTAACCTCGTCATCTGACCGTGGTTCAAAATTACGAGGGCCTCCCCTCCGATCTTTCCTTTCGGAATGGATCCATAGACGAATGTGTACAAGTGGTGAGTAATGGTAACTCTTTCATGTGCCTAGAATCATGTAATCAAACGAGACGAACGTGACCTTTAGACTATTGTTGGGTTCAACTTAACATTCATCGTATGATTGGTCCACGGGACAAGAGAAGACGCCCATGCATTGATTCATCATCTGATTGGTTAGCTCGTCAAAAAAAGCTTCGTCGAGTTCACCTCTTTTGTCGCAAATCTATACAAACGAGCTTTCATGCACCAATCCTATAGCCAAACTAGGCCATTCGATTCCAAATCGGCCATTCATTTTTCACAGGACAATCCCGTGACTACTATTCAACAATTTGGGCATACTTTTTAAAGCTTCTCTCAATGCTGAGTCTACTTATGTTTCACGTCTATGGAAAACGAAAGTAGTCTACGGGTCACGTTATTGCTAGCTTTGGTCACATGACCCTGGGTACATGAAAAAGTTACTATTGCTCACTATAATTTTATATTTCTTCAATGAATGTTGTCCTTAATCCTTCCCTTTGGGATGAATCCCGGACCGTCGCCGCCGACCAACTGGTCTGGTGGTTATAGTGTTAGCCTCTAGATAGGAAGGTTCCTAGTTCATAGAATCCGGGTCAGTGCATGGATGTTTGTAAGCGTATGGTGTAGAGGCGGCTGTTGAACCTTATATCCGTCGTGGCCGAAAGTCCTCACGTTGGGTTGGTGTGGAAGTTTGCAGACTGGGGTACCAGCTCAGGTGTTGCCTCGTCATCTGACCGTGGCTCAAAATTACGTGCTGTTGTCCTCGGATCTTTCCCTTTTGAATGGATCACGTGCCTTCGCCAATGACCGTTGTGTTGCTCCAGTGCGACGTTAATTCAATACCTACCTACCTAAACATCATTAAATTGTAATACATATGTTAGGCCTAAGGGGCTCCGCCATAGAAATTTGTGTACTTTTCCTTCTAGTGCCCTCACTAATAAACTTCGGCACCAATTTGGCGAATTTTTTGCTTATTTTTCGGTGACATTCTAGTTTATTCTTTTGTTCGTACAATAGATTTCATGATTTAGATTTTGTCAAGAGATGAGAACAAGCGGCAATATATTATCTTTTCAAGTAAGAAATATTCTTCGCAAAGAAAGATTGTGTTCGAATAACAACTTAATGAAATTGAAATTTATGTAAAGGACGAAATGGTTGTGCACCCTTCGTTCGGCCTCGGAGAGAAAAAGGTCATGCCCTTTGTGGGGTTATACAAAATGGCGCAGTGAGCGCCAAAGAGGTAATACTGCCGCCGACATTTATTCTCTTATCTACACTGGTGTCCAAAATTATCCATTCCTTCAGCAATGCGGTCTTCAGAGAATTTATATATCTTGGAGGAGGATGTTTCCGTACATTGCTTTTCCAAGGTAGTCCCATAAGTTCTCTATCGGGTTCAGATCAGGAGATTTTGCTGGTATTCGCTCAATGGATTAATTTTAAAGGAATTCGTCAACGGGGTTTGCTTGATGTGGACGATCATTACTGTCCATAAATAAAAAATCAGATCCATATGCACTTCTGAAAAGTCTTACATAACGTTGTAAGACCTCATCCCGATATCTCTGCAGTGTAGGGGAGTACGTCCATCGATCATTATTCCATCCCACCTGCACTACCAAAACGGTCACATTCCATAATGTTCGAAGAAAGATTTCGCGTTCCTGACTCCATCCACATGTAAAAACGCTTAGAATCAGATGTTAAACTAAACCTCTACTCATCTGTAAAGAGAACATGGGTCCATTGTTGTTGACTCAAGTTCTGATGTTCTTTGCACCAATTAAAGTGATCTCTCTTGCGTTGTGAAGACAGTAAAACACGTACCCTTGGCTTTCTGACATAAAGCCTTTTTTCATTAACCCTTCTTTGCATAATGGTGGAAATTTCCATCATAACATTGAATGCCCAAAAATTATATAAAAGAACAAGTTCACTTTAAGTTGATCGTGTCTGGATATACCTTTTTAATGTCCATTGCATAAAAAAAAACATAGCTGTCAAAAATAAGCAAGTGTCACTATCAGTAAAACGAGCTTGAAGTTGTCATTCCGCTGTTTGTTGTAGTTGCAATAAAGGTATGATTTCGTTTTTAATTTTGTTTTATTATATTTGAGTTTCTATTGCTAAAAAAGTGAAAATGAGTGGAAGAAAGGTTTGTAACATGTGTTTCTGTTATTTTTAGAGTAATTTCTGAAAAAGTTTGCGTTTAATTTAAAAAATACCACATGATACCATCCTATTGTTTTTTGCTAAATTTATACTATATATATATATATATATATATATATATATATATATATATATATATATATACTAAGATTTTTTTAACCATTTTTCCTTTAATTTTGAACATGAATTATATCACCTTGATTTATTTCACCAATAAAAAAAAAATTATGCAAAGAAGGGTTAAGCCTTCTGTATACATACTGTATACGTGGCAGCTGCAAGCTCTGGAAACAACTGCCGAGCAGTAGACTTTCTGTTACGATGGGCAGTTATTGCCATATATCGATCTTGAGAAGCGGTTGTTATATTTTTGCGACGTTATCCAGGCCTCCTTACAACAGTTCCAGAGTTCTGAAATTGTTTCCATGGCGCAGAGACCGTCTGTCTTGAAATATTCACACATCCCGCTTCTTCCCTGACTGTCTGCCCTGCTTCTAAACGGCCACTGCGCCACTTCACAAATTCATAACAAACCGTTTTGGAGTCCTTACACACTGAAATCAAACGTATTGCAGAATTTCACTCATATATTCACTTTGCGCAAAGCGCTTGATTCACCGTCGGATGACATAACGTCTTGATTTACATATCAGAAACCATTTGAACCTTTTGATTGGATAATTCTAATTTGGCTTGTCTTTCATACATTCCCTGCAAAAATAGATTACATCGATTGGGTATTTCATGGAATATAATTATTTTGGGTATGTAAAGATAATTTTGGACATGAGTGTAATTGAATTTATGTGGCGTCGGCTAAATTCTAAAGTGGAAATGTTCTCTGCTATGCTAAATGCAAGCGCCAAGAAATGCAAGCAAAAATGTGCCAAAGTTTACTGGCACATAGGGTATAACAGTTGGTTGGGTGGTTTCCAGGTTTCATAATGCAAGGGCCATGCGACGGACGGAGAAGTACCAAAATACAGTAGAACTACAATTAACCAATTATTTTGTGGCCTAAAAGTCGCCAAAAAATAACGATAAACGATAAGTACCGAAAAACATTTCAATTGCTGTACTCCTTGTCTTTCACATTATTTTTCTATTGAAAGATCCACCGACCTTCCAGAAGAATCAGCCTCTCGAGAATTCTAGGATGTGTCTGTCCGTCTGCATCGAAGGAAAAAAAAACATTGAACCTTTATTGAATTTTGAACCATTCAATCTTTTCCAAAAAATAATCAGCGACCACATCTTACATAGGATTGATTGAATTGTATCTATAAATAGAATTTTGCACACAGTTGTCTGAAGGAAAAAGGATACAATTTTAAGACATTTTCCGATACTCTGTTGATTTCACTGCTTGGGATATTTCCAGCTCAACTTGTTCACCATTAATAGAATTCGGCCCATCTGCGTACTAACCAAATCGCCACTCTCTCTATGTCGAAATAAATAAAATATTTAAAAACCAGTCGAAATCAAGAAATGCAAAAGTGATGAATCTGCGAAATGTGACAGAAGATTTATCGTTTGGCGAAGAATATTCACGAAAAAAACCTCTTCGGACGTCATTTTATTCGCTTTGGAAGGTTTTGACGGTTAACGAAAATGACAGGTCTGACGCCACGGTCCTCTTTTTCTTTTCTTGTGTTCTATCCCTTTTCCAGCTCTCTTAATCTGACTGCAGAATCAGTAGAGTTCGATAATCGAAATCCGCCATCTTGCCTTTTCCGCGGTCTGCCTTTTTCTTTAATTTTCCTTCTTTAATCTCGGAATGCGGAAATGGCTGAGACGTTGTCGAATTTCTGATGCATTACTCCGAATATTTTATCTGGCAGAAGAAAATTGTATTCAAAACGGTGTTTGATTAGAGATCGCAGCGATTCTACGTGCAAAAATAAAAATAGTCGAAATAAAATAAACGCGAGTCTAAAAACCGAAACAAAGTTGCATTCAATTAAAAAATTTAAAACACAAATTTTTCGTTAGGTCCCGATTAAAAAACCTAAGAATTCTATGGAGAAACGAATTTCGTTTCGATGGGAAAAATTTATATAGAATTCTACAGTGATTTCTATATAGAAAACGAACACTGAACATTTCTATAGAATTCCATAGAGAAATTCTAAAGTAATTTCCTGAAACAAAAGAAATGAGCTCCTATAGAATTCTACAGATCAGGGATGTACGGAGTGCAGCCCACCTCACCATGCGTTAGTTTAACTTCAACGTGTCACATAATAGTAATTTTTAAAAATTGCACATGCACTCACCAAAGTAACTGTTATGCCAGACGCGGAACGTACAATGGATCCCGAAAGCGTTTGTACACTTCAAAGATTTGGTAAAAGCGCTGTAGCCTGGAATTGAATTCGATATAAAGTACAATATTTTTTCATATCATCTCCATGTGATTCTGAACAAAACCTAACATTGAATCATTCTATTTCTTTTTTAAATTAAAATGCAAGGAGGCAGAGAAAGAACGTCACAAAAGTGATCGTATCTATATAAATAAGAATGGAGTGTTTGTTTGTACATTCAATATTTTCGACCCATTTCGAGTTTTCTATCCGTTTTGGACCCTTCTGATGCCGAATCCGCCTTTTTCTCGTTTGGTGTCTGTCTGTCCGTCTGTCTGTATGTATGTTGTGCCCTATACACGTCCACACGGTTTAAGATATTTTCATGGAAATTTGCATACAGTGAGTACTTATCTTCACATAGTGAGTGGAATTGGTTGCGAAAGTCTGTCTGTCCGTCTTTCTGTTCTATGCTCGATTTTGTGCTTGTGTGTTTGTGTAGGCATCACATGAATTGTATTCCAGATATTGGTTTGCAGAGTATTTTAAGTTATGCATTATCTATTAGTTTAGTAAATGCAATATTAAACATTTCTTTATTTGTATATTTAGATGAGTTTCATGCTAAAACACCTGAGTAAGTATACTTAAATCAACCATAATTTGGTAGTTTCGGAAAAATTGGAATATCTATTGAATATTACGATTACTTCGATTGTTTTACCAGTACTGCTGAAAAAGTAATTATTCTTCAAAATATTATATTTTTTAATGGGATTTCAGCTCTGATACTTCATTTATTTCGAGTCTTATTTTTGTTCTTTGCGCAATAAAAACGATTTCGGAATATTTGAGACAGACGATATTTTTTAACGAAACGAGAATGAACAAGATCGGAAAAGCAGTGATATTTTCTGTCTTTCGCTCTGAATTAATTTCACATTTCTAAATTTTGTGCACTTTTAGTTGTAAATTGTGGCAACTGTGCGAGATCAAGCGATAAAAATGAATCACAAATTAATATCTTTACAACAATTTTTTCCGACATCTTTTATTTTGTTCTATTTCACTGTTTTCTATTTTAAATATTTATTATCTTAATAAATGTGTTTTCCTTCTGATCACACGCAACAGCACCACAAAGTATTAGACTTAAAAATGTTAGGTAAATCAGTATAAATTTTCAGTAAATTTTAAGTGTAATTATGCCATTATTGAAAGAATAATGCCGTTATTCAAAGAATAATGCCGTTATTGAAATAATAATAATGTTTAAAAATCCGAACTAGAACTTTTTCCAACATTAAAAAATTCGTTGTAATAATGACAGGAGAAGATTGCAAAATTTCACAATGTCGCATATCGGAGGCAAGAGTGCCACAAGTAAAAAAAAAATATTGTTTTGTTGACTATGAGTGCGAGAGCACTCGCCGTAAATCGTAATTTTAATTAATTGAGTTGAACATGAAAAGAACTTAAGAAAGGGAATTCCAAATCTTCCTATAAATCGTCTTTTATAGTAGTAACCTTAGTATCACCTTTCGTCATTTTGTAGCTTTGTCATACAGCAATTGTGCGATGTATGTGAAATGTATTACAAGAACAGATATGCATGTGTAGGATTTGTGTCCAAAGTAAGTTGTAGAAAATATAAAGATGGCGAAAGGTGTTAAAATAAATTTTTATTCTACAAAAAACGTAAGTCATTATATATTTTGATTATCTCTTCAATCTAGAGTAAACCAATTCAAACCGAGTAAGGTCGGGAATTTTGCTAGTATCGAAATATTTTCAGAACAATTCTTAAATAAAATTATCGTCTGTCACTTTTTTTATTTTTGCATTGTGGTGACATTTAAAAAATCGTTTGGCTTTAATCTTTTCTTGCTTACTTCGCAATATTCTATTCATTGTTTAAAAATGCCTCGTAGTCGTTAGAAAATAACGAACATAATTCGAAAATTGACTATTTTTCATTATAGTAGTGGTAAATCAGTGCAGAATATTGCTAAATTAGTACATTTATCCTATTCTACGGTGCAGTATGTCATAAAACGCTTTAAAGAAGAAAATCGGATTGAAAACAAGGTAAGAAAAGGTTATCCGGCAGAGATTTATACTTAGAAAAATTGTGAAAAATCTAGGTTTGAGTGCAGTAACAATTTCTACAGAACTAACTGCTACTTCAATTTCATCTGAAACTATTCAACGAGGGCTCGGATCAGCTGGATTAAATGGGCACGAAAATTCTTTTGTGAGGGCAAAAAATAGAAGGTTTAAATTTTCCTTCACAAAATAAATGATAAATAAGCCCAAAACGTATTGGAATCGTGGCAGATGAAAGTAAATTTAACATTTTTGGTACCTATGGGATTATAATTGTATCGAGAAGAAAAAAGGAGGAACTTAATCCCAAGAACTTAGAACAATAAAGCATGGCGGTGGAGGTGCATGTCAGCATCAGCACTAGATAATTTGGTATTTATAAGGAATCATGCTCTTTATTTTAATATTTTAAAAGACAATTTAAAATTATCAGTCAAAAATTATGGAATTGGAAACAATTTTTTTTTAAATCAAGATAACGATCCTAAGCACACGTTTCTCAACGTTCGCCTCTGGTGTCTCTCTAATTGTTCACAAATTCTGAAAGCATCACCTCAGTCACCAGATTTAAACCCAATAGAACACATTTGGAGACAACTGAAGGTTCAAGTACGAAGACATTAAAACAAAAAGTGAACTAAAAACAGTTATGATTGAGGAATAGAGGAACATTGATGCAGAAATTAAAAAAAAAAAACTAGTGAACTTTATTTCCAGACATTTAAAACCTGTTGTGGATGCTATAGGATATCCTACTAAGTACTAATTTACCCAAACGTTACAATATTTACTAATATGTAGAGATTTTTAAAGTGTTCGTAGAATTCTTTGTTGATTTTGTAATCTTTTTTTCTAACAATATATGACAAATATAAATAATATATGATTGAAAACTCATATATTTTTGGCTGTCGTTCATTAAGTCACAGTGAATCTATGCCTCTATGAATTTGTCAATCTTAAAAGGTCTGTGCATACCTGCTACAAACATTTATACAGATTTTCAATAAAGATTTCTAGTCATTCTCTCTATAGATATATCTATAGACTTTCTATAGTGGTTACTTAGACAAAAGTCTGCAGAAATTTTTATAGATTATATAGGAATTTTTATAGAATTCAAAAGAAAGTTTTATGCGATTCTATTGCAACTTTTCGTGAAGAATATCATCTATTATTTTGAAACTCAAGATTAACAAAACATTTCTTTCATTCGTTTCCTCGTTTAATACGCCATCGTTTGTTATAAATGTAATACTAAACGGCAAAAGATAAATAATTTTTAAAAACGAATTTAAAACTAATCTTTGCATTTATTTTAAATCCAGCGAAAGGGTTTGTTTCTTCCTTCTTTGTTTCATTGAAGTCTCTAACTGCATCACAGGGTGCTTGATCTTAATCGTTGACAAAAACAAATACAAGTAAGGCCTTTCTTCACGCCACATGTAAGGTAGGTAGTTGAAATTACGTTCCACTGGAGCAAGACACGGGCTATTGGAGACGGAACGGGATCAATCCCCAAAGGAAAGATCATAAGACAACGTACATTTAAGAAAATTTAAAAAAAAAACGGACGTGGCTATGTCGGGACACGACCGCAAAGTTAAAACGTAGAACACGTCAGAGAGGCCATATGGTGAATGAGAGAGAAAGAAATTAGTACTACACTGTTTTCATTTCACACATAAAATGTTCATCGCTCCAAACATACACTACCCTACAATAATGGACCGGTGATGGAATGTGATGGTATAATGAAAATAATACATGCTTTAATAGGGGGATGGTCCCCCACGTTCTGTAATTACACTAACAACCCTTCTGTGTATACTTTCAATGAGGTTTTGATACACAGCTATGGGTATTTGTGTCCATTCCTGCTGCAAGAATGTCGCCAACTCAGCTGTACATTTCAGACGCGGTTCTC
Source organism: Metellina segmentata (assembly GCA_947359465.1). Classification (NCBI taxonomy): domain Eukaryota; kingdom Metazoa; phylum Arthropoda; class Arachnida; order Araneae; family Tetragnathidae; genus Metellina; species Metellina segmentata. Next base: position 14,856,563 of record OX375877.1, read on the forward strand.
TGGACCGTAAGCGTCGCTCTAACGCGTCCTACAAATGTTCTATCGGGTTTAGGTCGGGACTCTGAGCAGGCCAGGGAAGACGTTTGATACCACTGCTTGACAGAGGCTACAACATGACACGGAGCCTTGTCGTTCTGAAAGTAACATTCGTCCGTTCCATAAAATTGCCAAAGCGTAGGAAGATCCTGCTTGTCCCAAATGGCGGCGGCGTTGAATTGACCAGGAACAACATGCAAAGGTCCCAGGCCATACCACGAAAAACACACCCAAACAGGTAGTCGAATTTCATGCAAATCCGCTGTCGTCCGGTCCATTATTGTAGGTTAGTGTATATCACGATTGGTGCACTCGCTGTTTATGCTGAAGGCTGTGGCACATTACCAGTTTTCATGGGTTGAACTTTATCATTCGATAATGAAACGTTTATGTCATCAGCCCACTCTCCACACTCCACCAACGTGAGGACACTTGAGGTCATCACAGACATAACGGACACCAGCCGCCAAGAACATGACGTCTTAGGTCGGATTGAGTTTCGAACCCGTAACCCTTTATTGCTACATCTTTACTCTTCCAACCAGGCTAATGAATACCATGTTAGCTTTCATATTAAATTGCTCTTGTAAGAGTTCTAAACAGAAACATTTTTATTCTAATCTAATCTAATTCTTTTTTCTTACGTCTCTGTTTTTAAAAAATGCTTGGCATTCCAAATTCTAAAAAAATCGTCTGCAAGAAGAGAAAAGTTCATCGACATTTTCCACTTTCCCAGCTCTCTGTGTGTTTTTAATTAAAAATATTACTTTACCCGAAAAGTCTAGCAGTAATTTACATTTTTACGGTCATTCGTTCTTAGAACACTTAATATTTCTTGTAAAAATGTCCAATTAAACTATTTCAAGAAATAAAAAATAAGTAAGGAAAGAAAAGCGTTTAAGGGGTCCCGGCCAGCCCATAGGAGTCCATGTTAAAATGAGTAACTTCGGTAACACTTTTCTCTGGAACTACTCAATCAAAAATTCTAAAATAAATCCACCTGATTATTAGTACATTTATAAACATTTTAACACAAGGTTTTTTTTCTTTTACGAAAAATTTAGATTTTTTTTAATGTGAATAAAAAATTTCAAATGTTTTCAGTTAAAAATATTTTTAGAACAAAAATATTGCATGTAGATTTTATTCTCTGCGTTAGAGTTTGTGAATGTACTCAAAATATATGTGTAAAAAGTCTCAAAGGTTTATCTCAAGTAGATTTTTAGAAAAGTGTTCCCAAAGTCAAAAATATGGTATTCTGAGAAAATGAGCGTTAAAGTTGACTATTTGAGTACCGCCAACAGGAGTGGGTTACATTAAAATATTAAATATAAATACTTCTAAAACTCGGAATTCTTCATGTAATACACCATTTTATTCAGATTGTTCAAATATTAATAAAATGAAAAATCCCAAAATCGACATTTTAGTGAATTTCAATCGGCCGAGACCACTTACATAAGAAAAAGTAAATAATCTGTTTTAGTTTAATGTCTCTTCCGTTACAGAAATAAACATTGCGAGTTTCAATTCGGGATTCATACTGGATTGTTGCCATAAGCGCATTGTGTTGCTCCAGTGCGACATAAAATTCAACTACCTACCTCATGATTTCACGTTGGGTTGGTGTGGAAGTTTGGAGAGTGGGGTGCCAGCTCAGGTGTTGCTTCGGCATCTGACCGTGGTTCAAAATTACGAAGTGTTGTGCTCGGATCTTTCCCTTAAGGGACTGATCCCGGACCGTCGTCAATAGCCCGTTGTGTTGCTCTAGTACGACGTTAACTAAAAATTACCAATTACCAATTACCTACCTCATGATCCTTGTTAAACCTTGTGTTGCTCTAGTACGACGTTAACTAAAATTATCATTACCATTTTACCTTGTTAAACCAATTTGGACTTTTTTAAATTTGACTTGATTATTAATATCGGTAACCATGATCATTTATCACTCGATCTCAATTCAGTTTATGGTAGGAGGATAGTTAGTTACCATCGCAATGGAGTATAACACCTGGCTATTGGTGACACAGTCCGGGATCAAGAAATCACCTTGTGTTAGGTAGTTAACTAACGTCGTACTGGAGCAACAGAACGGGCTATTGACGGGATCAATACCGAAATGAAGGATTCGATGTCTACGTTTAATAATTTTGAACCACGGTCAGATGACGAGATCAACAACTGTGAGCTGGCACCACACTCTCCAAACTTCCATACTATGCCAACGTGAGAGCATTTGAGGCCACGAAAGATTTAAAGACTAACCCCCTCCCCCCGAACACAACGGTCTTTGTTTGGACCTAGTTTCGACCTCGCAACCTTCCGGTTGCTAATTCGTTACTCTACCAACAGGGCTACCACGGCATCCAATTTTTCAAGGGAAAGATAAAAAATTACTTGTTTTAGACAACTAAACTGAATTGAAATAGGAATCGCAAAGAGCAAAGGGACTCGTGCGGACCAATGAGAATATTTTCACCACTCGCGCCACCACCTCTGATTCGCCTTCGCGTGTCGCTTTGCGCTTCATATTTGAATTCCGCTTTTTTCAAAACTGTATTGTTCAAGTTTTGGGTACATCGAATGTGGAATGCGAAGAAATTTTGTTTACAAAAATATTCATTATTTTAGAGAAGCGGTAGCCCGGTTAGTAGAGTAACAATTAGCGAGTGGAGGGTTGCGAGTTTGAATCCAATCAAAGACCGTCGTGTACAAAAATGTACGTCGTACGTTAAAACTGTCGTGACCTCAAATAGTGTCACGTTGGCGTGGTGTGGTAGTTTGGAGAATGCTTTATCAGCTCAAGTGTGCTTTCGTCAACTGACAGTGGTTCAAAATTACGTGGTGTTATCCTCGGTAATGGTAGCCGACCAACCGGTATAGTGGTTAAGATGTTAGCCTCTAGATCGGAAGGTTCCGGGTTCGAATCCGGGTTCGGGCATGGGTGTTTGTAAACGTATGGTGTAGAGGCGGCTGGTGCACCTTAAATCTGTCGTGGCCGAAAGTCCTCACGTTGGGTTGGCGTGGAAGTTTGGAGAGTGGGGTGCCAGCTCAGGTGTTGCTTCGTCATCTGACCGTGGTTCAAAATGACGAGGTGTTGTCCTCGGATCTTTCCCTTAAGGGACTGATCCCGGACCGTCGTCAATAGCCCGTTGTGTTGCTCTAGTACGACGTTAACTAAAATTACCATTACCATTACCATACCGAGGTATGGTAATGGTAATTTTAGTTAACGTCGTACTAGAGCAACACAACGGACTATTGACGACGGTCCGGGTAATTTGGTAATTTTAGTTAACGTCGTACTAGAGCAACACAACGGGCTATTGACGACGGTCCGGGATCAGTCCCTTAAGGGAAAGATCCGAGTACAACACCTCGTAATTTTGAACCACGGTCAGATGACGGGTGTTATCCTCGGATCTTTCCACTCGCGATTGATCCCGGACTGTCGTCTATAGCCCGTTGTGTTGCATCGGTGTGATGTTAATTTAAAACCGACCTACCGGAACTATCGCCAATGGAATTTTTGTTTATTCCGTCATTACAAAAGACAAAGAATTCTTACCAACCTAAACCTGAATTCCCTACTCTGTATTTGTTTTAATTGTAGAACGCTGATAAATTTTAGATAGCGTTTATCACATCGTCTGTATTCTTGATCCTTATTCGAGTTCGAAACCAACTAAAGACCATAGTGTAAAAAGGGGGCTGGTGCAAGTTAAATCTGTAGTGGCCTCAAATGTCCTCGCATTTGCATGGTTTTGAGAGTGGGATGCCACCTCAGGTGTTGCCTCGTCATCTGACCGTGGTTCAAAATGACGTGGTGTTGTCCTCGGATCGTTCCCTTAGGGGATTGCTCCCGAACTCTCGCCAATAACACGTTGTTTTTATCCGAAGTCCTATGTTATTCAAAATACCTACCTACCCTTATTTAATATAATTTAAAATTGCTTTACCATCACAATTTTATGTTCATTTTGTTACTTTATTTTGCAGGTTTACAGTTTTAAAGACAAAGTACAATTTTGCTACAAATGCATTGCCGACCAACCGGTATGGTAATTAAGGTGTTAGCCTCTAGATCGGAAGGTTCCTGGTTCGAATCTGGGTCAGTGCGTGGTTGTTTGTAAGCGTATGGTGTAGAGGCGGCTGGTGCACCTTAAATCTGTAGTGGCCGAAAGTCCTCACGTTGGGTTGGTGTGCAAGTTTGGAGAGTGGGGTGCCAGCTCAGGTGCTGCCTCGTCATCTGACCGTGGTTCAAAATTGCGTGATGTTGTCCTCTGATCTTTCCCTTGAGGGATTGATCCCGTACCGTCGTCAATAACCCGTTGTGTTACTCTAGTACGACGTTAATTAAAATTTTACAAATACATTGTTTAGATGTGCTGTTGTTTCCCTGAGTTAATATATTTGTAATGATAACAATGGGGCATGAATAATCTGCTTCAATGAAGTGTTTTGTTTTTCTCATGTAACTGTATTTGTTTCTATTTTCTTTAGAGTTCTAAGTCAAATTCTTTTCACTGCAATTGGATATTTTTCTATACAAAATCAATAACTAAATACAAATATTTTTTTTTTCAGCGTGTCTTTTTTTCTTTGGTATTTTGCTTTTTTTTTCTTCCCTTTAAAAAGTGCCGAGGAACTCCACAAGCTCTCCCTTACGAAAAAATATTATAAGAGTTCCATAGTATTTTATTGAGATTTCTATGAATAAACGAAATTTCGTTTCGATAGAAAACACAATGATGTAGAGAAAATGAGCTCTGATTCTATAGAAATGTATTTCTATAAAATTCTATAGCGAAGTTCTATAGAATAGTAAAGTCGTGAAACAAAAGAAATTAGCTTCTATAGAATTGTATAGAGCAATGTTTCCCAACGTGGGGCCCACGCCCCACAGGGGAGCAATTTGATTGTTAAGGGGGGCAATTCGAAAATGAACTCGACACGAGTTTAACCCTTTTGCTCCTGGCCATTTAAATGCAATGCTAGATTTCGGTGCCAAAATTGAAAGAAAAAAGCAAATTCTTAAAGAATTGCGGCCAATAAATATTATAAATTTGTTTGACGAGACCAAAATATCAACTGGGTTTTTGGCGGCGTCAAGTTAACCTCCCTGCGGCAGACGGCAGGCTCCGCGTAGACCCCCGGACGCCTTAAAATCTCGCTAAACAACGCAGTTGTTCGCATCTGACTGGACCGTCGCAACTTCTGTAGTGTTTCGCAACATTCAGTTGGTGTTAATTTGAAATAGGCGTCCGTAAAAACTGTTGTAAAAGTCTTGTTGATTTAAAAAATATATACATTGTATAGATATAATTGGTAAGTATTTGATTTGATTTTTATTTATTTTAATTTTAGAAGCATAATTTTCTTGAACAATTTGTCAAATTGAAAAAATATGTTATTTTGCGGTGGTGGTGTGGTAAATGTGTTATATACATTTAAATAAATATGCATTTTTTAGTATACGTTTACTCTATGTCACATTAAATTAATTTTAACACATGCCTTAGTTTTAGTTTTTAATTGATCTTATATATATTTCTTTCAGCCCATGGTAAAATGAGTGGTGCAAGCAAGAAAAAAGTTCGTAAATATTCGGAGGAATATTTAAAATTTGGGTTCATACCTGCTGTCCACGATGGGCGGTTTCCTTTTTGTCTTTTATGCCAGCAATGCTTGACCAACGAATCAATGAAACGAGGTCGTCTTGAGGCGCATTTGAAGGCGAAACATAATGCTCATATTAATTCAAATTTGAATTACTTTCAAACTTTAAAGAAAATTTTTGAAAAGAGGACAACAGTTAAGTCTCTATTTACTGCTCACATTTCAACTCATAATCGTATTCTTGAGGCTAGTTATCAAATTTCTTTATTCATCGCTAAATCTGGAAAAAAATCATACTATAGGAGAGAATTTAATAAAACCGTCAATATCAGCATTTCTTAAAACGGTTCTTGAAAAAGATGACAAAGATGTAAAAGCTATGCCACTCAGTAAAAATACTGTTAGCAGAAGAATAGACGAAATGAGTGAAAATATTGAAAAACAACTTGATGAAAAGCTGAAAACAAGAAAATTCTCAGTGCAAATGGATGAATCAACTTTGAGAGACAGTGTGGCAGTATTGATAACTTACGTAAGATATAGTGATAAAAAGCATTTTGCTGAAGAAATGTTGTTTGTAAAAGATTAGAAAGCACCACTACCTCCAAAGATATATATAATAAGCTAAAAAACTCCTTAGATGTCAATAATATACCAATGAAAAATATAACATCTTGTGCTGCAGATAGTGCTCCTAATATGATGGGCAAGAAAAATGGCTGCTTAAAATTGATGAAAGATGATAATCCAGAAATGATTCTTGTGCATTGTGTTATTCATAGGGAAAACTTGGTAGCTAAAAACATCTCGCCTGTTCTAAATGAAGTACTACATTCAGTCATAAAGTGTATCAATGCTATTAAAGCTAATGCCAAATGTGAGCGTCTCTTCAAGCTATTTTGTGAAGAACAAAATGCAGACCATGTGAGACTTCTACTTCACACTGAAGTAAGATGGCTCCCTAAAGGGAACTGCTTGAAAAGATTTATATATGGAACTGTTTGATACTCTTAGGGATTTTTTAAGCGACAAACCTGAAATGAAGTATCTGTTAACAGTCGATGGTAAAGCATTTGTGAGTTACTTAGCCGATATCTTTGAAAAACTAAATATATTAAATAAGCAACTTCAAGGAACAAATAAAACTCTTGTTGATGCAAAATCGAAGATAGTTGGTTTCATTACCCTTATTGAGTTATGTCAGAAATATATTAACAACAAAAACTTTGAACAGTTTCATCGGCTTCAAAAATGTGAAGTAAATGATACCGCTTTACTTGTTACTGTCGATCACCTGAAAATTCTATCGGCTGATTTAAAAGAAAGATTTTCTGTTTTAAAACAAATTGATTTTCCAACATGGATGATGCAGCCAATGTTAGTGGATTTGTCTGATACATCAAATATGCAGTATCAAGAAGAACTCACAGAAATTCAAAATGACGAGTCAGTTAAAACTTTATTAAAAATAAAAGGAACGATGGCATGGCTTTGTGAGGAAACAGAAATCAAATACCCAAATTCAACCAAATGTGTAAGAAAACTATTGTTACCGTTTCCATCTTCATATTTAGCCGAATGTGGATTTAGTGCTGTAAATGATTTACTGGTAAAAAAAATCGTCTGGATATAACACAACGAGGAGACTTGAGACTGAAGCTAACCAAATTGGAACCTAACATAAAATCTCTGTGCAGCAAGCATAAAGCGCAAGGATCTCACTAAATTAAAATATTAAATTATTATAGAAAAATCTTTATTAAAATTATTTCGAATTAGAATTTCAGTTTTTATATTATCTGTTTTGAAAATTTATTTACTGTGTTTCGTTAACAATTTCCTTGTGATTTCTTCCTAAAACCTATCATTTAAATTTTTTAAGTGAACAATTCGATTTTTTAATATTAAAAATTAAGTATATGTTACATAGGGGAGCATAAGAATTTTAGAAAGGCTTAGGTGGGGCATGGCACAAAAAAGGTTGGGAAACACTGGTATAGAGGTTTCCACGGCCATTTTTATAAGGATTTCTATGGAGGTTTACTTTATTCAGATAGTAGAAAGACACTGACCATAATTTTATAGTATCTATAGATCACATTCTATAGAAATGTTCATGGAATTATGTAGAATCTTTCATAAAATTCTATAGAAGTTTTCATAGAATTCTGTTGAAATTTTCACTAAATTCTTTAGAATTAATTTTAAAATTCTTATACTGGCTATGTTTTTTTCTACTGGTTTTCTAATTTCAGAAATTTTAATAAAATTCTGTAGGAATTTTCGTAAACTTCTATAGGAAGTTTCACAGAATTGTATGAAATTTTAACAGAATTTTGTAGAAATTTAATAGAATTCCATAGACATTCTCACAAAATTCTATAGAAATTTTCATTAAATTCTATAGAAATTTTCATAGTTCTATTAAAAAATTTCGTTGGGGCTAATTCTGAAGCCGGATAAGAGCAACAAATTTCAATCCGTTCGAAGTCGTTCTTACCTGTGGCATCAAACGACGTAGGGCAGCTGAGGTGGGGGATGATTAGAAATAGAGGACTGTAGATTCGAAGATAAATGCAATGTTCGACATCGTTTCGAACAAGATTAACCACAAATTAGGAAATTACCGACTTACGCCACTTGTGCTTTTGCCCCACGTTTCGTTAATGATGATGATAAAGCGATGACACGGGTTTTAATCGTCATTGGAGGAAAGCGTTTTGAATTCCGATTATTTTGAATATTCGAGAAATGGAATTTTTTGGTTCCAGCGGTTGGCAGTTAGCCAAACGATGGAGCCCAGAGCACTATCGGAGCAGACGATTTTTTCGGGAAATATTTTATGTAAATTCGAGAAGAAAATTAATCAGTGTGATCGCGCTCTTTAATAGTTTGGAGCCAAAAAATGCGGTACGAAATGAATTTTATTTGTATGTTTCCGTAGCCAATGAAAATTAATAATCTCTGCTCATTTTCTTTTTATGAAACACAAATCTGATAGCATGGAATAAATTTCCAGGATTCTTGCAGATTTCAGAACTACGTTTTAAATAAAGAACAAAGAATTTAATCATTTAAAGCAAAGCGGAGGCGTTGTTTAAATTAAATTTGTGATTTCTTAATTTCAAAAATAATAATTGAAGGCTCATAGGTGGGATTGTTCTTTGGTGTTAAAACTCTTAAAGGGTCTCGATGAGTCTTCTCGTCTATCTTGATCTGACCAATTATGTTGAGGACGAGATATCTCGTTATCAAGATAGTTCCGATATTTTTATAATTACAAGATAAAGTTCTGCTTAGTTTTGACTAAAGAGAAGATACATCGTCGCTACAATTACCAAGAGAGTTAACTGTCGAAATTTTTCGATGAAATAAAAGTATTTGTAGGTTTGTGGACAGAAAAAAAGTTAATGCAACTCATAATTTATGTATTTAACCCCCCTATAAGAAAAATAAACTTTTTAACATTGAAGAATTTTAGTTTTTCTGGGAGCTTCTAAGCAACACAAAAAGAAAATTTTTATCTTGGTTTGGAAACGGAAAATCTTTTAATTTAGAATAAATTTCGGATTAATTTTTACAGAATTTTATCTATACGATCTCTTTTTCTTTGTTTCTGAATTGTCCAGATATTTAAGATTAAAACCAAAATCAATGTTCTTTTTCTTGTTCTAATTTTGTGAAATTAGTGTTGTAACGTCCCTAACACCGCCACTGACTTTTGGTCGAAAATTCCTGAAACGTTTGCCCGAGCCGCGCAGATGGTCTGCAACAGCCGTCCCGTTTGTTTTGATTGCAAGTGATTATTAGCTGACTAAATGAAAAAACTGTTTATTTCGTGGTGCTCGTTCATGGGGCCACGGCCGTTGAGTTTTTGCCTGTTTTGCAGCACCCACGATATAGGGATGCAAATTTCTATTGTAATATAGTGTATATGTAGTTCTTTGTAAAATAAACGCAAGTTATTTGTAAATAAGATTGTTTCGTTTTGTTGACAGGCCCACTACGTTACAGTGTTTACTAATATGCTCCTGCAAAAAAATAACAAATGCTGATGAAATAAAGGGATACGACTTTTTTTAGGTTCTAAACTGTGATATTCTTATTTTCGTTGAAAGGAGATATATATATATATATATATATATATATATATATATATATTGAAGTTTATCTGTATCTCTAATATTATAAAAGGAAGTGTTTGTTTGTTTCTTGCACGCAAAGAGTCCTGACGAATCTATGGCACTTACAGTATTGGGATTGGGCACACAGATAGTCCGAATTTTTTGCAATTTTAGGGTCGCGGCGAATTTTAAAATGCAATCTAGAACATTTTTAAAGGAGTTTAATTAAATTTTACCATTATTGAATGCAACAGCATAGAAGATGACAGATTCTAAACTTTATTTTCTTTCGTTTCGGTTTTGATTTCGCGCGGAGGAATGATTTTCCAGCCTGACGATAAAAAACAAATAACCCTTTAACTGGAGTTACTTAGTTCTTTTTTCTATCTATTAGACCGTTAAAGATAGAGTAAAAATTTTAACAGATTTGAAATCTCCGGAATATTTCACTGTAGACCTATACCTAAAAATATGATTCTCTTCAGAAAAATAATTTTTGAATTGAATATATATTTTATATTTTCGCAAGTGGATTGTGACGTCACGTGAACTTTCGCTTTTCAAAAATAAACAGATAGCATTTTCTGCCCTTCGCGTTAAAAAGAAAAACGGAATACATTTCCTGCCCTATTCCATTTCAGCGAAGGAGAGCAAAAATATAAAAACATTTTGACTGGGATTGTTATGTTCTTTTTCTTAAAATCATAATAGTTAAAGAGAGATTGAAAATTTCAACGGATTTTAAACCTGCGGAAAATTTTATACCAGATTAATACCTTACATCACGGCGTTGCCCGTGGTGTTGGTTTGCTTCGCAAACCAACGGGCGCGGGCAACGCTGGGCTAGTAGTTACATAAGAATGGAGTGTTTGTTTGTATACATACAATATTTTCGTCCCATTAGAAGTTTTCTATCCGTTTTGGATCCTTCTGATGCGAAATCTGCCTCTTGCGCGTTTGGTGTCTGTTTGTCCATCTGTATGTATGTATTGTGAGTGCCGTGTACACGACCACATGTTTTAATATAATTTCATGAAACTTTGCATACTGTGAGTACCTTTCTTCATTTAGTGACTGAAGTTACTTTAGTCTGTCGGCCCGTTTTCCCGTTGTATGAAACGGAAACTCGTGTTGGTTGATCGCATGTAAGAGATATATTTTCTGTTTATTTCGCTCTGAAATAATTTCGCATGTATAAATTTTGTGCACTCTTTAGTTGTAAGTTATGTCAACTGTGCAAGATCCAGCGATAAACAAAGAATCACAAGAGAATTACTATCATTAAAATAACTTTTTTCCCGACAGTTTTTATTTGGTTTAATTTCGCTATTTTCTTTTGTCTACTGATTCAAATATTTATTCTTTTAATAAATTGAATTTCCTTTTCATCTCACACAACACCACCACAAAGTATTCGACTTAAAGTGTCGTCAGAAAATACAAAATATTGAAGAGACTGACAGAGAAGGGCAAATACTAAGCTTGTCAGTGGTATCGCAATCGTATCGATGATTATTTGTAAATCCGTATTTCCTATTAGATGGATTAGAGTTTACCTAGAATGTAGTTCATCGCAGTTTTGTTTTTTAATTTAATTAGCACTGACCAATAAACTATCGTATAATCGTATCGTTTTTCAATTTTTGACGTATCCTTGTCGTAATTTTTTCCCATGGGGAATACTTTTCAAGTTTTAAATAAAATTTGAAGGAAAATAAATTTTGATACAAATGTAAAATGACGGCTTACATTTAACATGACAGAAAAAGTATATTGTACGTCTTTTTTCCATAAAGATAATAAAGGAAATATAAAAGTAAAGTGAGCAATGGTAACCTTTTTATATGGCGATTTAACTATTACTAACGCCCATCCATTGATTCATCATCGGATTGATTCGCGTGACAAGTAGACTTTGGCGATTTAACTATTTTTCTTGCCATCCTTATAAAAATGCGTATTCACAAATCTACTGTGTCACAAGATCGTATATCGCCAAACGAAGAGGTAATATGCCAAATTATTCAAGCAAATAAATTGTTCAGAGCCGTAGGGATTTAATCCCTCTTTGTAAAGGGAAATGTTCTTCCCTAGGGGAAAAAGGTTGTTGCGTCAGTCATTACGTTAGCTGTCCTCATTGGTGTAAGACGCACTATGTGTTTTTGTCTGTTCGTTCTTCGTCTGTATTATTGCGTGTGCTAGATGTTAATTTTAAACAAATGATAGAAAAGGAAATTCTCGTCGCAGTCGTTTTTAATTCTGGACCCACACTAAAACAACACTAGTCAATATGTTGGTTACATTTTTTAAAGCTCTTCTCAATATCAATGCACAGTCTACTTTTCTTACGTCGTCTTTTTGAATCATGGTCAGATGATGAGATCAACATCTGAGCTGGCACCCCACTTCCGTACACGCCAACGTGAGGACATTTGTGGTGGATTGTTCCACGGGAGAAGACGCCCATTCTTTGATTTCATCGTTTTGATATATATCTGTGTAGACCGGCAATTTCGTCACTTTATAGAAATCCGCATGCACATACCTATCCGCTATATATATCATCATATGTTTTTTTTTTTTTTTGCCAAACGAGGCAATACGATGCCAAATCGGCCAACCGAGTCAATTTTTCACTGAGCAATCACGGGACTTCTATAGTCGGTATCCTAGACACATTGCTGACTACTCAATCTCCCGTCTATGCTATCAAACGTAGAGGAAAGCATAGTTAGCAATTGTAACATTTTTCATGGGCCGACGATTGTGTGATCAAGTTCTAGTCAATTTAATTATTTCGACGAGATATCTCGTCCATCTAAATATTATCAGTTTTGCCAATGAGATCTCGTAGGTACAACCTCCAGGAGGGTTACCGTCTCACTGGAGCAACACATCAAGCCATGAAGACGATCCCGGATCAATCCGCAAGAGAAAGAACCGAGGACCATAGAAGGAATATAATAGTGGAGTGAGCAATAATAACCGTTTTATGTACCCAGTACAAAAACTAGTAGCAGGGCGACACTTAGACTTTCGTCTGCTGGGTGGAACCAATCATTCATCATCGGATTGGTCCATGGGACGGAAGAAGGCCCTCGTACATTGATTCCTCATTTGACTGGTGCGCTCGATATAGTGTACACTTTGGCGATTTTTGCCACTTTGGTCACCACTCAATATAAATACACATTCGTTATTCCACAAGAGATCGCCAAATGAGAAGACACCAAATCGGCCACCAAGTCAATTTTTCAGAACAGTCACGTGACTATAAGTCGACATCTCTGCTCAAACGTGCGTTCAAACGTGCTATCAAAATTCGCGTTGAAACGCGAATTTTGATAGCGAACCCTACCGCAAGGCTGTTCATATTCCACTCAATTTAAGATTTCCGGTGATTATCGATTAAATATATCGACAATTTCCAAATGTGGCACATCGTGTCACATCTCTTCGGATGCTGAATTCCATTGATATACGAGTCGGAGGTATACGAACCCTTTTTCGAGTATTTACACTCACTCTCAGAACAGCTGCTGCTTCCATTTTCCGACAACTGAACAATCGAGTGAAAGGCAGGAATGATATCGAATATCATCACGTGGCGGGGAGAAAAAGCGGAGAAGCACAAAAAAAACCACCCTCACAAGAACGTGAAATCAACTTTTCTTCTTTCCGCCCTTTCGAATCGCCTTTCATCGCTCGCAGACGACTTTCTGAAGTACTCGCGAAGCAGCCATCTTTTATCATCGGAATTGGGGGAATAAATTCGGGTTTTTTTTTTAAATCGTGATCTGCGTTCGACAAGCTACTCGCAAACACATCCCGTTTATTCTTTATTCTTTTTTTTTTTTTTCAATTTTTCGACTGGGATTCTTTCTTGGAATATTTTTCCCTCCTTTCCTTATCGCCATTTTTTTCGCTTCGCTCGGTTCTGATTTTTTTTGTATTCAGACGAACATTTCTCCTTTTCATGAAATCGTACTTAGCAATGTGCCTCGAGCGAAACCGACAGGCCTTAATGTGGCACAGGCTCTTTTCCCGAATATTCCATTCTTTTTCTCCCCCTAAACTTCGTACCAGGAGAGAGCGAAGTAAAGTGGTCCCAACTGTTGGTTTGGTCAGCTCACGTGTTTCATCTTCCTATTTGAAAAACTAAAATTTTATAGGGATTTTATATATATAGAAATCATTGTTGTCTACAGACAAGTTTAAATTTGTTTCCTTGCGATGGTGTCTGCATAACGTTCATTTTCGACATTGCAAATAATTGTTTTCTGTCAAAAAATCTGGGTTTTTTTTTTCCTACATTTTATTATTAAAAATTCAATATTAAATCATAACACTGTCGTGTTTTTAAAAATTACTAGCAGATCCGGGCATAGAATTTGCATTTTAATTTGTGCCGCATATTACCATGTTTTATCATACTATTGCAAAACTAAAATTAAGAGCTTTTATAAATTATGTATTTTCCCTAGACAGGTGTGAATTTGTTTTACTACGATGTCCGCGTTTATATAAACATATATGACGAAAAAAGTATTGATATTGTAGAATCATGGTCCCCCTTCGAAATTTCCTCTCTTACATGAATTCGCCGTCGATAAGGAAAGGCTGGCGAGTTTGTGACCGAATGGGGGCAAGAGCCCCTCGTTTTCGAACTGTTGAGCTTCGTAAAAACAATGTACCGGCGAAGTGACGCTGTGTTCTGTCCCCTCGAAAAAAGATAGAACCGTTAGACTTTTGGACGCAGAGCTGGTCTGCTCCGATGAAACCGTGGGTCTGAAACCTTTTTTGTCTTTTACGTATTTAGTCTAGAAATTGCCTTAAATTGTTAATTTTGTAAATATGTTAAATATCTAATTAAATGTGCTGTATGTCCTTAAGCTGATTTTAATTGTGTACAAGTCACATGCCACTTCAATTCTCTCATCTCACGACGCTACACACTGTCTGTAAAAAAAAATTGTTTTGTATTTTTATAATTAAATTGTTGATGGCAATAATATCACTAGCCATCAACCACAAGCCTTAATAATTTGTTTAGTTAGATTGCTACGTTATTACCAACTCCAATATTTTGTGTTTGGTACTACTTTTTATATAAACTTTGTGAATTTGAAACACGAGTTTCATCTATGTTTTTAATTAAATAAATCTAACCGAAGGTGTTACGATCTGACCAAGAAACTGTTAGGTTGGTCTAACATTTGAAGGGTTACAAAAGTTTGGTTCTCCTCATAAATTGGAAGTGAATTTGAAACACGAGAGTTTCGTCTATTTTTTCATTGATCAGTCTAACCACACACATTGAATGCTACAACTGTTGGGTAGGTCTGTGTTCTGACTTATAGCGGTGTTAAAATATCCTGATACGCTGGCAAGGACGGTTGTGGAGAACCTGGGCCAACAGACACTCGATCTTCTGTGAAGTTTAAAGTGCTCCGTAAAGTTCGCCGTGAAATGAGAAAGTTGGGAACTGGTCTACTCGATTTGCACAGCTGTGCGATAAAGTTTTCAAAGAGAAACCTTTCTGCTGTCAAGTAGAGATCGTCGCTGGAAAAAAAATGGCTGTTCCGACTTTTACAAACTTGTAGTGTTTCGTAGGCAAGTTTATTTCCTCTCACCCCTCGTAAAATTCAATCTTTACTACGACACCGAACGTCAACAGTTCCTTTTGTGTTCGTTTTTACAGCTCTCTCTATTTTTTTGTTCGAATTCGAAGCGACGCATGAAGGCGAGAACAGCCAATTCGTTCTGCAATCCATCATCCTGACACTTGGCATAAACAATCGTAAAAGCGTTCTTTTTCACCTGTGCCTCTCGAACTTACGATTCCTTTTCGAACGGGCGAAACAGAGATTAAGTTCGTTCGAAAGGAAATAAAGTTCTCGAGCTAAGTGGAGTGCTTCCATTACTAAGAACATCTGCCTCGGATTCGAATTTATGCAAAATGGCACGCACGATTTGCGTCCTCTGATTCACGACTCGAAGCATCGGACCGAGCGATGAAAAATGGCTTTATTCTGTCACAGCGGAACATAATCTCTTCAGAGCAGAACGTGGTACGGTTTTAATGGAAAGAGCCATGGATTACATAAACACTTACATTTCTCAATTTAGAAACAGTTATTTAATGGGTTAACCTTTTGTTACATACATTTTTTTTTTCTTTTCGTTCTTGTACATTTAGGGTTACCTTATAATTTTTCGTTAGAACCAATAAGGAGGTGTAGTAAAATGAGAGTTCGAAATTAATGTTTGGAGGCACAGTTGTTCCTTAGGTGTAATGCTCAGCAAGTCAGCTCTTTAAATGGCTCAGCGAGTTTACTCCTCACGTACACGCCTATCTTTGTTTTGACTCGCGTCTTTCCACTCTATCAACTGGGCCCCCTCGGCCCCAGATTATTTTTATGAACAGAGCATGTGTCTTATAATTCCTCTTCACAACAAATGGGAAAAATACTCATCATCTTAGAGTGTCAAAAGCGGCAGTTTTTATTTTTCTTAGACATATACTGCAATATGAATATCGAAAAAGAAAAATTACTGAAAGCATTTTAACCAAAGTACGGAGCAAAAACCTGAAACGCTTTATCTCAAAAGCAACATCCTTCTTTCTGCATCTCTTTGGCATTTGGATGCGTTGAATGGAGTTCAGCTTCCTTTACACTAGACCAAAGCAAATAGAGAGCGGTCCGTGCCAGCCAATCAGCGACGAAAAAAGCAGTGACAGGGTAATGACTGCTGGTTTCGTCCATGATTGGCCGGCGCGCTTCTCTCCCATCCCCTCAAACCGAAGAAGGTAAATAATAAAGTATCACCAACGATGTACCATTGTGATTAGGCTTCATAAATAAAAGTAACTGAAGTAATTCACGAGAAACTCTTCTTTGTTGGTGTTCAGTGTTATTTCGGCAAAATCAGCTTTATCTGAGGACCGGGGCTTGCCTCAAATGAGGAGGGGATGGACTCGCCCGGAACTTGTGTTTTCATCAGAGGGTGAATCTCGTCATTTACGGTGGTTAGCGTTCGGAGTTGAGAAGTTTGGGTCACTCGTACCTCTCAGGAACAGCCCCAGTTCGATCCTCCGCCGCTGGCTGTCTCTCCTCGTCTCCCTTCCTTTTTGGCAAGACATAAGGGGGCAAAGCACCCTATTTTGTTAGGATAAGAACTCCTTTTAGACTCGATTATCGCAAATCCGAAAGTTCCGCCCATACACAAGATGAAGCAAAGGCCATCGAAGAACATAACATTACAACGTGCATTCAAATAAATTGTTTCATCAAATTACAATTTATGGTGAGTGAAAGACATTTGTTTGCCTTTTGGGATTATTACAATTTTGATATTTGTTTCTTCGGAGCCAACTCCAATCCCAAACACCTTTCAACTCATGTAGTATGATTGACTTTGAGGCCAAATATCTCGAAACTACAAAAATGTCACATAACCTTTTCTTCCACTGATCCCTTCGATTATGCATTACCTCATCGAACATGAAGACAAAATATAGTACAGCTGTGATCTAAATATCTTTTGTGGCAACATTTTTGGCGTGGTTTTCATGACGCCAATGAAGAATTTCTTAGAGAAAAGGCATAGTTTTAGGCTTAGCGAAAAATAATTTAGAAAAAAAAAAACGAAATAACTTTAGAAGAATAGTAAAAAACACACAAATGACCCTTCTTAAAGTTTTTTCTACTGTTTTATAAAAGATGATTTACAAAAATTAATACGAGGGTATTAATAAGAGAAAAGGATGTAATGATTTACTAAAATTAATAAGAGAAAAAAGATAATGACTTATAAAAATTAATTAAGAGATTAAAATAAAACCAAGATATGATGCGGCTAAAATGCATAGTGAGAAAGTTTTACTCTTCAAATTTGCAGGAAATGGAAAAGAATTGGCGAAAAAATTCAAAAGGACCAATGAAATCAAAATACAACAAAAAAAAGCAGAAATGAAAAGAACATTCGAAAATAATCCAAAACGAAAGAGTATAGTACATGAAACTTTTAACTTCTCTAGTTTGCTATGATCCTCATAAAGTAGGATTGCCTTTGCCATCCACAATTCGTAAGAAAAAGCACGCCAAAAACCCGCTCCAAAAGCGTTGCCACACAAAAGCATTTAAATCAAAGCTGTACCTTAAAGCTGTACCTTACATATGTATCAATAGCATTTTTAATGAACGGAACAAACTAAATAATTTCTACAACACAGACTTATTGTGTATGAAAGAACTGAGCTTTTACTTCTCCCTCCACCAATAATTTCCTCAAGGTGGCGCCTCTATCGTCCTGACAATAATAAAAAATAGCTCGAAGAAACTCGATAGTTACGTCCTGATGCGAGAAATGACTATCTTTCAGAGATGGGTGAAATAATGGAACGATTTCTGCATTAAACTGGGTTTAGGAGACTACTTAGACTCAAAGATTACATTTTATTTAAATGGACAATGAAGCCATTCGAATAACTTTGGGTGGTCAACGTCACCGAGAAAAGCGGAAACGTCCGTTCTTAGTCGTCTCCTTCTGTTTCGGAACAATCGGCTCGGTTTTAGAATTCCGAACACAATGGCAGACGGTTTAAGAGATTCGCAAACGATCTTTTTCCTTCCATGAAAACATAACATTCTCTCTTCTAGAAGTATAAAAATATACTTTATCTTTTGATAGCAGCTTTACGCCTCGTAAATTTTAAGTTCCACTTGGCAGTTCTCCAATTTATTTAACTTGGCCAACAGATATCCTTGTGGTCCTCCTTCATCAATCGTTTGGGTACGAATGCAACTGCCACTTTCCAAGTGACAGTGAAATGAAGAAAATAACATTTGCCCTCCCCCCAGAATGCCGCGTTATAAATTCTTCTGCAGAATATAAATCAGCTCTTCTCTGTCTTTTGATTGTTGTGACACCCATTTTAATGGTCGAAAGGGATATAGAATTTGAAAACCGTCCCAAAAGCTTCGAATTAAATCATTCCTTTCATGTTCTCCTCCAAGTGGTTTCTACGAGATATCTGACCAATTTTTCTAATGGCGAGGTGTCTCGTCATCAAGGTATTTTAATTTGATGATGACAAGATCGTGTCAGTTTTCTTCTCTGGAGCCCGGTTGGAAGAGTAGCAACTGGAGGGATGCGAGTTCGTGTCGTCATTAAATATGTCGTGGCCTCAAGTGGCCTCACGTTGACATAGTGTGGAAGTTTGAAGAGTGGGATGCCAGCTCAGGTGCTGTTCTCGTCTTCTGACCGTGGTTCAAAATTACAAACAGTTGTACTTTCCCTTTCGTGATTGATCCCGGACCGTCGCCATTAGCCCGTTGTGTTGAACCAGTGTGACGTTAATTGTAACTTCCTACCTGTATCTTCTTTGTGATAAAGAATATCATGTATCTGTGAACCAAGAATCATACACACAGTAAATAATGCAAATGCGTTTGTGTTTTATTTTATTGTTAAATTAATGCTCTCTTCTGAATTCGGATAACACGAACTCGAGGTAAAACGAATTCTTTTACGGTCTCATGAAATTCGTCTCAACGAATCTTGACTGTATTTCAAACAGGATAAAATACTAAGCACTTTTTCCTGTTAGGAATATTTGTATTCCAAGAAAATCCTCGTGGAAGCAGAAAGCATCAAAAACCGCTACGGATGAAGAAAACCAGAGCTGGCAAAAACACACAAAGGAAAACCACTTTTCACAGGTTATGGCAAAAACTATTTGTTTCCGTTTGGAGACTAAAGCGCAAACCTGCCTTAACCACACCAGCTGAGCATTCTGAAACAGAGTGAAGAGAAAGGTTGCTTAAAATGGAACGCGGATCGGTTTGGAGCTGCTCTAAACTGCGACCGCTTCCTTTCCCTAGTCGAGAGCTCAGAAAGTGAATAATGTTCGAAATGGTAAATGGATTTCACCCCTCTTCTGAATACCCGCCCCCCTCGTTCTTCATCGTTTGCGCTTTGTGTTATTCGAAACTGTCGTAACAAAAGATTCTTCCACGAATTTTTTGTTTCTTCGTTCGTATGGCACGTGCAAGATTCATTTTCATATCGAGTGTGGGGAAGCTGGGATAAAATAAAAGCCTCATTCCCCACATCTCGACTGCAGGTCCCAGTTCCAAATTAGTTGATGAACCCTACTGTAATTGACTAGGTCCTCTAGACCCTCCAAATGCTTTTGAAAAGATATCTCGTCTACATCCAGATGTAACCAATGTCTCGAACGACAAGATATCTCGTCCTTCAAGATCGATCCAATTTTCTATAACAATGAGAAAAAGAGAGGTGTGTATCTCGCCCATCAATGTATGATACATTTTGCTGACGACGAGATATCTCGTCAATCAATATCTGATACATTTTGTTAACGACGAGATACCTCGTCCATCAAGATCTAACCAATGAACGACAAGATATCTCGTCCATCAAGATCGGTTCAATTTTCTATAACAATGAGAAAAAGAGAACGGTGTGTATCTCGTCCATCGATATATGATACATTTTGCTAACGACGAGATATCTCGTCGATCAAGATCGGTCCAATTTTCTGTAACAATGAGAAAAGAGAGGTGTGTATCTCGTCCATCAATGTATGATACATTTTGCTGACGACGAGATATCACGTCAATCAATATCTTATACATTTTGTTAACGACGACATATCTCGTCTATCAAGATCTGACCTATTTTGCTAACTGCAAGATTCGTCGTCCATCAAGATCTGACCAATTTTGCAAATGACGAGATATCTCGTCGATCAAGATCGGTCCAATTTTCTGTAACAATGAGAAAAGAGAGGTGTGTATCTCGTCCATCAATATATGGCACACTTTGCTAACGAGAGATATCTCGTCCATCAAGATCTAACCAATGAAAGACGAGATATCTCGTCCATCAAGATCTAACCAATGAAAGACGAGATATCTCGTCGATCAAGATCGGTCCAATTTTCTGTAACAATGAGAAAAGAGAGGTGTGTATCTCGTCCATCAATGTATGATACATTTTGCTGACGACGATATATCACGTCAATCAATATCTGATACATTTTGTTAACGACGACATATCTCGTCTATCAAGATCTGACCTATTTTGCTAACGGCAAGATTCGTCGTCCATCAAGATCTGACCAATTTTGCTAATAACGAGATATCTCGTCGATCAAGATCGGTCCAATTTTCTGTAACAAAGAGAAAAGAGAGGTGTGTATCTCATCCATCATTATATGGCACACTTTGCTAACGACGAGATATCTCGTCCATCAAGATCTAACCAATGAAAGACGAGATATATCGTCCATCAAGATCGGTTCAATTTTCTATAACAATGAGAAAAGAGAACGGTGTGTATCTCGTCCATCGATATATGATACATTTTTCTAACGACGAGATATCTCGTCCATCAAGATCGGTCCAATTTTCTATAACAATGAGAAAAAGAGAGAAGTGTATCTCGTCCATCGATATATGATACATTTTGCTAACGACGAGATATCTCGTCCATCAAGATCGGTCCAACTTTCTATAACAAGGAGGAAAGAGAAGTGTGTATCTCGTCCATCAATGTATGATACATTTTGCTGACAACGATATATCTCGTCAATCAATATCTGATACATTTTGTTAACGACGAGATATCTCGTCTATCAAGATCTGACCTATTTTGCTAACGGCAAGATTCGTCGTCCATCAAGATCTGGCCTATTTTGCTAGCGACCATATATCTCATCTGTATTAGTTCTGCCAATGTCGAGATGCCTCATCAACGACTATCAGTAGTGCTAA
Source organism: Metellina segmentata (assembly GCA_947359465.1). Classification (NCBI taxonomy): domain Eukaryota; kingdom Metazoa; phylum Arthropoda; class Arachnida; order Araneae; family Tetragnathidae; genus Metellina; species Metellina segmentata. Next base: position 14,878,149 of record OX375877.1, read on the forward strand.
AATGATAATGTGTGTTTGTGCATCAAAGTGTAGACCGCGGTAGTCCAGATGGACGAGTAATGAATTAGCAATCAGTCCAATCTTCACCTACGTGAGAGCCGGTGTCTGTCTTCAACTGTCCTTCCGTATGAATGGTGTGGAAGGAAGTTTGTAGATTTAGGTGCCAGCTCATGAGGTCATGGAATATTTATTTCAAAATCACATTATTTACATTTCTTAATTTGGTTTTATTATATTTTACTGAATAAAGGATCCCCCCTAACTCCCCTAATTTGTTTTAACGAATGAAATACCCTCAAGTCAGCATATTTACATTCTCTCGTTTCGTCGAGGAGTTTGTTCATTTTTATAAGAACCCCAAAGGCGAGACCTATGAAAAAAACTATTTAAAATTTGTCTGATGGGCCGTCTTCATACTAAATTGGGTGCTTGCTCCGATATTTTCAATACGAACCCCATCTTTTATCAAAAATTTCGATTCTACTCACAATTTCAGGCGGATTTGATGAAAAAAATAATGAAAACGCGCGTAAAATTCACCGAGAAAGTCCATACAAACCATTCAGGGAGCGTGTTAAAATTAGAGATGTAAAATTCCCACATTTTTTGGGAGGAGGGAAAAAACGCGGGATTTTTGGGAATTAACCGTGAATTTTGGGGGAACATTGGGAATTTTGAACGTAAACAAACACAACCATATTTTACCATCAGTTTTCATTTTCTAGGTACTCTTTTGAGGAGTTTAAGACAATTTTTGATATAAATTCACTGAAAAACTATTCTGCAATTGAAATTCTTATTAATATTGAAGTAATTTAAATAGTTTTAATCTGCCCATTTTCTGTTTCAATTGGCTAATTCAGATAACAAAGTGTGTTGCATTCTAAAAAGTGATGTCGTACAATTTGCCTTTCACTCTTTTTGAAATATAAGAGAAACTTTTATTAACTCATTACTTATAACCTTTTTACTCTTAAGCAAATCAGCTATTTAGTCCAATACTTCTTTATTCTGTGGATTTTATATTTCTTATTCTTGTATCTATTTTATTTGAAAAGATAGCAGATCAGCAGTTGTTTCATCTTTAAGATTGTTTGCAAATAGCATTAATCATACAATAAAACTGCTAACTAAGAGTCATTGTCTAGGAAAAAACTTGGCCAGAACAGTATCTATCAGATCTCAAATTAAAATTAATTCTTAAACTAAAGTAGTAAACAGATATAAATTGCAACAAAATATTTAAAGCATAATTAAAATGAGTTTCTATAAAAAGATGAAACTTATTTACTATTCTTTTAATTTGATGTAAAATTATAACACCTACAATAAAACCTTAAAATTATACTATCTGAAAAATGTCATTACTCACCTTTACAATTTCATTCATGGTGAAAGACAGACTAGTTGTGCCATTTTAAATATTATATGTATAATTTTAACAAACGTGATTTTTTTTATGTATATCATTGGAGTAGACCTTTCTCAAAAATATGTATCAAACTACATTTATTATTAACATTTTTCATACCGTTAAATAATAACTAAATAACCTCGAAATTCATCTCAACTTGCCCAGTACAAATTTAAACATTTTTTGTAAGAATAGCAATGCAATGAGTTTTTTCTAATTAAGCATGATACATTTATTTACTTACAAAGTAATAAAATAATTAAACCCTGTTTCAAACTATCATTAAAGACAATAATATAAAACATTTCAAAGGTTGCTTTTAAAGTTATATCAAACAAAAAATAATTGTATTTTAAAAACTATGCATCATCACATCATCCTGAAAAATCAACTTGTTGATTTACTAAAAAGGACAGGTGCTGAAACCCAAGCTGAAAGAAATTCTATATTATGTTTGATTTCATCTCAGTAAGCATTTAAACAACACACATAGAAAAAAAAAATTTATTTTCACACTTTCCATCAGGGTTATATCATACACTTTCCATGAAACCAATTGGTTTAAACCAAATAACAAGTGGTAATTAATATCAATTAATCATAATCTTTTCATAAAATAAAAAGGCTTAATTACATTAGAATATCAACCAGTTGACATTGACAATCAGCTAATTTATTTTACTTTAATTAATTTTAGCATATATTTCATAATAATAACCAATTTGAATTATTTTTGCTGCTTTGTTTTTCTAAAAAGAATCCTGTTTAAACCAAAAATACCTGGTATAAACCAAAAAAAAAATCCAACCCTGCTTTCCATCTCATTGGTCCCGATCAAATCTACTCTAATTTTGATTGCAATAATAGATTTGATCTGACAGAGACAAGCTTAGACACTCTTTCATTACCCAACCTGTTTCGAGTTGCAGAGTGAGTATGAGAAAACGCAGAAAAGATTCTCTTACAAGCAGCTGAAGAAGGTGGGATTGAAAATAACCGCAAGGCAAGAGAACATAAACTTTGACCCTTAAAAAAACCCTTCCACCATACTTGAGGCGGTAACAATTTTGCACTTTGCCAAACAGAAACATTTTTATATGCCCCATACTGTGCTTTAAAATGAGCAAAATCTGTCATGATGCTGGAAGTTAATTCCGCCATAGCTAGATTTGATATAAAATCCAAACCGGATGTAAAACTGTCATCAGCCAAATCCTTATCAAAGTAACGAGGATCTAGAATATATCTTGCATAATGAATTGGCATACAAATCATTTCACGGCGTGTTTCAACTAAATTTTTAACTGCTTCTTCCTCTTCTGTCTGTAAAGGAGTTAAAACAAGCGACTCCAGAGATTCTTTTACATTTAAAAAGACATAAGGGACATCAGACAATGTGGCAGAGTCGGACTCAATAAGCTTGATTCCATCACAAGTAGGCCTTATCATATTTACAAGACTATGAATACTCATCCAGAACAAATCGTTATCAAGAACTAATTGTCTAATATTCTTGTCAACATCGAGTTCTTCAATAAGCACAGTCTCTTGAAGAGATTCTTTCCCATTTAGAAGACTCTCAAACATAATCAAGGTACTACACCACCTTGTCTCTGCTGGGAGTTTAAGCGTAGATGCAGCTGAACCTTTTTTAGCTTTTTGCTTGGAAGTAAAAACAGCTGATAATGCCTGCTTGTTTTTAAAGTGTTTGACCACTTCTTTGGCATTTGAAATAATAACTTGAAAAGTTCGAACCTTGTAGATGTCATTTAGTAACAAATTTAAGCCATGAGCAGCACAACCAACAGTACATATTTGCGGGTAATGTTCTTGGACCAGAACCCATTCTGCTTTCATGTTACTGGCATTATCAGTTACCAGTGCTACTACTTTCTGAGGTCCAATCTCTTTTATAACATTGATTATTTCCTGGCTAATGTATGAAGCTGTGTGTCGGTTAGCCTTAGTTTCAGTAGATTTGAAAAACAGAGGTTCAGGCGTTGTTACAATGTAGGATATAATTCCTTCGTTTCTAATGTTGCTCCAGCCATCGGTAATAATAGAAACGAATTCAGCACTTCTTATTTTTTCTTTAACACTTTCAGTTACTTCATCCTACTCCTTATCTAAGAGCCTGTTACTTAGATCATAACGACTTGGAACATTGAATGATGGCCTGATCTGTTTGAAGAACTGTTGCCAATAACTGTTCTCTATAAATGATAGAGGCAAATTGGACGAATATACTGCCTTGGCGAAAGATGACTCCAATTTCTCCGACTCAACTTTGGTCATTGTGTCAAAGAATGACCTAAGAATAGGTTTCCTTAAGGGTGATTCAACCACTGAAAAAGCAGGAGAAGCTAGAGAATCTGTTGTAGGAAGAGTAGTGCTGATTTCTCTTGGTTGGTCTTGATCCCAAACACTCCCTTGTTCAAGAATTAGTTCTTGGTTTCCCACATGTGATGATTCACCATCAATGTTTGAAAAAACAGGTACGGATAGAACTATGGGCTTTTGTTTACAAGTTTCCAAATGTTTAGACATCTTAGTTGCATTTGGGACTGAATACTTAGTTCCACAGTACTTGCACTTGGTCCTTCTTTTATTACCTTCACGGTATTCTATAAAATGCATCCACACGTCAGATAATGGTCGAACCATGATGTCTGAAAAAAAATAATGCAATTACATTTATTATGATTGTAATAGTAACATAACTATTTTGAAAAGCTACTGTAATGTGAAAGTCACAAGATAACTTCTGGTTCCTTCCCATAGTTATAAGTGTTTTCTCTTAAGTAAACTATAGTAGAGGAATCAGTACAACTTTAGTATAGGTACCCACTGGCAACATTTCTGATTTGGCGAGTTTTTACAATGTGTAATTCGGAGAAAATCTGAATCTGGTAACTTAGAAAGTTGAAGAATATCATTACAAAACACTCGTCAAACTGAAATGTTGCGAATACCTATAATAAAGCTGTTCAGAGGAATCAAACTGCTATTAAGACAGAATGCTTTAATTTCTACAAATGTTCATTTAAAGCTCTTATTACAAATGGTTCACAACAATAACAAACTTAAAAATCGCTAAAAATATGTTTGCATGAATGAACAATTTTGAATCGAGTCATGATCTCAAATGAATTGATTTTTTCATTCATGATTTAGATCATATATTTTAAATTTAAATGCTTACTGAAAATCTTTGTCATTCTTAATATAGTCAAATGATAATTTTAATCCAAATAAAATAAACAGGCAATTTTAAATAGCTCTGGTGCTATGAATCTTTTTGTTTCCCTTTGAAATAAATAAAATTTATTTTGCTGCACTGAAAACTTATTGTTAATGCTCCTAATGTTTGTTTTATTTTCGGCTCAATATGTAGTTTACTTTTTAAAACATTGCAAATCATACGATGAAGTAATTTTATTTCTTGGGAGATTTCAAGCCAAAGGAATTTCTCTGGATTTAAAAATGCAAACAATCAAAAGAAATGCACGATCATCAACTAATTTTGCTACTTATTGAGTTTATATTTAGATTGTGTGAATTTGTAAACTCTACTTTAGAATGTTTTTAGACGACTTCATTCGTTTGACAACTGCACTCAAAGTTGAACAGATATTACTAAAACAAAATTTTATTTATAACAATGGATCTTTTAATTAGTGAAACAGTAACTGTAGATGTATAGATATTATAGATTCCCTAATAATTTAACCATAGTACACAAGATGGCTAGTAATTGTCAATTTCAAAATTAAAAATTTTCCCCATGTTTTTCTGAGAAAAAAATTCTTTTGCAAATTAGCTCAAATGAACATCAAATTTAAAAATTGCTAAATTTCCCGTCTAAATGTAATTGCTTTTCTGAGAAAAAATTCTTTCTTCTAAAAAAACCTTTAGCAAATTAGCAAAGAGAATATCAAAATGAAAAGTTGCTAAATTTCCTGTCTAAGTGTAATTTTATTTTTGCAAGTCGAAAAGTGTAATCAAGAATTTATATTTTAAACATGATCAAACACTAGTAATTTAAAGTTCTTTCTTTAAATTATTTAGATTATTTCAGGAGCTTTATAATATATCGCTTACTTCTGTTTCTGGCTTAAACCGAAATCCAAGTCATAGAATTAAAATTATACAAAAAAAGTACGAGGATATATGAAAAATACTTCAAATCACTTACCTTTTTGCAACAACCAACAGAGTAATCAAAATTTTTGTGGAAGAAAAACTCTAAAATCGTGAAAACGTGCTTTAATATTTGAAAACAGTGGAATGTAAATCAGGAGTTGAGTTGTTCTTTTCTGAAAACTTCCGGGAATATTCAAAATTCCCATCCCAAAAAACCGGGTTTATTCCCGGGAATAAACCCGGTTTTTTCCAGCCTTTACATCTCTAGTTAAAATTGAACTCCGCAGTAGAAAGGGCGGATTCTGATCAGATAGTAGGATACGTGAGTATGTATCGCTTTCAACGACTGTTTGAGGAAGGTTTGTTAGAGTGTGACACGTAGATAGTGTCGCTGTATCCAATAAGTGGATTATTACAATCCTAACCTTCAGTAGTATAAGTAGGTTGTTAATTATGTTTCAGAGAGAAATATTCTAATCATGAAGTTAAATTATGCCTAGCAAAGCGTGGTAAAATACCCTTCATACAAAAGTATTACAATAAATAATTTAATAATATCATGCAATCACGTTATAAATACTAATATGTAGTGGCCGTAGTAGTCAATGATTTTACTGTTTCTTGCTGATAGTTTGTTGACAACATTTCCACACAGTCAACATTATGCAAATTTGCCGTGGATTTACATGTCCGAGAAATTTCTGTTTTCACAATGAATGATCCCCAATAACGATAATAATTATCGAATTTTGAAAGCAGTCTCACGGCGCTACTAATTATGCACGCAATGAGCTGAAATTTGGAATTCCGATGTTTCAGTAACAGTTGAATTGCATGGAGTCAAAATTTTCACATGTTTCTATTCATTTTTTTTTATAAATATTAATTTCATAATTAATAAGAAATAGTAAAACTTAGTTCGATAATTAAAATGTTTAAAGCTTGTGTTTGGGTTTTTGGGTAGGAAAGGATGAAAAAACAATTTCCAAGAAAAATTAATGTTTTTAGTAAACATATCAAAAAACATGAAACATCAATTTAACATTAGGAGATCTAATTTTCACGCACTATTAAATCGGCTAAAAATCTAATAACATTGATGAACTTCTTGTTATTTTCGCCTGAAATTGTGTTTAGAATCCAAATATGTGATAAAAGATTGGGGGGGGGGTATTGAAATTATTAGAGCAAGCACCCAATTTAATATGAAGACGGCCCCTTAGACAAATTTTAAATATTGATATTTGTAGAAAACATTCATCCCTATCGACTGCTACTTTCCGTTTTGCTCTGCCATGTAAATTGTGTAATTGCGATCCGGTGAGTCGTTTTTTTTTACGGGTATACATAGAGTACAGTATGTATGTATGTACTAATAACTTTTTCAATGCTTCATTAATTAACTTTTAATTCAACTAGTTACCACCGTTTCAGCCTAAACCATTCGGTGTATCGCCACGTAATTTTGAACTACGGTCAGATGACGAGACAACATCTGAGCTGGCTCTCCACTCTCCAAACTTCCACACCAACCCAACGTGAGGATTTAAGGTGCACCAGCCGCCTCTACACACCGCTCTCTATATTGAGAGTATTAAGATTACTTGGATTGTTTTACCGGTAAAAGCAATTATTATCCCCCCCCTCATTTTTTTAAAAGAAATGTCAGTATGAAAAATTTTTCGAGTCATTCTTATTCTTTGCGCGACATAAACAATTTCCGAATATTTCGGACTGACGATATTCTTCAACGAACGGGAACGAAACGGAAACTTGTGTTGGTTGATCACGCGAGCGTGCAGTGATATTTTTCTGTTTCTTTCTCAGAGAATTAATTTCGCATTTCTAAATTTTATGCACTTTTTAGTTGTAAGTTGTGGGGCATCTGTGTGAGATCAAGAGATAAAAAAGAATCACGAATTAATATTTTTCGAACAACTTTTTTTGTTGCAGAAAGCATTTATTTTGTATTATTTCACTGTTTTATGTTGTTTTATGTTTTAAATACATATTTATTATTTTAATAAATTGCATTTCAGTCTCATCACACTCAACACGACCGCAAAGTGATAGGTAAGTCAGAATAAAGCAAATTTTAAGCGTAATTTTGCCTTGATGTAAAATAACAATAATGTTAAAAAATTCCCAACTGGAACTTTTGAAATATTAAAAGATTCTTGGGCATAATGACAGAACTTCAAGGTGGATTATTTTACGAGTTGAAGCAAAATTTAAACAACTTATTATACAGAGGCTGTTCGCACATTTTTTAGACGATTTTGGTTAGCGGTAATAAAAAATCGTTTGCTGCAAAAGAAATAATTGCAGTTGTACTATGTTTTTAAAAGTCAAAATTATCGTTTGCAGCTTGAGAGGTTTGTTTTTATTCAAAATGGCGTTTTTAACGAAGCAGTGATTCGAAGGCTACATTTATGCTCTTTCCGAAGAGAAATATTCATATTCCGTTATCCAAAAACGATGTGAAAGTCATGGTTTTATGATGTCTAAAGCGTCGATAGGTAATATCGTCAACAAGAAAGGAAAAAAACGTCAAATTGGAGCCTCAAGTGGGACAAAAATTCCAAACAAGTATCCAAGGAAGAAACGGACATCTTCGACTATTGCAAAGGTACGTTGTTTAATGTTAAAAGAAAATCCCCCTAGTCAAAGGACAGTAGCAAAATCATTAAAATGCTCGGTGTCCACTGTAAACAAAACGATAAACGTTGATTTAAATCTTAAGCGAAATAACACAATGTGTATCGTCTTTCTCCAAAGCATATCGCTGAACTAAGGACACGCTACCGAATTCTATATGAAAAACACTTATCCAAAGAAAAATGGAAAAAAATTGTCACAATTGATGAATCATGGGTGTATTTAAATGATTGCAGCAAAAAAAAGAGCCATTTATTATCATAAAAGGGGAGAAAAAAATTTAAGGTTCACAGAATCGAAAGAAAGTTTTTCTAAGGGATTCATGATTGTTGCTGGTTTTTCATATAATGGCAAGTTAAAAATAAAGAGAGTGGAAAAAAATGTCAAGTTAAACTCCAAATACAATCAGGAACATATTTTATCGCCAATTTTTCTGAATGAAATACCATCGCTTTACCCACAGTGCCATAAATCCGTGGAACTCCATCAAGACAAAGCTAGCAGTCACACATCAAAATCCACTGAAAATTTCCTAAAAGAAATGGAACAAAAAACCGGTATCAAGGCCATACCCTTCACTGATATCCCTACTAAATCTCCCGATGTATCACCTATGGATTTTTGTGCTTTCGGACTTTTAAAATCTGCATTATCCAAACATCGTCCCACAACCCTTACAGGACTCTGGAAAGCTGTTCAGGAGGAATGGGATAGAATACCTCTTCTGACGCTTCAAAAGGCATTATTATCCTGGAAATTACGGTGTTGAAACATAGTTCAGAATAAGGGCTATCAAATAGAACATTTAAAACACAAGAATTTTATGTAATTTAGTTTTGTGAATACAATATCCATTGTCTAAAAAATGTGTGAACAGCCTCTGTATATGGTAAAGGTTTTTGAAAGCAATGATTTTCTTTTTAAAATTATGTCAAATCGATTTACCATATTTTTAAATGATAATAGGTTAAATGTATATGTCTGTACTGATGACATTCAATTTTAAAACAAGTTCTTTTATTATTAGAAGTGCCTCAAAATATAATTTTCAAGACAAAATGTATTCGCTTAAGAAAAACTGTTGACGAATATCTTGTTAAATTAATTTGGCAGCCTTCCCTTAAAAAGGGCAAAATTCGACAATGTCGAATACCTGATGCGAAAGTGGCTGAGAAAAAAAAAATTTTTTGTTGACTATGATTACAAGAGAAGCCCTTAGATTCGTTATTTTTATTTATTGAGTTGAACATGAAAAGAAATTAAGAAAATGAATTGCAAATCCCCTCAAAATCGTTGTTTGTAGTAGTAAGCTTAATGTCAACTTTCATCATTTGGTAGCTTTGCCATGCATCAAGGAGGCGATGTAAATTAAATGTATTACAGGGATGGATATGCATGTGTAAGATTTATATCAAAAGTAGTTTGTGTAAATTATAAAAATGTTTTTAAGGTCTTAAGATATTATTTTATTCTACGAAAGACAAAAGCAATAAAGTATATATATATATATTCTGATAAATTCTTCAATCCAGAAAAAACAATGCAAAACGAGTCGGCGGGGTAATTTTGCGAGAAAAAATAAATACCATTAAATCTCTAAAAAAGTTGCAATAAATGTTACAATTTTTTTAGAAAATGTGTACAATGAATTACACTGTCGAAACTAAAACTCAAAGAAAATAATAAAATCTGACTGAGGACAATAAGAATTTCTCAAACGCTCTAATTTTAATTTTTCGACCGATAGATAAGTTTACCAGTTCTAAAAATTTAATTTGATCGAAGCAATATTTTTTGTATACTCAATGGCGGGTACAAAAGACAAAACTGATGACGAAAAACAGAACAAACTCAATGTAAAAAAAAAGGCCACAGAAAAAAGTCTATGGACCCATTTGGTCCCTCGCTTCCCAGTATCATTCCCACAAAGTTGTAGCGGAGAGCGCAGGACAGTGTGGCAGGTGTGTATAGTCCATGAGTTCCTGAAGGTTGCAGTTTGCAGTATGGATTGTCAAGGATGCCTATGCTATGTAAATGTCTAGCAAGGTAGTCGTGGCCAGTAGCGAGACGGAATTCTGCTACGGCTTTCATTCTAGGCCAGTCAGAAATATTCGGGATTTTTTTTTCCACCAGGATTTTTGGGGATCGAATATTATTATTCAGAGTATTTGTTTAAACCAATATATGTGTTTAAATTTGATATCCAAGTTTTGCAATTTGAAATTAATTAATTAAGTTAATAAACTAATTTTAGGAATTATTAACTCTGTAAAGCTTACCCTTTCGTCGAAGTACTAAATAATAAAAGTGAAACAAACTTTGAACTTTATTTCAAAAGTAAATTCAGTGGTTAAAAAATTTATATATACTGAACCAAAAACATTTCACTGCGATTTGCCTTTAATTCCCAACAGATTGATGTAAAATTATTTAACGCTCTAATAATCGCGAACTATGCCATAGCAGCTTTAAGATAACAACATTCACATTTCTATAAACTTGGAAATAAATTATACGGACGGCCTTAAAATTTCTTGCCAAGCCTCTCTAAACGGTGTATTTCATTTGACAGATGATTTCAGGTATTTGTATTGAAAGAATGGCAACAGCTGGAAATGAAGGAAACGAAAACGAAACACACTTATAAAAATGTATAATTTGCTTTTAAACTGCGTGAGAAGGCATTAAAATATTTTTTAAATTCTGAAAATATTAAAACAAACCAAAATGCTACGAAATTGTTCGAATTTATTTCTTAAATTCTTCTACGGAGATCACGAGTTGAAAAGGGAAGTTACCGTCGTACGCGCAGACATGCGCCCGTACTTGCGCTCTTGCGTGTGCCCTTTCTGTATTGGACTTTGACATCGTGGCAACAGACTAAAAATAGCAGAAGCAGAAAAGTAATGGCGGGCGAGAGCAGTGGTTTATGGAACAATTTACCCAGCATTATTATTGTTGAAATATTTTCTTTTTTGAACCTAAAAGATCGTCTGGATGCATCCTCAGTGTGCAAAGCTTGGAGGAACAATCTCTTCCATCCAAAACTGTGGCGCAAAGTCGTATTCCAATTAAACAGCTGTGATAACAAGACAGTCAATCAACGTAATGACGGGGCCAGATTTTTAGCCGAGCACTGTGGACGTTTTGTCCGAGAAGTTATAATCGAAGTCAATTCCTCCAACCCATGGGACGTCCAGCACTGCAAAGAAGTTTTGAAAGTTCTCACCTACAACAATAATCTGCGTGCATTGTCCATAAAACCACTTAGCTCTCGGCTGGAGTGGACAGATTATAATGACACTTTATCGCTTGACCAGTAAGTTCACTCTTGTTTTAACCTATAAAATGTATCCTTGTTTTCTTTTTGTTTCTTACACAGTAATGATTTTCAATGCCTGTTAGCTAAATAGCACGGCTTTCCGTTCTGATGGATTTTTGATTTGTTTTCCTTTCGTTATGAGCTGTTATTTTGTATGTAAATGTTTTGTTGATTGAAAATATTCTATAAATTTTCCCCTTTTTTTAGTTTTGTTCTGTCGACCTGAGATGCGGCAATTATTTTTTAAGTGACCTATTGGACATTCGTAAACTTTTAACATTATGGGTCATATTTATCTCTTAAATTTCAATAGGTCAGATAAAAACTACAATGGTTCACCTGGCTTCCCTCAACCCCAAGTAATGACTTCATTTCTAGGTTAATTAAGGTTTGTAGGACTGAACATTGGTTTCACACACATAGGCAGCAACATAATGTGTTGGAATATTTCCTCTTATAATCCTATTAAGTGTAGGGAAAATAAAAGAATTAAATATTTCTGGTTAGGAATGTACATTTCATTCCAGTTCCAGGTGTGACAATCTTAAACAAGTGTTCTCAGCTCTTAAAATGTTCAAATTTATTCACTATCAGATTGTAACTTGCGTTTTTCTAAATTCGATGTTTACTGTTTAAAATAGTAAAAGCAGGTTTATTATTGAAAGTATACTGGATTTGATTTGATTCATGTAATCGTCTGTCCTATGTTTTGATTGTTTTTGATTAAATGGTAATTTAAAGTTATTATGGAGTCAAATACAGATGTTTCCATAGCATCTGAATATTTCAGAGTAACGATCAAATTAGCTATATGTGCAGAACTTTTGTAAATAAGCTAAACATTTAGCCTGCCATGTAATAAATGTTTAACATAATTATGTATTTAAGCAAGAATGATGGTGCATCTTGACTTAATATTGCCTTTGTGCTATAAAGCATTAAAACTGACCATCAAAACAGTATACAATGCGTTTGCAAGATGCTCGAGATATGAACTTTCTGTGGTAAATGGCACTAAAAGTTATTGCCCTCTTCAAAATTCCACTACATTTAATTTGCACTTTACCAAAATTTTATGTTAAGTTTGGAAGTTTCCATCAGGTTTTGTAACAAATCTTGGTAACTACAATCAAATCAATTGTGTGCTACAAAAATGCCCTTAGACACTTGGCATACAATTAAATTTTGGCACTTACATCAGGACATGAACCTTTCTGTAGCAAAAAAATGTTTCCAACAGTTAATTGCCTACAATTAATTTGCAATTTATCAAAATTTTATGTGGCAATTTCAGTAGAAAATCTTTGGCTGCTTTAAAATGGATTGTTGGATTGGTTTGTGTTTCATAAATAAGATTCAAATTTAAAAATTATAGCAGTCGGAACATTTTTGCTATTGCCAAAAGGTTTCCTATTTGGGTTCAATTTCAAAATATATTTTGCTTAATAGAATGTGTAAACATGGTGTAATTAATGACTGATTTGACTGGATTTTTATTTATTTGCATTTGAGGCCTTCATCTATCCCTTAAGAACATTGCTTTTGCTGTACAGATTTTCAAAGCTTTGTCGAAATTCTTGTAATGTCAGGCCAAGCAATGCAACCTTGATCAGAAGACTTTTTATGGCAACTTTGTAACCTTTTTCTCGAGATCAACAAAATGCATGTTTGTAATATGTTGATTAAAAGGTAGTTTTTCATTACTTCTAGGAATTGACTCATTTGTTTGAAAATATTTTTATTTTCTTGCTCTTTCATGTGTTGGTTTTAGTCACTTTTAAATAAACACTTGTCATCAACAAAATTAAGTCCTTGAAACATAAAATGTCCTTGAAAAATACTTGTATTTTTTTTTTTATAAAAATGGAACTGCCAAAGTCAACCAGTATCTGATGAAAATCGTAGTTCTAATCCTCGGCTGCTTTGCAGGTACGTTGAATTCTTGATAAGAATAATAAAACGGGCTCGCTGTCTCGAACACCTCTCGCTGGGCTGCATCGAGGAGCTGTTGGATCTCTCCGAATACTTCCTGACTCCACTCGCAGAGTGCCAGGCCACATGCCTCCGATCTCTCCACCTCTCCAGTGTGAAGGAAGTGCCAGGCAGCTACTTCATCAACGACCTCAACAGCTCCATGTTCAAGAGCTTCTTGAAGCTCGAGTGCCTGAGCATCGACTACGACTACCTGAACGACCAGCTCCTGGACATCCTGTCCCAGCCTCAGCGGAGGCCGCTCCGGCAACTCATCATCCACGTCCACTCCTTCAACTACCGCTTCCCCAAGGTCAGCAATGCCGCCTGGAAGCAGATGAGCCTCTGCAGCCCTAGCCTAGAGGTGACCATCAACTTGCTCCACTTCCACAACCTCTCGGAGAACATCCACTACATCCTGAGCGGGGACATGCCCCTGGCACACTTTCGGGTCTACTTCTCGGCCGGCTTCGAGGTCGAGATCCTGACCCGCATCGCCTTCCTCAACGACCACTCGCTCAAGTCGCTGGTTCTGGTGGACGAGCTGAATGATGACTCGACGCCCTCGGCCACCTTCCTCACCAACAGTGTCGATCCCCTCATCATGTTGGCTTGGAGGTGTAAGAAGCTATCCTATGTCAAAATTATAGGTATCGCCTGTTTTTAAATTTATTTTCTACATGCTGTTTTGATGGCTTTGGGTTACTTTGCAGATTATGTGCAGAATGCACTTGCTGCAAATCATTACAGGCCTTTCGACTATTAAGGGGGGGGGGGCAGTCATGGCTCAGTGGGTATACCCACTGCACTAGTAATCATAGCGCTGGTTCAATTCCAGTTGTCGGATGCATTTCTCCACAAGTGTATTTCTCTCTGGGTTAGTAAAAACTTTCATTGTGTAAGTCTATTACTTGATTTTATGTCTTGTGTCTGGCACACCGTGGCCACGTTTGGCCCTTTTGTGCCACAAAACCCTAAAACCAACCAACCTGAAGGATTGGTTAATAGGGAGGAAAGCCAATGAGATACATTTTGGTCACATTTGGTGACAAAACATCCTTGCCACCATTTGCATTTGTGACAAAAAAAATTGAGTAGCATAAAAAACTTAAATTTGGACACAAACTTTGAAGAAATTGCATATCGTAAATTAAGAGTGAAAAGAAGTTTCATTTTGCACTTATTTCTAGTAGGACGTAATCCTATTGCAACTATAATTGCATCTAAAGGATTTTTTTGCGAGTTTTTTCGCCTATCTAAGTTGTGTCTCGAGCTACTGTGTTTTTTGTTTGCACCACTTTTGGTAGAGTCCCATTACCAAACTCCTGAAAAACAGCTAAAGCTTCTTGCTCTACCCACAACTTCTTTCTTTGACTGAGAAACTGCAGAAAAAGTAGAGTGAGAATTTAATGAGTTCAATAATCAAAAATATGAAGTAAAAAGAATGCAGGAAACATAAGTAAAGTCGATTAGAGAAGTCTTTTTGATTTTCTTGTGTTCTTAGGAAATGTAATTATGTCTGTTTCCCAGGAAGAGTGCGTTGTACTCCTCAATGTTTCAGAAAATTATTCATCTATTATTCAGAATGCAATTCAAGAATTCCATTGGGAAAGTACTCAAGCTACTCTGCATATATTTATACTTTCTGGGAAGGATAACGAAGACAGATTTCAAGTACTTTCAATGTGTGTCATTAGTGACCATACCATACATGATACATTTCAGACTGCCGTAATCCCTTTTATAAAAAAAAGGATTCTTTCTGTGAAGAAACTTATCTATTTCAGCTATTGTTGCTCAGTACAAAATAAAACCGGAAAAACTTTCTCAACATTTGCCATCATGAATCCGATTTTTTTTTATTTGAAGACAGAATGGCACAAAATGCAAAACATTTATTCTCTTTTAAAACTTCAACCATTTCATACATCAAGTTCTTTTATGTGTCTTCAACTGATGTTATTCAAATTGAGTCTCGGCTTCCACAATGGTTTAATGAAGTGACAGCAGCCATTACGGGAATATGTAACTATTATTGCCACATTTCGATTCCCAATTGTACGTCGAGTTAAAGAAGAATTTGGCAGCAAATAAACCAAATTTCCATTTTAGAAGATAGAAAATTTAACATGGGAGTTTTACCAAATTGGAGTGAATTTGAATAAGTAATCAGTTAGAAATCATATTGTCTGTACTAAGTTGAAATTTTAAAGCTCTTTCTCTCTCTCTCTCTCTATTTTTAAGAGTAATTTTTTTCTGTTCTTATCATTCCCTTTAAGTTAAATATGATTTGGTATTTCTTTTTATTTAGGGTTTTAATTTATTTAATTTCATTTCACTGTTATCAATGAAGTTCTCGTAATATGCATAGACTGGGAAAGAAATGTTATGATTTTGATTCTGTTATTAGTGCATTAAGACTTAAAATTACAATCTTGAATTTTTTTTTACAAGTAATAAGACATAGACTGTATTCCTGTGAAATGTTAGTTTTGTTAAAGCTTTCCTTCATTTGATTTGGTATGCCTATTTGGAGAAGAAAATTGTAATTTTGTTATTTTCTCTCGTTGGCTATTTTGAAGATAAAAGAATTAAAATACGACCTCCAAACTTTATCAATAATATTATCATACCTAGCACTGTACTTGGCATGAATTTCAACACTGTCTTAAAATTCTTTTAGCCCTTAGAAATGTTTTTAATTCTGTCAAAAATGACAATTTTCTATTTTTACAATTAAATTTTAGATTTAATGTGTTTAAATCGTTGTTAAAGTGAAAAAAGAATTTTGGACAGATTATGAAAATTTAAAACATGCTTGTCTATGTTTAGTAGTTTTGAGAAACAACTTCAAACATGGAACATTAAGTAGTTTCACAGATGCTCTTCAAAGTTACAAGTCTTTAAAATGCCTTAAACTTTGAAAATATTTAATTTTGAACCTAAAATTTTTGGATTTCGTTATTTCTGCATAAATGTACCAAATTTAATGAAAATCTATTATCATACTGCCACAGGTTTTCCTTGATTTTTGCTCATTTCATATGGAAACTAGTTAAAAGTTGTGCCAACAATGACCCTAGATGTAATGTAATCAAATGGAGGATTTCAAGCATATTTCGGTCCTGCAAATTCACCGTTCTGACTCCCGACACTAACAAGTGCAGACAGCATGAACTTAATAGATCGAATGCCAGAATGTTATGTTAGTCTGTGCCTTTCTTGCCCTGCACGTATTACAATTACTCAGTGGCTCCATTATAATTCTCTAAAACTAATTGTCGCCATCATCAAAAACATCGTGTGAAAAAAACTTCCTTTATGTAGAATCAAAAAACTTATCCCTCCTAAAACAACGACGAGATATCTTGTCCATCGAGATTTGATCAATTTTGCTAATGATGAGGTACCTCGTCATCCAGATTGCAAATTGAGTTCCGAATGCGATATTGCTGTTTTTGTGTGATGACGAAATCAGGATCAGGTCAGTTTTTCCTAATGATGAGATTCCTTGTCAGTACTACCATCAGAAGGATTAAGCTTCTTGCTTAACGACCCAGTCATAGAAATGGTGTCCTACAGTTGAAAGATTTTCTGATTTGGTACCATCTGTGACATTGACTTGCCCTTGACATTGCCTCACCGTTATTACTTTTTTCCAGGCTATGAAGTGGGAGCAGACAGCCTTATTGCAGTCTCCAGATTGCGTGGAGCACAGCTACAAGATCTGCAGATTCCGACCTGTTGCATTTCCTTGGCCCAGCTTGAGGAAAGCATCCAGCTCACCCGTGAAGGGGCCATGGAGCACATGCTGACCGAAGTCAGCTTCGGCCTCCAGAGGTTCTGGCACCCCTTGACTCTCGCCCAGCTGCCCCTGGCCGTCCGCAACGTGAACGTGGACGCCGATGGCGCCTACCTGGATGAACTGTTGAGGGACCAGACGTGGTGATGCTCTATGTTCTTATTTTTTAATTGGGTGATTTCAAACTGATGTGTTACTTATCTTTGTTCAGAAATATGTTGTAAGCTAGTCATTGTTGTAACTGCAAAAGGTGTTTATATTAGTGCAAACAATACTTTCTCACGAAATTTGTTTTCCGGTACTTTTTAGGATCTCTCATCACTCGAGCACTTTTGCGGGGTCGCCGAACTGCCCCCCTTTTTACGCAAGAGAATCCGGGACAGGGGTCCTTTCCGATTTTTTATCGTTGGTGCCCTGAAATTGAGTATTTTTTACTAGCCTTGCTTGTTTTGTTCTTCTCCATGAGGAAGCTTTGTGTGTACCTGTTCTGTGTCAGACTTGCTTGTCTTTTTAAACGTGTTTTTCCTCTCGCTTCCCGGTGTGGCAAAAACACCAGATCGATGATCGCGGGCTTGTTCGTGGACCATGCGTGCTGTAGCCGAAAGCTGACGGCCTTCGAACGTAGAACTCATTGTGATTACATCTTCTATTTACATCCTTTTTAAATGCGCACACACACCTCCATCTTTTATATGTGGCAACTGTCCATCAGTCGCAGGGAAAGTATGACTATTACAGATATATAAATGTATATAAATGTTAACATTCCATTTGTAAACGATTGTTCCTGCTGTCATCCGGTTGTGTCGGTTTCCATACTCAGGGAAGAAGGCTCGGTGGGGTCCAGGTGGTTTAAAAACAAAAAGTGCCAACTCGGGTGTGTATTTTAGATCCAGATATATTTTAAAGCTTTCCCCTGTGAAATGCGGATGATCTTTATTGGTGCTGACCGTGTGTTCTTTAATAGCACAGGCGTAGACGAGAAAAAAACCAAATGGTCGTCTTGTGCCATGGGGTGACCAAGATCTGTATAGAGAAATATATTATACCCTTTAGGAGAATAATCGATAGCACATATTTTCAATGTGCGTTGTTTGTCATACTTGTTTATTTTTTAAGATCTAGTATTTTTTATTTCTCTTTTAATTTATTGTGATGATGTTGGCGCAGAAGAAGCTGAGCCCTTTTTGCAGGCTCGAGATATACATATTTACAACATTTGAGATCTTTTACATCTACAAGAACGGCCGCCGTTCTCTCGTTGTTAATTGTTTTCTTTTTTTCCATCTGGGTATACAGTGATATCGAGATCGGAGAAAAATGTTACATCTGTGTGAGTGTGTGATAGTTAAATCTAGATTTTACACCTAAATGTGTGACGAGTCCGCCGAAAAAAACACCTTGTATTTTATCGAGATAGCTGTGATATTGAGCGTTGTTCTAGATCTAGAAAGTGCAATGCATACTGTGTTTCGCAAACACCAAATCTGCTCACTGTCGCCTGCCAACACGGCATGCCCACGCTGCAATAAATATTTTTCCGGGTAGATGTGGGGGTCACGCTCAAATTACACTGCCAACCCTGCCCAGTCATTCGAGTTGCCATCCATAACTGTGGCAAGACCTTTCCAGTGAATAGCCATCCAGAATGTGCGAGCTCAGAATTCGAACTTAAGCTAGCCAGACCAACGTGTTGCTTTTCCTCTTTGTTATATCATCACAGCACTGTTAATCATTGGTTTACCAACGTTTAAAAAAATTTTAAGTATGTAGTGTGAGTTTTGACGACTGTTAGATTTTCCGGTAGTCAAAACTAGCAAATTTGAAGATAAACATATTTGATTTAGAAAAAATTGAATAATTTTTTACTTGACGTGTGATTTTATTTTTTCAGTCACAATTGTAACTTACTAAAATGCAAAGATTTGTCTTTTCAACCCTGAGGTCCATATGAGGACCTTTGATTTTTTTTTGCCTCTTGAAACCCAACAAGGACAAAAAAAATTTTATTCAATGAACATCTCAATTTGTGAATTTAGTCATAATGAAGAATTTTGTCTTCAGTAGGGTGTGAAGTGACAAAACTCAAAAGTGTCCATTTTTATAGACCTCTGGATCAATCAATATATAAATTCTGCTTCTTTGAAGTTCTTTGATTTAAAACAGTCTGAAACATACATATTCTTCATTGTTAGAGTTAGTCCCCGAGTTAGGTTTGAAGAGGCAAGATCGAAGATTTGTAGACATTGGCAACAATGAGTGTAAATTTTGCTTCTTTCAAGTTCTTTAATTGAGAACACAAACAGTCTTTGAAACAAACACATTCTGAAGATCAAAACATGGATGCTATTCACAACCATCTTGCTCTTTTATATACACACAAGATGCATGGCAACCAGCTACATTGTAATTTGTGCTTCGGCCCCATTTGCAGCGCTATCTATCACATCGGTGGTGTTAACGATGTACCAACTATTGAATGTTAAAAAAAGTGTAATCTTTTATTCAGATGTTTATGTATGTTATGTTTCAGTTGTAACTTAGTTTGTTTCCTTTGTTAAAAAAGAAGAGAGTTTTTGCCATCGAAAAACCTCTCGCACGCGATCCAATAGAGCAGTGGTCGCTCACTGCATTTCGAATCAAAACTGCACACTATTGCTTTTTCTGTTGTAATTGCTTGTTCTCTGTAGTTCCAGGAGCTTTGATCTTTACTTATTCTCATGTAAGTGTTTTAAATGTATGGACCTTGGGAAAATGCTCTTCCTTAAAAACTATGTCAATTTTTTAAAAGTATAATGGGAGTTTTCTTAAAAGTTGAAGTGTTCAACGTGTGTCTACATTAAGCGTAGTTTTATGTCATCAGCCTTTTTCTTCTTTTCATTCAAATCTCTAAATGTTGACCTGGTTATTTTTTGTTTCTGCTTGTTAATCAACTTGCTGCATTCAAGTGTTGTAATCAAAGTTTTTTGTTTTAAGAAAATACTCTTTGATGTTTCCAATAATTGGATAGCTCTTTCATGGAAAGAAAATGCCTGTATTATGGTAGACAAGAATACATATTAAAACATGGATTTTAAAGATAGTATTTGAAATTACATAAAATCCATATAGTGTCAAGGTAATTTTCAAATTTTTTTGCTGCATGGTATTCTGCTCATGCTCATATTTTTAGATGCCATAAGCCACTGGTTCAATTTTAAAATTTTATCATTCCTTTATAAATTTGATTACATTAATGTATTGTAGAAATTGGAATCTTAAGACATGGAATGTTACTTTCAGTGAGGAATGTAAGTGGTTATTCATAACCTTCAACTCTTGTGTATACAATTTGACTGAATGAAACTTGATAGAATCCTTCTAAAATCAATGTTGTCTTTTGTATTGAAGCTGTCCGTTTGTTAATAGAATTTCGTTTAATTAGTAGTTTTGTGATCATGGGTAAAATCTTCCATTTTAAAAATATTTTTAAATATCAAAATGGCAATAATTTTGAACTTAAAGTTACTAAGTATTAAAATCTACCTTATTTTCCTTCTAGATATAGGATTGGTTTAGTAAAGTATTAACTATTCAACACAATGTAATTTGTTAACCAGATGTGCAAAATTCTAAAGTTCAGTGAATAATTCTGATAAGCAAAATATTTTTATGTAAATCTATTTTTTTTAAATCTCAATTTTTGTCTTGATTTTCTTTCATCCACAATCATGTTAACACTAATCAAATTATGGATCAAACCTTTATTCTGGTTACACTATTTGTATTTCTGTGTAGTTCCTATTTAAATTGCCTGTAATACCAAAGAATTTATGTCGTGTGAATAAGAAGAAGAATTCAGTTGGCGAGTACTAGAACTGCACTATAATAATATACAATTAATTTTTCAATAAAGAATTCTCAAATCATCTCAGATATATTAATTCTAATTTATAATTGTGCCTTTGCCCATCTTTTTAATGTTCAATCCTCATCAATATTGTGTATTAAGATAGAATCTTTTATAATAAGCAAGCATGTTGAAAGCAGTACCTGAACAACCTTTTAAATCTACAAATCTCAGTTTTTCCCAAAGCTTTTCAAGTTATTTTTATGGCACATTTTCAGTTTGATTCCTTTTAGCAACAATTTTCACCTAAAAGTGTTCCATGGGATTAATTGTTCAAATATACTATATCAGAGTGGTTCTCAATTTTTCCATCTACTCATCTTTGTAAAGTGTACCCCTAATTTTTAAAAAAGTGCTTGTTATTATTACAATCTGTGATCTGAAGCTCACAGGTTATGACTACTGGAAATGAGGTAACCATGTCCAATTAAAATGTTAATTTTGATTTCAAAATTGCCTGTGAACAAATTTTTAATGTAAGATTTGTTCATATTGGTTTTCAATGTAACTGAGATTCAAATTGTATTGCTGTGTTAGTCTGGAAGTTAGTATGTCAAAATTGGTCTTTTAGGATTAATCTTTACACTGGATTATTGGCTCATATGCTGCGATGGCACAACTGCTGTACCAGCCGAAGTGTGGAGGATTAACAGGTTGCATCTGCCTCATAAACACCAAAAAATAGGATTGCTTTGCTTGATTAAAATTTGAGTACTCATTGTCATCTAGTGTTGTTGTGTATTGGAAACATACAAAGCATGACATTGGCCAACGTTTCCGTAAATTTTTGAAAAACCACGGTCCTCTGGACAACTTTTTTTTTCGTGTTTCTCTTTATGGAGGACGTTTTTAAGTGTTGCTAATTTCATTCAGGCACCACATCCTGGCATGAAAGCAAACATCGAAATCAATGGTTGCTAGATTGTCGTGATAACCCTTGGCTGTAATTTTCAAAAAACAAACCTACCAGACCTCTAAAACACTCCAATGGTGCATATGTTGCCACTATTTATGTTAAAACATCGTCAAATTGGCAACACTGAGTTTTAATTGTCATCAAGCAGTAAACAGTAGTAGAGCAGGGTTCTTTTTTCTGCTTTGAATTGCTTTGGTGACAATCAATTTGGCACAATTATCCCTTCATTTGACATTTTAAATAATTTTTTACTTTAAGAATTGTTTTTTTTCCTGACGGTTGCTTTCAGTCAAAAATATTTCTTCTTGGAGGTTGGCAAGTATGAAGTAACAATCGTCAACCGATAATGACCAAACATGAGATATGGCCTTTTTGAATAGCACCAGCAGTGCAAGATCTATTAACAATAATCAACCTACTTTTGGCCTACTATAATTTTAGGAATGTTCATTAGAAAGCACTTGTATATATGGCAACAAAATCTTAAGCTAATTGGTCACTTTCGTTTCCATCATTGCTTAATTTCTTTTTGTATATCCCTGGTACTACTCCTAGGGGTATGCATCTCGTAAGTTGAGAACCACTTCTCCGAACAAATTAGCTTTTTCACTATTGTACAATTTTAGACTTTTCCAAGATGTTCTGAATTTCTATTGAAGTTGTTATTGAGAATTAACCCTATAATCCCTTTACTGTGAACGCATGCCTTTTGCTCTCTTTGAAAATACTTCTGATATATTGAAGAATTGTTTTTTTCCCCAATTAGTAGACAAGATGTAGAGCCCTGTTTCACAGTGACCTGTGAAAATGGGGCGACTCAAAGCAATATTTGTATAATACCACTTCCGATTTTTGCAATACATTTGTCACAACTTTTACAGGCTTTTGTTTCTATGCACAGTTTAATGTTTAATTGTTTTTACAGTCATGCATTTATGTTAGAAATAAAGGTAATATTTGTGAATGGATAATTTGTTTTATTTCTCTTTATTCACTCAAATGCTGACCAACCGGTAAGGTGTTAGCCTCTAGGTCAGAAAGTTCCTGGTTCGAATCCGGGTCCAGTGCATGGTGTAGAGGCGGTTGGTGCACCTTAAATCTGTCGTGACCGAAAGTCCTCACGTTGGGTTGGTGTGGAAGTTTGGAGAGTGGGGTGCCAGCTCAGGTGTTGCCTCGTCATCTGACGCTGGTTCAAAATTATGTGGTGTTCTCAAATCTTTCCCTGAGGGGATTGATCCCGGACCGTCTTCAATAGCCCGTTGTGTTGTTCTAGTACGATGTTAATTAAATATTTATCATTCACTCAAACAGGTTGAGATGATGCTATATGTTTGCTACTCATTTAGATCTGGACCTATAGTTCAGAGTGGAATCCATGTCTAGACCAGGATTCAGGCCATGGTAACCCAGTTGGAAGAACAGTGAATTAGCATTACGAAAGGCCTGTTTAACATTCGAACCAACCAAAGATCTCCATGTATGGCAGCTGATTATTTAATCTGTCGCTGTTTGAAATTGGTGGAGTGGAAGTTTTTGTAGAGTGGGATGCTAGCTCAGATTCTGACCTTGTCATCTTACAGTAATTCAAAATTACAAGGTGCTGTCCTCATATTTTGCCCTTTGAGACTGGAGGCCCCAGTTGCCCATTTGGAAGAGCAACGGATTAGCAATTGAGGATTGAGAGTTTCTGAAACTCGGTCCAGCCATAGACCACTGTGTGCAGGGCTGCTCCATTTGCATGCAGTGGATACCATCTCGTGTTGGTTTATTTGGAAAGGAGATAGCTCATTTGCTGGCGAAAGGAGGATTGAGCAGATCAGCCCAGCAAATAGTGATCGAACAGCCATGGAAATTTATTCAGCATTAAAAAAAATACATGAAAGAGGATCTGTTCATCCTCCACATTCTTGGATTCCCACTAAGCACCCTGGACTTGCTTTTTAATAGTTCAGGACTGCTCTGGCAAGACTTGGAAACAGGTACACGCAGTGAGTTTTGTTCTGGGAATTTCAACTTGTCCTTGCTCTGTAACCACTTCCCATATTTTGGATTGTATCAGTGTCTCTAGGTCAGGTGAATGAACAGGAGTTGGTTGCTGTGCAACTTGAAAAACATGGTCTAGGTTTCACTTTGACCAAGGGGATTGGTAACAACACTGCTTTCCATAGACACTGTTTACTGTGCTGTACTATTTCGTCTCATAGCATCAGATTAGACCATGCCTTAAACCAGTCAAACAGCACCAGTTTCTTTGAAATGGGTTTAAAAGCCCACTGGATTCCATCTGAATCCGAAAAATGTCCAGGAAAACTGAGTGATCATTTGGTCTCTGAGCGTAACGGGTCCTTCCACTGTTAAATTAAGTTACTTCCAGAATTGTGGGTACAGGTGTCTTCTCTGGACAGGGAATGGGCGTAAAAGTACAACGGTGGGGATTTTGGTATACAAATTGCTCAATGTTTTATGGCCCGAAAACCTGCTATCAAAGTAGCAGAAATTATGTTCAAGAATTATTGTTAAAAGCTTGTGAAACAAAAACTCGTACGGGACAAAAAATACTCTTAAGAATTCAAATGTAGTTGCAGTTTTTCTGCCCAACTGTTTTATTAACGAGAAATAGGCTTAACAAAAGAAAACAATGCGCTTGCATTTTGAGTTCCCGTGTCAAAAATCCAGAGTCTGAGTTATGCAAACAAAAACACTTAATGGAATATTTAGGTTTTATTTTATTTAGATCCGTAGGTAATTAATGTCGCACCGTAACAGCACAACGGGCGACTGTAAGGATCAACCCCCAAAGGGAAAAATCCGAGGACACCCCATAATTTTGAACCGCAGTCAGATGACGAGGTCCCATCTGAGCTGGCAACCCACTCTCCAAGCTTCCACACTGCTAGGTCATTTGAGGCCCCGATAGATGTAACGTGTACCAGCCCTATTTGTGACTGTTTTTGGTTGGATTCAAACTTGCAACTCTCCTGTTGCTAGTCTGTTACTCTTCCTACCGGACTACCACAGCCCTATTATGAATTGCACAGCCCTATTATGGATTCCACTAAGATAAGTCTTCCCTAAAAAAAAATGGAGGCATAGGAGTATTGAAAACTGTTTGTTCTTGGTATGGTATTTTTAATTAACGTCGCACAAGACCAACACAACAGGCTATTGGTGACGGCCCAAGATGATTCCCCGAAGATCCAAAGACAACACGTAATTTTGAACCAATCAGTGGACAAGTTTGCTCTTGGATCAATAGCCATTGTATTGCTCCAGTGCGATGATGTTTATTAAAATACCTACCAGCCAAAAATGTTTTAAAATGCTATAACAGACATGCTTAGTATTTTTATTAAACACGTTTCAAATCACTTTGTTGTCTCAGTTTTGTTAAGAAAGTAGGTGGGCTGTTATTCCTATAGTTCAAATAACTGAATTCAAAATAAACAGCATTTATCGAAAATAATAATTGACAAATAAATGCTATTGGGATAAGGGAAACTGTTTAAAATGGAATTAAATTCTGTTTTAAAAATTGAAATGGAGTAAATATTTGATAAAAAAATTAAGTGTTGAAATCATTAAATATTTTAATTATTTAATGGCTAATTAAAACAGTTGATAATTTAAGATTAACCATAAATGTCAATTTCTAGCAGTTTATATGAGAACTGTTAAATTTAGTTACTAAATAATAACAAAGAGCTTAACAAATTACCAACAGTAATTATCGTAAAATAACTGCCCATCAAAAAAAGTGCAAAATCATCAAGAATCCTATTGCTATTGACTCTGAGATTAGATAAGTTAAAAACTGTTCCACCAGTACTTAGCTTTTTACGTTGAAATTACTCATAGTCATAAATTAAAATTATTTTAAAGCTTTTCATTGAGTTGGCAATGCTATGATGTATCGAGAACAGAAATATCTAATCCAATTATGATCCAAATCAGGTGGGAACAGTAGAGAAAAGATAAAAATGGGGATAAAATTTAAGTTGCTTCTCCACGGTTAATTATTTGAACATGTATGCAGTGGTTGAATTGGATCCAAGTATTGGGTAATTATAAGCTTAACTGACTTAAAAAATCGTGGCACAGCGTACCATTATTTTCCTGTTGAAGCTGTTTAATTCATATATTGTTTATAAACAATTGGATCAAAGCATGGAACTGAAACATTTCAAAGGGGCAGTTCACTGAAGGGTTTATTGCCCTGACTATTTTGATGAAAAAGCACCATCTGCACTTCCGCTGCAAATAAAAAAATATCTAAACCCACTGTTTTGTGGGAAATCCAACTAAAAGATTCGAAACATGTACCTAAACGTACTAATCTGATATGATGTGCATTCTGCAGCATGAAGAAAAAGTTCACACTTTGTGGTGCAAAGTGCCACTTTGTTTTGGAAAAAGACGTTTTAAGGACTTTCATTTGAAACATTAGTTACACGGTGGGATTATTCATATCCCACTCTAATAAAGGATTTATTGAAATTTCATTCTTTTTCTATTTTTGTATGATATTTTAGGTAAAATAATTGAAATTAATGTTTCTAAATTACTAACAATCAGTACTGTAGTCGTAAAAAAAACAGGGTGTACCATGGGCACCCGCATAATTTTTTCCATATGGAGGTGAAACATAAACTTAATACATACGTTTTCCAGGGGAATCAAATTATCGAGAGAGAAAAAAGACTATATTAATTTTATATTACAGGAAAGGAATTGCAGAACTTTGAAGAAACTTCGACAAGGTTCGAGTTATTGGGAGTTTACTGTAATATGCAAAGCAAAATATGCAGACTAGCATTCATAGCAGACATATTCAAATTTTAAAATATCCCTATTAATATATTTAACTGATATAAATAATTACAGGAAATGTTAAGAGAAAAATATTCAATCACATAAAAAGTAGGATATAAATTTTTAAAACAAATCTTAAGGCCTACCTCTCATTTTCATTGAAATAATTTCCAAACTGCTTGACTAGAGAAATCTTTTTATAGCGCATTCTCTTGATCTATTGTCTACTGAAGAGCCATGGTTGGTTAAACAAGAATTTACATATTTTTTTCTGGTTGAAAGAGTGCTATAGGTTCTATTTGCATTAATAAACATTAGATTGGAAACGTTTTAAATCAATAAAAATGATCTTAAATCTGCTGCACTATGTTTATTCATTAAACTAAACCCACGCTCGCACTCGGCCTTGGAACATGGTAATATTTCAATTCTTAAAAGTGACTTTAATTTTTCTGGAACAACTTTGCCGTTTTCATTGGTCCCTCAAACTCTGAATAATACACATTTTTATCTATACCAAAACGTTGGCAGATCCTTTTACCTCCTTTCCTCAATGGCGAATATCCCCTGCACTCTTTATATTTTCTGGAACAAGCATGGATATATCCTTCAAAGGTTGACAATTTTCTTCATTAAAATCAGAAAAAAGTCTGGATTTCATTCTATCGATAATACTTTAAATGAATTATTTTTGATTAATAGGTACAATTTTGGAATTATGTACCAAGGTGATATCTTGAAATAGAAACTTTTCTTTTGCTTCTACAGCTATCCGCGTTTCACGTAATGTTTTCTAGGAAAAACAAAGCGTGAATTTGGTTTTTCATAAAAAGCAGAGGGTATACGGAATTTGCTACAAAAACCAGAGGGTATACCCTCCACTACATCCCTGCTAACAATTCTGTGCCACTTGTTTTTTGTTCTTTACAATCAAATGCCTCAAAGAGTTAATTAACATTTTCTTTGTTGGTTTTTATAGTACTAGGGCAAGATTTGGCTAAGGTGCACCAAGCAATATCTTTCTTTTAAGTTAATGGACAAGTGAGGTGTTTCTTAATAACAGAAAATAAATAAACCCAGGGTAGTTAAAGGAATCAACCCAACATTTTGTGGTAAACATATGCTACATACTCAACAACAATTTTAGCATTATGTGGAAACAGTTGGATAATAAGCACAAATACAAATCAAATATCCCTCAGGAACTTTAGAATTTTGAAAACTATTAAAATGGAATTTACATTTTTGAACATTCCTGACTGCATGCAGGGTTAATCAGGTACCACATTCTGTTGGTCAAGTATTTTAAATTTAATAAAATTTCTGTGTATTGGTAGTTCATCCTTGGATAGAAGTGTAATGTGATGCCCCCCCCCCCCCCAGTGATGAAAATATGCAAACTATAGCCTAACCCAGGTAGGTATTTTAATTAACATTGTACTAGAGCAACACAGCAGGCTATTGACAACGTTTCAGGATCATAGCACAACTCAGAAAAGTACATTGTGAATTTTATCAAAATATAAATATACATATTTTACAACAAATTCTAAAAATAATTTTGTTCCAATTTTTTTTACATCATGTATCCAATTTTTCCTTGTCAGCAGCTCTCTCTTTGTCAAAAAACACCTCCACTTTGAAGGGGAATGTTTCTGAATCTAAAGCTTGCCTGAAGAGCTGAGAGTGTTGCCAGGCAACATTGCCTGTACCTTCAGAAAGTTCGACTGTCAGTAGAAAACTTGTGCAGCCCCTCAAAACTTCCGTCGTCAAAGAGGTTAATTCTATGGGGAAAGAATAAAGACGATATAAAAATTGAGGATTTCACAGGCAGAAATATAATGTGCTGATATTGTAAGCTGGTTTTGATAGGAACATGAAATTTGTATTAACAAGACTATACATGCAATTTGCTTCAGAAAAATGACAATACGGAGGTTATGCATGAAAACAAAAACATTTAAAGATATTTTTGGTGCAGCATTGATGTAAAGAATATTTTGTTGTAACACCTTTGGCATACTTTTTATGTTGTCAAGGAAGAATTTCTTACAAAAACACTGTTTTAGGGTTTGTGGTAAAAATTAATGAAGACAATTTTAAAATCGAAAAAATCCACATATACTGATTATTTAAACAGCAAAATATTTATAACAAAATCTCCTTTTTCAGAAAATTTGTAAAGAAATTTTCATTAGTTTTAAGTGAAATTGATCCAGGCTATGTAATATGAATGCTATAAAAGATATTCATTTTAGCAAACAAGGGTAGGGTAAAATAAAAAAAGGTAATGATTTATAAAAATTGATATAACATTCAAATTATCACGAGGTTGCCATGATTCTAATAAAGTGAGTTGTCTGCCACAACTACAAAAAAGTGCTAAAAGCATTGCCACAAATCTTTATTGCAGAACAAGACAGGTGAAGGAATTTATTAAAATATGAACATTTTCCAACTTTTCACATTAAAAATGTAAGTGTATGATCAGATATTTGAAATGTGTGTAACAAGAATTTAAACATCTATTACTTAAAAAAAAAAAAAACATGGCGGTTTAGGTTCAACTTTTTAAACCCATTGACCCCAGCATTACCCAAACTGATCCTCAAAATATACCACATCAAAGGTGTCTCCAATAAAGGTCAAAATATCTAAGATATGTGTATTCTGATTATAATGAAATTTAGAGATGGGCAAAAATGTTACCTTATAACAAAGTAAACTTGATTTTAACTTGTAATAACAGTTATTGTAAGTTTGCGATAAGTTATTTTTAACTGTTATTGTTCATTTGTGATAACAGCTTTTAATAAATAATATATATGCATGTTATTAGTGCAACTAAATTGAACAGTTCTTATTAACGGCTGGAAATTTTTATTAATGGTTAGTTTAAAGCGTTTTTACATGCTTTAATTAACCATAAAATAATCACAAAATATTAAATAATTTCAGCTTTTTATTTTTTATCAAATATTTTCAAGATTTGAAGAATGTATTTCTACTTCATTTGCTTCACTGTCATACCCAAAACATTTATAGTTTTGTTTACTGTTATTATTTTCGATAATAGTTGCTACCTGTTATTTTGAGATAACATTTGTACTGCAGAATAATAGCCCATCTCTAATGATATTGCACCTGCACTCATCCTTTGAAGGATTAGCCTGATTAATGGAAGGAACCATGCACCAAAAATAATTAAAGCAACTGATTGAAGAGTAAACAATGGTAAACCGAAGGAAAGAAAGATCACAAGGGTACCTTGCGGTTGTGATGCCAGTGTTTACTTTAACCCTTTATTTACTGAATTTCTTAAAAGCTCTTTTTAATTTGTGCTAACTTTTTTTAAATACTTAATTTAGGTACAATGAACCCCCCCCCTACTGCATAATTTTAATTAAAAGTCATCACCAAGGTCATTAATAACATGGAAAATAATTTTGGACTTCAAAATCCCGCCAATACTCCCAATGGTAATTTGAAAGATACAAAAAGATAATTTTATCAAATATAATTCGGTGCATAATATCAAAATACATGAAATAGAGAAGAAAAATAGTGAATATTTATTTTTTTATTACATTATCTTACATACAGAAAGCAGATCACTTCTATTGCTACTATTTCTTATAGTATTAAAAAAAAAATTCTCCTTTACACACTGAGATATGTTACATCCTGAACACCTTGAATGCGGTCTTGACTCAACTTTCCTAGAAGCACACGTTTCATTCACATCTTCCTCGTAATGTGACAAATACTGACCAGTGGCACCCAGTGTTCTGGAAACAAATGGAAGAACGAACTTCATAGAAGTGGACTTCAAAGTCCCAATGGGTCTCAGAGTGTTAAATTAATACAGCACCATGAGAAAACTGATAGGACTTATTAGCCCCATCAGTAAATAAAGGGTTAAGAAAGTTAACCCATGAGGGATTGTTATTTAGGATTGTTTTTTAGATTCATTTGTGCATTTTTAGTGGACACTTTCTAGCAATTGTTTGTTATTAAAAATCCTAGTGCTAATTATTACTATATTTGGCAAAGGCACTCACCATGTCTTTCAAAGGTTATTGGTTTCTCCAATTTCGAATTTGGATAGAGGTGACCCTTAATTTTTCCCGTCTCAAATGTCTCACTATGCAAACTCAATTTCAGTTTTTCAATCGCAAGTCCACTGTCTTCAAAATCAAACATCCAAGTAATCGAGCCCAAAGGGGAATTTTCCGTACGGGCCAAGTACGCCATCTTCCAGTCGCTTTCCAACTTCCGGAACACGTTTCGGTTCTCGAACGCCCAACTGTTCCAACCTTCAGTCTCGATGCAGCAATCCCCAAACATCCGAACATACCTGTCTGTGGCACAACTATACTTGACTAGAAAATGCTTCTGCTGAATCTCTTCAGGACACAGCTTGAACACATAAGCACTTTGTTGTTGTGAAATGTTTGTTTCACCACGAGCTAACCTCCACGCCAAAGAACCGGATGTCCTACCCTCGTAAGTGGAATCGGCCACTTGTGGCATCAAAAAACCCATTATCTCCTCGAAACATCGATCCCGTCTCTGTTCACGATCCTCTTTCGATAAACGCTCTTGCAGTTTTTCCGTAAGACTTGAAATGACGTGCTCGAGGAACTCCTCCCGACACCGATTCCGCCTCTTGCAGACGTCATCGAAATTGACCGTGTACCGCCACGTCACGTCCTGGACGTCGAAGACCGAGAAGGCAATCACGTAGCTGAGTTTCTTCTTCCAGCCAACCTCGTACATCAGAGGTTTGTCGAAGGCATCCTCGCAAGGATCACAGTGCAGCCATTGTCCCTGCGAGGTCGAGAACACCTCCGTCCACACGTGGTCCCCCGAGTCGAACACAAAGCGGGCCTCATACTGCATTGCATAGCAGAAGAGAGTGAAGCAATTGGCCCATTCCCCGCAACGTCCTCGTCTGGTTTGCAGCAGCTTACGGGGATGGTTGTACCTCGGAAACCGAACGTCTCGTCTGCACCTCGAGCAGAAGAATCCTTCCACAGTGGAGGCCAACCACTCGGATTCTGACTCTGTGGGTGGAAGATTAGTTCCTTTTTTCACGGTAGTTTGGTTGCATGAATCACATTTGGGTGCATCCACCCACTCAAAAAAGGAATGCTTGAACCAGTGAAGCAACTCCACAAGTGTCAGGTCTTCCAAGCTGATGTCATCCCCATCTTCTATCATAGAAAGTTTCTGAGTTGCCTTTATGTTTAATTCTTCGACTGGTATTAATTCGAGAGCCTCTGCCTGCAAGTGAGCATCTTTATATTCCTTGCATCTCGTTGAATGTGCAAGTAGTGTTTGTTGGAAAAGGAGCTCTGAGTCCTATGAAAACATCAAAAATACAATAAATCAATAAGAATCCAATGTATCACAAATGCATTCATAGTATCAGGGGCTGAAGTGCCTAGGGGCCCAAAGGATTTGGGCCCACGAGGGCAAGCTACAAAAGGAGGCACTGAGTGATAGAAAAATCAGATGTAATGGAATTAAAATACATTGATGTGAATGGTTTAAAATAAATAAAATGATCCAGTTCAAGACATGACAACAAATTACTAAAGTTAAAACATTTTAAAAGTGAAAACTTAAGATGGGGCACCATAGTTAATTAAAAAAACTTAGTTATAATTTACAAGAGGATGAACAAAAGAGTTGAGGTAAAAATACAGTGAAATGTGCAAAAAGCGATGAATATGGAGGGTTACCCACACAGAAAGTCAGATAAAATTGGTATTAAAATAGCACCAATAAAACTTGCGCAAGTTGAAATGCTTCTTGGGGAGAGGTTTCAACGACCAATACATCTGTGTGACAAGAAAATGGTCGATGCAAAGACAAGTGAAAAGTATATCAAACCACCTAGACATTAAAGTGTTACCAAGATGCCAATGTTTAGAATGATGATTACCCAAATTGGCAAATTCCTTATTAACCTATAACTTATAAATGTAATCATAAAATAAATTATTAATAATAAATTGTTGTATTACTCACACTGATAGGATTCATTTCAGGATTGTAAACGTAGTTCTGTTATAATATATTATAATTGTTGATCGGCTAGTAAATTTCGGTGCTGAAACAAAAATTATTGAATATGAATATTTTGAGACATGTTGCTAGTTAAGACAATTTGTTGAAACAGTAAAAAAGGTAAATTGTTGATTCCATTAACACACTAAAATATAAACACCTCTCTGCTTCTTGCAGAGGAAAGAACATGTTCATTCTCATGCATGCGCCACAGAAATCTTAACTTTTTTGTATATTCTATAATACAGCATAATGCATAGATATAATTACTTTTTGATGTAATAATGTATCAGGGTCATTCTTGCAAAATAGGCAAAATTCATGTCCCTTCAAAATTTATAGAATTCTATCACTCTGAAGATTTTGTCAACTTTCAAGAATAGTTTAGGATCACTTTTATAATATACAGAACTAGAAAATTAATGACATATTTTTTTATTTAATACATTTTTAAAACTTTAAAATATCAAATATCATTGTCCTGGCATGTCCCTGAGTGAAATTTTACAATTTCTTCATTCATTAGGGTTTTAATACTTATTTATATATTCTTGTAAATAATTTATTCTGCTTCTTTATACATTTGAAAGGTTATTAGTTACAATAATGGAAATAATATTGCAAAAATTTCCAAAAGTAACTTCAATAACTATCGTCCCAAGTAATATCATCATTTTCCTGGCATCTCAGATATCATTATGTGGGCAATTAATAGATGACAGCAGTGAGTTAAAAGAATACTTTTCAAGTAACCTGGGGTTGAGGTTATTTAAATAAATAACTGCCATTTTGAAAAGTTATCAACTTTTTTTTTGGTCAGCACATACAAGTTCAGAGTTTAAGGTTTATGTAAATTGAAGATCATTTTCCTGGCTTTGATAAAAACTAAATGTTTGTAGAAAATTTAATTTTTTTTTATTATCAAGTGTATAAAAGATATTTCTTAAATGTGTGTGAAATTCAAACTGAAATTTTTAAGGGTTCATCCATTAAGCCCTGAACGAGCCTATTTCATCATTATCCTGGCCATCATTGTCCTGCCTTTAACATACCAAGTCAATGATGTCAAGACAGGAAAATGATGTTTTATGTTCAGTATTTTATAAATATTTAAATTATTAACAAGATAAATATATTCTTTACTTTTAACTATTAACTTTTGATTATTTATTCTCCATTGTAATTTTTTTAATAGTAAAATACCTTATAATGGACTTGAAATTTTTAAACTTATTTGTTTCTTTTATTTAAAACATAATGTTTTTGTCATTATTACTAAATATCCTTTATCACATGCTCTTTTTTATAAGTTGTAAACAATATATGGACAGATATGAGTGGTAAAAAGAAACAATCATATGAGGAAAGGTTGTTAAAGAAAAGGTTAGCCAAGAAACGTCGTCAGGAGCATATTAAAAAAAATTCCATAACGTTTGATACAAGATAAATTGAAGAGGCATGTGAAATATATGTTAACCAAAAGAAGAAAGGAGTGGTAAAGCCTATAGCTAAAATGAGTTCGAGGCAGAAAAGGGGAATTATAAAAATAGGAAAGAAAATTCAAAACTCTATCACTTGAACAAGAAATTGTCATACGATAGAATTGGCTACCCAAACCAAGTGAAAGGGGTATAGATATTCAACTTTCAGGTTCTTCAAACCCAGACACAACAAGAGATGATAATGTTAAGAACAAAAAGTTAGAAGAGATAGAGCAGAGACCTATATTCGTATAAAGAAACTGGAAGAAATTTTTTTTAAATATGCAAGGCAAATGGAAAAATACAAAAAGAAATACTACAGATCAAAAATAGCTGAGAATTGATTGCAGTAATTTAACACCACACAGCAAAACACGTAATCTGTTAAAAAAGCATAAACGTTGCAGTAATAGCTATCCACAATGTTCCTACTTTCTAATAATACTTAAATATTCAAGAATTCATAATTTCCTGAAGTGTCATGTTCCTAGTAATTTTATTTATGTACTTAATCAGCTGAATTAAAAATACATGGTCATATGAAATGTTCAACAAGAAATTTATATGTTTTTTTTTCTATTTTCATCATTGTCCTGGCAGGTTCGTAATTGTCCTGCCTTCCAATATTTTGAAATATTTTTTTCCTTAACAAAAAGTTAATAATTTAGATTGCTGATATTTTTAATTTACTTAATGAACATGGTAGAAAACTATTAGGCCAAAAAAATAAAGTTTTAAAAACCTTCGATTGAAAAAATTTTAAGAAGCCAATTTTTCCTATTTCACAAGAATGACCCATCAACATGATATGCAAAAACCCTAACATTCTGAATAGACATGTCACCTTGGCATGCTCTATTCATCCCAATCACTCATTTAGCCTCCTACTTGTTTATCTTTGTGTCGAAAACTGCCTTGTAGTGATAAGTTTTCGATACAAAAACCTGTTCCAAATTCATACTAGTTTGTGTAAGAGACAAATTGTTTTTCCAACTTGGAGATTCATCCCTCTTACAGTTAGTTAGCAAAGCAGATAATACGGAACGGACATATCAACTATTGAGTACCTTGCATAAAACTGCGAACCTCCACATCAGAATTAATAGAAAGTTTATTGATTGTAAACGAGCAAATGAGGGAAGAAAGTTAAAGGAAGTGACAATGCACTTTGTAAAAGGTAAATAATAGAGATAAAATTTATTAATTGATACAATTAGGAGTCCAATTCACGTTCCAAAGGGGAGGAGCAAACGAGTTGGGGGAAAGGTAATCAGTACCCAAGAGAAGTGGCGAAATGCATGAGCTGTGGTGTTGATGTAAAGCGCAAACTTATTCCGTCCATTCCCCAGCTGCTTTGCAGTTCAATAATGAGTCTTCCCCTCCATCTATCCAACTTTAACCTTCGGAACATTTGGGGTTCTCTTTAATTCTTATTTCAAGAAAGTCACTCACAAACGCTGGCTGATCTGTTCAATTGGTTGAAAGGTGTTTGCATGCAGGGTAGTTTAGGGAAATCTGAAGTACAGCATTCTTTGTGTATGCCTTATTTTGAGATTTTTAAGGAAAATGCTGGTCTTAAAACATGAGTCATGCAGACACTTCAATGAGGCAGCTTATTTATATTAAAATCACTAAGAATATATCAATCTCCAAGAAATAATTATAGGATGATATACCTAAGGACCACATTAAAACCAATACAAAAAATTAAGACTGAATCAATTTTGTTAGTAAGGTTGTTTTAGCATGTCCCTATGGAAGCATGAAATAATTGTTTTGAAAGTTTAAATACTTTCAGACCTTGCTATAATTTTTCCACTTATGGATAACACAAAACTCATTTTTACTTCTATACAGCTTCAACACATTTTTTTTGTAAGATCGATAACACTCTAAAGAATGATCATAGTTTCTTTTCTCTGAATACATCCAAACAGCTCAGTAGCAGAGCCAAAATTTCATTTTGGAATGTACAAAGTTAAATAGTCAATTTCAGGCTGAATGAAGATCTGCACCGGTTAAAAATCCCAAGGATTAAAACTACGTCTTTGTTACACTTGCTTTGCATCAGCACCTTAAAAGATAACACAAGCACAAATAGCAACACATCTAAATAGATCAAAATAACAAAACATTTTCAAATTGGTCATGTTTTTCAAAAAAAATATTGAGATAAAGACATTTTGTTTCTTGAAATTCCCTCTTTGTATTTCAGTGACTGCTGAAATGTGCAAAAAAAATACTTCATTACAAAAACAAAAGTATATTGAGACAGTTAAAATTTATTAAGACTGAATCAATAAAACCTGTATCTAAAATGATTATTTTTATGAAAACCGGAGTGAGTCCAGACTTGTGATCTTGATTTTCACCCCAAGGGAATCCATACAAAAAATTTCTATAAAATTTTTTTACAGAATGTGGCCTGTGGAATTATGGCTACAAGATCCATTTTCTATAAGGGGGTAACCTCTAGAAACATCTATAGAAGTTCATTTCTTTGGTTTGAAAACTTTACTTTTCAGAGGAACTTCCCTATAGAATCTTTTAGCAAAACATTTCTGTAGAGTCTAAAAATACATTGCTATAGAATCTGTAGAAATGCATTTATAGAATCTGTAGAAATGTATTTCTATAGAATCAGAGAGCTTGTTTCCTCGATAAAATTCTAGAGTTCTTCTAAAGTATTATTTTTTTTTGTAAGGGAACGTGGATGCACTAATACTTTAAACGGCTTATTAATGATTAATTAATGGTCTTTGTCATGTACAATGGGTACCTTCAGTACCTATCTTCTCTTCTACACGATCTGTTGGATGTTATGGCAAAAACGGTTTTCGTTTACTCTATGGTCTCTTTTGATTTTCTGCCAAATCTGGCAACCCAATTTTTGAAAAAGAGGCGGTAAAAATCACATCAAGGCAACGGGCGGCATTTAGTACTAGAAGTAGACTTTCCCGAACATATTTGACATATGCCGTTCAAGTTGCCATCATTTTGCCTTTGACAGATTCGATGTTTAGGTGTTCTAAAACAGGTAAGTGAGGTTTGAAATTTATGGATACCATAATTAGTCAGAATAATCTTCTTTAGTTGTGGTTTAATTAGCGGAAAAACTTTTCAATTTACATATTGTAAGCACATTACTCCGATAAAACTATAGCATAACTTTGTGAACCTTTCAAGAAAAATAACTAAATGATACACTTGAATGTTTCCCACATTTTTACAAAATCAGAAAAATAGTTTTATTTCTATTAAAAAACAGAAACCTTTTAACGCAATCTCGTATGATAAATTTGTTTATCAATATCAACTTTTGAAAGTAAAGTGTTGAGATGTACAATGTCTGTGGTTCAACGATTTGTCTAACAGAGTAAACAAAAGCATCTCAACGGGAACAGCAACAGCGCCCTCAGTTTTGAAACTCGTTCCTAATTCTCATGCTTTTCAAAATTTGCAGAGGTTGCATTAATAGTAGTTTCACTCGCATTTTTTTTAGCAAGACGAAATTTTCACAAACCAAACCGGCGATAAATTGAATTTGTTCTCTTTGGTAGTAGACTTGATTTCAAGAGTAGATATATTAATTTGCAGTAATTTCATTTTTAGTATAAGACAAAATGC
Organism: Metellina segmentata; assembly: GCA_947359465.1. Classification (NCBI taxonomy): domain Eukaryota; kingdom Metazoa; phylum Arthropoda; class Arachnida; order Araneae; family Tetragnathidae; genus Metellina; species Metellina segmentata. The sequence continues at coordinate 14,916,256 of OX375877.1, forward strand.
TAAATTAATTCTAAGACAAATAATCGGACTGCAACACTGACGTCTCAACTAGACACTCTAAAAGCTAACCAAGATCAGTTTCGTTTGCAGGCTCAAAGTATCAAAGCCACTTAGGAGACAGGAAATTTACGAGACACGAGCCCGTTATCCTAAACACTCAGGTGCTACGACGTTACAGCCCCTTTTTTATTCACATCAAACTCATGCAACACTTCACACATTCTGCATTTAACTCCATTTAGAGTTTTGGCTTTTGTAGTCAACTAATAAGTTTTTCCTCTTCATTTTTTTTTATCATGTGTAAATTTATAGAGTAAAAAAAAATACTCTTGTTTAGCGCCCCTTCTCAATCCGGCGTCATGGCACATACCCCGTCTCAGTTATACGCACTCTAAGTTATCCTAGTTACGTCCCTAAGGACGTTTGAAGAGCTTTCATTTTAACCTACATGTCTTCAATTGTGTTATGTTTGCATATTTTTTATTTTGTATGTTTATTACTTTGTATATTGTTTACTTATCTTTATCTGCGCGATAAAAATAAAATTGAGAATTTATTGAATGAAAGTGTGGTTCATTTTCACTTTATCCTCCTCACTGCCCTTTTTGTAGGAAAGATATTTTTTTATTGCAATTCTGCATATTTTATTGGTTTTAGTGCATATTTTGGGATTTTGTAATGAAAATTTCAGGTCACATTTTTGAATATCGATCCGAGCTCTAGTCATGAATATAAAGTCGGTTGACTCGTTTAGTGTTTAGTTAAACATCGATTCATTGTTCAATTTCAGTTGCTTTTTTTGTGCTGCACAGAATTCTCAAATTTTACGAATAACCGTCCAGCGACTTACTTACTAATTCTAAAATTTACTGTGGAATACTGAAAAGATTGAAATCTCTGTACTGTTAAAATACCTCTTCTGGGTTTTTATCTTCAGTAGATGTAAAGAAAACAAGTATAATGAGCAATTATACCTTCAATTTTTTTGGGCATAGTTGGTTTTAAAAGTCTATTTGTGTCATATTTGTGGTATGTTCCAAAATTGATGAATATTCTGCACTTTTTCAATCTTCGGTCGCGATGTGGTTTGAAAATTTTCAAAAAAATACCTGAAGTATAAATTTGACTGCCACCATAAAGGCAACTGTATAATTTCTTCTGAAATCTAACCTAAGTTCTAAATTAGAGGTAACTGATGTAGAAATCTGAATAATTATTTTTTCAGATAACGTTTGTGTGTGGAATGAGGTTTTTTGTGCACCTCATTTTACGTTTAAGTTATTTTGGACTGTAGCACCATCATATAGAAGATGTCGGCTATACAGTACGACCATCAGAATAAAAGTTTTGGCATACCTCTTCGTAGGGAGATTTCATTTCACTAGAAGAGACCTTTCTAGAGTTATAAATGTCAATTTACATACCAAATGACGTTTATATTTTCTTCCAAACTTTGAGATAGACCCATTTATATTAAGTCATTCTTCATTCGAGATTAATTGGATTTGTATCATTTGGAGTTACCCTGGTGCAAAACGAGAGAGGATTCTCATTATACCATACATTCTATACACAACCCGTACATACCGGATTATGTTCTGATGCTGCTTCTATAATGATACTTTGTCATCTGACCGTGGTTCAAAATGACGTGGTGTTGTCCTCGGTAATTGGTAATTTTTGTTAACGTCGTACTAGAGCAACACAGCGGGCTATTGACGACGGTCCGGGATAAATCCCTTAAGGGAAAGATGCGAGGACAACACCTCGTAATTTTGAACCACGGTCAGATGAGGAAGCAACACCTGAGCTGGCACCCCACTCTCCAAACTTCCACACCAACCCAACGTGAGGACTTTCGGCCACGACAGATTTAAGGTCCACCAGCCGCCTCTACACCATACGCTTACAAACATCCATGCACTGACCCGAATTTGAACCAGGAACCTTCCTATCTAGAGTCTAACACTTTAACCACCAGACCAGTTGATCGGGGGTGTTGTCCTCAGATCTTTCCCTCTGGGATTGATACCGGACCGTCGTTAATAGCCCGTTGTGTTTCACTAGTACGACGTTCATTAAAAATACCAAATACCTTTAAAATGATGTTTAAAAAAACAAATTTCGTATTTTATAAATTTTTGCCGATAATGTTGGTTTCTGCAATGTGGATAGAATCCACCAGAAGAAGCTTGTCGAACAGGCAAAATAGTTTTTGCCTCATTCAAATTGCCCAAATTGAAAAACGATTATCCCTAACTGATTAATAAGCTGATCATACGTACCGTTTTCAACAGGACAGTGCCGTTATTTTTTATTTCGGGGCTATCCCGTCGTTTTAATAAAGGTGTCAAGTTTTGATAGTTTTAGTAAATTTCTGAGATGGTGACATGGTTAATTCAGTGACGACAGGGGTCACTCTTCGAACTAGCTGAGGCCAAATTTCAGCCAGATGCAACTCATCGTTTACATTTTAGACATTTGAAGTAAGCTTCTAGCAACTGCCACGCAAACCAAAAGAAAGTGTTCGGTGCAGCGATAAAACAATGTTATTTAAACAAGTCGATGACCGCCCTTATCTCAAGACTTACGGCCGTATTCACAAGTCCGAGTTAACTCGAGGATCAACGATAATCCGCGAGTTATCGAAAAAACCGTATTCACAAGTCCTGATCCGTGGTTTAAACTGCCGTTTCGGTGTTACATTTTGATCCTCCGAAATCGGCGAGTTAACTCGCGGGTTACATTTAACGCATGCGCAGTACCATCTTTTTGGAAAAGCAAAATGGAGGACACATTTCATTCTATGCTCAATTACAGTATTCTTTCGACGACTGGACTGGATCTGTCATTACGGAGCACCTTCTACATAGCAGCTCATCTCATCATCATAATATTGCTTAAATAGAAAAATTTATTCATATTTTTATTGAAATTCAAAAGAAAAATGAAAATAAAGTTAGCTGCGTAAATCTTAAACAAGCAGCTTAGCGAAAAGATAGATGGCGCCACCTCTGTCCTAGAAGTCGGAGAGAGCGAACGGTAGAAAACGACCATGGCAGATACAAAAATTCGTCGTGGAATAAAAATTATTCTGTTGATTTATTACGAATGAAAGAAAATTGACAATGCAAGTTACTTTTCACGACACCAACACACACCCATACTGACAAGTATAAAGATAATCAGATTACATACATCTGTCAAGACATTGTGTACAATTCTTTCTTGCCAAATTTAGGTTTCCATAAAAATCCAATTTGAAATTAAATACCTTTGCATTTCTTTTCCCAAACCCATATTAAAATGCTGTGCGAGTCCTATTTATTCACAATTTGGAATCAATTCTACGGTGAAGTACGTGCTTGATCAGTATGAATGCATATTGGGGCGTCGTAACTAATGTAAACAATACCACGTGATCGTGAGGTAGCCAATCACAGCGAGCGTCTCATTTTAATCCCCGGATCACTTAACACGCCGTTTGAGAATACCGTTTTTGATAATCCTCGAGTTAACTCTTACTCGCGGATCAACTGATTCTCGAGTTAACTCGAGACTTGTGAATATGGCCGTTAGCCTCAGGGGATTTCTCCTTGTTTTCAATATTGAAAACCCGTCTGTATTCGACCGGAAGAAATTCCCGTCGAATACAGATTGACTGATGACGCTTCACCGCCGTCAATCCGTATACTTAGAACCTTTGATAAGTAATGGTAATTTTAATTAACGTCGTACTAGTGCAACACAGCGGGCTATTGACGACGGTCCGAGATTAATCCCCTAAGAGAAAGTTTCGAGGACAACACCACGTCATTTTGAACAACGGTCAGAGGACGATTAGAGCTTTTGAAGAAGTTACTTTTCCGACGTTTTTGAAAAGATTAAGAACTTTCTGGACCAAGTTTGCATCCCACAATGGTGACCAGGAATGAGGGATAAAAACAAATTTCCAAATAACGGTGCTTAACCTGCTTTTTTACCAGACTTATCTTAGACTGGTTGAAAGAGCAACGGTTTAGCAACCGGAGAGTTGCGAGTTTGAATCCAACCAAATACCGTCGTGTATAAAGAGGTGCACGTTAAATTTGCCGTGACCTCAAATGTACTCACATTAGTGAGATGTAGAAATTTTGAGAGAGGTGTGTCTGCCCATGTGTTGCTTCGTCATCTGACCGAGGTTCAAAATTACGTGGGGTTATCCTCGGATCTTTCCCTTCGGATTTGATCCCGGCCGTGGCAGGATGAATGGAACACAGATGACACAGGCCGCTCGACACACGATCTCTTCCCAGACGTCTCCACGGATACACGCATCAGAGATAGACGTCTTTAACAGTTTGTAACGAGCCATGGCCCGTTCCCCAGCTATCTCCATAGATTCGGGTTATCTCAAACCAACCAATGCTCTTGTGGAATAGAGGGAACTCCCATGCAGTATGCCTTGGATTGTCCCCTCGCAAGCTCAATTCACCTGCGTTGCCCACTACCAGGACCCCTACCCCAGGATGGCCATAACTAGCACTAAAGTATAGGAAGTGCAGATAAAAACATTTGCGAAATCATTAATACTAGGGGGCTCGCCCCCCAGCTCGCTGACCCTCGCCAATCCCCGGAGGAGTGCTCATCCGATAACGCTATAAATTCAATTGAGGCGCGAGGCTTCGTGGTAAACAAACAATCGTAGTGTTGCCAAATCGCGATAACAAATAACGTCTTTTTTGCGTGCCGCGAAAGTGAATTATACATAAAGATTCTGACATCCCTCGGCAGGGGTTTTGTAACAACGACATATACACAGTTCCCATATGACCACCAGATGACCAACAAGAAAATCTAGCACAAACTCTGCAAATAAGAAACTAGTAAACACTCAATGGACAGTATTAAACCGGTAAATCCTACAAGAATAGGTGTGGGGAATGTGTTACTCCAATGCGATGGCGATTAAAATTATCACGTCTACTTGCCTATCCTACCAAACTTATCAAACAAATCTCACACTACATTAATATTAGTCAACCATTCATTATAATTACTAATCTATAATCGTACATCAATATTCATGGATACAATTAATTTATTTTGCCTTTATGCTAGCAGGTAGCTTTGTTATTCAGTGCTCCCGTTTTAAATGTTTCATTTTTTTTAAAGCTTTAAGTCCATCCATGTAGTGCCGAAGAGGAGAAAGTTTTAATAACAATCTCCAGAGATAATCTATCGTTTTACTTTTTAAAGAATGTACAACCTTGTTTAGCAGCGCATCCTGTTTTTGTCTCAAGGAAATGTGGTCAGCCTACTGATGGATGACCACATGAGTTACGTCCTCACTGTCAGTTTGGAAAAGAAGCCTTTTAAAGTCAACACACTCTTTTCATTTGAGAAAAATGATTACTGCTTTATTATACACATACAAAAGATTATCGTGGACTTTATTCAAAATAATGACGCATTTTCTTGAAAACTGATTTCCTTCTTTACTTCTATAACCCAAAATATATCTATTAAACTAAAGGTATTGATTACGGAAGTGCTGTAAAGAACAAATTTTTGCTTTCCTGGCCTTCCGCGCTTTGTTCCATTTTTGTTCTATTGATTTTTCCAGAAAATCATTGACTTCCATAGCAAATGAGGATTTTCTTTTGTTCGTAATAAGGATCAGCAATACAGAATGACGTAATAAATACTATCTGAAATGTATTGCCGTTATACAATTGACACAAATATAGCAGTAACAGAACACATGTTTAGTTCGGTAACAATTCTTTGTCTTTTGTAATGACTTTTGTAATGAGAGTAAAAATTGGTAATTTTTTGTTAACGTCATACTAGAGCAACACAACGGGCTATTGACGACGGTCCGGGATCAGTCCCTTAAGTGAAAGATCCGAGGACAACACCTCGTAATTTTGAACCACGGTCAGATGACGAAGCAACACCTTAGCTGGCACCCCACTCTCCAAACTTCCACGCCAACCCAACGTGGCTCTTCGAAGAGAATTCAGATAATCAGAAATTTTAAGAGATGGGTGGTAAATGAATAATTAAACGCGATACGAAATTGAAACACGACTGGCTATTGGCGATAGTCTCCAGGTAGGTAGGTATTTGATTAACGTCGCATTGGAGCAACACAACGGGCTACTGGCGAAGGTCCGGGATCAATCAAGATGGGAAACAACACCATGTAATTTTAAACCACTGTCAGATGAAGAAGTCGCCGCCTGAGCTGGCAACCCACCCTCCAAAATTCCAAACCATGCCAAGTGAGGACAATGGAAGCCACGACAGATTAAACATGCACCGACTCCCTTTGTACACGACGGTCTTCGGTTGGATTCGAACTCTCAACAGTCCGGGATCGATCCTGAAGGGTAATGGTAATGGTAATTTTAGTTAACGTCATACTAGAGCAACACAACGGGCTATTGACGACAGTCCGGGATCAGTCCCTTTAGGGAAAGATCCGAGGACAACACCTCGTAATTTTAAACCACGATCCGATCCTGAAGGGAAATATCCAATTGAAACATTGCCGACCAACCGGCATAGTGGTTAAAGTGTTAGCCTCTAGATCGGAAGGTTCCTGGTTCGAATCCGGATCCGGGCATGGATGCTTGTAAATGTACGGTGTAGAGGCGGCTGGTGCACCTTAAATCAGTAGTAGCCGAAAGTCCTCACGTCGGGTTGGTGTGGAAGGTTGGAGAGTGGGGTGCCAGCTCAGGTGTTGCCTCGTCATCAGACCATGGTTCAAAATTACGAGTTGTTGTCCTCGGATCTTTCCCTTGGGGGATTGATCCCGAACCGTCGTCAATAGCCCGCCGTGTTGCTCTAGTACAACGTTAATTAAAAATTACCAATTACCAGCTGAAACTTTAAGAAGTATTAAAACAAATAATAATGTATTTAATTTGATATTTTTGACAACTTTACTAAGCTCTATGTAGGCAACTAGTTGAATAATCCGGCGTTGCACGGGTTTCAAATATGACCGCGACGTTTCCCTGTGTGAACTCATACACATACCCTGTACTCCGAGAGCAGAAAGTGCTTAAAACTGCGAAGTACGTCGCAGAAGAAAGTCTTTGCAGAACAATTTTTCCTTAATTTTATCAAAATTTTGGCCGATATTTTTTCAGTCATGTTACGATGTTCTGCAGTGCAAACCGCGCTCCTTGCCACACCTTTTTTTCTTTTCTAGCTACGGAACAACCTCCCTACACTGCCCGTCCTCACGTTGGGTTGGCGTGGAAGTTTGGAGAGTGGGGTGTCAGCTCAGGTGTTGCTTCGTCATCTGACCGTGGTTCAAAATTACGAAGTGTTGTCCTCGGATCTTTCCCTTAAGGGACTGATCCCGGACCGTCGTCAATAGCCCATTGTGTTGCTCTAGTACGACGTTAACTAAAATTACCAATTACCAATTACCCTACACCGCCCAAATTACCACAAACACTTTATAGATAACACATCTTCTATGTCAATGACAAAATATTTAACTTAAAACGTTATCGACAGAATTGCAAATTCTGAAACTAAACCTTGGTTTTAAATAAAGTAAGTTTAAATAAAGTTACGTTTTGAGCATTTTGATGTGGTGTGTTTTATGTAATACAAATGATGATAAATATGTAATACATATTAAGCCAAATATTGTGTTTTACGTCTGTTTTTGATTTGATTGCAGTTTTCAAAATTCGGAAAAAATGCCTGCAGAACAATTGCAATTGCTAGGAGTTATGTTGTAGAAGAATGAATATAATTCTGCACCCCCTTGGGCCCTGTTGAATCCGTTTTCTTGTACATTTATTGCAGGAAAACAAACTTTAGATTTTAAAATTGGGGCTTCGAGGGGGCAATTTTAGGAAAACCTGTGTGCCAATTTTAATGGCTACAGATGGGTCTGAAGACTAAAAATAAAGAGCCTATGTTTTCCGCAGTGTTCTAAAGTATGAGTGTACCAAATTTGGTGTGGATGGGTCAAGCGTTGTAGATTTGTATAGAGAATATACACACATACACCCACCCACATCCTTTTTTATATGATAGATCATGTCCGCAATCACCAAGTTTTTCGAATAGACCAGTCGGTTGGTTTGGGTTTTTTTTGCCAAAGTTGCGACCATACAACGTCAAGTAAAACCCACACGAGGAAATATTTTCTTACAAGGAAGAGAGAAGCGTCCATTGAGGTGGTAATTTTTAGTTGACGTCGTACAAGAGCAACACAACGGGCTATTGACGCCGGTCCGGCATCAATCCCCAAGGGAAAGGTAATGGTAATTTTAGTTAACGTCGTACTAGAGCAATACAACGGGCTATTGACGACGGTCCGGAATCAGTCCTTAAGGGAAAGATTCGAGGACAACACCTCGTCATTTTGAACCACGGTCAGATGACGAAGCAACACCTGAGCTGGCACCCCACTCTCCAAACTTCCACGCCAACCCAACGTGAGGACTTTCGGCCACGACAGATTTAAGGTGCACCAGCCGCCTCTACACCATACGTTTACAAACATCCATGCCCGGACCCGGATTCGAACCAGGAACCTTCCGATCTAGAGGCTAACACATTAACCACTATACCGGTTGGTCGGCCACCAAGGGAAAGATTCGAGGACAACAGCACGTAATTTTGAACCACGGTTAGATGACGAGGCAACACCTGAGCTGGCACCCCACTTTCCAAAACTTTCACACATCCGTTGAGGTGACAAACCTGACATGGATCGAATTGTAACCCTCCGGTTGCTAAACAGTGACTCTACCACCTAGGCTACAGTGACCTTCAAATATCCGGACAGTCGTTACTAGTTTTTCTTGAAGTTATTCTTCAATTCCATCAGCCATGGTAAAGGTTTCTAGCAAAAAGGACTTCATTTGACAACATTTAAAAAAGCGCTTTTACGAATTCTCATCATTTTATTTCTTGTTTTTCGAAACGTTTTGAACCCGCTACGTCGGACACAAGGAAACAAAAGTTCATTTGCTGAAGACATGACACTGCTCATTTTCAGCACTGCTGTGGGCCGGATTGAAAAGAAAGCGGGTATTAATTTGAAGAAGGGGGGACATCTCGAGTGGGGAAGGAACCATAATCCAGTTCTAATGAGGAATTATTTATTAAACATGATGTGGAGACACGTTGCACTTTGTTTTCCTTAATCCTCCGCGTGGTGTCGCGGATATACTCCCTTCGGGGGTTGATCCCGGTATTGGAAATTATAATCTGTTTCGTAACTTTTGTGTGCGCGTGTGTAGGGCCCGGTTGCCAGAGTAACGGATTAGCAACCGGAGGGTTGTAAGTTCGAATCCAACCCAAAAGACCGTCGTGTACAAAAGGGGCATGTTCAAACTGTACTGGCCTTATGTTGGCGTGGTCTGGGGGTTTGGAGAATGGGGTGCCAGCTTAGGTGTCGCCTCGTCATCTGATCGTGATTCAAAATTACGAGTTGTTGTCCTCGAATCTTTCCCATTGGACAGGTTAGATGAAAACAAACTAATTCAGAACGGAGACTCCTGTGCTGCGCCGTGGGGAACTGCGGTACAAATTTCCCGCAAGTAGGACGTGCGTCGCCCCAGCGGCGCTGGAGGCATGTGTGCACTGCTTCATTGGATCTAATGTATCTCAGACCGCATTTGCGTTGCGGTAGCGGCGCCGCACGTTGAAAAACCGGATGTGTGCACCGGGCTAAGTAGCTCAAGCTGCACATCAAACTCGAGTCACGTGGTTCCTCCGCAATCAAGCGCAGACCGGCGAGCCAAGGTACTGCCTTCTAGGGTAGCCAGTTCCCCGGCAGTTGCCGATACTTATGTAAAATCTTTATTTGCGTCGGGTTATTATTTAAAACCGCCGTATTTGTCTGGCTTTTTGCACACATTTTCAATAGTAATTAATAAACATGCTATAAAAATTTCAGAGTGCCTAAAGAATATTTTTTGAGTTCATTATAATACAAGTTCAGGGCAGTAGGGTTGTACTTCAAAAACCCTACAAACAGCCTGGGAGTGTTATTTCTGCATTCTATGAATGCTAAATTAAGAGATTAAAAAAATTTCTAAGTGCCTAAAGGATACTCGCTGGGATGAATTTTTTGCAAATATCCTATGCTGCGCAGTAGCGAAATAACCGCAAACGGCGTTCCCGACCTTCGATTCCCTATTCAACTAACATTGAATTTCTACTATTTTACAATTTCATAGTGCCTAAAGTACCTTCCCAAAATTCGTCATCAGCTCTCCTACTATAAACAAAGATTTCATTAGCCACTAGGGATGCGACATCGATGTCGATGTTTTCAAAACATCGACGTTTTATATAACTATCGATGTATTTACTATCGATTTATTGAAACCTATGTTTGTTTGACATCGATGTTATAAAATTGCGCTGTTTTTACGTTTCGATGTTTTATTTTTGAATGAAAAGAGTACCAATAATAGAAATTAAGAAATATAACCGTGCGACTGAGTATTTGTCAGTGATGTCGACATCCGTCCCATCAGAAAGAGATTTTTCCCTAACTGGTGAGTGAAAAAAGAAGTCGGCTTTAGGAGGAGAAAGTCAACAAACTTGTTCTTGTAAAAACTTTAAATAAGAAATATTGAGGATAGAATAATTATAGGCCCCAATATTTTTTATTTACAGTAAATAAAAAATAAGTTTGTTGTGTTGTCCCGACCTAAGTTGATAAGCAATTAATAATAACTAACAATAATTATGGTTATGTGCCTACCTAATTATACTTGTAGTTAGTAGTAGCTATGTCAAATGGTTGTAAATATTATTTTCTTTTATATTATTCAATTTAAAATAAAAAATTTGTTAATTGTTATTATTTTTTTAAACTTTGTTTTGACAGTTTAAAAAAATCCCCCCCCCCTTCCGGTCGAACATCAATATTTGAGGCTACTAAACCAGTTTTAAGAATTGGGAAGAAAAGTTTATATACACTGATGTTTAAAAACATCGATGGTTTTGGGCGATGTATTATCAACATCGATGTTTTAACTTTGAACTTCGATGTTTTGTGGTCAATGTCACGTCCCTACAACTCAGTCACACAAAAATTTCCATTATTACAGGTTGCAGGTGTTTGGGTGCGACGGAGGGCAGACGACATTCGAATCATGAAGTCAAAACATTTCGTGAATGTGTGCCTTCTGTTGTTTGGAAAAGTGGAAAAGTAGATTTCGCTGACGCAATGAAAAACATTCTCATCTATCGTTTGTCTTCATTAATAACTATGCTGCAGTGGTGCGCGGTGTTGAAAATCCGGAGGACATTTTCTCGCTTGAGACAACGTGGTCAGAGATGGGAATAAGTATTCTATGAACCTCGCGTGTTAGCACTTTTCGAAACTAACCAAGAGTGATTGGTAATTTTTAATTAACGTCGTACTAGAGCAACACAATGGGCTTTTGACGACGGTCCGGGATCAATCCCCTGAGGGAAAGATCCGAGGACAACACCACGTTATTTTGAACCACGGTCAGATGGCGAGGCAACACCTGAGCTGACACCCCACTCTCCATCCACACCAACGTGAGGACATTTGAAACCACGACAGATTTAACGTGCAACAGACCCCCCCCCCTCTTTCCTCCTCTTGTACCTGACAGTCTTTGGTGGGATCCGAACCGTCCGAACTCGCAACCTTCCGGTTGGTAGGCCATTGCTCTTTCAACCGCAATACCACGGTTGTGCACAGTGCGACGGTTAATTGGATCAATTCCTGTAGTGCTTGCACGGATGGTGGAAAATCCATGTCAGGTTGTTGTACAGGCTTACGTAGTCGCATACAAGAAAAAGCTCCTCGTGTATTTTGAAGTCACAGACAAAGCCTAGCAGCCAAATACATGCCAGATTCTTTGAAGGAAATTCTTAATCATCTGTCAAAGTTGTTAATTTTATTAAGACCGATTCAACGAAATCCAGACAGTTCAAATCCTAGTATGAAGGGATGCACAGCCTCCATACACTACATTCCATTTTCAGAAGGAAGGGGGATCTTACGAAGAAAAATATTCTTCAGATTGTTTGAATTCAGACCTGAAGTTCAAGTTTTTTTTTTTGAAGACCGTCGCTTTGAGTTGAGCTGTAAGTTTCATGAAGGGGAATGGTATCAGCTGTTTTCGTACTTATCCAATATATTTTATAAAATTAAAGAATAAAATTTATGATTACAGATTAGTTTCGTAATCATCTTTGCGGTGCCTGACAAAATCGTGTCTATGATCAAGAAGTTGTATTTTTGGGAATCATGTGTCCAAAAAGACCAGTGTTAAGTTTTAGAGATACTGCGCAGTTTCTTACGAGAAAACCATCTGAAATTGCAAAATGAATGTAAAAGTAGTATAATGGCTCACTAAAAATGGACTTCAGGTGTCTCGTTTAGACAGAATTTTACAAAGCGAAATAGTGAAAAGAACTAAATATTAAATCCATTTAACGAATTGGTTTTTTTTCTAACCAGCCGAAAAACTAATCAGTTTCTGAAAAAGAAAAATTGATAAAACTTTCAACCGATTCTTCTTTAGAATTAGATTAAAAAAAAAAAGAATACTTATTGACTTTTGGAAAGTAGTGAAAGAAGAATACCGAGAGAGAACTCGGTGACAAAGCAATAAAATATTTATTACCTTTCACTAACACAGAGCTTGTCGAAAGAAGCATTCTCACATCTTAAGCATACATTAAGACTAAATATCGCAATAAGCATGACACACACCTCTTTATATTTTAGTCTATATCTATCTACAGTTGAACCTGATTTAAAAAACTCGGATCCATAAAACAATTTCAAGGATCGCATTAAAATTGCATGAATAATTATTGTACTTTGATCATATAAGTTAATATTTATTAGTGATTATTATTTTAATTCTGTTTTTATTATTGTATTGATCTTCCATATTATAAAAATTTGAGGCGGGCTACTTAAAAATTTCATTTTTCATCATAAATAATAAAACAATTATAATTTTATTTTGATTTTTAAGGGGAGTCGGTACCCTCTATACCGGTAATGTTAATTTGATCATTTTCATGTACCTTTTTCTAAGAAAGTTATAAAGATAGAGGTCTGAATTTTTTTTTGGAGATTTAACAGATACTTGTTATTTTACTGAAGTGAGCTTTTAATTTTAATTCATTTACTTTATTTAAAAAAAAATTGTACGTGAAAGTCACTTTGATTTTTTCAATTTCTTCAGTTTTTTGGAACGATAAAGGCCCAAACAAAGATTATTTTTGGAAAAACAACAAAATCTCACTTCAGTGTGTGTAAATACATATAGAGAACATGTGGTAAAAATTACAGAAGTTTACATTGAGTAGTTTCTGAGAAAAAGGTACACGAGTAGCAAAAATTGTAGTTTTGAGAAAAACGTGTTTTAAAGAAAAAAACTTAATTACCTAAAATATTCCAACTCCATATCCAGTTTTTTCTGGATTTTCTTGTGCCCTCTCTTCCTCAAACTTACTTTTTAATCTTTTTGCCTTTCTTTTTTCTTTTGTTTGTTCACAAAAGGCATATTTAGCCTTTACAATTGCTTCGTGATCTAGGCTTTTCATTGAAGTAATGGTATATTCACCAGGTTTTATGCCTAATCTTTCCAAAACTTTTAGTTTGGTGATGTTCCCATTATTGAAGGCACTGATGGCATCATATACACCAACAGAAAGTGTTTCAATGAGTACAAAAGTCTGTTTAGGGATTCGCGACCATATCACATTATTAACACTTTCGTTGGGATTTTGTGTCTTCCCATGGAGACACTTTTTTAATAAGTCAGGGTGGGAAAGGTCCCTGAAAATTGGTCGCAATGCTTCAACAACTGCTACAGGAAGAGTGTGCTTGTGTTTGTACAAGTCTCCAGAATGTTCAGTCTTTCTGAAGCCACACCAAGAATCCTCGCCAGGAGGGCAAAATCCATGTTGCGGAGTTTCATCGGTGGACATTTTGTGTAGGAAAATTGCCCAAACTGCTTGCTTCATTTTTTGAACTGAGTCGAGGTTTCGACGGATAGCTAAGCCATAGTAAGTTTGTATTTTATCGATCTCAGCATCCGTCAACCGATTTTTTCCGCCTAAATTCTTGCCATCAGATAATTTCTTGCCCTTCATTTCCGTATTCAAGCGGCGTAATCTTGTGCCCATACGTTTCATAACGTGCCCTATACATTCTAACTTGTTGATAGGATACTCATGGCCATATACAGGGTGGTCCCGAATTCATGGTACAAACTTTAATGGTAGGTACAGGACATTGTAACAATGATTTATTGTATAGGAATGTATAGTCGCAAGTGACGCGGTGAGGCGTAAACAGGGGAAATAAAAGGAGAGAAATGGAGTGATCGGTTGGTATCATTGCCGGTAGAGGGCAGTAGATGTCTAGCCGCTGTTGAACATGATGCATCGCAGTAGGGAAAAGCGCCATTCACAATTGTGCTGCCGTAGACGATGGGTGACTTTACGTATGCAGAAAAAGCAGACATGCATTACATGTACGGCCGTGCAAATGGTAACGGCAGAGCTGCGTTACGAATGTATCGCGCGGAGTATCCTGATCGACGAATGCCGGATCATAGAATTTTTCAACGGTTACATCGTCAACTTTGTGAAACAGGTGCGTTCGACGTCAACAGACATGGCGCTGGTCGAGTAAGAGCTGTACGCACTCCAAGGCTGGAAGAAAGCATCTTGAACATTGTGGCTGATAGACCCGAGTCAAGCACAAGAACTGTTGCGCGTGACGTAGGTGTGAGTCATCAGACTGTATGCAGAGTGTTAACGAAAATCGCAACAACGCTTTCAATAAAATCTTTGTTTTTCCTTTCGGCCGTTATTTCCCCTGTTTTCGCCTCACCGCGTCACTTGCGACTATACATTCCTATACAATAAATCATTGTTACAATGTCCTGTACCTACCATTAATGTTTGTACCATGAATTCGGGACCACCCTGTATGTCTTTTCTCTTCACTGCGTCAAATGCCTTTGAGTCGCCGTCTCCTAAGTAAGTAATATATCGTGCATCATTCCTTTCCAAAGAGCGCTCAAATATTCGGATAGCTCCTTCCACTTCCATCATGCCACTGGAACCACAGAAATTTTTCTTGCAGTCATCACTGTGCTTCTTTTTATATTTGCAAGTGCAATGTTTTGAAAGTACTTCTACATCCAAGACTTTACCCGTATCGACACTGGTAACAGTCACCACACCATTGAGGGAAGTGTAGCCACGTTTTTGCCAGGTGCCATCCACCGCTACTGGTATGTTGTTGCAACCTTCATTTACTATTATGGCGTCCTGACTTGCTTGAGTCATGCTTTCTAGGCAAACATCCTTCGTGGCATCCAAAATCCTCCTATTGTATGAAGCAAATCTGGTAGGCGGTGGAGGAAGATTCATAATCCCGCAAAGCATTTTTCCAGCTTCTGCTCCCTTTCCTATGGAACGCAAACCATAAACAAACCTAGTATTGACAGTTGCAATTTGGGAGTCTTTATGGAAGTCTGATGAATAGAATTCATCTGAATAAGAACATTAAAAACAATCCAATAAAACTTGAACAGCCAATCCACAGTCGCTTTTCCTGACTTTCATTTCAATTCCGCTATCACAGAACTTGCATCGTACAGACTCCTTGAACACTTGAGCAAGAATATTAATATCCATTATACAGTTCAGAATATGTTCATTACCACTATGTGCAGAAAAACTTGCATTCAGATCCGGAATTTTGTTTTCCCTGGCAGAAGTCGTTCGTTTTGAATCGCCATTTGATTCTGAAGAAGTCATTTGAGTTGGATTGCCGGTCACTATTTCTTTAGGATAAAACGATCCTTTACGCTTTTTAAAAATCTTCGTAGACCTAGGCATGGTCTTATTTGAAAAATAAAACAAAAAAGCCTCCTTAAAATATCAATTTCAAGCGCAAAAACAGGAACTAAGTCAACAAAATCGCCGAATTGCAGTTCGAATAAATTCACAATCGCGCGTACGATCTATTTGAAAACAAACTAAAACTATTCAAGTACAGTTACAGTGAATATGAAATTCTAGCAACAGTTAAAATTAAATACGAATATAAATAAACTAATGTAAGGCCTGCTTTGTAGCAACCAAGAAGTCAAGGTTTTGTTTTCGTCTGCTACAAGTGGGCGTGGCGCAACAGCTGGGGCTGTGTTTACATTATTTAAATTAGATTTTGACTAACTTTTAATAGGCGGACAAGAAAAATAAAAACATCACTGGAAAGCTCTTGAATTGGAGTATAAAAAACACTCAAAAAATAAAAATCGATTTTTTGAAGGTGTCAGGGTACCGACTCCCCTTAAGCTTATCTAACTTACAGCATGGAGAGAGACAACAATTATTGCACAATGAAACTTCTTACTCACAGCAAGGCACTGGGTGGGTGTAATGAAGAGAGTGGTTACTCGTAATATAAAAGTCTAATCGAGAGGTACAGGAGAGAAAAAGTTTGGGGAACCGCTGGGTTAGAGCATTAACAGACTGGAAACATTCAAATCTCGTAGATAGATTTAAAAAGGAATGAAAGGCCGTTATTTTCAAGTATTGTACAACTTGGCCTCACCGTTATAGCACGCGTCTAAAGTGAATGGAGACAATGTAGGATTATGGAAAAAATTGGGGCGTAAACGAATATCCTTGTAAAAAATTCTTTTATGAGAGTCGTAATTACCTCGCCTCGTCATCTGGCCATGATTATAAATTAGATAATGTTGTCCTCGAATCCCTCCCTTCGGTTTTGATCCAGGACCGCCACCAATAAAACGTTGTGTTGGTCCAGTGTGACAGGATTAAAGAAATGCCAAATACAAGAGGATATTTTCCGAGATAACCTAATAATTAGCTTCAGGTATATGTTCTGCAGAGTTACTGTGAATATTTTCTGTTAATATCTGGTGAGTACAGATTTTACTCAAAGATTGTTTTTATAAGCACTTGGGAACTCTATAATGTAAGGTGAATTCATATTGGATAAATTGTTTATGAGTTACAAACTTTTCTCACAATACTTAAAAAATTGTTTGAAGTTACGTTTTACTGACAGTTTATTAGACTTAATTTTAAACCTAAGTTATGATGTTATTGTTTTCGTTACAAATCTATTTTGTTTAACGTTTTCACTACAGCTATAGATATAACAAGGGTGATTCTTTCTTGGAGTGATCTGATAACTCAAGGTGCAACTACAGTACCTGCCGTAGGCTAAATACTTTTTTTGTGAGTTAAAGTTACAACTTTTGTACAGAGTGTAGTCTAAAAGTTAAAAGACGTTGTTTTCAAAGTTAAATTTTTGTTCTCTTGTAATGAATTGAGTATTTCAATTACTTAAAATTCATCACATTTGTAAAATTTCAAAAGCAGGCCCATCCCCCAAATTTTCTTAAATCTATAACAATGGCCTTGTTCCGTATTTCTATTTGTTTTTTTAATTCTTGGACTCAACAATGGACGTATTGTCAAAAAACGTATTTGTGTACAACAATTAACACAACAAAGGAGCCTACGAACAACAATTACACAAATTTCTATTTCATCCCATATTGCTTGAACTATTACTCGAATACAGACGAATATTTTAAGCTGCTATTTAAAAACTGCGAAGATTTCAAACTAACTGTGTGAAATCGTTATGAAGAGAGATAAAACCTCCGAAAGGAAGGAGGAACGTAAGGAGAAGTTTCGTGCTGCCTTAAAAGAGCTCGAAACCAACAACAACTTCCAACTTGTGTCTCGTCTTGGCAGCGGGCACTATGGGGAAGTACATAAAATGTTTGATCCGGAAAGGAATTCTGAGGTTGCAGTCAAGATGGTCCTTTCAAAAAAGACCTTCGAAAAGGAATCTACGTTATGGGCTCGTCTAGAGCATCGTAACATATTGCCACTCCTGGAAATCTTGAACCTCAGCACCTGTGACGTGACCGTTTACGTGACGCCAGCCCAGAAGTGTAGCCTCCAACACCAACTGTACCTGAAAAGCTTTAAAAGTCAACCCGGATGCTTGGGTCAAGTGAAGGTGTGGATGTGGGAGGCGTTGTCCGCTTTGGAGTACCTCGGATGCAATCATATTTGCCACCTGGACCTCAAAGCGGACAACGTCCTCATCTCAAAGGAATTCACAGCCCAGCTTTGTGATTTCTCTTTCATCAACGTGACGGACAAACCGCTCGGCAGGTAACCAACTACACTTCGAACCCATTCGATGTTCATTAAGGGGTCCCTAGACGGTCAATAATAGTGTCAATGATGCTCATTTTTGCAATCGACTGATGGTGAGGGTGGGGATTGACGCGATTGTCCATCGATGGAAGAGCATTCATAGAAATTTTGATTGAAGGGTATTGATGGAGCTGATTGATCGAGTAAAATACGCGACCGTCAATCGTTCGAGCAGTTTCGCTCAAGATAGCAAATATGACGGATGCATCAGGCCGCACGAAAAGCGATTCTGTCTGTGGGAAAGAGAGTTGTTTTTGATCAATTTTCATCGTGATTACCCTACGTTGTAGAAAGTTAAGTCAACTAATTACACTGGTTTCCAAAAGTCAAGGACGAATCACAAAAATATCGATTATTCAAAAAGTTACAACACGTAGTAGGGTATAAAATAACATGAAAAATAAAATACCAGATGATTATTTTTTTTAGAAATTAGCACATGTATAAAATTAACAAAGTGAATGTGTCAGTTTTGAAAAGGAAACGTACCTTTAATATGGAGTATGATCACTCATAGGAGCACTACAGCACATAATGCGATGTGTGTTACTGTCAATTATGCGATCGATGAGTTCGCTGGGAAGTGCTCTTGCAAAGCAGTTGAAAGCGTGGCAATTGTCTTAGGAGCAGGATTGAGAGCAGCAACATATCTTCCTAAAGCATCCCAAATATGTTTGATGCGATTCAAGTTCGGTGATCGGGCTGGCCATTCCATGCGCTGAATTGTATGGTGCTGAAGATAATTTTCCCTGTGCGGTCTATCGTTGTCGTCCTGTAACAGGAAATCATTACCTATTGCTCCAGCATAAGGGTGTACATAAGTGTCGAGGATGTCATCTCTATAGATGTGAGCATTCACGGTTCCAAAGACATGGAGGCCTGTGCGTCCACCCAAAGAGAGACCACCCCAAAATCAGACATTGCCTCCTCTGTATGAAGCTCTTTCACGGATGTTTGAAGGATGATGACCGTGTTCCGTGTTCTCTCCAATTCAAACAACGCCTACTATCGCTTTGAAGGCTAAACCGGAACTCATCGGTGAAGAGAACACGCCTACATTGATCAGCCGTCGAGTGGACATGTCGGCGTGCCCTCCTCAAACGTTCTTTTTTTTGACGTGATGCGATCGGCTCACAAATAGTTGGTTGCCTCGCGTAAAGACAAACACTAATGGTGGCTTCACACCAACGGCGACAGCGACAAAAACATGTCTCTTCGCTTTGCGCATGCTTATTACAAACAAATTTTGTTTCTCTCGGTTTGTCTCTGTCGCTGCGCTTTCAAGTCTTGGAGGAAGTTCAACTTTTGTCTCTGTCGCCATGCTGACAGCCAATCAGAATAAAGCCTAATCCGGTTTCGGTTGTGGTTTTTTTACCCAGCAAGCTAAAAATTAATAATATCGAAATCCCATGGGCTCAGGAAGCTAAATACCTAGGTATTATCCTAGACAGAAGACTCACATGGAATCAACAATACAAAAAACGTTATCCATAAATTCCGAGACGGAAAACGTAAACTTTTCCACCTAATTGCTCGGAATTCGCCAATGACTATTGAAAACAAAATACTCGTGTACCTAAGCTATCTCAGACCAGTAATCACACACGCAAGCCAAATTTGGGGATCTATTAATACAAAAATATAAATTCACTTGAAATCCTTCAAACTTTTATGCTACGAACCATCGCCAAAGCAAGATGGTTCCAACGAAAAACAGAAATTATAAGACGCGTTCTTAGAATTACCTCCCTTAAAACCCATATCGCTAAACTTTCGAAAAAAATAAACCACGATATGTAATGCTGATAGCTGATTAAAATCTAACTCATATTTGAAGAGACATTATAAAGTCGAATCTCAGTACTATTTTTTCTTGCCGAAAACCAACATTTTTTTAAATATTCACCTTATACCAGCAATAAGCTGGAAGTCAGCACAGCAACGTCCCAAATATAGGTCATTATTTTTAAGCATCTCCGGTCGCGGTCAGTACTTGGGAGGGGGTGACCACGCAAGCTCCCGCGACCGGCAATCTGTTTACTGATGCAATATCGATCATCGGTGCTTGGCCCTTGTCCTTGATGTCCTAGGCTGAGCCTTCTGGATGTGGAACCAGTGGTTTGAAATTGTTGCCAAAGTCTATAAACCACAGAAGGACTTACATTTAGCCACCTTGTCTGACTTTGTCCGCCAGTCTCCCGATGGCTCTAAATTGCAGTTATGCGGCAAATGATAACTCGAGGTCATTGTAACGAATTGGCTATCCGATTTCTTACCTCACTACCACAGCGATATCTGCAGCACTACTCTCTAGCGTGCATTCTTTTGCTTTTCACGGTAGACGCAATCGTAATTGCAGCATCACTAATTTGCATTTTGCATATTTGTTCAATTTTTTTAGTTAACAACATATGCAAATCTCTAACGGATTGGTTTTTTTTTGAACAAGTTATCGCTCTTTCTGTGATTTTTTCTTAATTTTTGGAAACTAGTGTATGCAAACGAAAACGAAAGAACTATTGATTTGCAAAAAATGGTTAATATGTTAAAAGAATATAGACAGCCAAAGTCAAGGCAAGAAAGCCCATATCTGACATTGAAACTCAACAAATGAAATACGTCACGCCACTTCGAAAAACACTGACCGAATTTGTTTGGCTGGTTGTTGAAGATATATTGAAACACCTATCAATCGAATCCGTAAATCCCATTGAAAAGAATACTGACAATATAGTGACCCTTTTAGAACTGCGAGAGTTTCTCCAAACCGAGCTCACTTGTGGTCGTTTGACAGATTCAACGTGAACCAGACCCCTTCGTACACGACAGTCTTGGGTCGGATTCGAACTCGCAACCTTCCGGTTGCTAATCCGGTACTCTTCCAATCGGGGTACCGCGTCCCCGCATTTAAAACACTTTCTCCATTTCAAGTGAAATCGATACAACTGGTTCGATGTTTTTCTGACTAATATTCTACAAGACATACTGCATCTGAAAACTATTTTCATTTGATAGATATGCGTAACCTTTTCGTGCGGTCTATGATACAAATACACAGTCCAGTCACATTAATGTGACCACCTGTCAAAAGACAGAATAACCACCTTTGGCAGAGCGGACCGCTGCGAGACGCGAAGGAAGAGAGTCAGTTAAGTTTCTGAAGGTGTTCACTGGGATGTTGAGCCATGCCGACTCCAGTGCCGTGGCCAGCTGCGAAAGAAGGTGGTGGTCACATTAATGTGACTGGACTGTGTAGATAGTGCCTCTTTTTGTACTGGATTAGTGATTATAAGTTCGCTCCCCGAAATTGAATGTTCAACACATTTTTTTTTCGTAGGAAGTCTCTGGGCCAGCCCCGTGTATATCGACCTCCTGAGGTGTGCCAATCACTTGCAAGGAAAATCCGTTTTAACGGTGTTTTATACGATGCTTGGGGATATGGTATCATGGTTGTCGAAATCCTGACCCATTTTACCCTACTGTCGAACATCCGGGGAGTACACACAAGTTGGAAGGAGGACGTACACCCAATTCTTTCCCATGCTCTGCAGGTAGGAGAACATACTGTGTACCTTTTCATGTCTAAGATAAGTGTGTAATTTTATCAATGATATGCGTTTAATGAATTTCAAAATTTAAAACTTTCAAATCACCAAGTAAGGTAAAGTGAGGACAGTGCATACCAAAATTTATCAAGTTTGATTTAAAAGGTCTCTACAGTTATATTTTTATGACTGAACCTATATTTATTTTTTGCTGACAAATCGAGATCAGATTCTCCTTATTCGAAATATATATTCAAAGGCAATTATTAATAAGGTTCAAAATTGTATCGAAGGTCCAAGGGGCCCAACTGTAGCGGAGTCAATGCTTACTTGGCCTCTAAAGGTTGAATGGTGAATGATGTTGTGGCAAGTGGAAACAGCTTCGGTTTTAAACATAATGTTGAGGGTTGAAATTCTAAAAGTGGAAAAAGAATCACCGAATTGTAGAATTTTTTATCGTTTGGGACAAGAAGACATGAAGGGGAAGAAAAAGTGAAGTGCCCGGTTCCAATGTTATGGATTCACTAACCCGAAAGTGCATTTACACCACTCTACCTTATGAAAACACTTTAGTTTTGGCAATGACTGTCTTTTATCATTTAAATCCGAAGGATACGGAGCCTAGTGATGCTATCACCCTTCCCCTTTTCATTCATCCATCCCCGCTATTCGATTGACCTTCCAGTTTGTTAACTCAGCAGCTACACTTATGTTCCAAAACTGTTTTGCTTTGTTGTCAATGACTTTTCAATGCATTTTTGCGTCCATGTTTTCTCCTACAGTTAACTCTGACACCCCTCCCCCTACTCGTCCCTTATCCAAGACCATTCTAATTAGATTTTCTTACCGTGAGATAGAGGGCCAAGAAGCTTCCACTAAATTTCACACTCTCCTCTTCTATCATTTAAAGGGGTTCAACTTTAATATACACAATGCTTGATGACAGCGTTCCTGGCGCACCTTTTGTAGCGAGTAATGGCAGGTGAAGGAAACCCGTTTTTAAGAGTGTTATTCCTGTGTTATGGCAACCTCGGCATGCGGAAAGTTTCAATTTTAACTTCTAGAAAGTTCTTTTCATTTCGGCTAAATTGTTCTTTGACTTAATTGGTGATTTGAAATTATATAATTGCCAAGAACGTTGCCACTACACATTGGGTATATCGAAGATGTGCCTTTTAAAGCATTAACTCAATATAGCATTTTAATATGAATAAAGTACAGTTTTTGAAGAAAAATACGAACCATCACTCTTAATTCGAGCAATTTTAACAGTAGAGAAAATTGAAAGAATATGATTAACAGGAACCAAAAAGTCTATAAAAACTCAAATGCATAAAATTTGCATAAAGGGCCTTCTTCATATTAAATTGTGCACGAACGTCATAAATACCAATAGGAACACCCAATTTTGAATCACAATTTCGAATCGATACCAAAACTTAACTTCAGATACCATGTCATTTGGTCTCACTGTTTCGAAGTGAAGAGTACAGAAAAATTGAAACTCCTAATGTTAAATTCGTTTCTTAGACTTTTATGGCTATCTTCCTTTAATATGTATTTCTACAGGGCAGTTATTTTTCACCGTATTACTGTTAAACTACCCAAACTAAATCCACCTAATATTTTTAAATAAAATAGTTTTAAGTATACAAAAATACTTATTAAATTAATGTTTGAAAAAATTATGAATTGGAACCTTATTATATGTTTTTATGGGAATCGATTCAAGAATAATATTGCCATGCAAAATTTCAAATCATTCCGATAATTAGTTTTTGCGGTACATTAAATTTTCCTCATTACTGCGATTTCAGGGGGCAACCAAAAGTTTAAAAAACGTCTGTTCATATCGTTTGCACTTGCATAATAAACACAATCATTCTTGGGTCGCTGAAAAATGTGCTTTAAAATAGCGTTCAAATTTAAAATTCGGGTGACGATAACTACAATTAATCTCGACCTACGAATAGCAACGTCCTGTTTAGAGATGGTCCCTCAAATTGACACGAAATTTAGCATTGTATATCTCTGGATGTAAAGATAGTAAAGTCATGCAATTATATATTTAGACTAATTTAACAATGCAGAATGGGATTATGGCATGAAAACCTGGTTTATCTATTAGACATTTCTTTGTTTGTGCAAAATTTGTTCTGAAGACGTCACCTTTTGCAATTGGTTTGTATTTGACTCGGTAGAGGATGTTATTCCCTATTCAATGATACCTTTGAATTTGCTCTAGTTTGAATAGTGTTCGAACTAATGGAGAAGGTTCCTTTTTTCCCGTTCCTGTACCCTTGCTGGTCAGTGGAATTTGTTTTAATAGCGATGTTCGTAAATTTTTCTAGGAAGAAAATTTTGGAACATTGTTTAAAAAGACCTTCTATGGTGACAGAGTCACGAAAACGGACACTAAGATCGCCCTGGATTTCGCCAAAATGTTCTTACAGACTGATCCCTTGGACAGAGTGTCCCCGAGAGTAGGAAAATTACATCCTTTCTTTAATCGGGGAACCTGTTCAAGGGAGGAAGATCATGGGATTGAAAGGCGTAAGTAGAGATAAAATATTTGATTGAGTTCAGGCGATATAATATTTGTGTTAACTCTGGCTACAAGAAAGCATTAAGCATTATGTTATCACCTCCTGTCCTTTTCGAGACTTTTGTGCTTGAAATGGTTGAATTCTAAGTAATTTCACTGAACGAGAATCAAATATTCTCTTCGAAGTCGACTATTAAGTAAAACCGAAGCAATTGTTTTGTATAACGGAAATATATTTGATAAAAAGGTAACTCTTTCAAAGTATTAAGCAAAATAGATAGATAACGAAAACAATAAAAAAATAATGACTTAGGAACAAGATTAAGTTTAATAATTGTCAGTTAAACGTAACTTCAAATAATTCCTTAAGTATAGTGTGAGAAATGTTACTAATTTAAACAATTTATCCCAAAATGAATTCTTTATACTTTATAGAGTTCCCGAGTGCTCATAGAAATTATCTTTGAGTAAAAGCTGTACTAACCAGAAATTAACAGAAAACACTTGTAGTCACTTATAGAAACATATAGAGGAAGCTAATTATTAGGTTATCACAGAAAATATCCTCTTGTATTTTATATTTCTTTAATTAACGTCTGACTGGAGCAACACAACAAGTAATTGGCTACGTTCCGGGTTCAACCCCCGAAGGGAGAGATTCGAGAATACGAACCACCTCATTTTGAACCATAGGCAGATGACGATCCTTGCCAAGGGAATGGACGATTCATTGATTCCGTTTGATAGTGCGTATGTCTAATTCATATCTTTTTTATTTTCAGAGATCCCTGGAGTCTCTTGGGGGAGTTTGGATCAACCTCCATCTATGGAGTTAAAAGATATTCCACAGTGTGTCCAGTCGCAAGAGATTCCACAGTGTCTCGAATCGCAAGAGCTTCCACAGGTTGTCCGATCGCAAGAGATTCCCGAAATCACAAGTAAAGTCGGCATATTTTTAGTTTAATACCTTTTTAAATTTCGTAACAAATATGAGTTGACCTTTAGACTACTGTCGGTACAGCTGTTGTACCTTGGGAGTTATAAGAATCCTGCCAGTTATGTCTACAGCCGTAATCAGAAGGTTAATTTCTGAAAGGATATAATTCAATCTTTTTTATGATAAACTAGGAGCAGTACCTGCAAGGCGTTGCCCGTAACTAAGTTATGTTTTTAAAAGTCATCCTCACTGAATCCGACAAAACCGAATTTAACGGATATAAACAAAAAATTACATAAATAATAAAAATTAAATATCGCTTTACTTTCAAAAACTCTTGAAGTTAACAAAAATGAAACAAATATAGATTCCGTGACTCAGATCAATTTGAACGCTTCCAATTTACAATCGAAAAGCGAGAAAATAAAAGTAAAAAATGACACTCGACCACACACACGTATCTCAAATCAAACAGAACAATATGTTACGAAAATCTGCTCAATTGGCACGCGTCCAAAAACGAAAAAAAAGAACAATCAATGAAATGAAAGGGATAAAATAAATAAAGAAATGAAACTATAAAAATCATTTTATAATGTTTGATCTCTCTCACACTGTTCCTTTTTTAGGAAACCAAATAATAAAAGTATGCCAATAAATAAATTAAAAACTGTTCTAGATTATATTTTACAATTCGGGATCAATTCCCTAAGGGAAAAAGATCCGAGAACAACACCACGTCATTTTGAACCACTGTCAGATGACGAGGCTACACCTCAGCTGGTAACCCACCCTCCAAAATTACAAACCAACGTCAGTACTTTTGGCCATGACAGATTTAAGGTGCACCAGCCGCCTCTACACCATACGCTTACAAACATCTATGCACTGATTCGGATTCGAACCAGGAACCTTCCGATCTAGAAGCTAATACCTTCACCACAGACCGGTTGGTGGACGAAGGCTATGTTGGAATAATATAGATAATGCAAACTTCTGTTTTCCAGATGTGTTTTCGTATGGTACTTTCTTGTCTTAAGTGTGCTTATGACATTTCGTATAACGTCACTATTGACTAATGATTATTATTAAGGCATTATTTTTTTGAAATAGAATCAGAAGTTCGGAAAGTGAGCCGAGGAAGGCGGTTAATGAATTGGTTACGACACATGTGCTGCACTTTGAAATGTAGATGTAAAGTGAGAAGGTAAAAAAATTTATTTTTCACTATACTGATCTCATCGCTGTCAAACTTTCCTTCCAAATTTGCCTATATTTAAGAACTTTTCTTGATACATAATAAGATCTAATTTTAAGCAAACTTTTCGCACGAGTAGTGCTTTAGTGTGAACTCCAATTACATTTGCGCACGGCATCTTTATTCGATGTAATGGCAATCTTCCGTAGATGTTTGTGCCTGCATAATTGCAAATGAATAAACAAATTGATATCTAAGTTTACAAATGACTGTACGCCTCCGTAACATTTATACCTCTAAATGGTATCAATGTTAAAAAATAAATATTTATGTTAGCGTAAGGTGTTATTTATGTTAAAAAAAAGCTGCTCGGAGTCCTTTTTAAAAAATAGTCAATTTATACTACTTTCTGTTTGTAATAGTATAAAGCGATAATTCAAAATATATTATGTACAAAAAGTTATCATATTTTGTCAAGAAGCTGACAACAATTGAAAAATGTAGGTAAAAACTAACGATGACGAAAAACATTACAACTGAAGAACTCATGACTACATTTGCATGAAGATGAACAATAAGTCTCCTAGGTGTATAAACTAGGGCCTTGACTAATAGATTTGCGATAATCGTTTCCACTCGTGAGCGTTCGTGAATATTTCATGCACTATTGTTGCAGAGCATCATGGTTACAGACTGGTGTGACGAGGGGTCAAATATGAGTGCAGATGGGAAATTCAACAAAGTGGTACTCACCGCTTCTCAAGGTGTCTCTTGGTTCGACTAGGAACTCGTTCTCTAGGAACTCGATATCTCTTCTCACGTCAAACGATACCATGAAAGGAAAGCGTCAGTCGGAAATGCCACTCACGGCCCTATCGCTCAAGTTTGGTAATTAGGTATGGGGGCTCGGATTATCAGGAGAAAAGCCGTTCTGTGAGACGTTTGAAAAAATCTTAGCGCCGCCGCCGTGTGAAGGCTAATTACCTTTTATTATGGCGAACAATTAAATTGCACCAGTAAACAAGATTAGGGAACAGTAAGAACACACTTGCTATTTTGCACTGAAATGACATTGAGTGAAAAGGACACGAAAGGTGGATGGAGAGTTCTTGAATCTATTGAGTGAAAACAGCTATAAAGCCAACAGCAAAAAAGTGGTTATACTGCATTGAGCGCCATGGATAAGAAGTGTAAATGAGGAAGCCGTAGTTGTCTGGTTGGAAGAGGTTCCAAAATCGTTCCAACCACAGACGGTAACGTTTTTTTTTTTTTTTTTTTTTAGGGGGGGGGGGAGAACATTAAACCTGCCTTGGACTCAAATTTTCTCACGTTTGCGTGGTGAGGAATTATGGATAGTGGGTTACCAGGACATGGTGTTTACCGCGTCATCTGACCGTGGTTCAATAGCCCGTTGTGTTGCTCAAGTTCGACATAAATTCCATCTACCTAGATTATATTTTCTCGGCCTTAGTAGCTTTTAAAAGAGTAACATATCAGCAACCAAAATATTGCGAATTCGAAAGTAGGTCCAACCAAAGAATGTTGTGTGCGTGGAGCACTTTTGTCGTGGCTTCAATTGTTCTCACGTTGGCGTGTTAATGAGTTCGGGATAGGAGTCGACCTCGCCATCAAACAGTGGTTTAAAATTACGAGGTGATGTACTCGAATTTATCCTTTCGGTATTGATCTCTCACCTTCCGCCAGTGTGCTCTACCACGTTTGCGCCAGTTCGACTGAAATTCACTATCCTTTTATAAGTACGTTTTACATCTATAAAGATTTAACTACAGCTTGAGCTTAATATGGTTAGTTCGAGCTTCTATACGTAATTTTTCATTTATTAAAAGTGACATTTTCATATTCTAACTTCTATTTCAATTAATACAATGTGAATCTTTTATTTGACTTCATTTGATGCATACTGTTTTTCAGCTGGTGTTTCAACCTGGAGCCCGACGAATAAATATCACATTGTTTCGACATAGCTACAATAGAAACATGTTAAACACCCACATCCATAGAAAATTATACAAGGAAACATTTCAACGTGGATTCCGTATTACAGTCTATCTACTTGAAGGCTACTTACCTCCATCAACACAAATACAAAAGTGAATAGTATCCTGTGAAGGTGTGAAGGACAAAGTGAAGTCCGATGAAAGAAGTAAGTGAGGATTTAATTTCATAGATCCTCAGCTTAGAGCTGAAACTCATTAACTGAATTTTTCCCGAAGAAGCTAAATGCCCATTTTCATGAGGTTGAAAAATACAGTTTGACATATACATAAACAATTTTGATCAGTTAATGAGTTTCTTTTCTTAGCCGACGATGTAATGTTGAGCCTATAACAAAGTTAAGGCGGAATTAAAGGAATATTAGTGCTTAACGGAAGCGGCTATATATTCAATTCTCCTTGTCGGTGTCACAGCGAAGTTTCAAGTAATTAGCAAAACTGACCTGAACTTGGACAAAACATCTTGTCATTAGAAGAAAAAAAAAACTGACTAGATCTGAAACACTGACTCTCTTCATCATCAAAAATTCGGCAATGTCAGGAAGTCAAGATATCTCGTCATTTGCATACCTTAAATAAGGCTGAATCGGGATAGAATTCCCTCTTTTTTTAACTTCCTCTCATGAATTCTTCTTTGTCAGTAAAATGTTCTTTCGATGTGTTTGACCATATCTGGTTGGATAGTTTTTTGTGTTTAATTCTGCTTGGTAAATATGGCCTTTGCGCGAGGAAACTCACCGACAATCAAATCAAGAGCTTCAATCGAATTTTGAGAAACCTCGTTTTGTTAACAATAATTTCTTTTCGAGGGAAGAAAATTGACAAAACAAAATCTAGTCAATTAAAATTGAATAAAAAAATATTTAATGGAGTATTATTAGTAAACAACGCATTCGAACAAATGAAATTTTAGTATCAGTAAGCAACATGTGTAATATTCAAGAAGAAAATACTATATAAATATTTGAACCAAAAAGTTTTTATTCCAGACAAATATATTGCAATAATCAATGTCTCGGTACAATTGAAGGTCTAAACGAAATTATGGTATTATATTTGTAATTTTGGTAAGGACTGAAATATCGAGGTATTCTAATAAATGAACGAACAATTTTAAAAACTGTTTCAATTTCTATGGTGTACCTGATGTTCATTTCTGTTCTCTTCCAGTGAAGCCAAGACATGGAAACTGTTACCACCTGTCAAGCGATGTGAGGCATCCAGGTCCTGAAGAGCTCTGCGGCTGCCCCCTTGTGTCCGTCCTCCCTCCTTTCTGTGAATATGTCAAAATTCCTACGGGCATGAGGGGATCAGTTCGTGGAGTTTCCGAAGGCCTGATGTCTTCATGGACTCGACTCATCCATCAGCTTCGTTTTTGGGGATGCCGTCAGGCAGATCATCAATCGAATGTATTAAAGATCTAATAAAAACATTCTACGACCCCAAACCGACTCTCGTCTCCTTTCAGAATGCTGAATCGAAATCAAAATCACATTTGAACCAAAGAATGAACTTTGGGTCGCTGTTGCCCAGTTGGAAGAGAAACGGAATAGCAACTGGAGGGTTGCGAGTTTGAATCTCGATCCGACGGATGTCCGTCATCTGCTTTAGCGTTGGAGCATGTTAAATCTGTCGTGTCCTCAAATGTCCTTCTGTTGGTGTGGTAGTTTGGGGAATGGGGTTTAAGCTGGTAGTTAACCCTCCTGGTGGTTATCTCGACGAGGTATCTTGCAAATAAGAAAAATTTACTCGATTTTGATGGTCTCTATATATCTTGTACACTGAAAAAGCTGATAAGATCTTGATCTCGTTATCCTGAAAACGTATAAAATCTATATATATAAAATTCAAATACCACTCACTGATTACTGTATCTCAAGAACTACAAATCCTAAAAAGTTGAAATTTTGCAGGGCAATTCTTCTTATACCGTAGGGGTGCACTAAGAAAGGATTTAGAAAAATTCGAATCGGAAGATGCCTAAATTTAACCTAAGGCCTAAGCCAAAAGCAAATCGAAATCGCCATAGAAATAACATTGAGTGTAAAACGATTACTATACGTAGCTCTGATTGCTTAACCAGTGTTGTTCGAAAAACAATTTTTTTAAAAAACAAATTAAATTATAAGATTCATGTTTGAACTGACTTTTTACTTCTTCCCATGATGAAAATAATATTTATAAATATTTGATTGATGAAGAAAGAATATTTAAGGCATTTAATTTTACATAACTAACATTTTGTAATGGAACACGGAAGCCTAAAAATAAAACTCATTGAACATAAAAGCGTAATTTTGCTTTTCGGTATCTGGCAACGTCAGAATTAAGGGAGATCCGTAAAGAAAAACCCAAAATTCTTATTATTCATTTTACATAACCTATTTTTTTAGCGATAATCAAACACATATATTAAAAGAATAATCAATAAAAATTTTAATTTTCATTAACAATTATGTTTTATGTTACGATTTTAATATGTTTTTTCAGCCGATATACACATTTTTTATAAACTCTACTCCTGTACCAATTTTCAATATTTTTGTATGAAATAAATTTTTACAATATTGTTATAGTATATGCAAAAGACCTAGGGAGAGATGTTTTAAAATTTATTTACGAGTTTTCATTAAAAAAATTATTTAACTCATTATACGTTAAATGTCTATAAAAATATCCAATTTTTTATGTTTATTAATTTTTATAAATTTTTGTGATTTATTCATACAAAAAAGCTCTTTCTGTGTCTGCTAAACAGTTATTCAATACCTACAAAATGTAAACAGTTTAACTCTAAGTGCATTTATCAAAAAGCCTTAGTACTTTGAACATTGGCAAAATTGCGAAAAATTGATTTTGAGATAATCGCACAGAAGCTAACGAAAACAGCTTACTTTTTGCAAGTACTATTTTTTTTAGTAATTTCTATTACATTAAGACTCTTGTCAAAACAAAAGTTTTTACCATAAGCTCGTATATATTTTTTTAAAGCCAGTTTTATCTCTGATGACAGCTGAGTAATTTGTGATAATTCACTGAAAAATTATTAATTTCTTGTTTAATGAACTGAAAAAAATATATATTTATAATTGATCAGTACTATTTTAAAATAAACCACCACTGGAAAACCACACCTTTTTTTCGACAGCTATTTTTTTCTGTAAACGAGCCTTTTTTTGTATTGATACGCATGCGACGAAATTTAGAGCTATTTTTTCAATGTGTTACCTTCAATGGCGTCACCACATGTTTTACATGAGGACATGCATTTTGTCCTTTAGCTTTCACCGATTGATAGAAAAACCAGGAGCCTACACCCTAAGGGCATTTAAAATGTTTTGGATAGTCGTTGGTAGATACACTATGATATAATGTTGCATAAATGGAGGTTTTCATGGAAACCGAAGCCAATGGTTGGCAGTCGATTATGAAGTTGGAACGTCAAATAAAAGTTAAAAAGCAGCTGTTAGCAATTTCTTTCGACTCAGAAGAAATTTTGTCCATTTATTCTTGAATATCTGATGCGTCGTTTTATCCAATAAACCAAAAAATACTTTTTTAAATTATTTTTTCGAAATTTGGGGTTTGAGTCTCTTTTAATGTTTTATTTTTTAATTTAATTTAGAATTCTTTGTTTTGGTATTTGAGTTGACAGCGAGATGTTGCGGTCATATTTGAGGATTCTTTTTTCTTATAAATCCTCATTGTTTTTATCAATATTTTTCGTTTTTTGTCGAATTGTCCTATTTCAGAATATATTCAGGAAATCGAAATATAACACGTTAGAACAGATTTTTTTTTTCATAATTCTGCATTTTTTTCAGGGATTGGAATTTTGTTTCCTTTTGCATTTATATGAAATATTATTCAGGAGTTAGATTTTAATGATTTATTTATTTCCTGCAAACTATCACTAGATATTGATAATTCCTTGGAGGTATATGTATATTTCGACCAACTTTCTTTACATCTTTGGTTAAATACGTAATGGTGTGCAGATTGCTGTATCATAAAATAAAAAACTATACACATCCAAATATTTTTAAAGCCTGTAATTTCTTATTTTAAAATAACAAGTAAATTGAAAAAAAATCCTCAAATGATCCGCTTCGTGTTGGTACATCAAAGGCAAGCACGTGCTTGTGCTCGCTCAATTTGGGCGGCTTTTATTGGTTCCCTTGTTCGACGTTCAGTCAATCACCAAGGCCATCGTTAAGAAACGGGTCAGGGATCGGAACATAGAAATGTTTATTTTTCTTCGGATTTTAAAGTGATGCTGTTATTTAAGTAGTCTATTTGTTCGCGTTGTTTGTTTTGCTATACATCGTTGACGATTAAAACTTAATTGTAAAAATGTAATCTGCCCACATTAATATCAAAATTGATGTGTCCATCCATGCGTATTTAGATGAAATAGTGGTCTTGGGGAACTTATGGAATTTGCCACACGGGAAGTCAGAAGTTTTTGCAATTTTTGTGTCCAGCCCGAATTTTAATATTCAATCTACATTTTTTAATTAATTTATTGGAATTTAATTATTATTGTTTTCTTTGAAATGACAAGTGCATAAAGAGTTGGCAGATTCTAAATTTATTTTTTCCGCTTCCGTTTTCATTTTGCGTGGGAAGATTTGTCATCAGACTAAGAAAACAAATAAAGTTTTTACTTTAGTTATGTGGTTCTTTTTACTTATCTCCTTGATCGTTAAAAATAGAGTAAATTTTTCAACGGATTTGAAATCTGCGGAAAATTTCGCATTAGATCTATACCTAAAAATATGGTTTTCGATAAATAAATAATTTTTAAATTGAAACTTGTATTCTTTCCAATACGAACACCACTTACTGTGAAGAATGACTTTCGTTTGATTCGAGATATCAGATTTCATTTCCTACGCTCAAACCATTTCACAGCGAAGAAAAGCAAAACAAATAAAAAAACTTATTGACTGCCATTGTTAAGTACTTTTTTGTAAAATCGGGATCGTTAAAGATAGATTGAAAATTTCAACAGATTTGAAGTCTGTGGAAAATCTCTAAATCTAAACCCCTAAATCTCTACTTCACATTTAATTTACTTTTAATAAATAATTTTTCAATTAAATATTTATATTTTCGCAAGAGATTGTGACGACACGCCGATTGGATCTCTTCGCAATTCGAATTTGACAATGACGTGGTCATTACGGCGTTGCCCGTGGTGTTTGTTTGTGAAGCAATTCACAGTTCATAATATTCATAATTTGGTTTGCGAATAGGCTACGAATTTCCATTTGGTTTGTGAGGCAAACCAACGCCATGATTGCTGTTATCCAATAGGCTTCGCAAACCAAATGGGAATTCTTAGCGATCACCTCGCAGTGGCTAGTTTAAGATAAATATAAGGTGGATATTTAAAATGTATTTAAACTTTTTTGAAATTGAAGAAAATTTAAAATTATCCCACTGAAATATTAATAAGTTTTGCCGAAAAATGCCGAATTGAAAGAAACATTCAATATGTTGTAACATATGAGGGAAATATTCAGTCAGAAATTTTTATTTTGTAGGGAATAATCTGCTTAATTTCAATTTTGCAAGAACGTATTCCGTCGCAGTATTGAAAACATGGTTTGTTCAAAATTGTACAGGGATAACGATGAAGAAGATTATTTTCCGAAGCGGCTATTAGTTTAGGGTTTATTAAGTGTCCAAGTAGGAAAAGCGTAATTTCTACCGTGTGTGAGCAAAAGACGTACACATTTTCAGTCCTTTGGTTCCTGAGAATATTTTCCATCACGGGTGTCACCCAATGTCGCTTTTTTTTTTAAACTTTCCTTCCTATTTCTCTTTACTAAATTGTCAATAATAATATACGCTGCACTCGCGATTATGCGCCAACTTCGTAAAGAATGGGACCTTTAAACAATTTGCAGTTTAACTTCAACACACAACCAACCAGATTGATCGCGAGCACATGGAACATTTTGTGTCCGAGCTGTCAAATCAGAAAAACCAGAGAGATTGATTAACCAAACCTGTCTCCGGGTTTAATCAATCACCGATGTTTAGCTCGGCTTGTCCGGTGTGGACGGGGCTTAACAGGCCTCCCAGAGGCAAGTAAGGCCAGCCGCACACCGGAGAGACCGAAAAGAGACCCGCGATACGATGTCGATTTCAGGTTTCTAGTCCTCAGTGGATATCTCTACGCGACGACAAATTATAAGCACATCGCAGAAACATGCGACCGGGTTCGACGCATGCGCATTTCAGTTGTTTACAAAAAAAAAAAAAAACTGCCAAAGTTTGTTGTTTATTCATACATCATGGTGGATTCCTGGGATGACGATGCGATGGAACAACTCTGTTCAACTGGAAACAAATATACAAGAAAATTTTAAATGGGAGACTTTCACAATCATACCTTTTTATGTCATTATTAATCAGAGTATGCCGCTTTAAATCCAAATGATTAAAAAAAAAATAACACTGATTTAAATCAAAATTTTACATTGAATTTTTCTTTCTGTTATGTTTAATAATGAAAATGAAATACTGAACAAGATGTATGTTAATTTATTCAAATAAGTTTAAAACTTTGATCATACTGAGTTCACCCCAGAATTATATTGAAAATCATCCTCCCTTTGAATAAATAACAGTACTTGCTGATTGGGATCATAATTACCAGACAAATATTTTCATCTTGGGCCACTGACCAATAGATGTCCATCAGTGGTAATTTTGTTTTAAACATTCTGTGTGACTACAAATCGCACATGGCCAATTTTAAACCATTCGCCATGTGTTGAGTGAAGATGCTCGAAATATATTCACTCAAATTATTACAATTATGGAAGCGTGCTTTGTTCCAAGATGTTTATTTAGCATTGTAGTCTGTTCATAAAAAATTTAAAGACACTCAATGAAAAAATGTTCTTTAGTATCACAAAGCATTCAAATTTTGCACATAAATCTTAATAATTAATTGCCCATTTTAATTTTGTTACATTGGTTCAATTCATATGGAGAAATTTCATACATTGATCCCTCAGAATTCTTTACATTATCTGGAATAAATATTCAATATTTATGGAATTTATATTTGGAATGTAAAAGTGAATTCACTCATCTGATAATTGAGTATGCTGAGAAAAGATTATGGGAGATAATAAAAATAAATTCTTCGAGCCAGATAATTTTATTTAAAAAACCCTGTGCTACTCAGAGTATTTCAGCTAGTATAACAAATAAGGAAATTATTAATTTACATAGGAGACAGAATAATTTAATAGGGTTACTTGAATCAAGTAAATTTATATTTCATATTAAAAAAGGAGTATTTAAGGAATTTTTATTTGGAATGTAAAAGTGAATTCACTCATCTGATAATGGAGTATGCTGAGAAAAGATTATGGGAGATAATAAATTGTTCTTTGAGCCAGATAATTTTCTTTAAAACCCTGTGAAACTCAGGGTATTTCAGCTAGTATAACAAATAAGAAAATTATTAATTTACATAGGAGACAGGATAATTTAATAGGGTTACTTGAATCAAGTAAATTTATATTTCATATTAAAAAAGAAGTATTTACTCAAAAACCATATAAATCATCTCTACATTATGAAATTGAAAATATATAATAGGTTTACTGAGAGAGAAATTTAACAGAAAAACAAGCAAATTTGAAAGTAATTAATATTAATGAAGAAATTCAATGTGGTTAGTTGGAATATTGAAATGATATTTACTTGAAAAATCGACTTTCTTCGCAACATTTTGCCAAGTTTTCTCCAAAGCATTCCGGTTAGCATGTTCCGGGAGAAACTGATTGTAAATGAGAGGAAAACTTTCTATCACCCCAACAAAAAAAATGTTGAAATCGGGGTTGTCGCTCATTACACTGCCCATGTTCTTGACTTCAATTTCAATGCAAAACTCTCTGTCGCCTGTCTTTTTGGTGTGCGGTTATAGCGAGTGGAAGCTTGTGGGTTCTGACGACTAGTTATCGCGTGTCGCTTTACAATCTCTCCGGTGTGCCTAAAAAGGCGACTTTTTTCAGAACATTAACATTGAAAATCGTCAAAAGCAACTATTTTGGCAAAAAACGGGAACAATTTTCATCGCAAGGCGAGTTTTTTTCGGAAAATAACCGAAATAATCGATGATTGTGTTGTGGTGAAGTGGCCAAAGAATTAACTGTAGATATTTATACTTCCTTCAAAAAATTCTCAAGATGGGAAAATTTTAGAGTGGTACAAGAAAAACAAATGCGAAAACAAAACCTTTGACAAACATACATCAACACGTTGGTTGACAATGTGACCAGCGGACGAAAGGCTATTAGCTCAATGGCCTGTAATTGTTGATTACTTTTTGGACTTCATTCCATCTAAACAGCCAATACTGATGCAGTCTGAGAAATACAAAAGAATTAAGATATTTAAAATATGCAGACATTAAAATTGAGTTACAATTTGTATTTGAAAGTGCTGAGCTATTTGAACCTTTTCTGAAATTTTTTTAAACATCAGCACCACTTATTCACATTTTATACGCCGAAATGAGGGTATTAATGATAAAACTTGGCGGCAGAATTTGTAAGGACACAAATGTGAATGAAGTTATTTGTATTGAGCAATTGTTGCCATAGCAAAGGTATATTGTGGCTAAAAAATGAGGGACTTGATCATTGATCTAAAAAGTTCCGATCAAATTACGTGTAAACATAAAATGCAAGCACACTTATTTAGCAGCATTTAACTATCTTAAAAAAAAAGCTTCATTGCGTAGTGGAAAATTCCTCTGAAAGTTTCAATGTTTACAACGAGTTGAAGTTTCTAAAGAAAGGAGTGTAAAGTATGCATGCAATATTGCAAGAGCCTTATCATTTCTTGATATCGATGAAGTAAAAGTAAGAAACGTATGGCTTCTTTTGCAAACTGACTTTGTATCTCCCAAAGATGTAAAACACGTTAGAATTGACAACATATGGAGAAGCAAAATCAAAGAAATAAATGCAATTGGTGAAAAAAAAAATCAAAATGTAACATCACTTCTGAAAAAGCTTGTCTTATTCTCAGTCACGGTAATAGTGACATTGAGAGAGGTTTCTCGATTTCACAACGTATCCTCTCAGAAGAGAAGTCGAAGTCTGATAAAATGTTAAATGCCAGATTGAATATCCGAGATGGAATAAAGGAATTTGAGAATGTTTCGAAGGTATCGATAACCAAAAGGCTTTTGAATATGGCATACACTTCTAAATCCTACTTCAAGTTTTTGGAGGAGCAAAAGAAATTAAAGCAACAGAAAACAAAAGATAGAGAGAAAGAAGAAAACTAGAATTGTTAGAAAAAGAATTACACGAGAGAGAATAAACAATTTCAAATATGGAAGCTATAAAGCCGATTCGTTATTAAAGGAAGGGAATGACCGCTTAAAAAAAGCTATAGAAAAGCAAGACCCCGTTCTAATGCGCATTGCTCAAGGAATGCTTTAAACAGCTGAACAAATTCGTCGAAAAGAGAAGGAGCAAGAAAGGAAAGCAAGTACACTGAACAGTGTTGTTCAGAAAAGAAAATATATACCCCCCCCCCCTATTGATCATCTTTCAAAAAATCATAAATCTAAAAAAATTGACAATGAAAAATGTACAGTGCTAATTTTGTATAATTGAAGAGACTATAATCTATATTGGCTACTATTTTTCACATATAAGGCAACTAAAGCGACTATTTTCAAAGGTAAGAACCACTGGGAAGCCTGTGTATAAGGATTTAACTGCCGAAATTTGACATGATTCTGTGCTGTTAAAACGCAAATCTTACCAGTTTATACTGGGAAAAAATAATAAATGTGATCGATGGACAAAATTTGATTGTTTGTTGAGTTGGTTAGCTGGATTCCAACCTAATAATGTCAAACCTAACGAGAAAATTCCATAAATTTGATTAATGATGCATTTTTTCAGCAAGAAGACAGTGATGAAATATTATACTTCAGTGTAATAATTGAACAGCTAAAATTAACATTATTATCGAAACACATGTATTCAACAGAGTTTCTTCTTGCAGCAAAGTTTTATTTTTGCTATCCTGCATCTTATAATTTTATACGAAATTCTAAAATTTTAATTTTACCTCATCCTGTATACATTAAAAAACTGTCTAATTCTTTAAAGGGCCCGAGTAGTGCTTCCAACAATAATCATGTTATGTACCTTCAAAAAAAGAGTGAAATGCTATCTCCCCATGAAAAACTTGTATGCCTTCTTATAGATGAAATTTATGTAAATCAAAGCTTAAATTATAAAGGAGGAAAACTGCTAGGAAAAGCAGAAAATGTCAATAAACAAGCTAATACTATACAAGCATTCATGATCACATCTTTATTTTCAAAGTATAAAGAAATGGTTGCCTTGGTTCCCATGAAGAATCAAACAGCTGATGACCTTTATTGTCAAACACTTAAGGTCCTAAAACTGCTATATGACTGCAGATACAATGTTTTATGTTTAACCCGCCTTCTCATAACATTTAAAAAAAAGGTAGTGCATCCTGAAACAGTACCTCTAAGGTGATGTGGAAAGCTGTTCTAACATTAAAATTTAACTATGTAAACTTCATTATTAAGATGGAACTATATGAAAATTTAACGATGTTCAGTTTTTCTCTAATTTGTCTGTTTCTGGAACAATTTCTTCTCAAAACACTGGATAATCTAAAATGTAAACCAAAACGCATGCTTTCGACTGATCTTTTCTCATTGAAATTAATTCAAAGCTTTTTCTATGAAATATAAGTTGTTTCGCATGTGCTATTTTCACCCAATATTTATATTACTTAATCTTCAATATTAAAAACTCATTCAGTAAAAAGAACCTGCCGAAAATCTTGTGTTTATTTAGCGTCCCGCATAGGAATGAACGTTTGTTGCATCAACAACAGAGCTGCGGAGAGGCTGTCGACTGTGACGTCATGAATCCAACATTCAGGCCTAGAGAGTGACTGTCCTTTTGCGCACGGCCTCGTTTTAAGAGAGTTAATTTTAAGATCGGTGTCTTATTTTTCGGTATTTCGCTGAAACCATCTGGCTTTGGAGATGGTTCTGAGGGTGGTAGATACAGAGGCGGCTCTATCCCATGATAGTACTTTACGCAAGTCTAACTTGATTGGCTAGTTTCACTTGCTTGGCTTCACTTGGAAATCTCGCCAATCTGAATGTTGCAGTAACCATTTGATGTTGAATATGCGCGTTGTTTCGTAGAAATACAATACATACACTAGCTCCTCAGCGTACAGCGTAAGTGTCCGACAAGTTGACTCTGATTTGCTCCTCATATATATGTTGTATGGTTAGTAGAATTTCTTGCCAACTTATATCAAGGGTACTTATACTTTAAAGAGCTTCTTTTAGTGAAGCAACGATGGCCTAATGGCTAAAGTCACCCACCTTCAGATTAACGTCGGCAGCGGAAGATGAGTTCCCGAGTTCGAACCCAGTTAACGGAAATACTTTTAGACCCTCCAAATTATTAAAAAAAAATTCCAATTTAATTCCTTTTCATTCTAATTTATTTTTCCTAATTTTTAAAACCCTTTTCATGTTTTTACAAGCTTCCGTTGATTTTACATAAATAATCTAAGAACCACTCCTGAACTCACTACCAGCTGATATTTTTCCGCACCTCTGCCGTCCCCTTTGCTTTAGGATGATGGTGTCGTATCCAGCGCTGGCTTAGGACCATTCTGATGTAACAAAAAGCATACATAAAACACTAACTTATATAATTATTAACTTATATAATAAAAGGATACAATTTTCGGCTCCCACCTCTACCCACCCATAGCCATGGATCTGAAAAGAAAAGAAGAAAGCAGAAAGGAAGAGATAAATCGCCAACAATTATAAACCTTGATGACATACGTATCTAGGTCATGTGATCCGATTAGCCAATCAAGTTGGACTTGCGTAAAGTACTATCATGGGATTGAGGCGCCTGTGTACTTTTGTAACCGATTCCTTGGATGAATACAACAACAACTACTTGAGTACTTCCGGTACTCATATGAATACTTCCGGTACTCACATAAAAGTATCGAGTACAGCGGTTACTTTTAAGTATCGAATACATGAGTACTTTTGTACTCGAATACTCCCATCACTAGTTTAACATTTAACACAAGGATTCGGTCTGTCTTGATTCTAGCTGCCGTTGCCGCCGTGATTTTTTGTCTCATGTTCTTCGGAATTAGCTCTGATTTCTAGCTGAAATTCCCCAGTATCCAGTAATTTTTTTCATCACTGATTTTAAAGCGTATTATTTATGTTCCCTTCGGATTAATTACTAAGCGAAATTCAAGTACTTTTTGTTTGTCATATTTAGTATTGATTTCATATTGTCATTTCTGTTCATTAACGTTTTATAAAATTAGGATTCCCTCTAATCCGCCATTTTTTTATTTCGCTAATTTGTTTTATATTTATTCTTCTAATTAGAGTGTATTAGCAATTCATTGAATTAACTGTATACTGTAATAATCTGTTTGTTTTTAGTTTAGTTAATAAGCGTTTGACAAAATTAGGATTATCGTTCATCCCTCATTGTTTTTATTTTCATCGCT
Source organism: Metellina segmentata (assembly GCA_947359465.1). Classification (NCBI taxonomy): domain Eukaryota; kingdom Metazoa; phylum Arthropoda; class Arachnida; order Araneae; family Tetragnathidae; genus Metellina; species Metellina segmentata. The sequence goes on from OX375877.1 coordinate 14,957,360, forward strand.
GATTTTGATGCATAATGTTTCTGTGTTCTCATCGGATTAATTACTAACCGAAATTTAAGTATCAATTTTTTATTTGTAGGTTTGAGTTTGTACTGTCATTTTCTATTCATTAACGTATAAAATTAGGATTCCCTCTGATCCGCCATTTTTTTATTTCGCTAATTTGTTTTATATTTACTCTTCTAATAAGAGTTTTCTAACAATTCACACACATTTCACTTCAATGCATTTCGTTTGGATTAATTAACGATTGGATAGTTGTTTTGGTTTATTGGTAAATTGATATTTCATAGAATTGTCAAGTTTTCTTGTGATTTTATCTTGGACAAATTTAAGGAGTTTTGATTAATTTATTTTGTTTTTATTGGTTCACTCATAAAGCAGCATGGTAGGAATTAATCATAAATGTAGGAAGGAATTAATCATTTATGTTGACACATCAGATTTAAAATGTACCTTGTGTCCAATAACTGTAATCTCCAGAAAATCTTTGGAAGAACACATGTCTGCATGATTTAACTCTGCAAAGTGAAGAGTTAAAATTCCAGTCAAAAGAATTCATGGCTTGGAAAAATGAAACCGAAAAAGAAACATCTTCCATATTTGTAAAGTGGAATGGTGTTCTTCAATAGGGCTAAAGAGAAACTAGATTAGCTTTTAATGTAAATATGACCAAAGCCAATATTGCTAATGTTGCAATAATCAGATTGTATAACTACAGAAAATTGTATGACTTAAGACATTTACCAAACTAAAAATTGGTTTGCAATTTCTTCAAATGTTATCAGTGCTGTAGTAGTAAAAAAAACAGAGTATGCCTGAAAAAATTTTTCCATGGGGAGGCGAAACAATGTACTTACTATTTACACTCTCCACGGGGAGCAAAAAAACATGTACACACATGCACATGTTTATATATAGGAAATCCATAAGCCAGGGGGTTGACCGCCTCCCTCCTCCAAATTATGTACCAAGCTGATTTCTTAAAATATAAACTTTTCTTTTGCTTCTGTAGCTATCTGCGTTACTCGTGATGTTTCATAGGAAACGCAAAGCGTGTACGTAGTTTTTGAGAAAAATCAGAGAGTATACGCGGTGTATACCCTCCACTACAGCCCTGGTTGTTATGCAGGATGTTTACAAGGACATCATATTTTTTGGAATAACTTAAATAAAACATTTTTACTTTCATTGTGTACTCAATTAATGACATTATTTATGGACTATGATATCGGTCAAATGACTGCCAGCACTGCAAATTTAGTCTTTCGAACAACTTTATTTTTTCAGACCATTTTCCCTTTAAAGCTTTTACTGGATTAAATTGTCATTTACTTAGGAAGATTCAGCACATTTTAGCAAACAATTTAATCAAAATGCATTATCTATGATGGAGACTTCTAGAAAATTACTTTGGGTTGCATCATGTGCCTTCAAAACAAATACATGTAAAAAAGATTTTCGAAACACTGTTCTCTGGAAGATATAAAAAAGTATGACTGACTACTTACAGAAAAGTTCTTAAGAAAACATTGAGGGACCTCTGATGACATTACACACAAGTAGGCTTTCTCCAAACACAATATGGAAAAAATTTGGATTTTCATCCAAACTCTAAATGACTTCTTTATGCATGCAGTCACCTGGTCTATATTATGTTCCACAAAAAGTACAATTAGTTCAGTTCTAAAGTTCAATTTAAATTACAAAACAGTTGAATCCAGAAAAATTACTAAGTTACCAAGTCTCAATTTTAACAATACTTGCGTGTACCATAGACAGCATTGGCAATCTTGAATAATTATTAAAATCATAACTAAAGATGTAGATATAAATGTTCTGATACAAATTGTCAGCTACATTTAATATTTTCAGAATGATTTGCAAGACACTGACATTGCAACGACCATCTCACGGGTGTAAGAATCATAGCAATTGCGCATGCGTATGGAGTTGGAAATTTTTAACTGCATGTTTGGTTCGGGGGAAAGATAGGCCAAATTTGGTAATTTATCGCTTAAAATACGGATTTTTTGAGTTTGCTGCCAGATGTTAAAGTAATAAGTACGGCCAGTTTAGTATCCTATTCTTATAGTTTAGTATAAGTACGGTTTGTTTACGACCAGTAAATAAGTATTAAGTACTATCTATTCTATACTATCTTTCTACGAAAAGTTAATTTGTGTAAGTTCATAATTTAAAAGTTTATTTAAATGCCAAACACACACATTATGAGTTTCTGAAAAATAAATTATTTTATAATTAAATTTAATGCTGAAGCATGAAAAATAATAAGTTGTCATCTTTGACGCTAGAGTTGTGGGTGTTTGTCTGAGTACATAAGAGCAATTTATTTCTTTTACCAACTCCATCTTCCACTGTTTAAATTCTGTAAGAATATTTAAATTAAAGTACAAGATCTGAAAATCAAATGATATGACAGATAATTTATAGTAGAGATGATTTCACCTAGTGAAGGTAATTATTTACCTTCAAATGATGGAAATTCCATGTGCTCTACATCCAATACTACATTATGAGCACTCGTCACATGTTCCCTCAGCTCTGTTCGTGTTGAAAATGTTTCTTCACACAATACTGCAGGGCAGTTTATGTTAGATTTTCTTTTGTTGCTGACATTAGTCACAATGTGCACCTTTTTTATGTGACGAAATAAATTTTGAAATAAATGAAAATAATGAAATAAATTTTGTCGATACTGGAAAGTTCTGTCACAAGAATAGCATTTATTCTGTTCATCCATTCTAGAATGTCAACGACAGATTCTTGGCTTGGTGCGGGGTGAAAATATCCTCGTCTTCGCCAAACAAACCATTCGTAAAGAAAGGTTTGTAACAGAAGTCCGGACCGGAATAAATTGACGCATGCGCAATCGCTATGATTCTTACACTCGTGAGATGGTCGTACATTGTAAGATATTTTTGCACGCAAACACATAAAGGTAAACAAAAAGAGTGTTACAGTTACAGTGAATATGTACTTCATTATTCAAGGTATTTTTTAATTAATGTCGTACTGGAGCAACACAACAGGCTATCATCATACAAGAAAAACAAAGAAACAAATGGTAGATAAAAACTTTTATTTTCAATTCAATAAACAAAGAACTTTAAATATCAAGTAATTCAGTAATGGTACCAAAATTTATTTTTCTGTAAATATAATTTATTATACAAGACTTAAAGAAACTTTTTGCATGGCAAAACTTAAATAATGACCATTAAGAGATTTTTCCCAGTTTTAAATATTTTTATCTTAAAACTTTATTATTTAATTAGGTCATTTAAAAAACTACTTAACATGTTGGCCATAACTCATTCACTGTTTATTTTTCAAAAGTCTGATTTCCAATAACACCTGCCTCAAGAAATAAAAACAAAACCACATAGAACACATTTTGATAATAGAAATTTCAAAAACATAAATAAGAGTACTATCCCAGATGGCCAATTAGATATCTGATGGATGTGGAACCTAAAAATATAAAGTGTGCACATCAGTACAATACAAATGAGATCAAACTCTCCTTTTTTTGTCAACTTAATGTACACCTAATTCTGTTTGGACGAGCACGAGCCTCATTTCGTGCGGATGTTTCAACAGTTTTACAAACTAATTCAGTTATTAATCGTTGTTGTTGTTAGCACGTTATATAATTCTCTGCAAGAGGCTGCCAACAATTTCATTTCACGTTCAAATTTTCCAGCGCGTTCCTCAAAAGGATCATGTTTTACAAAATTATTACCCAATTTTCTGGTCAGTTCCAGACATTCTTCTATTAAATCTGCTTTTAGAACAAGATATTTTTATTCATTATCACTACATCCTGTGGATTAGGAGTCTCCAATTACAGCCTCTAATGTTTCATCTTCGCTTAGGGAGCTTTGTCGGCTGATTCATCAATATCTTCAAATGATAGATCATCAAATCCTTCTCCACCGATTGTGTAACAATGTAATGATGTTAGGAAATTCAGATGTGTTAGCAACCAAATACAATAAAAACGTTGATGCTTAGATGTAGATTGGTAAATGAAAGCACGTGTTCCAAAACGCATACACTAGCTGTTATGCAATTAAAATTTGGGCAAATAAATTCTTAGAAATTGGCTTGGTCCACTTATGTTAAATCAAAACGACTCGCCTGAAAACAGAATTAGGTGTGCATTCACAAACAGGAAATGTTTGACACAAAAATAAATACACTCAGGGTAGAGTCACATCAATTGAACCCATGTCATTTACAGCTTGCAAGCCACTAACGCCATGAGAAACCTCCTGAACCACAACAGCCCCTTTTCAGTGGCAGATTTATACTTCTCTGCCGCCTAGGACAACCGGCAACTTGCCTTCAGCAATGATATCACCTCCCTTTTACGCTTTCTCCCCATAAGTATATCAATAGCTCAAAATCATTAGTAGGTACTACCCTAATTTTGTTCAACAGTGGTTTGGTATAACCAAAGCCAGATCGACAAATAACATTGTTTATTATAAAATATATGAGAACTTAGAATAAAATTTGAAACAAACAATCAGCAAAACAACTCGTACCAATATTTCAATAACAAATATTGAGAAAATACTGTATAGTTGACTATATAAGGAACTGTATTTAAAATAAAAACTTGGTTCTCAAACAAGCGTATTCTCAGTTATGGGTGAGTTGGGTACTTAAATTATGCACTCCCCTCCTGTGCTATTTCCTTGTATACAATGCCATTCAAAATTCAAGCATGTTATTAGTGTTTTTAAATTGGTTGATTTTAATTTATTTTTATTGTGCATTTGTTATTTTTCCAAAACTTTTTGCTGTCCTGGACTATAGCCCACCCCTAAATCTGCCACTGCAACTCGCCCCCTTTAAGTTAAATCGAACTTGCTGGCACATACTGAAAGCAATGGGCAGAATTATACAGGAAAGAATCATTCATAAATTTTATAAAAAACTTACATCCTCCATGTGCTTAGTATGTATCCTATGCACATTTGTTTTCTAAGATAAAGATAATTATACTAAACATGGCGTTTCTTTTAACACGAGAAATGCATATAGAGCCTTCATGCAGTGTTCCAGCCTAAAACTCCCCGACCAGTGAATTGAATTTGAAATTTTATGACTGAATTATTTGGGTTATACTAATTATTCTGGCCTGACTGAAATGGAACCAGGAGGAGAGCAGTTTACCTAGAAAGACAGAAATGTACAGAGTGAAACCCAACAATAATATTCATGTTTGCTTCACCGCTTTTCATTATATTTACAAACGTTATGTTCCTCCTCCCAGTTTGATCACTGGATTAAAATCATGATTTTAAATGAGCATACCTTAAAACATTTTAATAAATCAATTAATTGAGTAAGATTTTATGAGACAAAATTGTAAGAAATGGTCTATTAAAATATAATCAGATGTATTCAATTTATGGACGTTCATATAATGTAATCACAAAAACTAGATTATATGTAATTATACATCAAAAAACAAACTGCTGGACAAATATCTCACTACGTCATACTAAAAGTACACTTCACTTCACAAACATAATTAAACGCTATAGCGTAACAATTCAAGATGAAACAAATTTTTCTTGCATCTATCCAACACTTAAATTTTTTCCCACCGAGTTGTGCAGTTTTCATATCTGCTATATCAAAAATAACTTTTCAAAATTGGAGGAGATTGTACAACTTACTTTTCCGTTAACTTTTTTTTATTCTTCCACTTTCAATAGAAAGACCGTTGGAATCCATCAGTTTCTCTCCTCGAATGTGTGTGTATCTGTACAAGTACGTGCTTCAACAAACGTAAACATAAACATTAAACATCAGAAAAGGGATTTCTTCCAAATTTTCCCTACCGCTGCAGAACTAAAAAAGTTTAAAACGTATACGCCCTCTAGTGGCAATTTCTGTAAGTTTTAACATTAGGATTCTGTCTGCCTCCATCCTCTTGTAGCTATGTAGTCTGGCTGCATCAAGTTGACACCTGAGTCACGTGACTTCAAACGAGTCTATTCGTCAAATCATGACTCGGGTTTAGCGAAAACATGTGCTTCAACAATCTGTGCCCATAGCACCGTTTCTGGCTCTTACGTTTAACGCTCCATGCCGGTAGTGATAATAACCGGTAGTATAATTAAGATTTGTAGAAACAAGTACAGTAAAACTTCGATTAACCTTCATTGTCGGGACCGAGACCATGACGGTTAATCGAACAGGCGGATAACAGAAAAACTTAAGACCACAACCCACCCCATCCCTTGCATATGAACGAATGATTAAAATGCTGAACTGGAAATACATTGTACATACACTCATTGCCATAAAAATTTGCGCCCCAAGAAATAATTGTGGGATTGTAACGAAACTTGGCATGAAGGTACATGTTGGCCAGATATGCAAATGATTAGAAATGATTGCGCATTGCGTACCAAACCTCCTGTCTCAAGTTTGATTCTATCTTACAACAAAAAGTCCCTTTCAGGACTATCAATCACCAAAACATGGATCTTTCAACTGATATTCAGGAAACGATTGCAAGTTGTACTTACGAAGGAATAATCGAAAATGCTACACAAAACTGAAACGGAAATGTCTGAACTGGACAAGCACATCTCAATGATACATGATATGTTTAAGATGAACATCTCGGACCAGGAAACTATTGTCTTTGGAGCCCAACTGGAGAGATTCAGGATGCAGCACACCGAATTGAAAGGTCAGTGCGAGCTATTATCACTTGCAGCTAGGGAAAAGATGACCACTGCCAAATCCAAGCGGCAAGCCAAAAGGCAAACCGACTCTGAAAATACACCCAAAAAACCCAACTTAACCAAATCCCCAACTAAGCAACCCAGCTCAACGTCGCAATCGATCGAGAACATTGATGAAATCCTTGATGAGATAAATACTCCCCCAAAAATGCCTCCCATAATCATTCAAATTGACAAAAATTTCCAAAAAGTACTCGCTGGAATCATCACCCAAAACCCAAATTGAATCGGAAAACTTTCGGGTGAAATGCTTCGCATCCACCCAAAATCCCCTGAAGAGCATCAAGATATTACTAGCCACCTTGACAAGGAAAACATCAAATACTTTTTTCGATCAACTAAAAATCAAAGACCTGTTAAGGTTGTGATTAAAGGACTCCCCGCCTGTACTCCCTGCGCCGATATTAAATCGGAACTTGAAAACTTTGGAATCAAGACCGTGGATGTTTTTCAACTAAAACGGTCCTCTAATAAAAACCCTCTCCCTATCTTCCAAGTGCTCATGCACCCTTAAGACAACACGGGAGAAATATTCAAAATTTCCAACTTTATGGACCTAGTAATTACGGTTGAAAAATTTTATAGTCGCAAAGGAGCTCCACTGTGCTACAACTGTCAGCTCTTCAACCACTCCAGCATTAACTGCAAAATGCCCACACTATGTGTAATTTGTAGCGGTCCACATCATGCCAACAAATGTACAAATAGAAAAATTAGACCAGTTTGTGCAAACTGTAACGGTGCTCATACCGCAAACTTTAAAGGCTGCCCAAAAACGCCTAAGCCAAGGGCCTTCTCATCTAAACACATCCATACCGGCATGTCCTATGCGCAAACCCTTAATCCTAATCCAAAATCTCCCTCTGCAATTAAAATTCAGAACGATATCCCAATGGCTCAGGCCAGCACTACCATCCCCCCTCCTGTAGGTGAAACAACTGATCTCCTTGAACTTCTTAAGGAACTGAAAGAAATTTTAACTTGCTTCCCTAACATTAAGCAGCTTTTAGCCCAGCTACGAAGCTGCAACACCCCCCCACCCGAAAAACTTCTATTAATTGAAAACATGAGTCTAAATGACGCCTAAATTACTGGTCTGATCTTCCCCCAAAAACCCAATTTTATTCCACTTTTTTCCTTTCTTTTTTTAATTGTTTGTTCACCCCGCCTTTTGTTTACTACCGCTCCATTATCCACTTCTAAGCACCTCCCACCTCATGGCAATCTTCTCCTTCCTGCATTTGATTTTTTAGTTTCATCACGTGATTCTACCCATCCTCCTGATTGGTTGCTGCTTCATTGGTCGCCACCCTCCAACAACACTAGGAAAACATTCTAGCTATTCAGTCAGCAAGTTACTCTGGAGTTAGAGAGCTTGCTGCTCAGGAACTCCCGCCATACGAAAACCCGCTCGATACTTTATCTTTGCAAAGGAAACGCTGAGGTAGACATACCGTTACATCGCCATCGAAGACAATATGAGTAGCTGTCAGAGTTCGAGAGGGGAAGAATCATCGGGATGATAGAAGCTGGGTGGTCAGCTCGGCTAGTTGCTCGTCAAGTAGGCCGTTCTAATTTTACTGTTAAGAGGTGTTGGGACCAGTGGACAGAAGATACGTCATTTACACGGAGACCAGGCTCAGGGCGCCTTCGACAGACCAGTCGTAGAGAAGACCGTCAAATCATACGAAACGCACGCGTAGAGCCAACTGTCTCATTGGCCGCTATCCAGACACAGGCAGCACCTTCACTACGAGCCCCTGTGTCTTCCCTATTCATCGCAAGGCGCCTGGCTGAAGGACATCTGGTATCGCGGCGCCCATTACGTGTCCTGTCAATGACACCCACCCACCGACGCCTCCCTTTGGAGTGGTATCGCGCACGACGGGATTGGACTGCAACGGAATGGAACCAGGTCGTCTTCAGCGACGAATCTAGATTCAATTTGAGCAGTGATGACAATCGTGTTCGTGTGTGGAGGCTCCGTGGTGAGCGCATCAATCCGGCCTTCGCTTTACAGCGACACACCGCTCCCACAGCTGGTGTGATGGTATGGGGTGCCATTGCTTACGATACACGGTCACCCCTAATATTGATCCATGGCACAATGACAGCCCAGCGGTACGTCCACGACGTCCTTCAGCCACATGTGATGCCACTCATAGCAGGGCTCCCAGGAGCCATTTTTCAACAAGACAATGCTCGGTCACACACAGCAAGGATGTCACAAGACTGCCTCCGCCATATTACCACCCTTCCCTGGCCTGCTCGATCCTCAGATTTGTCACCAATCGAACATATCTGGGATCATTTGGGACGGCAAGTTAGACACCCTACGAGTTTGGTCGAACTAGAGGCGCGTTTACAGCAACTGTGGAACGAGATGTCTCAGGACATCATACGGAACTTGTATGTCTCAATGCCCGCTCGTATCGCATCGTGCATTCGCGCTAGAGGGGCTCCAACAGAGTACTAAAACTTCCGTTCATTTGTACTTTTTTCTGCAATAAATGTTCCTTTTTCTTTGATTTTCTAATCACTTACTTATACAAAGTAGTACTTACATGTGTAAAATTTCGTTCCATTTTGACGACTTTTTCTTGGTGCGCAAATTTTTATGGCAATGAGTGTATTACTCTCATGTCCAAAATTATGTTTACATACCCAAAAATACTTATATTCCATGAATGTAATCCATTTTTGAAGGGAATGTGTGAAAGACAAGCCTAATTAGAACTATCCAATTAAAAGTGTTCAGAAGGTTTCTGATATGCAAATCAAGGCGTTACGTCATAGACGGTAAATGAAGCACTTTGCGCAAAGTAAATATCTCATTGAATTTCTGCAATACAGCATTTGATTTCAGTGTGTAAGGTCTCGAAACGGTTTGTTATGGCTACGAAGTATCATTTGGAAGAATATGTGCAGTGGCACATTATCGGCCGTTTAGAAGCAGGGCAGATGTGTGAATATTTTAAGACAGACGGACTCTGCACAATGGAAACAATTTCAGAACTCTGTGGAACTGTTCTAATCCCGAAGGCTTTATGAAAAAGGATTTTACACCAGAAGGCCAAGGGTATTTGTTTCACTGTCCTCACAACACAAGAGGGATAGCTTTAATTGGCGCAAAGAACATCAGAACTGGAGTCAACACCAATGGACCCATGTTCTCTTTACTGATGAGTCGAGGTTTAGTTTAACATCTGATTCTAAGCGTTTATTATATGGAGGGAGTCAGAAACGCGAAATCTTTCTTTGAACAATATGGAATGCGACCGTTTTGCTGGTGAATGTGTGATAGTGTGGTGTGGAATAATGGTCGATGGACGTACGCCCCTACACGTTTTCCACAGAGGATCTGTGACCGAACAGAGATATCGGGATGAGGTCTTGGAACGTTATGTAAGACTTTTCAGAGGTGCATGTGAATCTGATTTTTTATTTATGAACGATACTGCTCGTCCACATCGAGCAAACCTCGTTGACGAATTAATTGAAAAAAAGCCATTGAGCGAATACCATGGCCACCAAAATCTCCTAATAGAGAACTTAGAGATATAAAGCCCGCATTACTGGGGGAATTAAACTTAATTACCCAATCTGTGGTAACAACATTATTGCCAGCATCAAATTACTTTGTGATATGTGTGTACAAGTCAGGAGCGTCATTCTATATTAAATTCATAAGTCTTAATTTTTTTCTGAGTTATTTATTTTTTTCTGAATCCTCCTTGTCACATATTATTCCCATTAGTATGGTTTCATGCGACATTTTTATACCATATGCAGTGTTCGTAAATTTTTTCTTTTGTATTTATGTATTATGATGCTTGTGAAGAATCAATTGATTCTTCCAATAAAACAGTTAACATGACACCTGGCTATCTGGACTTATTCCTAACTGGCGCCTATGTGAGCTTGCAAACGGAGACCTGTTCCCCCCTTTCGGAAGGGGTACAGAGGGAGCGTCGCCGACTGTCCAGCGAATGACCGTACTGCTGATACGTCACGAAGGCTCTCAGCCAATTCGGACGAGGCGCCGAACCGAGAACTTGAATTTGGAGAAGAAAAGAAAAGACGATTTGACTTTCGGACGTTGTACTGACTGTTGAGCAGAGACGGAACAGCCGTTCCAGGTTTTTTCGAGTTCTTGTGGAGTCCTGAAAAGAGCGAGCGCTCACTCCAACATTTCGTGAGGATATCTATCCTATTGACCTGTTCCAATTTGCTTGAACGCTGGGAAATTCCTGTTCCAAAATTGCTGTGACATTCAAGAACATCCTGTTCCAAAACTGCTGTGTAATTCAGGAACATTCGGTTCCAAACTGCTTCAAATTCGGAAACATCTGTCATACGTTGACTAGGCCGTGATTGTGGTGATAACCATGCAAGTAAATTAAAGTCTTGCAAAAGAAACAGGACACATCAGGTAATCAAGAAAGAAAATATATTGTCACAGAATTCAAGTAAATTTTACATAATTGATCACAAATAAAAAAATAGAGACAATCACTGCATTTTTAATTGAATAAAAATAAGAATGAAATTAAATTCAATAGACCTGTCCGGTGTCCAATCCATCCCCCATCAATTCGATGGTGAGTATCAGAGTTCCCGACGCGTAGTTCCAGACGCCCAGGGACAACTGTCGAAAAAAAAGTTATTTTTCCTCACTTGGCACCCTTCAGCCCCCGTGATGCTTTCGCTATTTTCCCATTGGACCCCAAGGATAGCGTCCCCACGGCAGGTTGTCCATTCCGGCGGGCTCATTGCTCGGGATTTTTTCCCGTGCGAATTCCGCCAACCCCAAGCTAACCCCGCGTGGAGGTTTCGCTATCATGTTTCCCTTGAGGTCAATGTTCGCTGTGTGGAGGCGTCACTGGAGTGTGTGCTGCTTGCTTAGCTGGACAACATCCTGTTCCGAACGTTCGTCGTACTCCATCCAAATCCTGTCCCTGAGCTTTAAAATCCAAACAATTTGTAAATTAACTTTTCATTAACCTAGAATAAAGAAAACTGTATGCTGTAAGAAATCTCGTGATTGATGCGCTACCCTGGGAGATTCAGTTCATTACAGATAGAGTATAATTAAATAAATGGTGGCAGACGGTGTTGGATTGCCAGAATAAGTGAAAAATTCTAGCGACCCAAAAATTAATAGATTTAAGTGTGAACCATCGAGGATCGACACTGAAGTGGACACCCAGTCCAAAGATTGAACAAGTAGATCAGGACCTGCCGGACTGAGCTGACGTTGGACGCCCCGTCCAGAGATTGAACTAGCGGACCAGAAGTACCGAGCTGAAGGTGGATGCCCCGTCCAGAAATTCAACTAGCGGACCAAAAGGACCGAGCTGAATGTGGACGCCCTGTCCAGAAATCGAACAAGAAAGTGGACGCCCCGTCCAGAAATCGGACCAGAAAGGACACCCCGTCCCGAATTAAAGTGAGAGACAACTATTCCCAAGTGAACGGAAGCCTGTGGAAGCAGTTGATGGTAAAAGATACGAGCAACAGACAAGGTAAGACTGATTCTTCATTAGAGGCAAATTTAAATTGTTATGAAAAAGTAAATATTAAATGAAAAAATACCAAGTGGTGAAATAATAAGTGAAGTAGAATATATATAAAAGAATGATGCGTATAATATTTTACTAGTAATTGAAAATTTAAATATTGTGGTAAATTCCTGAGTTCAAAAAAATTACGTACTAGAATCAATTTCAGTGCTGTGTGGGAATGAAAATTGATATTAAAGTGATGAATTGAATTATACTGTGTTTTTAGAGGATATAGAAAAGAGTATTTTTGTGTATTTCATGTGTTAAAGTAACAATTTAAATCTTGGTAGAACAGTATGAATTGTGTTAAATTAGTAAGCCTAAGATAAGTGAAGTGGATCATGAATGTGTATAATTGTATCGTGCTGTAAAAAAGTTGTTAAATCAGTTAGGGAATATACCATTTAGCGGTTGAAAGTATTCAGGGTTAGTGATGGAAGAAAAAAATAACTTTTCCCTTCCCCGAGAAAAACCACTCAAGCGAATCAGTTTTGTGCGACCTTGAGTCCCAGAGGTCAAAGAAGTTAGCCGTTTGTTGATTCCTGTAGGGAAAAGTTAGGTATTATAATCCGTGGTTGTAAACGTTCTAAGGAATTCTATAACTTGCTATTTAAAATGGCGTTTTTGAACAACCACAGGAAAATAGATCTTCAAAATCTCGCATATGAATTAGGGATTGAGGTCGGGAAGCATTCGCGGAAACCCTCACGCTTTCAGCACCCCTTGGCGAGTTGGCGATAGATGCCTGTATCGCCAACTACGATAATCCTAATGTTAAAACTTAGAGGAATTGCCGCTAGAAGGCGTATTAGTTCTGTCGTCGGTTTGAAAAATCGCGCGCTGTTCTGATGTTGAATGCATTCTGTTTTGTTTATGCTTATGAGAATGTGTGAGGGAGGTGAGGATCATGTTTTTCAACGGTCTTTGTATTGAAAGCGGAATAATTTGATTAGGAAAAGTTAATTTGTCTTTAGGCGTATTCTTTTGAAAGATTGTATTTACTTTTCAGTTATACATCCAATCTCCTTCAATTTTCAAATGTGTTTTTTTAATGCGTTAGAGATGCAAGAAAAATTAGTTTCAGCTTTGATTTTGAATTGTTTTATGCTATTGCGTTTAATTATATTTGTGAAGTGTAATTTTAGTAGAGGCAGTGAGATTGTTCTTTCTGCGATCAGTAGTTTTAATTTTTGATTTATAATTAGATGTAATCTAGTTTTTGAGATTACATTATATGAAAGTCCACAAATTGAATACATCTGATTCTATTAAAACGGACCATTTCTTTCGATTTTTAGATTGTTACAGGGAATGCAAATTTAAAATTAAGTGATTATTTTTAAAAATCAGTGATTTAAATAAGAATTTTAATTTCATTTTCCTTTCTGTTTTATGTGTAATAATATTGAAAATGAAATAACTATGAAGAAGAGAAATGCTATTTTATTCAAGTTAGTTGAATATTAAATCAGCCTTCCTTTGAAGCACTACATAACCTTTTTTGATAGGGATCATAATTACAAGACAACTCTTTCCCTTTTGGGCCATTGAACATATGTCACTCACAAGCCTGTTCATCAGCATAGGTTTTGTTTAAAACATTCCATGTGACTATAAATCCAATGGGCAATTTTGAATCATTCTTCTTCATATGATGGGTGAAGATTCGCTTAATATATTTACTCAAGCATTATACCTAAAAAAGTTCCAGGGCCAGTGCGACCCCATTAATTCAAATTAGAAACACATGCTTTTTCCTAATCTCTGCAGCTATTTTTTTATGTGCTTTCATTTGCAAAATCTTATATTAAGTATTATTTTTTGACCCCTCATATGCCTGTACCAAAACTTTTGCATTATTAATTTTATATAACTTCCATACACCGAACACTGATGTGCTAAAAGTCATGGGATAGCAGTATGCAAATTTACTAGTGCTCACATTGCATTAAAAGAGTATAAAGCGTCGTATAGTTATCAGTGCTCTCTGTTAAACTCTTGAATGTCGACCTGCCAAGAATTAACCGAGTTTGAACGTGGAAGGATAGTTAAAGCTAAACGCATAAGCTTAACATTTTGGACATAGTTGAGACCTTGCTCCACATTGTCAAGGGTGTATCGAGAGTACCTCATAGAAGGAAGGCATTACCCATCACAAGTGCATTTGTGCCAACAGACTTAAGTTCTCATATAGGTATGTTGAAATAAACAATGTAATATGTCGATTTGGTTTTCCAAAACCTCTGTTGAACAAAATTTGGTTAGTACTAATGATTTTGTGCTATTCTATTGATACACAAGCGGAAAGGGGAGGTGAGGTGTAGAGGGAATAGTATCATTACTGAGTACAAGGAGTGGGAAAGCAACTTGCTGGTGGTTCAGTGGGTTTCTCATTGTTAATAGCTTGCAAGCTGTAGATGACATAGGTTCAATTCATGTGACTACCCTGAGCGTATTTGTTTTTTTGCGTCGAACATTTCCTGTTTGTATACGCACACCTAATTCTGTTTTTGCACAAACTTTTTTTTTTACTCAGATTCAAAATAAATATTTCATTCTCTATTTACTCCAGTCAGTTTGAATTTATTTGCCCAAATTTTACGAAATTTTTTTTCTATTTGTGGCATAGTAGTATCATCTGTTAAACTACATGGGTATTCGTAGCAATTACTGGGGGTTAGCAAGCAGTGGTCACACATGACCCCATGAAAAGAACTATCACGGGCAATGCAGTGGTTAGTCAGTTATATTGCACCCACAAATAGATTGCATAACATGTAGTGTATGCGTTTTGGAATACATGTTTTCATTTACCAATGTATGTATCTACAATGTTCTAATTGTATTTGGTAACTAACAGGACTGTATTCCCAACATCATTACAATGACACGCAACTGGAGGATTCAGTGATCTATCATTTGAAGATATTCATGAATCATTCGAGAAAGCCGTAAGCAAAGATGAATTATTAGAAGAGGTTGGCTTTGAGACTCCTAATCCCACAGAATGTAGTGATAATGAACAATATGATCTTGTTCTAAATGCAGGTTTAGTAAAAGAATGTCTGGAGCTGACCTCAAAATTGGGTAATCATTTTGTCAAACATGACCCTAATGAAAAACGCGCTGGGAAATTTCAACGTGAACTGAAGTTCTTGGTAGCCTCTTACAGATAATTATATAATGGCCTAACCAAAACACAACAATTAATAACTGAATTTGTTCGTAAAACTGTTGAAACATTCGCACAAGATGATACTCATGCTCGTCCAAACAGAATTAGGTGTACATTAGTGTTGAATCGAAAAGGTGAGTTTGTGATCTCATTTGTATTGTACTGATGTGCACACTTTATATTTTCAGGTTCCTCATCCTTCAGATTTTTAACTATCCCTTACTTGTATTTATGTTTTTGTAATT
The DNA here is from genome assembly GCA_947359465.1 of Metellina segmentata. Taxonomy (NCBI): domain Eukaryota; kingdom Metazoa; phylum Arthropoda; class Arachnida; order Araneae; family Tetragnathidae; genus Metellina; species Metellina segmentata. Next base: position 14,973,141 of record OX375877.1, read on the forward strand.
TCTATTATCAAAATGTGTTTCTATGTGGTTTTGTTTTTATTTCTTGAAGCAGGTGTTTTTGTGATAGCAGTTATTGCCAAAATGTTAAGTAATTTTTTAAATTACCCAATTTTTTACAAAAATATACATTTTCTCTATTAAAAAAAAAGTTTCAAGATAAAAAAAAAATTTAAGATTGGAAATACTTAAATTTGAATAATTCTACACTTAATGGTCATAAGTTAAATTTTCATGCAAAAAGTTTCTTTTTGAGTCTTGTATGGTTAATTATATTTACAGAAAATTGGGATACGCAGCGAAAACTACCCTCCAAAAACTTGAATCTCTTCAAAATTCTACTCTACGTATTATCAGTGGTTACCCCTGGTACTACCGAAACGCTAAAATTCGCGAAGATCTTGAAATTACCGAACTTAAAACTTACTTCGGTAAACTTGCTACTAATTTTTATGCTAATCTTGAATTAATTGATAACCCTGCCATCCAGTGTATCCCAGATATGACCCTCGTCAACCCGAATATAATAAAAGACCCAGAGTCATTCTTAATCCTTAATGTTCTTACTATTTAAATCTCCTGCTTTTATTTTTTCTTTAATTTAATAATTCTTAAGCCTTCCTTGTCATCTTGCATCTTATGTACTGTTCCAATTGGACTCGTCCTTGATCTGCCCAATTTCTAAGCCACCTGTTTTCATTGGACAACCAACTGCACTCACTCTACCTTACATATTTCAGTGAACTTCAAAACCTGCTCAGTTCCCAACTACTTTCTGAGAGAGATAGAAGGCCTTCGGCCTAAGTTCTCCGGCACACCCATTATTTCATTTTCATTTACAGAAAAATGAATTTTTGTAATGTATGACTAAATTACTTGATATTTAAAGTTTATTGTGTATTGAAATGAAAATAAAAGTTTTTATGTACCATTTGTTTCTTTGTTTTTCTTGTAAGACATTAATTAAAAAATACCATCTATAACGAATTGAAGTACATATATTCACTGTACCTGAAACACTTCTTTTTGTTTACCTTCATGTGTTTGTTTACAAAAATATCTTGCAATGTCAGAATCAGTCTCAATAAATCATTCTGAATACATTAAATGTTGCTTACAATTTGTACTAAAAGATTTATATTTAGTTCTGATTTTCATAATTATTCAAGATTGCCAATGTTGTCTGGTACATGCAAGTATTGTTAAAATTGAGAATTGGTAACCTAGTAATTTTTTTCTGGATTGAACTGTTTTGGAATGTAATTTAAATTGAACTTTAGAACTGAAATAATTATACTTATATGTGGAATATAATATGGACCAAGAGAATTGCATGCATAATAACATTTAGAGCTTCGATGAAAATCCAAATTTTTCCCATACTGTGTTTGGAGAAAGCCTACTTGTGTGTAATGTCAACAGAGGTCCCTTGTTTTTCAATAACACTATATATCATACAGTATCAATGTTTTCTTGGGAACTTTCTGTAAGAAGTCGGTCAGACTTTTTCGTATCTTGCAGAGAACAGTGTTTTGAAATTTTTTTTACACATATTTGTTTTGAAGCCACACGATGTAACCCAAAGTAATTTTACAATTTTCTAGAAGTCTCCATCATAGAGAATTCATTTTGATTAAATATTTTGCTAAAATGTGCTGAGATTCACACTCACTAACGTAGATCAGCTTCCTAAATAAATGACAATCAAACCCTGTAAAAGCTGTAGAGCAAAATGGTCTTAAGAAATCATGTGGATGGAAGACTAAATATGCAGTGCTGGCAGTCATTTGACTGATATTAAATTCAATGAATAATGTCAATCATTGAGTGCACAATGAAATTAGAAATGTTTTATTTAAAAGTTATTCCAAAACAAAATGATGTCCTATGTAAACATCCTGCATAACAACTGAAGAAATTGTAAACCAATATTTTGGTTGGTAAATATTTTCAAGTCGTAAAATGTTCTGTAGCTATACATTCTGATTCTTGCAACTTTAGCAATATTGGCTTTAGTCAGATTTGCATTTAAAGCTTATCTAGAACCATGAGTCAGCTAAACTTGTTCAAAGTAGACTTCTGTGAAACTTATAAAAATGTGCTCATGCTATCTCCATATATTTAACTCACTCATAATCTGTCCTGATCAGGACGTGAAAATTTTAGATAAAATAATTTTTGAATAGACCTTTTGAAAAATTAATTAAATCAGCATCATGCTAATATAACAGGTGCCGTTGTGGGAAGAGCAACCAGAGGGTTAGAAGTTCGAATCCAGCCAAAGACCGTCATGTAGAAGGGGGCTGGTGCATGTTAAATCTGTTGTGTTGCCTCGCTATATGACCATGATTCAAAATTATGTTGTCTTAATCTTTCCCTTTGGGGTTGATCCAGGATCGTCACAAATAGCCCATTATGTTGCTCCAGTGGGGGGAGAGAGAGAGACGTTAATTAAAAATACCATTAGATATACCACATTTCATCAAAATGTTGGTTTTAGACTAATCAGTAGCATGTTATTACTCCTAAAAGGTCTTGTGAATAAATTATTGCACACTTAGTAATTAAACGAATAATATTACTCAGATTAATATTGTAATTTTATTATAAAACAAATATTACTTTTCTTCTGTTCATAATAAGAAAAATTATATATATCTTGCCTCATAGCAGTAAAAAATTATATATTTAATCATTGGTTATGTATTTTTTGGCATACGAAACTGACATCTGATGAACTAAAAAACTATAACTATAACAGGTGCCATGGTTGGAAGAGTAATGGACTAGCAACCGGAGGGTTGGGAGTTCGAATCCTGCCAAAGACCGTCGTGTAGAAAGGGGGCTGGTGCATGTTAAATATATTGTGTTCTTACATTAGCGTGGTGTGTAAGTTTGGAGTGCCAGCTTGGGTGTTGCCTCGTTATTTAAAAATGATTCAAAATTATGTTGTGTCTTAATTTTTCCCTTTGGGGTTATAAAAATAACCAAGTAGCATAATTTTCATAATCGCCAAATTGAACTTACTTTTAGACCAAAGTGGGGCCAAGGGTCTAAAAAGTAGGGATGCGACATCAATGTCGATATTTTCAAAACATTAATGTATTGGAGCCGATGTAGCATCACTAGTTGCTAAACCAGTGTTATGAAATGGGGTAAAAAAGTTTAAATACACTGAATTTTAAGAACATCGATGTTTTGGGAGCGATGGATTATCAACATTGATGTTTAGCTGTCGATGTTGCATCCGAAACCGCACAGTATACATCGCGTTACTTTGCGGGCCTCTAGCAAAGACTTTCTCAAGCCAACAGCTGGGTTCCCACGGTCCTTGAATTTTGTTTTCCTAACTAGAGGCCCTTGAAAATTACGAAACTTGGTAAAAAGTCCTTGATTTTTTTTTTGGACTAGTACATAGTTAATTGCATTGGAATTTGAGTCCAAACTAGTTTCCTTCACGGCAGGTGCGCAATTTGAGCGTCATTCTGAAGTGTTACGTGTTTTGACACCACGTTTTATATATATGAACAACCATAATGGGTGATGTATACATGAACACACAAGGTCATACACCATGTTTCATTGACGAGTCATCCCATCGCTTTTTTGCATACAAACATGAAAGAGTTCCGCCTCTTTGAACATTTCTTAAAATTGTCTCAGGGATTGATGAAGAAATACAAAGAAAATATTAAGGTTTTTGAAGGGGGTAACTGTTTTTATTTTTATTTTTAATTTATTAAAGAAATTATACAATTGACATCGTACGTTCAAGAATGAAAACTTAACAGTTTAGGATACTGCATTATCCGTTTTCGTAAAACGAAGAAGTTTCTTCAAGCACGCTCACAATTCGGGATTTGCATGAAATTCGAACTACCTGAGAAATCTATCTGGTATAAAATTTTCCGCAGATTTCAAATCTGTTTAAATGTTTGCTCTATTTTTAATGATCGCGAAGACAGAAAACCCCTCTAATAGACATTTTTTGTGTTCGTAATGAATATATTCATCAAATGTGGCCGAATTCGTATTGAGAAAATATAAAAGTTACAATTGAAAAATTATTTATTTACAGAAAAGCACATTTAAGGTATTCTTGTAAAATTTTCAACAGATTTCAAATCCGTTGAAATTTTTACTATCTTTACCGATTGTGACCAGAGAACAAAAAAGCCGTAACACTGCAGTCAAAACTTTGGATTTGTTTTGTTTCTCAAACAAAATAAACCACGACAGCCATCTGCTGTAGTGGCCGTGAGCAAAATGAAAACGGAGATTGTGTCGATCGAACCCATGTGCAAGCTCCCAAACTCTTCTTCGTGCCACCAAAGAATTTATCGTACGATATTTTACCTCACGACCGAAATTGATATGTGTGCAAATAGCCTGATTGTTAGCATTGAGACGAGAAGCCCACTTTGCAAAAAAGTTCACAGGTTCTGCGATAAAAGAAATCCAAACTATAACCAAAATTGATGACAACCTTTCCTCTTTTCTTTGACTGTCAGTAGTTTAAAAAGGAGCAAAAAAAATGTTTTTTTTTTTAATAAATATTTTTCACATTTTTTTAAATTGACGATTTTTGCACGTGCTTTGTTTTAGGTCGCTATAAAAAACTTTAGGTCCTTGAAAAAAATATTTTTTGGTTCTGAAAAGTCCTTGAATTTTTTTTGGACAAAGACGTGAAAACCATGAACAGTCAACGGTTCATCACACTACTACTCAAAATACCTACCAACTTACCTATGCTGTGAAGAATGGGAGGTTTGAAGAGTTAGGGTAAACGAGGCATAAGTTGGGCAGTCACAAATCTGTCCAAGGCCAGGAGGGCCTGGTGACACTGAGGGTGTTGCGAGTAAGTTTTGGTAGCCTCTTTTAGGAAAAGGAGATCACCCCCAAGGTGTTCCATGAGTTTACAGTGGAAGATGTAATGGTGAGTCGCCAATCTCTCCACACTGACACAGATCAGAAACTTGGTTTCTGAAGAAAAAAAAGTTTAAAAAAAAGTATTCCGGAAAGCAATTATGGCCTGCAAGTAGCTGGGATTTTATGGGGTGGTACACGTATTGACTAACATCTGGAGTGGGAAAAAACTTGTGCATTCTTCTACATATTGTATCTCTACTCCATCGTAGTTCCCACAACTTCATAAGGATCTTGAGAATTTTAATTGACAAGGCAATTGTGCCCACATTTCACAGACAGCGAATTTTGACAGGATCAGTCTTGTCACCACCCATGTGACATATTGACAAAGTAATGTTGTTAGGTGAGACACGACTTCAGAGACAAAGCACTGTTGTCGTCACGTGAGAGGTGACTTACGACCACAGAGACATAGTACTGTTGTTATGTGAGAGGTGACTAATGACCGTTAAGGCTTAAAATGGTAATAAACAACAACATAATACATAAAGCGATTTAAAATACAGAATAATGTAGGTCCTTGAAATAAAAATATTTATTAGACGGGAAAAAACTAAATGTTTTGCTTCCGCTGCAAATATATATTAAATACATTATAAAATATATGTAAAAAAAACTTACACATTTTGTTTTGCCTTTATGAATGCGTGTAAAAAAATTCTGCCTCCATAGCAGCCCAAATGCAAGTGCTATAATTATAGGATATGAGATAGAAAAAACTTTGTTTAAAGAAAGCTATTGAAAACAGTCAAAATGGAATCTTTTTTCAATTTAAATTTTGTTATCTTGAGCTCAAATGAGTGAAACAAATCGAGAAGTGTATTTGTTTACAAAAAATTACTTTGCTTAAATCTTAATATTGATAACTGCTTTTACTAAGTTTATATTTACTACTAGTTGTCTCAACAAACAGTGGCGAGATTATATTAGGTAGACGATCAAACAAGAGATTTGATTCATAAGAAACTATATTATGAAAATACAAACACTGTGTAGGTTATAAGGACGAATAAGTTCCACAATAAACAAATACATTCTCATCAATTCTTTCTATTTGACGAGTTTTAGAGTCAGTGATCATTTTATATTGTAAAAATCATAACAAAAGGCAATTGATTGACTAAATTTCAAATAAATGTGAACATATATAATTTGTTTACATGGGGGTACGTTTTTGCCGCCTGCTTCTTATATCAACCAATTCTTCGAAGTAGTTACAATACAGACAGATAAAGAATTGCAAAAAGATTTGTACATTACTATCTAGAATGTCAACATATATTTAGAATATCCAAAAAGAAAATCATACGGAAAATCATAGCACTCAGCGAGAGAAAAATGGCGATCTTTTTTACAACGTAGTAGGGTTGCTCGAGAAATTGAGAAGGATTGCCAATTTCCCCAGCCTTCGGTTCTCAAAGCGATTTCTATCGCCAACTCGCCAAGAGGTGCTGAAAGCGTGAGGGTTTCCGAGTATGCGGTCGGGAATGATGATAGGATTTTCGATCTGATAAAAAAAATTCGAGAGAACGAACATTTTGAAGAAACAGCCGTTATAGAGGTTTTGCAATGTTTAATAGAGGATAGGATGTTAGCGGACGCTGAAGATAAGGAAAAAAGGGTAATTGAGGAAAAAAGGTTGGTCATGGAAAAAGACACCCAGGATAGGTTAACGGAAGAAAGGAGATTGGAAAAAGAATTCGAGTTGGAAAGACTGCGAATTTTGCAGTCTGCGGAAACAAATAGTGTAGCATCGTCTAATTCCGAAAGCAGGAAATCAAATAAAAATATAAAATCCGTGATGCAGCAAAATACGAACCAGACAAAGTAGATATAGCAATATTTTTAACCCTTTTCGAGCGACAGGCTAAGAAAATTAATTTAGAGGAAGATGAGTGGGTTCATCAATTGTATAGTTTAATGCCCGGAGAAATAATTCAACTTATGGTTAGGGAACCTGAAGAACAAAGTAATGATTATAGGTATATGAAATCCATGCTTCTAAATAGATTCAAACTAGATCCAGAGGCCTTTAGAACTAAATTTCAAACATATCAACGTCAGAATGGGTCGTTATGGAAGGATTTGATTTTCGAATAAAGGAGTTATTTGGAGGGATGGCTTGACGGGATAAAAGTGGAGGATTTTGAGACGTTAAAAGATCTAATGATAGCAGATCAGATTAAAAGACGTGTTCCCGCAGATATGAAAGACCATTTTATTGATCAATGGGGAAAATTTATCAACCCAAATCTATTAGCGGAGAAACTAGATGCGTATGAAGCCACCCGTAGGCTTATAAAAAAACCATCTCTTTCCAGACTTCCCGAAAAGAAATTTGGCGATAGGCAAAAACCAACCGGAAATCGCACATAAACCAGCAGATGATAGGAATGGGGCTAAGGACTGGCGGAAAACAAATAATGTAAATACGGATTGGAGGACGAAAGAATTCGAAAGGATAAAGGTCCCCACTTGTTACAATTGTTTGAAACCAGGTCACATTCGACCCCAATGTACTGAACCCAGGAGAAATGCAGAAACTGTAAACAATATCACTTCGGACTCGAAATTTTCTCCATCATTTAACCCTTACCTGAGTAGAGCTAAAATAAATCAGACAGAAGTATTAAGGGATAGTGGCAGCTGCATAGATTTATGTCCTATACATTTAGTGCAGTCCGAAGATTTTACCGGGGAGCAAGTAAGGGTAAAACAGCCCTTGGAGAATTCGTTTAGGTGTTTGCCACTGGCTCGTATCGAAATTGAGAGTTCCGAGTTTGGTAGGATTGAAACAAAAGCTGCGATAGTAGAGAAATCAGTCGAAATGGACCATTACCCATTAGGAAATTTCACCCAGGAATTGATCGATCTGCAGAAAAAGAATCCCGCGATGATTAACGCAGTAGTGACGCGAAGTCACAGTAAATCAAAAGTTAACGGGAGTCTCGATGACTCTAAGGGAAAACCGGAAACGGGCAAGCAAGACGAAATAGTCTGCCAAACCGATGTACCGGATTTAGATGTGGTAGAGTATGCGGAAGAGGAAGAAATAATTTTACCTTCCGTAGATAAAAATTCCGAGTTAACGTTACTCGATGTTGATGCTAAAACGTTCGCGAGAGAACAAGAAAGCTTCCCTGAGCTTAAACCAATTTGGGAGAAGGTAAGGCAGAATAAGACATCCGAATTCAAAATAGATAATGATATACTCTTCCGGATCTCTAAAGATCACAGGGGCGAAGAACGAAATCAATTAGTGATCCCCACTACGTGTAGAAGCCGAATTTTGAGTCTTTGTCATAACGGTGTTAATTCACATTTAGGAGCTACAAAAACAAAAGACAAGCTTTTTAGGTATTACTTTTGGCCAGGTTGCGTTAAGGAGAGTGACGAATTTGTCAAAACTTGTGATAGTTGTGTCAAAGAGTCGGAAAGCCATCCGAACAGAAAAAAGCGCCTCTCAAAATCGTGCCAGTAATCACCGAAGTATTCGCTGATATAAATATTGACACAGTTGGGCCTTTACCCGAATCTACGAAGGGAAATAGGTACCTTTTGCCGGCTATCTGTCTAGCGTCCAAATACCCGGAGGCAATTCCCTTAGAAACTGTAGATTCGGAAAATGTGACGGATGCGTTGCTAACCATATTTAGTAGGATATCCAAAGCATGTGAGCTGTGACAATGGGTCTTATTTTACTAGCAACCTCACAACTACCTTCTTTGAAAAGTTCGGCATCAAAGTAAGGCATAGTTCAATCTATCACCCTCAGACGAACCCGGTGGAACGGTTTCATAGAACCATCAAACGTCTTTTAAAAGTAATGTGTGTAGAATCTGGGGAGGATTGGGAGAGATGCTTGCCTTCAGCACTGCTCGCCCTCAGAAATGTAACGCATGTACCAACGGGTTTCAGCCCCACCGAATTAGTCTACGGCAAAAATTTACGAGTACCAGAGGCGCAGACGAAAATATCGTCACTGAACATGTGTTCAACCTTATTAACCGATTAAGGCGGTGTCAACTTTTGGCCTCTGAGGTAGAGAAAGACTCGAAGGAAAAGACGTATTATGACAGAGGATCTGTCAAACGTAAATTCAAGATAGGTGATAGGGTATTAGTGTTATCCGCTTGCCCTCCTAATAAGTTAGCCGTTCGCTGGATCGGTCCAGGAACGATAGAGAGGAAGCTATCAGAAACAAATTACGTAGTTAAAATGCCTGGGAGATTAGAGAAGGTACAGGTGTATCACATTAATTTATTGAAACCTTACCATCAACGTGTTGAGAGCGTAAATATAGTAATGAGCGAGACAGTCTCAAGGGAAACGATTGACTCAGATTTAGAGATTCCGTACCCTAACGCGAGTCCTAATATTTTTGATTTTAGTGAAATCGTGAAAGATAGTCGCCTTGAAGAACGGTGTACGCCCGAACAGCTCGGGGAATTAGAGACCTTATTGGTATCGCACCGGAAATTGTTCTCAAATGATCCGGGCCGGACACACCTGATAGAACATGACATTAACTTAATCAGTGATCAACCTGTGAGATCTAAACCCTATAGAACCTCCCCCAGACAGAACGAGATATTAAAAACCGAAATTAAGCGCATGTTGGACCTAAACATCATTGAAATCGGAGAGTCCGATTATACCTCTCCAATGATACTGGTCGAAAGCCCTGGACGCGACCCCCGTCCGTGTGTAGATTATAGACGGTTAAATTCGATCATTAGAATGGAATACTATCCATTGCCCAACATGGACGATAGAATTGAGAAGGTCTCCGCAGCCAAATACATCACAGTGATCGATCTGACCAAAGGATACTGGCAGATTCCTTTGAGTCCTAGAGCGCAAAGGATAGCTGCGTTTGTAACCACTTTCGGAACATACAGGCCCCTAGTTCTTCCTTTTGGTCTGGTAAATGCCCCTTTTTGTTTTTCGAAATTTATGGCACAACTACTACAAGGATACGAAGAATTTTACGTTCCTTACCTTGATGATGTAGCGATATTCTCCGAAACGTGGGAAGACCACTTTAAGCATCTCAATCTTGTGCTGCTAAAAATCGCATCAGCCCGTCTTACGATTAAGGTATCCGACTACGTTTAAAAAGCAATTTTGCCGAAAATTCACAATTTTTTTTTACTGTTTTATATTGAAGCCCATGTTTTTAAGATTCAGAATCTGTAATTGTTTTAAGTCTGCGATAATTAGAAATAAAATTATAGCTATTTTAGTATTACTCAATGACTGAAAACGAAACCGGAAGTTCGATTGAAGCGGCCGGAAGTTGTTCGTTTTCGGCTAATATTCTAAAAGTAAACCTAATTTAAAACACAAATTGGGTGAAACTATTTTCTACAAACAAGCCTCAACAATTTGCAACAAGCTTTGAAGAATTATTGCGAAGAATATGGCAACGATATTCCTTCACCAGCCAATTGTTATTGTTTACAGCTTTCTAGCAGTAGCTTTACTTTCTATTCGTACTATTTTTTCGCTCAAAACCATTTTCAACTGCTATCAACAAACTGTTTATTGATAACATCATTATCTATTAAACTTTTTAATCATTGCAATGGGAGGACCAAGCCGTAGTAGAACTCGTAAGAGAAAGTTTCATGGAAATAGGTTCACTGCAGTTTCAAGTGCTACACCTAACATTCAAGAAGTGTCGACTGCTAGCAGTTCTAAACTTCAAAACTCTGCAAAACTTTTGAAAGATGAAGGTTTCAAAGATGAAAAAGTTACTGGATGCCGTGTGATTGACATGGATATACTAATAAATGTTTTTGCTTTATTATGTTGTCCAGTTTGCATGCAAAACAATTTATGCTTGACCGAGGATTCAAGGTTTGGACTCTCAATTCCAACCTTTGCTTGAGCTGCCAAAATTGCTCATTTGCAAAAGGCTTCTCCACTTCAAAGAAGATAAACACAAACAGTGAGGTAAACACTAGGTTTGTGTATGCTCTCAGGTTAATTGGTAAAGGTTTTACAGCCGGAAAGAAACTATGCGCAACAATGAACCTTCCTTTCCTGTCCAAGCTGTCGTACCGACAGCAAGAAAAAAAAATTCATGATGCTGCTACAGTGTGCGCGAAAAGTTCGATGAATACAGCTGCCACGGAGATCACTGCATTTCAAAATCCCAAGAAAGAAATTACCAAATGTGGTGTGTCTGTGGACGGTACATGGCAGCGTCGAGGATACTCTTCACTCAATGGTGTTGTGAGTGTCATATCCATTACTTCAGGAAAGGTTCTGGATTTTGAAACTTTGTCACAATTTTGCAAAAAAGACAAAAGCTCATCCCAGTTTGAACACACATGTGCAAATTACAGTGGTTCAGCTGGCAGCATGGAAGTTGTGGGTGCATATCGCATTTTTGAGCGCTCTGAAAGTGAACGCATGCTTCGTTACCATGAATACTATGGTGACGGAGATTCCAAAGGTTTTCAGGCAGTGAAGGACACGTATGGCAAAGACTCTGTGACAAAATTTGAATGCATTGGCCATATTCAGAAGAGAGTGGGGACACATTTGAGGAAATTAAAATTAACCCATAAAGGACTGGGCGGCAAAGGCAAGCTAACCGACAACTTTATCAATAAATTACAGAACTATTACGGAATAGCAATTAGAGCCAATGCCGGGGACTTAATCAAAATGCAGAGTGCTACCATCGCAGCATTTGCCCACTGTTGTTCGAGTAAGGACAAACCCATGCATGGGCAGTGTCCGAGAGGATCGGAGAGCTGGTGCAAGTATCAGCGAGCACAAGCCTCGAACACGACCTTCAGAGAACCTTCCACAGGGCTTCCTCAAAAAATTCTTAACATTGTAAAACCAGTTTATATGAAACTCTGTGACCAGAAATTGCTCTCTAAATGTCTTCACGGGAAAACTCAAAACTCAAATGAAAGTTTCAACGGTGTTTTGTGGACGATACTGCCAAAAAATGTTTTTATTGAACTAGAAACATTCCGCTTAGGCTCTGCTTTGGCAGTACTACATTTCAATGATGGTTTTTATGGTCTGTTAAATGTTTTTAACGAACTAGGAATTGACCCTGGTTACTACACTATTAAGGAGTTTGGTGCCATAGACAAAGAACGCATCGTGGATGCTGGAAAGCACTCTTTGCCAACAGCGAAAGTGGCCAGAAAAAAATTACGGGCTACTAGAAAGAAAAAATGTGTGACAGTTGAGAAAAAAGAAGGTGTGGTGTATAAAAGTGGAGAATTTTAGGGACATTTACTCACAAAATTCATCAGAAAACACAAATGTAATCTTTAAATGCATTTTCTGCAAAACTTAATTTTTGTTAATTATTACACAATGGAAACATAAGTACTAAACAAGTTACAGAGATATCGCTATGAAATTTGGTATTATTACTTTTTAACATATTGTGATAGCGATATTCTATCGATTAAGTTGTACAATGCATACTTTTGAATTTTTATCTATTTTATTCAAACGACAAACAGAATTTTTTTAAATTTTGGCTATACCTATCCGTAATACTCAATATTTTTTAACACTTTAATATATCTCTTATTGTATAGAATATTGCTTTCCTTAATGTAATTGGTAAATAGTGTTGAAAGCAAATTAAGATTAATTCTATAGAATTTTATGTAGAGCGTTTTCGTATTTGGTCATTTTTCGCTAAATTTTACCTAATTTTGTCCAATTTACGAAAAATTAATTAATGAATTCTTTATTTTTTTACTTTTTTCATGTCGTTGAACCAGTATCTTACTTAAAACTAGTATAAAATGTACTTTAACACCTATTTTCAAAAAAATTGTTCCGCACCTAGTCGGATACCTTAAACCCGCTAAATGTAGGTTCGCGCAGGATTGCGTGAAATACCTAGGACATATGGTAGGAGGGGGGAAAAGGACACCTACTGAAGCAAAAATCAAAGCGGTGGTTGACTTTCAAACACCTAAAAACAAAACCCAAATCAGACAATTCTTGGGATTGAGTGGCTATTACGCCAAATATATAAAAAATTATGCAATTATTGCCGAACCCTTGACCCGCGCGTTAAAAGGGAAAATTAAGAAGGAAGATGTGGATTGGTCAGCGGAGTGTGACGCGGCTTTTAATGAGTTGAAGAAACTTCTCACAGAGAAGCCTGTGTTATACGCCCCTGACTTCTCGAAAGAATTTATTTTGCAAACAGACGCATCTGATAAGGGAATAGGGATAATCATGGCTCAAAAAGGTTCGGATAATACCGACCATCCCCTTTTATACCTAAGTCGGAAGTTTACCGGAGCTGAGTGTAAATTTGGAACTACAGAAAAAGAATGTTCTGGCATTATCTATGCCATAAAAAAACTACGCCATTACCTGGATGGTCAGAATTTCACAATCGAAACAGATCATAATCCCCTTGTATTTCTTAAAACGAATGCTGGACGTAACCCAAGGCTCATGAGATGGGCGTTAGCATTGCAGCCCTTTAATTACAAAATCATTCACAGGGCTGGAAAAGACATTGGCCATGCAGACTGTCTGAGCAGAATGCTACCTGATAATTAAGAAAGCATTGTATTTGAATATTTGATTTTAATTTATTATTTTTGTATTTGTATACTTTCATTTAGTAAAGTGTAGTATATTATATTTAAGTAGCATGTAGTAAGGTGTCGGAATTGTACACAATAATTTGTGTTCTAAAGTTTTTCTTTTAAATAATTTTGTGCCTCTAATGTTGTTGTCAGGTGAACCAGGTCTAACAATTGCCTTGCAGATTTTGCCATTACGTCAAAATCTCCCTAAGGGGGGAGGGATTGTGAAGAATCAATAGATTCTTCCAATTAAACAGTTTACATGACACCTGGCTATCTGGACTTAGGCCTAACTGGCGCCTACGTAAGCTTGCAAACGGAGACCTGTTCCCCCCTTGCGGAAGGGGTACAGAGGGAGCGTCACCGACTGTCCAGCGAATGACCGTACTGCTGATACGTCACGAAGGCTCTCAGCCAATTCGGACGAGGCGCCGACCCGAGAACTTGAACTTGGAAGAGAAAAAAGACGATTTTGACTTTTGGACGTTGGACTGACGGTTGACCAGAGGCGGAACAGCGGTTCCTGGTTTTTTGCGTACTTGTGGAGTCCTGAAAAGAGCGAGCGCTCACTCCAACATTTTCGTGAGGATATCTATCCTATTGAGAGGATTCAGGAACACCCAGTTCCAAACTGATTGAACTTTGGGAACATCCTGTTCCAAAACTGCCGCGTAATTCAGGAACATTCGGTTCCAAACTGGTTCAAATTCGGGAACATCCTGTTCCGAACGTCCGTCGTACTCCATCCGAATCCTGTCCCTGAACTCTAAACAATTTGTAAATAACTTTATTAATCTAGAATAAAGAAAACTATCGGTAAGAAATCTAGTGATTGATGCGCTACCCTATTAGATTCAGTTCCTTACACCACTCAGTATCGTGACCGAAAGCTTTCTTAATTATCTGATTCGTTTCAGCGGAAAACTTTTCAATGCGCAAAATTTGATTCAAACTCGCTGCTCCACTCGTTTGGTCATTGTGCATTCTATGCTCTCATTGAACATGCATTCGTTCAAGTTCGTCTAGCATCATAGAGGTAATACTAGAGTGAGTAATGGTAACTATTTCATGTATCATATGATTGGTCCAAGGTACAGGACAAGTCGCCCATCCATTGGTTCTTCATATGATGGGCCCATTGACTGATCATCTTATAGTAGTAGACTGATAATTTTACTACTTCTGTCGCCACTGTATAGAAATGCATATTCACACACCTACCCTGGCATGATATTATATGTCCTAAAACGAGGTGATAAAATACCAAATCGGCCAAACAAGTCCATTTTTCAGAGATGTCACGTGACTGCTAAAAGACATGATGGGTCGCACTTTTTTAAGCTCTTTACAATAGCAAAGCTCATTCTACTTATATTTCACGTCCATGTCTAGAACTAAATTGATTAGTCCAATGCGTTTTTGACTTTTTACGCATGTACATAGGTATCCCCTCTACATTGATTGAAAAGGATACTTTCCGGTAAAACCTCGTATGAACAAGAATTTGATCGAAATGGATAAATACGCCAGAATATATATAGCCGAAAATCGTATAAGTACTAACATCTTTATTTTCAATTATTATAAAATTATAAAATACGAACAAAGTCTAAAAAATATTATATTTATTCTTTCATAAAACAGGCCGCACAACATCCCCAAGGCTCGTTCAAGGTACGACCAGGATGACAATTACCCAGGATTACAAAGTATATTACTGGAAACAAAAGCAATATTTTTTTCACAATTTGGACACACAACAGCGGATAGTTTACACAAGACGAAACAACAATACAAACACACGAAAAGTTGATAACCTCACTCCTTTAAAATGACTTTTCACATTGAACCTCACTTTTTACCATGAATTATTATAGCAACCAAATCTCCCTCGGCAATGAAATAATAGAAACTTTCCTTGTGGTGTAGCTAATGCGGGGGAAATAATTGTATTTTCAAAAGCTATATTATTCCATCTGCAATATGGAAAGTGAGTCGAGAACACATTAATTTAGATTTAAGAAGGAATTTTCGTGGAGAAAATATTATATCCTTATTTTGGATAGAAAACTGAGTATAAAATATTTTAGACATGAAAAAGAACCCCAATTAGATAGGAACTCCTGTTCCCTAAGACCCCCTCCATTGAGTTAACATCAAAGAAACGGCTTCCACAATCATAAAAAAGTTGCGCATTCACAAACGAAAGCAAACCACAATCAGTGTAACCAACTCCACATCTAAACTGTCCTCCAAAAGCCAACTCCACATGTGGACTGTCCGTCAGTATTCGACTTCACATGCGAACTCTTCGCCAGAAGACAACACTTGTGGACAGTCCACCAGAAATTAACTCCACAAGTGTTCACCAGAGAAGCCAACTCCACACGTGGATTGTTTGCCAGAAATTAACTCAACGCGTGTTGTGTGAACTGTTCGCCTTGTAACACTTCGCTGTCGAATCAACAGTGTTGTAGTGTGCAGAATAGGAAAATGCTCGCTTTACAAGATTTTGAACTCATTCTTAAACGAATCATATCAGTACCTAAGGCCGCGGTAGATCGGTTGGACGAGTAGCGGACTAGCAACCGGAAGTTTGAGAATCGATCCACCAAAGACCTTCGTGTACGTTAAATCGGTCATGACCCTAAATTGTAAACACGTTGCATTGATCTAGAAGTTTGGAGAGTGGGGTGACAGATCAGGATTTGACTTAACCATCTGACCGTGGTAAAAATGAATTAGTGCTTTCATTGGATCTTTCTCTTCGGGATTGATCCTGAAGTCTAGTCATTGACCAACAGGTCTGGTGGTTAAGGTATTAGCCTCTAGATCGGAAGGTTCGTGGTTCGAATCCGGGTCAGTGCATGGATATTTGTAAATGTATGGTGTAGAGGCGACTGGTGCACCTTCAATCTGTCGTGGCCGAAAGTCCTTACGTTGGGTTGTTGTGTACGTTTGGAGAGTGGGGTGCCAGTTTAGGTGTTGCCTCGTCATCTGACCGTGGTTCAAAATGACGTGATGTTGTCCTCGGATCTTTCCCCCTCTTGACCGTCGTCAATAACCCGTTGTGTTGCTCTAGTACGACCGTTAACTAAAATTACCTTACCTTACCTTACCCGGAGTATAGTCCATTCTGCTTCCCCAGTGCGATGTGGCCTTATCATAACAAACCTCAAAACTATCCTTTTTCGGTCCTCAGTTCGCTGGCGAACAGCACCCCGTACGACACCAAAACACCAGAGGTGGTGAGAAACAGCTTCTTGTTCACTTCAAACATGCCCCACCCAGTGAAACACAGGCTGTACTTGGAGCATACGTTGAAGAGCAGCATGTACAGCATCTCCCTGCTACCCCTGGGGCCTGCCGCCAGGCCCCCGGCCACGACCTCCTGAGCCAAGCCCCTGAGCCGCCGGTTCGCGCTCGTCGTCTGCGAGCCGCAGATGGTGAGAGCCGCGAACCACGCCAGCGTCCACACGAACACGTTGAAGGAGTATACGTTCCGCATCAGCCTCATGTTGCCCATGTAGTTGGTGGCGAAGATGCACACCAGGTTGAGGATATTGGCGAATGTTAGGACGTATGCCAGGAAGGCCGTGAAGGACACGGCCCTCTCCAGATGGCCGTGGATCTTCTTGGCCGTCCCCAGAGTGGCCAAGGCCCTGCTCACGCTGTCACGGGAGATGTTCGTTCTCAGCTCCTGGTGGATGTCCGAGAGGTGTTGCTTGATGGCCCTTACGTAGGACAGGTAGACGAAGCTCAGGAAGGTCATCACAAGGCTGGGGAAGACGAAGAAGTGCGACATGTAAGACATCTGGATGGACACGACGAGGACGACGAACAGGAAAACAGACTCCTCCGCCACATTTCGGTTGAACATGTACGTCTCGTAAATGTCCTTGTGCTGCTTGATGTCGCTGAGGATCATGGAGATGGACAATAAGGACAGTGCCAAGGGTATCGTGATGCATAGGGAACAGGCGGAAAAGGCGCATTTCCGGAGAGACAGGCGTCGATCCAGCTTCTGGTTGAAGGGTTCGAAGCTTAGGAGGTTGCGAAGCGCTATGCATATTTTGGTTTTGTGGTAGTGGAGCGAAAACCTCAAGAAGAGCAGTATGACGTGTAGAGAAGTGGAGGTGATTTTTAGAGTGATCGTTTCGTAGCGTATTCTGTAGGCGCTGATGTAGATTGTGTAGATCGCGAACGATACGTAACCGACTTCGATGGTGGTTTGCAGGAGAGACTTCAGTTTCTCGGTTGTGTTCTGTCTTGAAAAGGGCTTCTTTTCGAACAAGTTCATTCCGGTCAGACAAAGACAGTTCAGAATGATAGTGAAGTGAATTTGATATTTCATGTTTTTGGTCTTGCTTTTTATGTCAGTATGTTGAGAATGATATTCTAAAGGCATATTTTGTTAATTCCTGCTGTACAAGATTTTGTATTTGATAGCAAATTCAGTATTTTATATCTTTGCAATTCGTAATCGCGAGTGATGGCAAATTTTATATTAATTAAAAATTATGAAATATTTTCCTTTGTAGATACGAAATTTAGCTATATATAATTATTTAGCTTGATGTATTTCGCTTCTTGAGTTGAGTTATCAACTTCGACTTGATGAAGTAGTTTACGTCAATAGATATTCCGAAGAATTCAAACTGGTGGTATGACAAATGTTTCAAACAGTACTTACAACGTCTAAATACACGCCAGTAGTAAGTGCACTTCCATATTCAAGAAATTTAAAACACAAAGATCATGCACGTAGATCACCAGAGCGGTCAATAAATACAAGAGGTAAACACCGGTATCTTTCTGTACCATTGAGATAATCCCATAATCCTCGTCTAAAACACAAATAGACTTGATATAGATCGCTTCGTCATTTAGAAAATTTCACCACAACATCGAATACAAATTTTGTCAGTGACCAAGACCTTTGAAAACAAACGCAACACCATGTCAGTCAATTCACCCCTAACTGAGCATCAAGGTATTCAGACATTCGGGTTCATGTCTGATACGAAATTCAGCGTGGTAAGATCGACGTCATTTCAAAAACCAAAATGCAACGTTTTAAGAGGGACGTCACCTCGAAAATCAATTCACTTCGCAAACAGCTGATCTCTGAGCTACATCTCAGAATAAAGCGAAGCTTTCTGAGCAACTTTTGTTACCAGGGCAATTCGAAAATAAATAAGTGTTTTCATAGGGAAAAAGCCGTCAAACCTAAGTGACAGTTTGGCAGTTGACTCGTTTCGTGTTCGCTCACTTGCTGAAAAGGGAGCATTAGCGTCTTCCTTCTGATCGCAGTAAGAATGAAATGCTGGATTACCATCGATCGACCACCCCCACCCTCATATGCAAATGCGATGGAGTGAGGCTGATAACAATGCAGTCTGGCGGAGAGTAAATAAAGTGCTAAGTGAAGCCTCGTGTATTGGTTATCGTCATTGTATCTACATAAACTCATAGAAGTCGCACATAGCAGCTTGCAAACACGAGTAGGCGATATTAGGCACAGGGGCGATATTTGGAACACCTACCCTGACAAAAAATTTGCAACAGAAGTGTTGGAAGCTCGAAACTAGATCCAACCAAAGACTGTAGATTTCGTATGGTGCACGTTAAATCTGTCGTGGTCTCAAATGTCCTGATGTTGGCGTGGTGTAGAAGCTTGGAGATTTGGGTGCGAACTCATCATATGACCGTGGTCCGACCAACGTCAAGTAAAAAAGTTTCACGAATGGGAGAAAAAGGGGCATTTTAATGGGATGATAGCAGGAAAAGATTACTTGGGTATTCAGGGAGTGCGACACCCCTATTAAAGAGAGACAGTAAACCCCGAGGGAAAAGAAAAGATCGCCTGAGTGCTCTTCGAGCACTACGAATTCCGCTTGCTTCGAAAACCAAATGGGAAATCTTAGCAATCACTGGGGGTTAGTGAGCAGTGGTCACACCTGACCCCACGAAAAGAACTGTCACGGGCAACGCCGTGCTGGCCACGCAGTGGCTAGTTAATATATATACCTTATTGGTCATACTTCTGTATACGTATCAAATGTAATATGCCTGATAGAACATAGACATATAGAACTAAACACTTCTTGGAGATCCAAGATAAACTTTTTCAAAAAGAGATCCGTGGTTGAAAAAGTTTTATTACTTCGTCAGGTGGTTCAAAATTACGTAGTTCAAAATTAAAATTAAAATATCTCAAAATCTGGTTGTTCAAACTTACGTGTTGCCCTCCGGATATTTCCCTTTGGAGGTTGATCCCTGACCGTTAAAAAGGTTTATTCCGGTACATTACGAGTTGCTGAAACGAATACTGACTTTAAAATAGATTAACACTTAGCAATATCGATTAGCTTGGTAAAATTATTGCCTCTCTTCTACACTGATGTCCAAAATTAAGGTCACAAACATAAAATCTATGAGAACTGGAGAAATATTCAGTTTATTGCAACGAAATTTGGCACAGAGATATATTATTATGAGAGAAAGCATATAAGAACATAACAATATGAAAAAGAGTTGAATTGTTAGATTAGATACAGGTTATATGAAAAACGGTCAAATGCATTTATCTCGGGATATGTCCGTCTAATATGGAGTGTGACCACCGTGCACTGATTTACAAGCCTCACAACCAGCCTTCATTCTGTTAATGAGGGTATCGAGAAATGCTTACGGCAATGAATCCCATTCTTCCAAAAGAGCGGTTTTTAACGCCTAGAGGAACCTGGGAAGGGGGTAACGTAGTGCAATGGCTCTTCCTAGACCATCCCAAACATATTCTATAGGATTGAGATCCGGAGACATCGCGAACCAGTTCATACGGCGAATATCCTCTTCTTCAAGAAAATCATCAACAATGTGAGCTATGTGTGGCCGCGCATTATCGTCCACAAAAAGGAAGTACGGACCTGCAGCACCCCGGAACAACCTCACTTACGGCCGTATTCACAAGTCCGAGTTAACTCGAGAATCAACGATAATCCGCGAGTTATCGAAAAAACCGTATTCACAAGTCCTGATCCGTGGTTTAAACTGCCGTTTCAGTGTTACATTTTGATCCTCCGAAATCGGCGAGTTAACTCGCGAGTAAGAGTTACGCATGCGCAGTACTACCTTTTTGCGAAGGATATTCTGCAAAAAACAAAATGGATGACATATTTCATTCTATGCTTAAGTATAGTATTCTTGCGACGACTGGTCACTGGATTGGACGTGAGCACCTGCTACATAGCAGCTCATGTCCTCATCATAATTTTCCTTAAATGGAAAATTTAAAACATAATTTTATTGTAATTCAAAAGAAAAATGAAAATAAATGTAGCTGCGTTATCTTAACAAGCAGCTTAGCGAAAAGATAGATGGCGCCACGTCTGTCCTCTAAGCCGGAGAGGGCGAACGGTAGATAAACGACCATGGCAGATACAGATTCGTCGTAGAATAAAAATTATTCTGTTGAATTGTTACGAATGAAAGAAAATTGACAATGCAAGTCAGTTTTCACACACCCATACTGACAAGTACAAAGATAATCGGATTAGATACATCTGTCAAGACATTGAGTACAATTATTTATTGCAAAATTTAGGTTTCCATAAAAATCCAACTTGAAATTAAAAATACCTTTGTATTACTTTTCCCAAAACCATATTAAAATGCTGTATGAGTTCTATTTATTCACAATTTGGAATCAATTCTACGGCGAAGTACGTGCTTGATCAGTATGAATGCAGATTCGGGCGTCGCAAGCAATGTAAACAATACCACGTGATCGTGAGGTAGCCAATCACAGCGAGCGTCTCATTTTAATCCCCGGATCACTTAACACGCTGTTTGAGAATACCGTTCTTGCTAATCCTCGAGTTAACTCTTACTCGCGGATCAACTGATCCTCGAGTTAACTCGAGACTTGTGAATATGGCCGTTAGGGTTCAAGGACCTCATCCCTATAGCTCTGTGCTGTAACACTACCCTTATCAAAGAAATGCAGTGGTGTACGACTGCCCAACACATGATACCGCCCCAGACAAGGATTCCTCTGCCAAATCCGTCGATTTCCCTTGCGCTGGAAGGATGATAGCGAGCTCCACGTTCCCTCCAGGATGTGTCCAAGAATGGTGTGTTCGACTAAACGACAACCAGACTCTCTGTGTGATGCGCTCAAAGGGAGACACACCACTGGACATCGGGCGTAAAGGGCCCTCTCTGCTAGACGTCTGTATACTGTTTGCCTGGAAATTCTTTTTCCAGACGCACAGCAGCAAGGTCACGGGAAAGCTCTGTAGCCGTTGTCTGCCTATGCTGTCGTGCACTTAATGACAAGTAACGATCCTGTGCAGGTGTCGTCGCTCTTGGGTGACCTTAGTAGGGCTTCCTAAAGATAGTACCACTTGTTTGGAATTGATTCCACAACCTGAATACCACTTTTGATGCTACTTGTAACCATCGAGCCACCTCTGCTTGAGACTGCCCAGATTCAAACTGCCAACGGCTCTCCGTCCCATTGAATCATGTAAACCATGGGTTGCCAACCCGTGGCGCATTGGATGAGTACAAGTGGCGCATTTGTATCTTTTTGCCTACTTAATCTTTTAAAGTAGGCGCCATAACTGAATCCATTTTCATATTTTTAACACCAGAGTGCTCTAAGAATAATTCATACAGACTTCTTACTTATCAGTTCGTCGCATTTTTTTAAAAGCAAATTCATTATTGAAAATGAAATTTCATTGGCTTTTTTCATATCTAAATGCTTTTGACCTGATTAATTTCTAGCGTTCATTCACCCTATGAACAGTTTCCAGAACTAAGAACATTTGCAAAAAAATTATATATGTCGTTTCGGAACGACATGCAGGTATGAACAAACATTTTCATTCATGAAATTTATTAAAAGCAAAACGATTTCGCAAATATTCAAATTTGTAGAATTCTATGCTGTTTTCGGTAACAAATTCAACACCAAACATTGAAAATTTAGCAAAATCGAAACAAGCTCAAAAGCACCATCAACGGGCTCTACGACTGCTATCCCCCTCTCGTTCAAGAGATCATCTCTCACTATTGTTTATTGGTGCTCCAATAAACGCGTGTCTTTTGAACTGGCGTAGATTAAATAATTTAGTTTTCCCTAAATGAAGCAGATCCTATCCATATCTCTATTTTCCAACCTCTCAATCATGAACACAAGAAGGTATAGAATAGGTGCTTGAGTTTTATGGCGCATCTGAACTCGTACGTGAAAAAATTGGCGCATGGTATGTAAAAAGTTGGCCACCTCTGATCTAAACGATTACGAGAACTCATTATCACTGCAAACAGTCAAACTTGTGGGTTTTAACGCAATATTCAAAACACTGCAAGAGAAAATTCCAGATGCTTAAACGGTCAAATTACACGTTGTTCTACAAAACTAACGCCAAACACCATTTATTACAAACTGGAGGTTAACATTGCGCTACCCGTTCTTAAAAATATATAAAATACAAATTTTATTAAATTTTCCGGTAGCAAATTTGAATTATTTTGAAAAAGGTGTTTGTGACCTTAATCTTGGACACCAGTGTAGATTTAAAAAAATTCAGCATAGTCAGAGTATTTGAAGCGCAATAAGCAGATCTGATGTACACTACCCTACATTAATAGACCGGACAGCAAGACGAGATGATATAAGGGAAATAATATATCTGTGCTCAGAGGGCAAAATGTTATAAGTCATTTTTTTAATTTATCGTGACAGCAATTTTAAGATTCAATATGTGGTTCTGTGGTTTTTGACTTACTACATTTTCCCCACCTTTGTTTTCGCATAAACTGAAAGAAAAAAGACTTACGACATTTTATCACCTTCTAAACATTAACAAACCAGACTACAGAATGGTTACTCAATTTGAAAAAAGTGACTTACATTACAACATTTTGCCATCTGAGCACACATATGCTTTAATAGTGGGGTGGTCCCCCACTTGCTGCAATTACACTAGCAACCCTTCTGGGCATACTTTCATATTTCAACAAGGTTTTGATACACAGCTATGGGTATTTGTGTCCATTCCTGCTGCAAGAACATCGCCAGCTCAGCTGTAAATTTCGGACGAGGTTCTCTGGTCCGTAAATGTCACTCTAACGCGTCCCACAAATGTTCTATGGGGTTTGATTCGGGACTCGGAACAGGCTAGGGTCCATTATTGTAGGGTATTGCATTCAGCTGAAAGCCTATTTACTGATATAGCTCCTAAATCAAAGTACAAGTGAAAATTTTCAAGAACAGTTTCATGATTATTTTAATAGTTTTGATAGGTTCGATATTCAAACCTGGTTTTACGTGCTCAGAGTGTCTTGAAACATCACAATTTTCAACTTGGATGCGATAAAGAACTGTAAAAAATCTAAAAAATACACTGCTGGCCATCCAAATTGCAACACCAAGAAAGACACCACAACAAAAAAAATTTTGTAGATAACATGTTGACCAAGTATCAAATGATTAAATTTATAGACTTCTGTGAAGTGTGGTTCCTGCCAAAATCAGTAGCCAGAGTAGCCGCCATTGTTGGAGATCACCGCTGCCACACGCCTCGGCATTGATTCAAAGAGACTTTGGATGTGTTCTTGGGGTACATCAGACCAAGCAGCTTCCACGCGTTGCCAAAGTTGATATGGTGTGGCAGCTGGGGATGTAATCTGGGTCAATCGTTGAGCAACCATGGACCACATGTTTTCTATCGGCGAAAGATCCGGAGAGCGAGCTGGCCAGGGAAGCAATTCAATCTGGCGATTGACGAAGAATCCTTGGACAATGCGTGCCACGTGTGGTCGCGCATTATCCTGTTGATATAATGGATGTGGGCAAGCCCTGAAGGTAAGGAAGGACAACTGGCTCCAACACCTCGGAGATGTAGCGCTGGCTGTTTAAAGTACCGGCAATGCGTACTAGAGGAGTGCGCTAGTGATATCCAATACCACCCTATACCATAATACCCGGTGCAGGACCAGTGTGGCGGTGCATAACGCAGCTGTTCAGCATCCTCTCTCCACGGTGTCTCCAGACTCGAATCCGACCATCGTGGTGTTGCAGACAGAAGCGTGACTCGTCAGTAAAGACAATTTCATTCCATTCTGTCGTCCACATCCTTCTTTCATCGCACCATTGGCGGCGGTGACGTCTGTGGTTCTGCGTCAAGAGTAGACGAAGCAATGGACGTCTTGCGGACAGACCACTGCTGTAAACGGCGTCGAATGGTACGTACAGACACTGGATGATGCGTTACAGACTGAATGTGCTGTGCTATGGTTCGTGATGTGACTGAGCGATCCGTCACTGCCATACGCACAATATGCCTGTCATCACGTGAAGTGGTGTACTGAGGTGGATGCGATCGAACACGTCGGTCCGTCGTACCCTCCTGAATCCAACGATCACATATCCGCATTACAGTTATTTGGTTTCGTCCAACACGACTACCGATTTCCCTGAAAGATAATCCACAATCTTGGTAGGCCACTATCCTTCCTCTGTCGAACTCGGATACTTGATCAAAAGATGATCGCTGTTTTCTACGAGGCATAATTGATCGGGTTTTTTTTTTTAAACCACAAGAAAAACACAATTGCCGTACTTGAAATCGTCGAAATCTCCAAGCCTTAAATAGCGCTTTGAAGTGGCGCCACAGGCGCGCGTGATGTGCGTCTGCGCTGAAATTTTAATCATTTGCATATCTCACCTCCGCTAATGCATGTTGTAAATTTCATATTATTTGCATGCTTCCTTCAGGGTGTTGCATTTACGGTGGCCAGCAGTGTATAACGAGCTTTGCGACGAATTTGTTAACAAATCAATTGTACTCTGCTAGTTTTTTTTTCTTTTGAAATACAACTATTAAATACGCAGCATAGACGTTGGAGGAATTATTTGTCCAAACAGTTTCTCATCAATTTTGTTGCTCTCGTCAACTCTTTAATTTTTTATTTTACTTTTAGTTTAGTTATCAAAATTTTATCTTCATACTCTTCGGACGATTTAATCTCTCTTCTGAATCTTTCAGTATCATCTATCAAATCTTCAATAATCGGAATAGTGACTCTTTAGTTTCTAAAATTTCAAAAAGGTCGGTAAAAACATATAACCCTTCGTTAAAAGTTTCTTGACCTTTATTGACCAACTTTTTGTAACTT
Organism: Metellina segmentata; assembly: GCA_947359465.1. Taxonomy (NCBI): domain Eukaryota; kingdom Metazoa; phylum Arthropoda; class Arachnida; order Araneae; family Tetragnathidae; genus Metellina; species Metellina segmentata. Next base: position 14,998,856 of record OX375877.1, read on the forward strand.
CGAACGTTTAACCGCGCTTCTCAATCAATTTATTTATTTTAGCCATTTTGAATAGCTTGTCTACTAGCACGATGGGTAATTTTGACTTGGTGGCACCACGCTCTCCAAACTTCCACACCACGCTAACGTGGTGACATTTGAAGTCACGACGGATTTAACGTTCACCAGCACCCTTTGTACACGACATTCCTTGATTTGATTCGAACTCGCAACACTTCGGATGCTAATCCGATGCTGCTCTTTGCCCGTGATGTCCTCGAATGAACATGTTCCAATAGCCCACTGTATTGCTACAATGCGACGTAAATTCAACTACCTAACATTAACTAACTGTTCATGTTTCTAATTGATTACACAAGTAATTGATATTTAATTACTGTTCATACAATATCCATCAGTGAGGCAGGCCATATTGTGAATGAGAGTGGAAAGAAATTAGAACTACAGTGTTTTAATTTCACACATCAAATGTTCTTCACACAGCACATGTATCACAATTGGTGCACTCGCTGTTGACGTTGAAGGTTGTGGCTCATTACCGACCTCTGTGGGTCGAACTCCATCATTCGATTATAAAACGTTTGTCACCAGAAATGCTATTTTTTTTATCGAACTGTGTGTGAGCGGTTTAGGTTCTTTTTTCACACTTCGAAGTCCGATATCTTAACAAGTATTAAATATTTAGGTTTTTCCTCTATTATTATTTATAAAGCGCAAAGAGACGAAACTAATAACACCTTAAACGTGCTCGTACCATGGAAGTAGGAAAGATATGGAAGTGCCTTTACTCTGAACTGTTGAAGCCAAAACCGTTATGAGCTCATACAATTTATGCTTGCAGTTCTAGGTTTTACTACATTTGCATGTATTACAATTTTAGAAAGTATTCATAAGAAGAAAGACCCTTTCTATGAGTGGATTTGTGTGGACAGACATAATATATTCAATAATCAGTCTTAAATTTATCTAGCATGTTTATTTATTATCAAACTAAGTAATTGTAAAGATGTTTGATTTAGTGGATTTTAGATCAAATTAATTTATGTTTATAAATTTTTTTTTTAATAGTCTAAGGATAAACAGTAAAATCTGTAATACTGTCGGGACATGGAAAAAATATGGTTAGACAGGTTTATTATTAGACATGATCTATATACATAGGTTTCAAGTATCTGTCAATTCATTGTAACTAACTAAAATAATTTTCATTTCAGGTTTCCCAAAGATCCAGAACGCAGAGATGCATGGATAAGCAGTGCATAATCATAAAGCAGTGCATAATCATAAAGCAGTGCATAATAAGAAGTAAAATATCACCAACACGAAAATAAATATTTAGACCGGATGATTGGGCCAAAAGTTTCAATGCATGCAGGAGATCAATAAAATGAATTTCAATGCTTATTTGTGGAAACCAATTTATGTATTTATTGTAATTATATTATAGCATATTCAATTACAAAATTTAAAAGCAAACGGAAAAAAGGTAGTCAATTTTTTTATATCATGCTTAAATTATCATTTAAAAAACAAAATATTGCCAAAATTAGTAATATTTCATTTATTTAGCATCGCTCACTTGCAAAATGAATGAACACATTTCAATATTAAAAAGAAAATGCGCATTTTAAAAGGTTTTTAACAGCGCATGCGCGGCCGCCATGTTGGTGCGTTAAAATCATGAAAATGTCGGCTTCAGTTAAACCGGTAGCAAAACCTTGTTAGGGTTCTTCCTTATCTTTCCTAAACTTCCTTATCTTTCCTACTTCCATGGCTCGTACAAAAGAGACCGGAACTACACTAAATTATGCAAGCGGTGCGCTACCTCCGAGTCCGTTGACGATCAGCTTCTGCTATCTGGATCTTCCTGGATTCCCAATCTCTCGATCTTTTATCCTGTTGACGTTTCTATAATTTTTCTTGCGTTTGTGTTAGGCAAATATTTCGATATTCTGAATTTTTTGCGAAATTTCCACTTTTTGAAGTACGATATCAATATATTAAGATTTTATTTCTATTTTTATTTATAATGCGCAGGGAGAGACAAAACAAATGGCACCTCAAACGTCGTGCTCACATAAAGGAGGCAGAACTAGACAAAATTAATCGCGCATCAGCCGATGATGTCAGCGCAAGATCAATGAGCATTCTTTGTTTAATGTTGCTTCGAACGCGATTTCGTTCATTTATGTATCATTTTATATTTTTCAAGTTATTAAATTTTTCACATGTACGCTTTTTTGTGACACTCGAAAATTAAGTGTGCTCACCTGGTTTCGAAAGGTAAGACGTATTCTATGTCAATAAGGAAAAATCAGCTTAGTTAGAATTAGATAATAATGCAATCGACGAATCTGATTTATTCTTCTGAAAGAGGTCATTTATATGTAAAGTAAATTTCCAAAACAAAATGCTCAATGAAGCTTTGAAAGAACAATATCAGTGGGGTGCCAGATCTGGTGTGACCTCGTCATCCGAAAGTGGTTCAAAATGACGTGGTGGTATTGGTTTTTTGGTATTTCTAATTAACGTCGTACTGGAGCAATACAACCGACGATTGTCCGGAATCAAACCCATTGCGAACGATCCGAGACAAATCTGAAATTTTGAACTACGTTCAGATGACGAAGCAACAACTGAGCTGGCACACCACTCTCCAAAGTTCCACACCCCGCCAGCATGAGGACATTTGAGGCCACGACAGATTTAACGTACATCAGCCCTCTTTGCCCAAGACGGACTTTGGTTAGATTGGAAGTAGCAACCCCCCGGTTGTTAATCCGTTACTTTTCCAATCAGGCGATCTAAACTCAACAACCGCAGGAACCTGGATGATTGATTAACAAAATGACCTGTCTTCATCTCAGATTTAAGTTATCAAGAATCTCCTGTACATGTACCACCGTTCCTTTGTTCCCATAGACATTGCCCTGGTGTAAAGGAGACCCTGTCAAGTTAAATAAACGAAACATATCAGAGGGTTGTCCATGTGGAGACATTTCCTTTTACATATTTTGCTTTTCAATTCGTGCTGTTATCTAAATAATTTGATCCTGTTGGAAACATTGTGTTTCATGTTGATCGTGCTTTATAAAATAACAGATAGAATGAACACGGCCTACGGATACTGCCATGAGTAATCAGCATTAATAAAACAGCTTTGAAGTTAGGTGAGTTGATACGAAACATCTAAAAATATATGTAACAAGATTTAAATTTTTCAGAAATTCCGTCCCGTCTTTCATTGGAGCTTGTCTATAACCCCTTCCATTTGATGGTCTGCGGGCAGACTCTTGTATAAAGAACTTGGTACTTTCAGGTACTTCTCATCCAGGGAGCAGAAAGTGCATAAAACTGCGACGTACGTCGCAAAAAAAAAAGTCTTTGTAGAACAATTTTTCGTTGATTTTATCAAAATTTTGGGCAATTTTTTTTAAAATCATAAGTTAGTTAAAAAATAAGTTTAAATCATAAGTCCTTGTCACACCTTTTTTTCTTTTCTAGCCACGGAACTATCTTCCTACACCGCCCAAATTTCCACAAGCACTTTATAAATACACATCTTCTATTTCAATGACAAAATATTTAACTTCAAAAGTTATCGACAGAATTGCAAATTCTGAGAGTATGCCTTGGTTTTAAATAAAGTAAGTTGATTTTGATGTTTTATTATAAATATGTAATACATATTTATTTAGCCGATAGTTGTGTTTTACGTCTGTTTTTGATTTGACTGCAGTTTTTCAAAATTTGGATAAAATGCCTGCAGAACAATTGCAATTGCTTGGTAATGGTAATTTTAGTTAACGTAGTCTAGAGCAACACAACGAGCTATTGATTACGATCCGAGATCAGTCCCTCAAAGGAAAGATCCGAGGACAACACCTGGTAATTTTGAACCACGGTAAGATGACGATGCAACACCTGAGCTGGCACCCCACTCTCCAAACTTCCACACCAACCCAACGTGAGGACTTTCGGCCACGACAGATCTAATGTGCATCAGCCGCCTTTACACCATACGCTTACAAACATCCATGCCGGCACCCGGATTCGAACCAGGAATCTTCCGATCTAGAGGCTAACACCTTAACCACTATACCGGTTGGTCGACTTCAAATGCTTGGAGTTGTGTTGCAGAACACTGAATATAATTCTGCACCTGGGCTTCTCATAATGCCCTACACTTGCCGCCTATGATTCAATTCAATGGAATGTCTGTGATTTGTCTCCCAATAAATGATGTCATCTGACCATAGTTCAAAATTACGTGGTTTTGTCCTCGGAACTTTCCGTTGGGGATGGTTCTTCGTGTTGCTCCAGTGCGACGTTAATTTCGATACCTACATAACAACCAAATAATTGATGTCGCCAATAGCCGTTGTGTTGTTCCAGTTTGACGTTAATTAAATATCTAACTTACTCTCTCTGTGCAGCTAATGTTTCGTGATACAAGAAAGTGCTTTCTGGACGTATTCCATATTGGATACCAGGTAGTATAAAATCATCATCTTCTGGCTGGTGGTTTGTAATCTGGATCTTTCCCTTCGGGTTTAATCCCGGACTGTCGTTAATAGTCCATTGTTTCTCCGGTGTGACTTTAATTAAAATACTTGATGGTAATTTGTTTTACATTATCACAGTGTGTGTGTGTGGATGGGGGGGGTTAGCACATACTGACCTGATTATAGGATTTTCCTGTGAAATTTAGAGACAGAGAACATTCGTGTTTTTGTAATTATAATCTTTCGGAACTTTTGTGTGCGTATGTGTGTAGGGCCGCGGAAGCCCGGTTGAAAGAGCAACGGATTAGCAACCAGAGGGTTGTGAGTACGAATCCAAACGGAGTTGGTGCAAATTGTACTGCCCTCGAATGTCCTCACGTTGGCGTGGTCTGGAAGTTTAGAGAGTGGATTGCCAGCTTAGGTGTTGCCTTGTCATCTGACAGTGGTTCAAAATTACATGGTGTTGTCTTTGCATATTTTCCTTGGGTGATTGATCTCGAACCGCCGTCAAAAACCCGTTATTTTGTGTTGTTCCAGTGTGACGTTAATTAAAATACTGAATATCTATTCATGTCCAATACCTTTTTGCATTGAAAACCCTCTCATTATAAAATGTGTTTGGCTACAGAAATTGAATATGCATCTTGGCTTTCACCATAGTTATTGGTAATTTTTTGTTAACATCGAACTAGAACAACGCAACGGGGTATTGACGACGGTCCGGGATCAAACCCCTAAGGGAAAGATCCAAGGATAACATCTCGTAATTTTGAACAACGGTGCTTTCATCTTAGACTTGAAATATAGGACTTTTATATCTCCTCTATGCTCTCACCGAGCCATGGAGACCTCTTGAGTTTAAAATTTTAACTGGTAATTTTTAGTTAACGTCGTACTGGAGCAACACAACTGGCCATTGACGACGAACCTGGATCAGTCCCCTAAGGGAAAGAACCGAGGACAACAACTCGTCATTTTGAACCACGGTCAGATGACAAAGCAACACCTGAGCTGGCACCCCACTCTCCAAACTTCTACACTATACGTTTACAAACATTCATGACCGGACCCGGATTCTAACCAGGAGCTTTCCGATCTAGAAGCTAACACCTTTAAAATTTTAAATGCTTGTGTTAATTTTAACTGCAGTGTCTAACTGTGACCGTCAGAGAATTACTCGTGACAATGTTTATTTTTATCAAATTCAAATTTCTGGTCTTGTGAATTTTTCCTGCGGGGGTAGCAAGACACAAGAATTACAAACCAACCTCTAATTAGTTTCCGAAAAGGGCATCGAGCAGTTTTAACCAGGAAAGGTAAGAAAATATTTAACTACTCTAAAGATAAAATAAACGATACAGTTGCATCATGAGTTTCGTGAAAATTCTAAATTTATCACTCACCAGAAGTTACAAACTTTGTCTTTGCGCATTCAGCCGCAGTTACACTTCAGAAGTAACTGCCGGGATTCTAATCATAGGAGACGAAATTCTTAATGGACAAACCCGAGATACGAACTCGTCTTTCTTGATACAAAACGTGAATCACATTGGACTGAAGCTAAACAAACTAGCTATTTTACCTGATGACGTGGATGTCATTGCAAATGAGGTGGCCGCATTGTCCCAAAATTGCACGGTCGTACTCACTAGCGGAGGCATTGGTCCGACTCACGATGACGTGACTTACGAGGCAGTGGCAAAGGCTTGTGGCGAGGGTCTTGCATGCAACAGTGAGCTGTCTTCCCTGTTCAAAGATTACTTTGGCCCCCAAGCTGATGAAATTCCGGCCGTGATGAAATTTTCATCCATTCCTTTGTCGGCCAAACTGAATTACGGAATCGACAGAAGAGGAAACAAGGCAAAGTTCCCAATAGTATCGACGAAAAACATATTCATGCTTCCTGGAGTTCCGATGCTCCTGCAAAAAGGCTTCGAGGTATTCAAATCTAATTTCCTACTCCACAATAAGCGTCACCCGATAAGACACATTTTCATCTCGCTCGACGAATTTTCCATCACTCCGATATTGAACACCGCTGTCAAGATGTTCGACAAGAAAGTAAAGTTTGGCTCATACCCTTCGTTTTGCGAAAACTACTACAAAGTGAAACTTGTATTAGAAAGCGCAGAAGAAAAATGGATTCAAGAAGCTTACAATTATTTCAAGGAAAATTTACCAGAAGATTGTATAGTCGATTTAAAGGACGATACATTGTCCAGTGCAAAAGATGACCTTGATGCCCTCTGCAAACGACATCCACCACTACTGCGTGGCGTGTCCGTCACAGAGAATGCACTGGGACAGTATTCGCTATCTGAAATTTGCATTTGCTTCAATGGTGGGAAAGATTGCACGGCTTTGTTGCATTTACTGTATGCTTGCATACAGAAATCTAAACCGAATGAGTGGTGTCAAATCCACGCGTTGTATGTGAAGAACGGAGAAACTTTCAGTGAAGTTGAAGACTTCGTACAGTTGTGTGTAAAGAAGTACCAGCTCAACTTGATCTCCATGGAAGGGGACTTGAAGAAATCCTTCAATACCTTCTTGAAAGCCCATCCTCACATCAAAGCTGTTTTCATGGGCACAAGGAAGGGTGACCCTGGATCCGAAAACCTGACCCACTTCTCCCCAACTGATGAAGATTGGCCACCTGTTATGAGAATTTTACCCCTTTTGGACTGGACATACAATGATGTGTGGACATTCCTGCGTAAGTTGCAGGTGCCGTACTGTACTCTGTACGATCGTGGCTATACGTCGTTGGGTCTCAAGTCGCAGACCACACCAAATCCTAATCTTTTAGTGTCTTCCCAGAAAGGTTTCGGATTGTACAAGCCAGCCTACATGCTTAGGGAGCACAATGAGGAAAGAAATGGTCGGACATAAGATTGACACTATTTTTTATCCCCGTTTGCTCATTTAAGTCCAGTTTCCCCAAGGAATTACCCATTTTAGAGTAGTCGTGCGCCGATATGTGGACGTTCATAATTTCAAGTCCAAATTCTACTCTGGCCATTCCTCTGTTAGTATCTAGTAAGTTGAGAAAGATCATTGGCCCCCTTTTCCTGATGAATCAACCCATTTTGGATTGATCATATTTTAATAATTTTGGAATTGCTCATTTTTGAGTGGTTATACACTGAATAATTGATATACATATGCGAGTTGCAGGTGCCATTTGTACTCTATATGATCATGGGACCTCTATTGGTATCTAGTCAGTACAGAATTTGCTTTCTTTAGTGTATGTTCAAAAATGTGTCTGTTCTTACAAACATGTTTAGATGGATTGTAATGAGGAAAAGTCAGACATATGAGGGATTTTGCTTAATTCATAAAATCAACCTATTTTGGATCAAAACAATGACCAGCCTCTTGTGCCCAGGTATTTATAAATTTAGCGACTTGTTTGCTAAATTGCGATTTGTATCCAAATTATGTTATCTACTCTTTTTATCCCCTCTAATTTAACTTAAAATGTATCACACAAGTGCTAAAGAATCACAAAATTTTAACTACCAAATTTGATGGCTGTAATTTCCTTGTACCAAGACAATTTTTTTAAATGATTTGTACTGTAAAATTCAATCTTAATTTATTCCTAATTGTATGATATTTGTAAATAAAATATTTTTCTGTTTTTTAAATGATAAAACTTGTAGTAAATATTTATAAATACTCTTTTTTTTTTAGCAACTATTCCTCAGTTATTTGACTGGAATGTGATTGAAAAGTGATAATAGAACACAGTAATAAGAGAAAACAAACTTGTTGAAATTATTTTCCAAATAAACTTTATAGCAGTTCAAATAAAATTATGTACCTTAAAATTTTTGTAAAAATTAGAAATTTTCAACTAATTGGCTTAAAAAATACACTATTTTATTTAGTTGTAATTACCTAACCTGGTAGAGTAAGGATTCACAGAAACGATAACGATATAAGGATCAACACAAATAGATGTAGAGATATTGTTTCTTTTAAAATTTCAACACAAACTAGGTAATATTCTACTAAACTCTATTAACCCTCTAACGTCCAAGACGCCCGAAACGGCTTCACATGCAAAAGCCCAGCACCCGCCCGAACCGGCCGAAGTCATTAAAGCTACTGGCTATCCCCCTAACCCAGAGAAGGGCAATCCGTCATTTCCTCACTACAATGCTCCCTCCTTTCGCCTGAAGCAGTAGGGTAGTTTCCTTTAATGACAAACAACAAGTTAGGGATCGGCTTTTAACTGCGCCCTTTCACATACTTCTTCCTGGCTAGGCTTCGGATTGGACAGTTTTGTGCGGCTATTGAATAGAGAATTTGGTTTCTTCACTATCGAACTGGCTCGTTATAGGAAAACATTGTCGAAAGAAGAAATAGAAAGAATTCTTTTCAATGATACAGATGAGTCGGATTTAAATTCAAGCGACGAAGACGATCTAACAAAATATGATTTGGAGAATTCAATCCAAGAGGATAGTGTTTCCGATAATGACAGTGACGTAGATGAAGTCCGGAAATTGAAAGAAACGATGATATTATTTGAATGGGAATCGAACAATATACGGAACGATGATATATCCATTCCAAACTTTAATTCGCATGCTAGTCCTGTTCATGACTTGCTGCCTGGGTCTTCACCATTAGACTATCTGAAACTCTTTCTGACGGACGCGAGAAATCACATATTTTCACGGTAATTAATATCACAGAGTTATTTTCAAACCTACAATTTGGAAATGTAATTTTCTTGTATAGCATGTTAATTATTTTACTTAAAAAATGAAGCATTTTAGGAACATAATTATGTTAATGCTATTCTTTTAGCATAGGTTTCTCGGTCAAATTAATAATTCCTCTTTATGAACTGAGAATATCTTATAAAATGAGTATATTTATGAAACATAAAATAATCATTTTCGCCCCTTATAAAAAGTTCTTACTACGAGTTCCAATTTGGTTTGCTTCGCAAACCAACACCACGGCCACTGCGTGGCCAGCACGACTTTTCTTTTAGTGGGGTTTGGCCATCACGAGGTTGCCCGTGAGTTATTTTCGTGGTGACTCATATCTGTTGCTAAAATATTAATATTTAATTGAAAAAATATTCATTAAAAAAATCAACAACAATAATTCAAATCTAAACAAGAATAATTCAATTCTATTAAATTAATTTTAAAATGTTCTAGATTAAATTTTAAAATTCGGCTTCGTACAAAAATCGCAAAACATTCGGGCTTCCCTGTGTGCCAAATGTCATTCTTATAAGTGCCATAGATTCGTCAGGATAGTCCACGCACGCAGACAAACGTTTACTTTTATAATCGTAGAGATGAGTGCTTTCAAATAAAATTTTACACACAAATATATAATAATTAATATGACTACACTGGATAGGAGAATTTTTAATAAAATTAATTTGATTTTTATACGAATAGCAAAATTATAATTATAACGCTAAATGTTCTACCGAAAAACATTTTTAATATACATAGGACTTAACAGACTTGAAAACGCTTTTTAATCACATACTTGCTTATATATTAGACAGTCGGAGATACAAGAGAATTTTAAGATATACGTTATGAATGAAGTAGCAGTCACGTATTAGAAAATATATTAATTAATTTTTTTTTCTTTACAAATGTGTTAGTCTAATCAAAGATTGAGGAATATATTATTTAGGAAAACCATATTTAAGTATAAAGAATTAACAAGTGATAAGAAATAAACTGTAGTCAATTATTTTTCGCTATATTTTCTTCACAACTAATAAAATGTGCGATATATACATATAAGTAACTAATGTCCAACACCCAATGCGACTTACAAGTTGAAACAAGCACTTCATATACACCCCCTTACAAAGCACGGGACGTCCCGTGCACTAAGAAAGTACCTAGATGACCATAGATGATGTGTAAAGGGGGAAGAAATCATTCGATTTTCCTAATGGTTTCTCGGCCGTTCGGGGTTTTTGAAGACATCGTCTTGAGACCCGTGTGGCCGTTAGAGGGTTAATAGATAATTAAGACAATTGTTTTAATTATTATTAAATTCATATCTTTTTCTTATTTATTTGTCAGGGCATATTTTCAGTATGCCATATGGCTAAAGTAATAAAATACAATGAGCAACCTACTCTACAAACAAGTACAGTACAAAATCCTTCGGACCTTGGCCATTCTGGATTATTTGCATTCTTTATGAAAAAAACCTAAACTAATCCGCTCTTTCGAATAGCAGATATATAAATAGGAATAATTTTTAAAATAGAAAAAAAAAAAACTTTTTTTAATACAATACAACAAATTTTACTTGCAAATATTCTAATTTTTCTGTGTGGTATTTATTGTTACCAGCCATGTGATAAAAGAATAAGAATTTTAATTATTCTCCTTAATTTTTCATTTGCTGCATCTTTAAGTAAAAAACTGCAGTCTGTCAGATTTTGGATCAAAGTTTTTGAATGGTGCTTTGAGATTTGTTTCTAATCTCTTTAAATTGAAGCAATAAGGCATTGCATTCTTCTCATAAGCAGTTTTATTGCCAATCAGGTGCTAAAATAACATCAGAAATATTGTGCAAAAATATAATTTGAAAACTGAATTTTGTTTTCAAAGGGAAATGAACACTTTCTAAGGACTATTGACAAAAAATAAGTACTTCAAAGGGCTTTTAGAAATGGAAGGTCAAAATAAGCACTTTCTAAGACTTGTGGGACTTACATTAAATTTGAATTTCTTGGTCTCCATTTTATGGATATCTTTTACTTACTAAAAATGCTAAAGGATGCCTTTTTATAAGTCACGAGTGCGAGTCATGCCAATACAAGACGCATTATGCAGATCTTGCCTTTCAGATTGATCCGACCGTCAGTGGTAGCCCATTGTGTTGCAAATTCAATTCACTATATGTATGAGATTCAAAATGTGATGTGATAGGCCACCTTTCTGCCAAAATGACAGTTTACATTTTGAAGAGGTACGTATGTGTGATGGAATTTGGTAACAGATGTAAAACTTTCATTATCAGTCCGGTTGGTATGGCAATTCTTCATAACTGCAAAATTGAATTCTTTATTTCAGTTTTGAAATCTCACGAGTGCTGCTTTGGCTTCGTGGAACACTTTTAAAAGTTTTTCGACAATTTGACCTAGTATAAAAGTGGTATAAATATGCAGTATTCCTAAAAAAAACCCCTTTACTACTTTTATAAGGATTTTCAGCAAAAATAAATAGTTTAAAGACCATGAACCCCCCCCCCCCCCAAAAAAAAAAAAAAAAATATATATATATATAATAATAATAAATCTGGCATTGAGGCTTTTTAAGGCCTATTTTCGAGTCAAGGAATGTTGAATAGGATTTAAAAGTTAATTATCAGCCATGTTTAATAATACTAAACGTTAATTGCGCTCGTGTTTAAACGAACATTACTATATTAAAAGCTGACATATTCCTTCTCCAATTCTTGCATTTTTTTAGATTTAACAGTAGCCCCAGTGCAACAGATTCAACTACCTACCCATTTTTTAAGTTGGTTAAGATTTTATTGAACAAGGGCCCATAATTGGCCAAGCAGCACTAAACATACCTGTAATGTAAATAAAAGAATCTCAAGAAATTGACCATCCAACCAGTCTGGTGGTTAAGGTGTTATCCATTAAATAGGAAAGTTCCTGGTTTGAATCCGGGTCAGTGTATGGATGTTTTTAAGGGTATGGTGTAGTCGTGGCCGAAGGTCCTCGCATTGGAAAGTGGGGTGGCAGCTCAGGTGTTGCCTTTTCTGACCATGGTTCAAAATGACGTCTTGTCCTTGGATATTTTCCTTAGGGGATTGATCCCGGACTGTCGTCAATAGTACGAAGTTAATTAAAAAATTAGCAATTGCATGACAAATTGAGCTAACTCACCAAGCCAGTGACTCTAACCCCATTCTTTGAAACATCTAAATATCATTATAAAAGAAGTCTTAAGAACGTGCCTTCACTCAGATTAACCCACAAGTGCATATGTGAATGAAATAAACCTTCCAAGTGGCTCAGAATATTCAGATTGAATACAACCCTTCAAAAAATCCATCCAGTAAGTGGCAGACCAGAAATATTAAGCCATATCGAACAGACCCCTGGACAATTCAGGTATGCTGCCCACTACAATGAAATCTCACTGAACTACTTGGGTTAAAAACATCAATTTCGAGCCAAGACCAATTGGGCTAGTGGTCAGGGTTCCAGGTTTGAACTTGGAGAAAGGCATGCCTCTAAATAGAAAGTGCACCGTAAATCATCCAAGTGGTTCACACTTGAGGCATTGACATAGAATAGAAGGCAAGTGCCAAATTGGTGATTTCATTGAAATGTTTCAATGATAGAAACACTGAAAAGGAGGCAAGTTTGCAACTCACCAAGTCCAGTTTTGAAAGAACCCACAAGATGTCGCTAACAGAAATGTGATCGCTTTTGGCTCTAAAGAGGCAAGTGAAACCTTCAACCTATAAAATTTAGTTTTTGGTACAAACCTCCGTCAACGCCTCAATTATGTTCTTGTAATGGAGATTGACGAGAGCATTTCTAACAAGTTTAACCCTCTAACAGCCATACAGGTCTGAAGATCACGTCCTCAGAAACCAAAAACACCAGAGTATCAGTAGTATAACTAACTATTTCCTTCCCCCCCCCTTTTACTCATTGTCAGAAGACCATACACCAGATCTGAAACCCCCCGCTGGTTTTGATGAGGGGTCCTACAGAAAGTGCTCATTTCAACTTATAAGTCGATCTTAGAATTGGACATGGTGTTAGCTGAAGTTCAGCGACTATTACGTAACATCTTTTAATCTCAGAGAAAAGAAGGATAAAAAATTGCGAAAGTGTTAGAAAGAACATATTTTTGTATTCGTAAGAATACTTTTCTTTTGGTGAAATATAGCAGAAATTTAAAGCAATGAGGGAAATTTTACTTATAATAAAACAATGAAAATATTTCCTATTTTAAAACAAACACATTATGCTCTACGTATTTTACATTACAGTACACATTTTAATTACTTACTTGTTCATTAATTGTTTTAAAACAGCAATTTATATATATATTTCCTCTTATCTCTTTTACTTAAAATCTCTTGCAACTGGAATATACTAAGTTATACTTTTTCTGTTGTGTTATCTCTGCAATTTTTAAATCAACATATCAAAAATTCGTAAAAATTTTTAATAATATATTTTTTTACTTTGAAACTGATGTTTAAAAAAGGTTTTAGAATATAATACAGTGATAATAGTCATTTTTCAATAATTCCTTATAAATAGGATCTCAAAGCAACATGAATTTTTAATAATGGTTTCTTTTAAAATTGGAGACCAAAAGCATCTTGATACATCACTGAAGTATTACTAGAATTACACCGAAATTATGTCCTTGAAATGGAAGTTTTACTGGTTTGTGAGAACTTATAAAAATATGCAGATTTTCCTAAAAACACTAAGGCAAACCTTTAAGTGTGAAAACCTTTGCTGGTTAGAAATGAATTTCACACATTACTATCACAAAAATCTCACTTATAAATAAAAAAAAGTAGCATTTTTAGCTAGTAATTTAATTTCATTATTAAAAATTTTTTTTTCTTTTTCAGTTACCATTATATATGCGTAGGTACAAAACATGTTGTGGAATTAAATTTCACAAAAATATAAGGGATTAATTACTTTAGTGAAATGTTGCATTGAAAGCAACGTTTAAGTGTGCGTCACTCAAAATGAAAAGTGTAGTAGTTTATTCCTTTGTTATAAATTTGTGACAACTTCTATTCTAAAAGACCAAAACCTGGTCAGATGAGGGAAAACATAAAACTCAACTACTAATAATGTCACCTCATTCTCTTAAGCTATGTATTCTTAGAATTTTATTCTTTTGATCAATGGATTAGAACATCCCCCCAACCATTACTTCTGGGCTGACATTTTCAAAATTTCTTAAATTATTTCTGGTTACCGATCGAGACAAATGGTTTTGTATACAAGAGAAGCCGACTTATTGACGCAAAGTCAATTGTTCACACAAGAATCTCGATCAGTCCCAAGGCGTTGAGTTCCTGTCACCTGTACACAAACAGCAACACTGGTTCTTTTATATGGAGCATAATATTGAAAAGGACAATAAGGATAACTTTGCATCTGCACAATTCTATTCAGAACAAGTTAGTCGTTTGTGTTTCTCTTTGTAGCACAAGCATGTGTTATCCTCAAGCAGTGAATACCAAGAGCTGCCTCGAATAGTTCATTTACGATTTTTTCACCTTTCTTTAGAGGTCCAGAGTTAACCCCTAGGGTGGGTCAAAGTTCTTCTATACACAGGCATTTTAAAAGCAAAATATCTTTATCTGATCCGCAGACAGACTAAAGAAGCTTATCTGCGTAGTTAGAAATCGACCCCCCTGACACCTGATCGCTTGAGGCGACAGGTAGATATTCAAGTAGCCTGTTTAAAGTGGAGACTGATTTCCCCTCTACTGGTGAGGAGGGTAGATACACTGATGAGTTTTGGGCGTTGTGGCATTCAGAGGGTTAAATGTTTTTAGTAAAGCTATAAATTTCTTTTATTTTTGGACACTTAATATTGGCTGGTCTTCATTTTTGAGGGCAGTGTTGTAAAAACTAAGGCTTTGTAATCTTTCCTGGTGGTTCGACATGATATTTTAAGATACCTCATTAACAAAATTGGCAAGACCTTGACGGATGAGATATGTCAATGAAACCACTTGGGTCTAAATATTTGCTTAACCCTCCAAATCCTTAAAAAGCTTGATTTTTCATTTTAATTCTTTAACCCTTCTTTGCATAATGGTGGAAATTTCCATCATAACATTGAATGCCCAAAAATTATATAAAAGAACAAGTTCACTTTAAGTTGATTGTGACTGGATACCTTTTTAACGTCCATTGCATAAAAAAAACATAGCTGTCAAAAATAAGCAAGTGTCATTATCAGTAAAACGAGCTTGAAGTTGTCAATCCGCTGTTTGTTGTAGTTGCAATAAATGTATGATTTCGTTTTATTATATTTGAGTTTCTATTGCTAAAAAAGTGAAAATGAGTGGAAGAAAGGTTTGTAACATGTGTTTGTTATTTTTAGAACAATTTCTGAAAAAGTTTGCATTTAATTTAAAAAATACGATACGATACCATCATATTGTTTTTTGCTAAATTTATACTATAAATATATGCTAAGATTTTTTTAAAACCATTTTTCCTTTAATTTTGAACATGAATTATATCACCTTGATTTATTTCACCAATAAAGAAAAAAATCATGCAAAGAAGGGTTAATATTGTGGGTATTTCCCATGTTGGTGGGTACACACATGTGTATCGAGAACAAAAAACAAATTCCAAGACACATTAGTAAATAATCTACATTGATTTTATTGGCAGACATTTGAATACAATAAAACATTTCAGCACTTTTTCCATGAATTAGCAGTGATTGTTGCTGAATAAAAAATAAAAGAACACACACAATGCACAACCTGCAGGCATTTGAAAGGTATCGTATTCTAATGCATAGATCCTTCGAAAGGTGACGTCAAAGAGTTCGAAATCGTAACAGTTAAACTTTAAAAATGTGCACGAAAGCAAACAGCTTTCCTCTCCTCGTTTCCTGCGCAAGCCTCAACCATATGAATATACAAAATACGAGTGGCATAAAGAGAAACGAGAAATTCCTCCCAGCGAATATGCTTCCATCACCGACACAGAATTTCATAATTACATTAAGTGTTCTTTTAAAGACCACAAACAGGGTCCCGAGAGAAAAACGAAATTACAATTCCACTGCTACATTCTCTTCAGTGGAAACGGTAATAATAAAAAAGCAGCTATATAAAACATTCAAAACATCATAAATCTCAGGATACAAAAAAAGTGTTAATAGCATCAAGTATACAAAAAACAAAGAGGGGGAAAGGAGAAAATAAAATATCACAAAAACTAAGCATGGATTTTTTTTATCGATGATTTCTGTAATCTAAAGAGGAAAACGTAAGGGGGAAGTAATTGGGGGGTCTTAAAAGAAGGCAGAAACGTTTCTTGGCAAATTGACCATCTGGTAAGCTCCGCAATATCTGTCACTGGAGAAGGGGCAGCTTACGAGATTTTATGCATGATCGGTCGATCATCTACAAGAGAGGAAAAAATGTTACACAAATGAGGAACAAATCACAAAGAAAAATAGCAAGAATCCATATTTAGGATTAAACATGCATCACATGTAAATCCCATGCATAAACTCGAAGAAAATGATATAAATGTTTTCTTTGTAATTTTTTAAAACAAAAGAAAATACCGAAAGTCGTGCTCAACATGAAAACAAAATAATGCATGCCAAAATTTACTCACACCACACTTCCTACAAGATCACATAAGGGGATTCAGTACCCTTTGAGAATTTTTGTTTTGATATTTACAACAAAATGTTTTAGTCTACCTTATTCCAATACACAAAACAAAAGAAAAAAAATTTCATTTTTCATTCACAGTTAAAATGTAGAAAAATATTTCAAATTCTTACTAAAGCCTAAAGTTTCAAAATTATTATTTTTTTTTATTACCTTTCCTGTAATTTTGTGCACCAGTTTACTCATACCATTTTTTACAAATACCTTGTAACAACCAAAAAAAAAAAAAAAAAATATATATATATATATATAAAGCCTCCGCATTTCAAATACACTAGTCCTGAAAAACAAAATGTTTAAATGCTTTTGGTCCTCACATTCGATAGAAAAAGTTTAATACCTCGCTGAATAATATAGCTGTGTATAAAATTAAATTGTAATCACCCAATAAAATTACAAAGGAAGGTATTTATAAATAAACTGCATCGTAACATAAACAAGCAAAAAGATTTCAGCAAAGAAATTTTTGGAAATGCATGCAAAAATTCACACTACAAAAGGAAATTCAGCCTTTATTTTAAAATAGTGAATAAACCAATTTGATTCAAGGCAAGTCTAGTTCCTACTTATGGGATTACAAAAGAAACAGCAAGTAAATGAGTGACACATAAGATCTAAACACAAATGAGTCATGCAAAGCAATAAAAATAGTTTTGATTTCAACATTCACAAAACTGCAGTTTAAAACCACACTTTGATTAGACAAAATGCATTAAATGAGATGTGTATGCTTTTACAGGGAAGTGCTTTTGATTGAAGACAAAGCCCAAGTTTTTTTTTTTTTGCGAAGTTAAAACTCTAGCAGCATTGTGTGATAAGTGAGTGGTATTGTAATGCTTTCACACATCACATCTAATGACTAAACTACATCTTCAAGGCTGAAAGAACCCAGGAAAATCTTTAATTGGTCAAAACTGGTTATGTGAATCCCAAAGAGGTTTGATTGGACGTTATACTGCTGCTGACATGTTGGCTTTCGAGTCACTTGGATAGATCAAACAAACACGTTCCAACATTTGTTGTAGTGCCTTACTAGTTGTTGAAAACAAATAATCACATTGTCACTATATGGCAGCTTCTTCCCTGGTGAGCTAAATTCCAGTAAGGATTTCTCTAAAGTGATCTGTCATCTCGCAAGAGAGCCACAGACAACTAGTTAAGCTGCCAAATAATTGCATATGATAGTACAATGCTTGGCTACACAAGAAAACCTGGTTGGAGTTATATGCTGCTTTCAAGTGAAGCCCACATTTGCTTAAAGGGGTCCAAGACACAAAAATCGTCAAATTTTCGATTTTTTTTTATTATTTTAAGAAATTTTTCTGTGTTTTTCTACTTAAAATGACTTCTAAATCATGTTTCTATCTTAATTAGAACTAGAGGTATAATAATTTTTGTGGTGCGTTGTTTTGAAAATCTAACACTCTTGACAGGTGTTGTCATGGCAACAACATCTGTCGGTAAAACTTTAAATGCGTTTTTCTCCATGATACATTTTTTCAAGATTTCTGTTTTCAAATTGCTTTAAGTCGAAAACCGATAAAGTTTAAGGGTTGAAATTTGGAATGCATCTTTTTCAAACATTATACTTTAATTTTAATTCAGCAAATTTGAAACAAATATTTACTTTAAAAAAAAAATACCTTAAAATTTTCATTCAAATATTTTTTATTAAATTAATATTTTTTAAATTGCTGAATCAAAATTAAAGTTTATAAATTTGTGAATAATTTACTGCAAGAGTTTTTAAAATTGATCAAGAATATTTTAAGTTTCAGCAATTTAAAATGACCCCTTTTTTTTCAAAAAATTTTAATTTAAAATTTTTAAAAAACTTTTGTGTTGCGATTTTGTTTATTAGTTAGATGGGTAATCAGTACAAAAAAAATTCTAAATTAATTAATAAAAAATTTTGTTCGATGTGTCCCGGACCCCCTTAACTCTAAAAAAAGATAAAATGGCAAAAACCACAACAATCAGCTTTTACAGATGTTTGCCACTTTACTGTTGCAAAACGTGCTATTCTAGTACAACAGATGATTATTAACTACATGTCGTTCCACTTTCTAGAAAGGAGGAAAACTGGCGTGTGTCTTGCACAGATTACAATGAAAAGAAACAACCTGGGTCATGTTTCCCCATCATCAACAGCATTCTGCACTCCACAGCTCACTTATACCACAAATAGGAATGAATACCTACCAACCCGTAAGTTAAAAAAAAAATCAAAGATTTTTCCATCATAAAAGCAACATGCAATTGTCAGGAATGAAAAGTGTCTAAAAATAATTTCCCACTATAAAATAATATGAAAAGCTCCAATTGTACAAGTGAAAACAATTTAAATGGGAAAGGTAACCCTGCAAGTTCAAACTCAGCAATTTCAGCATTCACCAATTCCTATGTTTCTCTTTTATAGTTGCCCCGGTACGATGCCTAAACTTTGAAATTAGGGTCGGTCTAAACTTTTTTTTACCGAATCAAGCATCAGGAAAACATTTTTTTGCATCGGGTAGGCCAGTAAAAACCGAGTGTTCTCTAGAAAAGTTGGTAGGTTAAAGACGACGCACAAAGCACTACGATAAATATCAACGTGAATTGCGAAATACACAATCGGGAAAACTCTTGCGACAGCTGTGCCAGATCAATTATTGCAGTACACTGAATCGAGACCCCCAGCAACAACAAAATCCTCATCAGCAGGTCAGCCATTGGATAAAATCATCAAGTCAGTGCTTGAGGCGACAACACCTATGCAGGAGAAGGGCCGGAGAAAGATTGTGTAGTTTGCAGGATATGACAATTCATTCTTTTCATTACCATTGCAAATACTATTCATCTGTATAGTGCTAAATCTCAAAATTGCTCAAGATGATAACTCTTGCCTCCAACCCGCCAAAGGTCCCTACACATTAATCATTTCTGATGCTTCTAAAATTAACAAGGGCTTTTATGTAAGTAGTCATTCAGAAACAGGAGCTTCGCAAAACTCGGGCTTTGGTCGACTGTAGAGGAGAAAGGAGCCATGCGTTGTAAAGCGGAGTGTGGTTTTAAGCGAACAGCCAGTGTGGCCGACCACCACCGAGAGCAGAGCGTGCATGCATCTACCTTGCTAGCGAATGCAAAGAGAGACGATGCCAAACAGATAGCTCACATCGATTGAATGTCCTTGAGTGTACTCTCCACCTCCTCCTGCAGAAGATGGTTCTTCTCACGCTCCAGGAGAATGTCATCTGAAACACAGACACAAAAGTTACCTCACCACATCCAAGAACTACATCAACACTTATAAACTACAGCCAGTGCAAAAGTTTTATCGCGAGGTTTACCTCTCTTTTGTCCCCTATTTAAGTAACCGCTGACACTGAGCAGTCAGCGACCGACCCTCTCGAGTTCTGATCGCTATCGATCGTTGTGTGAACTCTGGTAAACACAGAAAGTCCAGACAGTAACATCTCTAGCCGTAGTCAAAAGGTTAACTCTCTGTATTGATAATTTTCGAGGGTTGATTTATCCAATAACTCAAAAGAAATTCTAGTAAAACTTTTATTCAACGCGTTTAAATTTAAATGACATGACATGACATGACATCCAAGTGCAAAGGGTTGTAATTAAAAACATTTTCCTTGAGTTTTCATTAAATTAATTGAAACTGCAATGGCATCAGTCCATGCATGAAATTAGTTACATGGCTCTGGCAACGAATTAAAATGTTGTATTTTTAGTTAAAAAATATGCTATTCACGTAGACCAGCCAGCTTCTTATTTTTAATTTTTATTGCAGTTACTTTTTATACCTGCCTCGATCCATGAACGAGTCGAAAATTTTCATACGGATATGAGAATTAACAACCACATATACATAAAACAAATGAACAAAAGCTAAGATTTTGCATAAAATTATTAAGTCAATTTTTTTGTATACAAAAGAAAAAAATGCATCAATGGGAAGTTTTTTTTTCAGGCCTATGGGAAGATTAAATTTAAGATTGTGCAGATTAAAATGAAAGCCATATTTTTGTTACTATTGTTATGAATTTAAACTAATTAACAAAGATAACAAAAAAGAAACTAACAGTAGTTAAGTCTTGGTTGTTAATATGTTGGAGCTAACAGGGTTTACAAATAAAAGACTAGAAATTTGAAATAAATGCAAAACTATTTTGAAACAAAATGCAATTTTAAAAATTGACTTTTAACTAACATTTCAAAAAGAAACACCTGAGCTTTATATTTTCAAACTTTGAGCATCTAAATACAATTATCACATCAATTAGCAGTATGCAGTAGAAAATGAAGGATAACAAAGGAAAAATACCTTCCAATCTATCAACTTCTTTTTGAAGCTTCTGTACGGATCGTTCGGCGAACTCTGCTCGAGCCTCGGCCTTAAAATAATTTATTTTCATAAATACAGACAAATAGTATATACTTATAGATTGATAAGGTGTCATGTAACTTCTCACTCGGGAAAAAAGCAAATTAATTGACAGATTTAATAAATACAACCATATTAAAAATTACAACATCCAGTTAAAAGTTGTGTTTTAAATGCTGCATTTGCATATTAATTTATAAATAACACGGACAAAGATGGATAAGGTACAGCATATAAACATTATCGCATACATTAGGAACACCATTATAACAGACACAATACCAAAATTATAATATTCAGCTATATATATATATTGGAGGCAATAACCCCACGGGAAAAGAACGGTACCCTGTGGTTCGTGACACCGGTACACACCTAAAGACATGTCCTCAAGAGGCAAATTATTATGAAAATTAAGAATCACGTGTCTTTACACAGGCAAAAGCAATATTTGCCTTATTTTTTTTTGTGCTGCTCCACTTTATTACAGTAGAGAATGTAACCTTTTGAAAAAAATACCAATGAAAATTTATTTATCTCTGATCTAAAGATACTCTTATGGGTTGAACATTCAATCACATCTTTTTATGATATATTGGCCAAAATATTTGAGTTTTTATAATTAGTAGATGTTTATAACTTCACCTTACAAAATTTATCCCACTTAAAAAGGCAGAAAAATCAATAGGAATAATACAAGAGTGTATTGTTACATTAAATATATTCAAAATCAACCAAAATTACTGTAACATAAGCTAACCTATAAAATAAACTTTTAAAACTAGAATGAGGCAAATGTAATTTTAACAGCAAATTTTACACTAAGTAATTTAAAATTGTCCATAAATGAGTCAATTACCAAGAATACTTTGCAACCACACCACACTAAAGAGTACATACCTCTTGGAGCCTTTGTGACAGCTGGCGAATGTTAATATCATAGGCCTCTTCCTTTTGCAGTGCCTAAAACAGTCGATGACAAATAAATTATTTGTAATCAAAGACATATATATTTAAAGTCTAATTTTGATCTGTACATGTAGGAACTTGAACTAATTTGCAAAAATTCAACAAAAGTCAAACTTAAACTTACTTTCTCTTCGCTAACTTCGAGAGACTTCATGTTATTTCCAACAACTCTCAGCTCTTCTTCTAATTCTACTATTTTGCTATAAAAGAAATCACAATTGAACTACCAGTAATGAAGTAATTAAAACAAAGCACATACATCTTAAGAATATAGTGAATTTGAAACTACATTTAATAATGTTAAAATAATTTAAAGTATAAATGAAAAATAAGTACTCTTAGACATCTTTTAAACCTTTTTAAGCATTCAAAGGGTTAAAAGTGTGTATTCATTATTAGCTCAAATTTAACAATTTATAAAATTTCTCCCCAAGAAAATTTGAGAAACTTTTTCAGAGGGAATACCCACAAAATCTGTCAAAGTTTTTAAGTATGGTTAGTGGTTTACATATCAAAATGTGATCCTGAGATGATTTATGGTAAAAAAAAATCAAGCACTTCTAAGCATCAAACTTTGAAAATAAGCAATTTTCAGAGCCCTTGTTTTTTAATTTATTTTAACTGTCCTTTTAGGAAATGTTTGAATCTTGTTCCCGAGACATTCCCTTTAAATTATACAAATTAAAAAAATCTCTCAGTAAAAATATTAATTGCTAGTTAAATACTCAAAAATCACCAAGCCATTTAAAAAATTAAATTATTTAGATAGAACAGCTATAAGTAACATGTCAATGCTGTATTAAAAGATTTCTTGGTAATTTCATATCCTACCAGTTTAAATTCAAACTAATTACAGATTGATTATGACACTTTTCTTTAAATTTAAGTAATGGTTAGGCATCTAGAAATGCAAGAGTATGTGATAATTTAGATGACCATTGATTTGATGATTTTATTCTCTCAATTTGAATAACTTTTTAAATTGTTAATGAAGCCTGTCCGTAAAATATATTTTCGCAACACAGTAGGTACCTGGTGCATACTACCCGACTCATCTTGTCAAGTTTTAGTGATGTGCTCTCTACATGCAAAAATGGCTCTTCTGTTTCCCTATCCTACCCCTCTGAGAATTTTAAAAATAGTAACTTCCATACTCTCGACACAGGGAAGAGAAAACATCTCATTTGGCAAAGTGCCAAGGATGAGGGCAGAAACAATTGAATGCATGGTGCAAAAGAATAGAATTTGCAGTTGTTTATATTGTGTAAGAATCTAAATGAGCCAAGTTTAATTGAAGTAAATCCACTAATATTTTTTTATTGCTAAATAGGATGTTCAAGGTTTTTCTAAATATAAGTTGCAAATAAGATAGATTAAATTAACTTAGAATTTTTTCCCCTATAACTTCAAAAGCAAGAAACAAAATGTAAATTGATGACAAATTCCAAATAAAACAATTAAAAATCCACTAATTCATCCACAAAAGCTTTATTCTTTGCTAAACATTAAGGCAAAACTCTTAACATGTTAAAAAACGGTGTTAAAAAATTATGCGCCAGGAATCTTTTTTCAAATTGCAATTTTGGCGAATACGATTTATTCAATTCTAGAAAGCACTAGTAATCGCACATCTCTAAGTAGGGCAAATGATAATAGTAACCGTTTAAATTATCAAAATTTCCCTGATTTTTTGTGAAATTTGGAAGTTTTCCATGATTTTTTCAGAATTAAAAAGTTTTTTGATTTCCCGGTTCTGTGGAAGCTTTTCTCCATAAGCCTCAATTTCACGTTTACACTAGAAAAACAGTATTATATTGCATACTTGTTTTTTACAGACAAACCTTCCTGTATGATTTGATGTGAATATACTCTTGCTCTAATCAAATCAAAAAGAGCTAAGCAAAATAACATCCACCACTTGGTGGCTTTCCACACAATTTAATTCTGCAAGATCCATTACAAGATTTTTGAGAAGGATACTAATTATTTTACCCTGAAACACATTTCACCCTCAGGGTTCCCACTTTATTTTAGAAATAAAATTCCCACTTTTCCCGACAATTTTTTTACAAAACTCAAGGCATTTTTAACATGACCTTTTTAAGGTGAAAAACAAAGGCAATATTTGGCAATATTTACTTACTAAAAATCATAGTTTGTTATACGGTAAAACATCTGACATTTCAATGGTTGAGTGAAAATGTATATTTCTACTCCTCAATCAATCGCACAACACAAGAATAAGCTAACTGACAAATGCCTCGAAAAACTTCACTTCCCACTTGTGTTTTTTTTTAGCTAATAAAATCAGTCATTCCTTTAGTTTATAATTTTGAAACAAACTGTTGCATACTTCAATTAAGTGATTATATTATGAGTGCTGTTAGGTCACCTTCACATGAGGCTTTTCAACTCTGGGTGTTTATACATTACTCTTCCTGGCACTTAGATTTGTGATATCATGTGTATTTACATTACTGTTTCCAGTACATAGTATATTATAATAAGTTACAACTGGCTGTTGCAATCTTTTACAATACTAGGGGGCTCCGCCCCCTGCTCGCCAACCCCCGGGGATTGCTGCGCAATCCCATTTGGTTTGCTTCGCAATCCCATTTGGTTTGCTTCGCAAACCAACATTCCTTTCACAGAGTGAAACTATCTGAATAATTCGTATTAACCTGATTTCACTTTCCGGTACATGACGTCACAGCAAGGGCTTCGCCCCCTGCTCGCCGACCCCGGGGATTGCTACGCAATCCTGTTTTGTTTGCTTCGCAAACCAATACTTCTTTCGCAAGTGATTTCACTTTTTTTTTGCTTTAACACTTAATGCACCCTAAACTAATA
Source organism: Metellina segmentata (assembly GCA_947359465.1). Classification (NCBI taxonomy): domain Eukaryota; kingdom Metazoa; phylum Arthropoda; class Arachnida; order Araneae; family Tetragnathidae; genus Metellina; species Metellina segmentata. The sequence continues at coordinate 15,024,011 of OX375877.1, forward strand.
GCCGCATCCGTAAAAAATCTTCTGCATCTTGTTCCCTGTACAATTTTAAGTAAACAGTGTTAATCTCCAAACTTTACGATCTGTACTTTGTCGGTAAACTGTCTGAGAACAGAGGGAAAAAAACGAGCCCTTTTCCTCACCAAATAAAAAGAAATAGTTTATATGGCAATTGTTGCTACGATAAATTTAATATCTGGCAAACCCGATAGTCAAAAATGCAACCCACTTCTGCTTGCGGAACCTGCTATGCGAACTGAAAAATACGAAATTTGTGACACCAACTTTTGATTGCATCGAATTTATTTATGAACCAATTTTTAAAATAATTGTACCGTATAAAAGAGGACATTCTGAGGTATACTGCGATATTTTTTAAATTAAAAACTAACAGTAATACGATATAGATATGACCGTTTTAGTTTTGTATCAGAAGTTACAATCTGAAAGTTCCGAAAATTGTATGACCAACTTTTAATTGCATCGATTTTATTTATTAACCAATTTGAAAAAGAATGGTTTTTATTGTAGATATAACGGTTTTTACAAAAAGTAGCGAAAATATCCAAAGATTCCGAATTTTGTATGGCCAACTTTTGATCGCATCAAATTTAATTATTAACCGATTTAAAAAATAATAGTACCGCAAGAAAGAGTACATTCTGAGGAATACTGCGATATTTAAAAAAAACTAAGAACTAATAGTAATAAGATATAGATTCGGCAATTAAAAAAAAAAGTAACAAAAATGTCCCGATTTTTCCCGAATTTCAAAAAAATATTATCAAGAACCAAATTGAAATATCAAAAAAAACTCGACGAGCTGCAAAAATTTATGTTGAGAGGTACTCTTTAAAAAAAACTCACGGCTGAAGACTGAAAATTTGTATGCGTTTTGCTCACTCGCGGAAGAAATTTCGCTTCTTCAATTTTGACACTTAATAAACCCTAAACTAATAGCCGCATCGGAAAAAAATCCTAATAATCGTCCAGGGAATACAATGAAGAACAAACCATGTTAATTTCGTTTTTTTCCAATCAGTACTTTCTCGGGAAACCGTCTAAGAATCGAGCTAAACAACACAGTTTCCAATCCCGCGGAGTCGGCAGTAACTTTTTTTTAATATAGAGAGATGCAGTAATTGACCCAGTTCCCTCTTTGCTGGGTGTAGCCATTAGTGCTGAAATCACCATGAGTGAAGAAAGATTAAAGCATTTGACTTACCACTTCTGTGACTTTTCTATGGTGTAGTTACTTAGTTATGAAAATGTAAGATTAATTGTGATTTAAATCAGTTATTTAAATCTTGACACTCTGATTTGACTTATATCAATTTGTGATTTAATATATCACAGGAATGAAATTCTTAAATTTAAGCCAGTGGACGAAAAAAATTCTTTACCTATTTCAAAATTCTATTCATAAAGTGATACGAAACTGGACGAATCTTATTGGCTACTTTTCTCCAAAGCGTCTGTGAAGCTATGGTCAGTCGTTTCCCAGATCAATGGTGCAATTTTTCAGGTTTTAGACGAAAATGCGCAATTTTCCCAGTTTTTTCCAGACAAAATTAAATTCCCTTACAATTTCAGGTTTTTCCCAACCAGTGGGAACCCTGTGATTATGTTGGTATAATGACTTATTATTTACCTTTCTCCTATAGATGCTCTTTCTTCAGCGCGTTCCAAATCAGCCTCTAGCATGGCAATTCGACGGGCCATCTTAAAGAAAGAAATTCTTGATTAATATTAATACCTTAAATATTTCCATTTAAACAAATGTGAACAAAACTATGATCAAATGTCCAGTATTTTAAGTTGTCTAGAGAAAGCTAGGATAAAAATTATTTTAACATTTTTAATTATTTTAAATGAAAAACAAAAGCAATATTAGGAATGTAATAACAAAATCTACATTTATACTAAATTTTTAATACCGGTAACCTTTATTCAGTACAAATAACAGGACTAAAAAACTGATACATTGATCATCAATTAAACATGCATAGTTCAATTTAGACAAAATTTTCTTATTTAGTTGTCATTTAAAACATCAGCATTTTAAGTTAAAGAGAATAATGAGGGTTTATATATGAAATACGTTTTTTACTACAGTAGTGTTTACAGTAGTTTCTTTTTTTTTTACCAGGTACTTTAATTTAACAGTAAACCCATGAATACACTTATGTACTGGGAAAATTTATTTACTTAAAGAAGTAAACACTAAGCAAAATTGCTGTGTCAAAACCAATTTACACTCATTGCCATAAAAATTTGTGCACCAAGAAATAATTGTGGGATCATAACGAAACTTGGCATGAAGGTACATGTCGGCCAGATATGCAAATGATTAGAAATGCAGCATGATTGCGTAATGCCACTAGAGGACATTGAACTTCCGTTCTCCTCGGTGTATAAAACAGGTAAGCAGAGCTTGTTTGAGTGTACTTAATCTTTTGCAAAGGAAATGCTGAGGTAGACATGCCGTTACGCCGCCATCGAAGACAATATGAGCAGCTGGCAGAGTTTGAGAGGGGAAGAATCATCGGGATGATGGAAGCTGGGTGGTCAGCTCGGTGAGTAGCTCGTCAAGTAGGCCGTTTTGATTTTACTGTGAGGTGTGGGGACCAGTGGGCAGAAGAGACAGCATTTACACAGCGACAAGGACGCCCTTGACAGACCAGTCGTCGCGAAGACCGTCACATCATACGAAATGCACGTGTAGAGCCAACTGCCTCATTGGCCGCTAACAGGACACAGGCAGCAACTTCACTATGGGCCCCTGTGTCTTCTTGAACCATCGCAAGGCGCCTGGCTGAAGGACATCTGGTATTGCTGTGCCCATTACGTGTGCTGCCAATGACACCCACCCACTGACGCCTCCATTTGGAGTGGTGTCACACACAATGGGATTGGACTGCAACGGAATGGAACTAGGTTGTCTTCAGCAACGAATCTAGATTCAATTTGAGCAGTGATGACAAACGTGCTCGTGTGTGGAGGCCCCGTGGTGAACGCCTCAATCCTGCCTTCGCTTTACAGCGACACACAGCTGGTGTGATGGTATGGGGTGCCATTGCTTACGATACACGGTCACCTCTAATATTGATCCATGGCACAATGACAGCCCAGCGGTATGTTCATGACATCCTTCAGCCACATGTAATGCCACTCATGGCAGGGCTCCCAGGAGCCACTTTTCAAGACAATGCTCGGCCACACACAGCAAGGATGTCACAAGACTGCCTCTGCGCATTACCACCCCTCCCTGGGCCTGCCTGATACCCAGATTTGTCATCAATCGAGCATATCTGGGATCATTTGGGACGGCAAGTTGGACACCCTACGAGTTTGGTCGAACTAGAGACGCGTTTACAGCAACTGTGGAACGAGATGTCTCAGGACATCATACGGAACTTGTATGCCTAAATGCCCGCTCGTATCGCATCATGCATTCGCGCTGGAGGGGGTCCAACAGAGTACTAAAACTTTTGTTCATTTGTATTTTTTTCTGCAATAAATGATCCTTTTTCTTTGATTTTTCTAATCACATATCAAAGTAATACTTACATGTGTAAAATTTCGTTTAATTTTGACCGACTTTTTCTTGGTGCGCAAATTTTTATGGCAATGAGTGTATATCAATGATCTATGTCATTATATGCAATCTCTTTAAAAGTACACATTTCAGCAAAAAATAAAAAAACTCGGCTCAACTAAACAAACTAGTTTACAACATGCATTTGAGTAACGTGCATTCAACACAAAGTGTCCACGAAAACATTCGAAATACACAATTTTAAGACACTAAACAAATGACACAAGTCTATTCTACAATAGCCCAAAGCATTATGAAACAAATTAAATCCTATAGAACATTATTTAAAGTTTTACATTAAAAAATAAAATAAAAATGGATACATTATCACACCAAAATGCCATTATAAATGAATAGGTGGTTAAACACAAAGCTTATATATTAAAAATCAATTTTTAGATCAGAAATATAATTACTAATAACTGTCAAATGCTTAGATTATGAGATTGCAATCAATGAAGAGTATTCAAACTCTGGAAAATTATAGTTTAAGGAAGCTTCAAACTCTGTGAAATAATTTTCAAAATAATATTTGTTTCTCCCAAAATAAATTAGTAAGAGTGTTCTTTCTATGCCTGCAAACCAGAGAAAGAACCAGAAGATTTTTGTGACACAAAAATCAATGCTTAATTATTAGAAATGAAAAGTGCCTAAATATATATTAAACTAATAAGAGCAACAAATTGGGCTGTAATTCAAAATTGGTAAAAATATAGTAAAGGCAAAAAAAACCTTTTTTTTTTAAAATAGGACAAAGATAGCCCAGGCTTAGGCTGACTTACATTTTCATTGCAAAAACTAGAATTTTGATACAAGAAAATAGTTACGCAATTTCAATAGGATTCATAATGTACATTTGGTAAATATTATTCAGGCAATGCTAGGGTGATCAGTCATGTATATATTCAAAGAAAGTAATTGTTCCTTGTTAAGGAAAGGTGAACTTTCTTAATAAGATATAGAAACCAATGGACAGTGACCAAAAAATAAGCTCCTATCTTGTTATGCCAGCAAAGTGCTTGCTTTGGTGCATTTAGCAAATCAGACAGGGTTCCTCCCCAATTAAAAGAATACCTGAGGCGCAGAGAGGGGGTTAGATCAAGGGATTTTTTTTTTGACAAAAAAAAATAATAATCCAATATCAGGAAAAGTCAGAAATCCAGATTCTGGACTTTGTACTGTATTTGATTCAGATCACACAAATCTACAATTTTGTTTGTTTATCTTTTCCATCACATTACTACTCATAAAAACCATGCTGTAAGTATAAAAACAATATTAAAAAGTGTTAGTATTGCAATTGGATGCTTATAAGAAAGCATTCATATTAATCTCACTTGATTCCAATGACTACTTTCCACGTGATGAAATGAACTGAAACAAAATTATACCATCTCAACTTGATTTTTCAATACTGAGAAAATACCCACTTTTAACCGTATCATTGTAAAACAAGCAATACAAAAGTACATCATTTCAAAGTAAACAAAATAAAAACATCTACATATAAAAGTAAATTGCCACTTAAAAATATCCCCACTTTGGCAGCAAGTTACAAGATTCTACAAATCAATAAATACTACCTGGAGTTTCATGAAAAACCTTTGAAATTAAAACGAATTTGTAATAATATAGATAATGATTTAACAACAGTGACATAGCACTTCTTAGATCTTATAAATGCCAAATAGCATCAAAAGTAGGGCAGTCAACAAGCAAAAATGCTAAAAAATATGACATTAAGCACACAATTGGCAAATAACTTATGTTGAATTATAATTTTTGTTATATGATTAAATACTTCAGTTTTAAATGGTTTTCATGTATAACAGTCAAACAATATAAATTGCAAAAGTCAAGAAAATAATTTTTAAAAAAAACCCAACTAAATCTTAAAGAAAATAGAACAAATGTGAAAAATTTGAATTTCATCTTCATTCATTATTTCCGTGCTCAGATGGCAAAATGTTATAAGTCACTTTTCCAAAAAAAAAAAAAAAATTGAGCGAGTCCTATCCAGGAGTATGGTTTGTTAATGTTTAGAAGAATAAAAAAAGCCATATATTTGCAATAATTAAAAATAGAGTAAATATTTCAAAGGATTAAAAATCTACAGAAAATTTTACACCTAAAAACTATCAAATGTGATTTTCTTAAATTTTTTTAAAAAATTGTAACTTCTATATTTTTGCAATAAGAATTTGGTTTTATTTCTTTGGACGCGTGCCAGTTTTCCAATGACGTCCTGACTGCTAAAGCTATGGTTTCCTAAGAAAGCGGTGCCGTTATCTAGCAATAGTGATACGGCAGGTATAACAAGGCGGCCAGAGGTGTCAACTTAGACGGACAGAATACGGTAGAGATTAGACGTAGCATTATTAGTATATCACGTGGTGTCAAAGCGCAAAACACGAGTTTCATTCAATATGATGCTCAAATGGCGCACCTAGTACTAGTCTGGACAAGTTCCAATGCAAGACGAATTACACAATTATGTACTAGTTAAAAAATCAAGTACTTTTCACCAAGTTCCATAATTTTCAAGGGTCCCTAGTATTGAAAAAAAAATTCAAGGACCGTGGAAACCTTGACATGTTAAATCTTGAATCTTAAAATTGCCGTCACGAAAAATTAAAAAGTGACTTATAACATTTTGCCATATGAGAACAGATTTATGAGTAGTTTAAAACAGATAACCTTTAACAATTGAAAATGGGCATCGTTGAGATACTTACTTCTTCATATTTTTTATCAGATTCTTCAGCAATTAACCTTGCTTGTCCTAATTGAGTTTCAAGAAGAGATATTCGATCATCTTCCATATTTGTACGATTTTCCAGAGCTTTACGAATGCTGTAACAGACAAAACACTTAAGTATTTGTTCCTAAGGGCATTGAACACAAGAACACACACACATCATATAATCATTTATATCAAGTACCTGCAGGTATTGGTTTCCGGTAGCCCACAATCCAAAAACCCCGTAACAGTTTGTTTTGGCCAATAACAAATTCTGCATTATTATTTCACAGCAATTGGATTGAAAAAGTTTATAGGGCATTGCATTACCATAGAGCAATTCTATTTACTTAAAATTTCAAAGTTACAATTTTACATTGATAACAGTTTTAGTAAAATGGATTACTATGTTAGTCCATCCAACAGTAAAACAGAGATTATTATAGCATGTTTATTCAACAGAAATTTAAACATCAGTTTTTATTTTAGTAATCTAACCCTTTGGATCAGCGATTTTCAACTGGTACGGATGGTTTAAATTGTGTAACATTTATTTATTTACAATGGTTTAGTTTTGAACTTTTGACAAGCATACTCAAAAGTATTATTTCAATCGATACCTAAACAAATAATTATGAGTATTTTATTAACAAAGCATCTCCAATAAATTGTTTCAGAAAGTATTTAAAAAAAAAAAAGTATGTAATTAATATTTTTTTAAATACAAGCAAAATTTTGCCATTCTTTCGTCAGATCTGCAAAGAAATATATTTTTTGGTTTACGTAATTAGTTTAAGTGTGCCATGGATGAAAGAGTTTGAAAATCACTGCCCTAGATTAATATGTTGATATGGCATTAACTAAATATGATAAGTTTTTTGTTGCACTTCTGGAGGTCTTGGGGTAAACTGGTATGCATTTGCATTGAAAAAACCAGGAAACTCCTAGAAATAAGTGTTACTCAATATTGACCAACCACCACTTTTATGATATAAATCCAAACGGTGAGGTTGACAGACTAGACATTAAATCAGTTGAAAGCAGGCATGAGGATGCAAAAGTTCAAAAAAAGAGGAAAACCAAAATGCGAAATTGAAAACTAACACTAGCCCGGAGCTAAGTAAAAAGGCTTTCATATGGCTGTTACATTTTCTTCCAGTGGGAGGTGGAGAAAATTTAACAGGATGCACGCGCATGATGCAAGCTACTAAAGATACCTAGGTACACAATTTTCATATGAAGCATATGTTGTGGTAGCCGTGTGCTGTGTTGTGGTAGCTCAGTCAGTAGAACGTCAGGCTCGCATCAGAAGGGTTGTGAGTTTTTCCTCGGTGGAGCCTACAATTATGATGATTGCAAGATCGGCGTTTCGACCTGGCTAAAGACCATAGTGTTCACTAATGGTGACTGGGGCACGTTAAATAGGCCGTGGTCACTAAGTCCCCCATGTTCCCATACCAAATCAATACCTCTGGGGGTACCTGATCAGGGGGTTATCGGCCTCTGATTGGGATCTAAATTACGATATGTGTGAGTGAATGGATGTATGAAAGGGACCATCCTGTAAAACGGATGTGTCATGTATGTCGAGCAAAGTCGGACTTCCTCCCAATGGGGTTCAATAACATGGAAGGCGCACCCCCTCGCCTCTTGCCGTCTTCGACGGGCCTGGCACTCCTCCGGTCTGCCAGTGTAGGCATAAGAAACAACAACATACAGTGGATAATTTATGGAGGTGACATAGAGCTTGAACAATACTCTCATTGGCTAGAAACACTAATGACATCATATTCTTAAAAACAGCCAAAATCACGTTAAAAAAACGTAGCAAATTACTAAAAAGCAAGTGGGGAAAAAAAAACCCGGAAATCCACGGAAAATTCTCATGCCTGGTTGGAAGAAATCATTGGAGGTGTTCTTGTGAGTAAACACCATGACCAAAGAAAACACACATACTATGAATATCGAGATTGCTCTCCAATTTTGCACAACTTAATCCAAATAGTTCAGCTAGGTTGATTAGGGTTCAAGAGCATCTATTTGTACAGTGTTAATCATTTCCAAAACATGAGGTGTTAATGCTCATCAGGAAGTGTTACAGAAAATTGAACTACATTTAATGTGCACTTGAGAACCTTACTTGCTTACAAGCTGCTTCCTTTCAATACTACTGAATTTGGTTGCCGTGCAAATATGCAGCTGGCTCTTTTGAAAATAAACAAACACGATACTGGGAATGTTCTTGTACGAGGATTCTTCTACAAGAACATTCCCAGTATTTATCCACGAGGACTTATAAACATCCAGGTTGGGTGGGTGGGTTTATGGTGCTAGAGCCATATCAGCTGCACTGCATCTAACACAGGGATGGTTGGTTTTGGATTTTATGAAAGTTTTACTGATACAGAAGAGAGAAATACACTCAAAAAGAAATTGAATCTGCACTGCCTCCAACTACAGGTTGTCAGTGCAGCAGACTAACCCACAGAAACATGAAAACTTCTGATGCTGGGTTTCAGATTGAACACATCAATTATTATCATGCTCTAATGCAAGGTAGATCACAAAGAACAATAGACACTTGGGTGGCTAATAGGGTTGGCAGTCACTACCGACATTGACTCGATGATCCTCCACTTCCACTGTCGATTGTTTCGGGGGTTTTATAGCGCAAGGGCCACATTTGGCCATGCTCAGGACCCCCACACCAATCTGTAGGCATTATTGCCAGCTGTTATGATAGGCCCCTTCCCCCGTCTCTTTTGCACTGTTTATGTTTGAACAGACATTTTGGATTTTTAAAATAACATTTTCCATAATTTAATACTAAAACATATGTTACTAATAACTATGTAGTTACTAGTAACATACAGTTTTAATATCTGGAAAATCAAAATATTATTTTTATATATACAATTTTACAATTTAAATTAAAAATCAGAGCAACTAATTAAGATAGAATTCAAACTTTAATTATACTTAATAGAAAAAGTACAAGTGTTCACCTTGAAAAACAAATAGGAATAAATTAGTTAGGAACAAACAGGAAAAGTTATTTTCAACCTTGTCGCCAGTTTAATGAATTTTGTATTTTTATCGCATTTTTTTGCACCATTGCAGGCCACCTGATCTAGTTCCCACGGCAATGGCAGTACGGCCTATGTGGGGGCCCTGGCCACACTGCACCAAACACAAGGTAGACAATGTCAAGTAATTGCAAAAAAAAGATGTGGAGGAGAAAGAAAACGATGGCTTGAGCATCCTGGAGTTGTGACAGTGATGTTTATCAGAGATAGCTAACCCCAGGGGAAAAGAATAGATCACCATGGTACCTCATGTTCGTGAAGCCCATATATACACTTAAAGATGTGCCTGTGAGGGGGTTGAATGCAGGCAAAGCGGTGTCCAAATGAGTGCTCAAACTATTTGATAAATGGACAACATTTATACAGTTTACAGGCCTAAGAAATGAAACTAAATTAATTGAAAATACAATGATTGTGAAAAAAAATTGTAATGCAGAATATATTTCAACTCCCTAAAACAATTGAAGGAAATAACTCAGATAGATAGAACAAAATAAACCTGATAATTAAAGAAAACTAAGTAGTACCGTTCACTTTCATCAGCAGCTTGTGATGCTTCTTCTAACTTCTGTGTTGCAATTTTTAATCTTTCTTCCGATCGCTCCAGATCCTCTTCTAGCAATTGAATTCTCCTATTTAAAGCAGCTACTTCACTTTCAGCCTGTAAATAAGACAAACTTGTTTTCAGCAAGGTGCTTTTTATTGCAAAGAATTCTACTAAATTTCATTAAAATTCAACAAATTATTAAACTGAGTAGATAAGGATAACAGACTGAGTAATTAATAAGGATATCTTTACTTCTTAATGACCCCTTTGTTGACATGCCTCTGTGGTAAATTCATTGTTTGACAGTTGGGGAAACACATCATAACTTAATTTATATGTATCTAAAATCATTTATTTCATTACAAATGCTTTACAGCAATCAGTTTATCTTTCAATGCCAACAATACCCCTTGAAGAAAATAATGGTCTGCCAGAAAACCAGAGTTGAGCTTATTGAGCATGGTCAATCTTTGGAAGGGTTGTCATGCAAAGTGTGTACAAGCATGTTAAATGTATGTCAGTAAATTCTCCTGACTAATGTAAGGATGGTAAGAGAGGTTCAGTTCAGTGATGTAAGCTCTATCAAAATTGTGTATCCATTTTTGGCTACACATACCTAAGCATGCTATATCCAAAGGGGAATGAAGGTGTAGGATACAAGTAGCTATATTTTGTAGAATGAACTATTTTTATAAGATAATATTGGAAATGAAAAAATTTCAAACAATTCCTGGTTGTGTTTGGGCTTTATGACTATATTTGGCCAAGAGAACAATTCTCGGGAGAAAAATGTTATTGTTCCACTTCACCCCCCACATGTATTTGAAAAAGAAAAGAGGGAAATAATTCCAGGGTCAAGCAAGTGGAAAGCCTCTTTTGCTACAAAACAGGTTGAGCGAACGAATTTATTTATTTCAAATGTTTCATCGCCATTTTTCCTGACCAACTGAGGCATTTCCAAGCATCTGATAAAGAACAGGCGAAGTCGAAAAGGAGAACAATCGAAAACTAGCTGCACCAGCATTCCTCAATGAAGGGAGAACATTATCACAACTCCAAAACGGCTCATAAAAATAAACAGCGTCGTATTTGTAGGTCATGATGGAAATATCAAACGAACGGATCCATAAACAGTATCGCCAGTTTCCGAATGTCAGGAATCGACTGCGCAAGACAAGGTCGTTATTTTCTGACAAGCAGAATAGGGCCAAGTACATCACAGCCCTTTTCCTTTTCTGGAAATGTTCCAAAAAATATAAAATTCAACTTGCACAAATTGTAGCTCATAATTTGTTTCGAGGACAATGAAATTATGTACAGGAAACCATGGATTCATTCGTAATCCACATCAAACATTCAGATACTGGAACTTCAGAAGCAGAGAAATGCTAAAATTTTGAGCCCGTATCACGGAGTCACGAGAATATTTGATACAATACACGAATCTTCTAAAAGTATCAATAAAGAACTGATACGCCGCTTCCCGATAACCTTACATTCCTCAAAGTGCGAGATTAACTTCCGAATGTATTCTGACGCCACGAACCAAAGAATAGCATAGGATTAAAAGAAACCCTCAGGAATGTTCGGTTTCTCGTTTTTATTATTAAAAGTACATAATGCGGAAAAGGTTGAGATAACTTCCGTGTCGCATGAAAAAGATTGGCTTTGAATTGTGTGAGTGCGTGAAATCCGTAAAAGAATAGCAAGAAACTTTCTTAAGATGGTTGAAGCTTTTGTGCGTAACTCGTTTTGATAACACACACCCACGGCTTTGAAATTCTAAACGTTTCAATTAAAAGACCTCTTCGCTACAGGACAGCTGAAGGCTTTGAAGGCCAATCTGCAGCTGGATTGCGTGCCAAAGGTCATTCTGGATAAATAATCGATAAGTTATCCAAGGGCCACGCCATTTTCGAAACTGTTGGATACATTTTTACCCTGTACCTTCTTTTGAAGCCTACTAGGGTCAGATCTTTTACAAAATAGAGCCACCTAAACATACTGAAGATAATTTCCAAACCCCATAAACAATCAATGTTTTAAAATGTATTGTGACACTAACGCAAGGATGGAAATAGGGTCTGAAAGGGAAGAGTAAGGCTTGCATAGAACATAATGTTCTAATCCATAGAAACTTGAGATGTGGTACATAGTTCAGTTTTCAAAACCCTATTACATGAACAACTACTTTCCGCGTTCTGATGTATCATTTCCACTAGTATCTAATTCTATTATCAAGGTGATACTAATATTTATAAATCTATATAAATAAGAATGGAGTGTTTGTTTGTACATTCAATATTTTCGACCCATTTCAAGTTTTCTATCCGTTTTGGACCCTTCTGATGCTGAATCCGCCTTTTTCTCGTTTGGTGTCTGTCTGTCTGTCTGTCTGTATGTTGTGCCCTATACACGTCCACGCGGTTTAAGATATTTTCATGGAAATTTGCATACAGTGAGTACTTATCTTGATTTAGTGAGTGGAATTGGTTGCGAAAGTCTGTCTGTCCGTCTTTCTGTTCTATGCTCGATTTTGTGTTTGTGTGTTTGTGTAGGCATCACATGAATTGTATTCCAGATATTTGCTTGCAGTGTATTTTATTTTATACATTATCTATTAATTTAGTGAATGCAATATTAAACATTTCTTTATTGTTATATTTAGACGTGTTTCATGCTAAAACATCTGAGTAAGTATACTTAAATCAACCATAATTTGGAAGTTTTGGAAAAGTTGGAATGTCTATTGAATATTACGATTAATTCGATTGCTTTACCAGTACTGCTAAAAAAGTAATTATTCTTCAAAATTTTTTTTTTTTTTTTTTTTTTATGGAATTTCATCTCTTATACGTCATTTATTTCGAGTCTTATTTTTATTCTTTGCGCAATGAAAACGATTTCCAAATATTTGGGACAGACGATATTTTTCAATGAAACGAGAATGAACACGATCGCGCGAGCAGTGATATTTTTTCTGGTTCTTTCGCTCTGAATTAATTTCACATTTCTAAATTTTGTACACTTTTAGTTGTAAGTTGTGGCAACTGTGCGAGATCAAGAGATAAAATTGAATCACAAATTAATATCTTTAGAACAATTTTTTGCGACATCTTTTATTTTGTTTTACTTCGCTGTTTCCTGTTTTAAATATTTATTATTTTAATAAATGTGTTTTCCTTCTCATCACACCCAACAGCACCACAAAGTATTAGACTTGAAAATGTTAGGTAAATCAGTATAAATTTTCAGTAAATTTTAAGTGTACTTATGCCATTATTGAAAGAATAATGCCGTTATTTAAAGAATAATGCCGTTATTTAAAGAATAATGCCGTTATTTAAAGAATAATGCCGTTATTTAAAGAATAATGCCGTTATTTAAAGAATAATGCCGTTATTTAAAGAATAATGCCGTTATTTAAAGAATAATGCCGTTATTTAAACAATAATGCCGTTATTTAAAGAATAATGTCTTTATTGAAATAATAATAATGTTTAAAAATCCAAACTAGAACTTTTTCCAACATTAAAAAATTCGTTGTAGTAATGACAAGAGAAGATTGCAAAATTTCACAATATCACATACCGGAGGCAAGAGTGCCACAAGTAAAAAAATATTGTTTTGTTGACTATGAGTGCGAGAGCACTCGCCGTAAATCGTAAATTTAATTAATTGAGTTGCACATGAAAATAACAAGAAAGGGAATTCCAAATCTTCCTATAAATCGTCTTTTATAGTAGTAACCTTAGTATCACCTTTCGTCTTTTTGTAGCTTTGTCATACAGCAATTGTGCGATGTATGTGAAATGTATTACATGAATGGATATGCATGTGTAGGATTTGTGTCCAAAGTAAGTTGTAGAAAATATAAAGATGGCGAAAGGTGTTAAAATAAATTTTTATTCTACAAAAAACGTAAGTCATTATATATTTTGATTATCTCTTCAATCTAGAGTAAACGAATTCAAACCGAGTAAGGTCGGGTATTTTGCTAGTGCTAAATAAATTATGCTAACTTGAAGAAATGTAAAACATAGTTTGTCTGAAGCTGTACAAAAGTAAAGGGAATAATGGTGGGCAGAAAATTAAACCCGAAGTAACAAAAAACTTTTTCTTGAACCACCAGTTTAAATCGTTGAAAACCCCCTTTCGTAATCTGTTTAATTTTTGGGAAAATCAAGTTATGAATAATGACTGCCTGATGTTGACCTGAGTAACTACAACTCTTTAAACAAGTTTCTAGATAATCCGTTAAAAAATAAACAATGTAAACTCATTTTCTTTGCATTTACCAATTAATATTCCACTGAAGGCTCGGTTTAACAAAGACTATCTCTAAAACAAGACATGAACGGTAACGGAATTTAAGACACAAAAGGTCCTAGTTTTTGGCAAGGCACTGCAAATCAATGAAACAAGCACGTTTACAGACATCACGCAATTAAGCTCATACGGTATGTTTAATGGTACAACGGAAGATTCCCTTTTTAGTAAGGCCACTTGGAATTGGTACAGAAATCTCAACCATCACTTGGCGATGGACAATTAAACACATTCTCACATCAGGCGCTGATGCGTTTAATTGACCTTGTGACTAGCAAAGCGTAACCAAATGTTGGATGAAAATGGCCATCGTTAACTTGTGTGGAAGATTCCTTCTGACTTCACGCCTTGAATGACACCGAAATAATTAGGAGTTTCCGACTCGGCATCTTGCAGAACGGAAAGATCAGAAAACGACGCTAATTTTTTCAATTGTTTCATAGTTGGATCTTTTACGTTGTTTTCCGCTAGCATCATTGTTGACTCATATTGGCTTTAACACTCTAGAATCTAGACAGCGCGCTTCAAACAAATTTCACGAAATGTAAGCTAGAATAACACTAAGGATTAACCCAAAACATTTTTGAAAATATACAATTCCAGTAAACCAGAATGTGAGGATTTAAAATCTGACATTAAATATATAAATATTGATGTTTTATACAACATGTATTGTAATTTTCATTTGAACTAGTGTAATGTACACCTTCCAATTTAAATGGACGCATAAAGGAGTCCAATTATGTGCAAAAGTTTTATCTGCTTGAAAAACCACGAAAATTATTTCTAAAAACTGATTATGATGCTGGTTTTTTTTTAAAGTTTACGACAAATCCTTCGAAACTAAAATGATGCGTTTTCGACGACAGGCTTTTGACTTATCAAAACACTCATTGTCCCTAAATTTCAATGGAAGAAAGCAAAATTCGAACTGAACATTTCACAATACCCCACTAATTTTGTCTATTTATTTTTAAATGCGATGCAAGTTGAACGCAGTAGAGCAGAAGGAATGAATTTCGATTGAAGGACAGTAGAAACATCTTTCCACAAGACCAGTCGCCATGCCTAGACCACAATATTCTCAAACAAGAAACTATCACACTGAAAATCGATGACATAATGCTGTAGGAATCGGCACCCTTGAGTCATTACGTTAAGCATTTACATCGTACACGTGTGTTCGTTAGCCTGAATGCAGAAGGACGATAGAATCACAGCTGTTTTAGAAACGGGAACTTTCTGAACGCGGCGCCTTTTGTTCTTCCATTTTCCTGACGACTATCACTGGTTTCAAACTGTCCGTGCGCGCCTTTTCAAATTACGACTCGAAAGTTCTGATCCAGTAAAAATGATCGAGTCAATGAGAACAAAGAATTATGTTTACCATCATTACATCTCTTGAACGTGCTTCTCCAAATATTTCTAAAATGATATCTTATCAGGGGCTCACCCAGATTATCAGTCTGGAAAGGGTTACTTTTTTTTTAAATCATAGTTAAGCTCTTTATTTCGGGGGCGATTAATTTTAAAAGCAGTTTTGGTGTGTCAATCTAAGACTAGATTTAGAGCATGTTACCTAGAGAGTAGTTTTGGAGTATGTTACCTATTGATTAGGTAGGTAGAAATTAACGTCACATTGGATCAACACAACGGGCTATTAGCGACGGTCCGGAATCAATCCCTCAGTACCTAGATATAAGTTTTGGTAATTGGTAATTTTAGTTAACGTCGGGGGTACTAGAGCAACACAACGGGCTATTGACGATGGTCCGGGATCAGTCCCTTAAGGGAAAGATCCGAGGACAACACCTCGTAATTTTGAACCACGGTCAGATGACATATATAAGTTTTGGAGTGGCACCTATTAACTATTTTTGGTGTATTTTCCACTGATATTAATTTAGGGTAATTTTTTAAATTAACGTCGTACTAGACCAACACCTCGTCATTTTTAACCACGGTCAGATGACAAAGCAACACCTGAGCTGGCACCCCACTCTCCAAACTACCACACCGACCCAACGTGAGGACTTTCGACCACGACGGATTACGGTGCACCAGCCGCCTCTACACCACACGCTTACAAACATCCGTGCACTGACCCGGATTCGAACCAGGAACCTTCCTATCTAGATGTTAACACCTTAACCACCAGGCCGGCAGATTAGTTTTGGGAGTATGTTACCTAGAGGCTAGTTTTAGTTGGGGAGGGGGTAGTTGAAGAGAGGGGGTCTATGTGCAAAATCAGCCCCACTCCGAGGACGGACTCGATCGTGAAAACGAAACCGATTCGAGTACCCATTGCAAATCCAAGCGCAACAAGTGTTTCCCTTCCTTGGAATCAACGACTGCCTTGTGTCGGGGACACGCCATATCGGATGCGAGTGCCTCCACTCGGAGCTGTCAGGCCTTTTATGGTCCTCCAATTGCGACCCACGGCTCGAGTGCCCTGGAAGATAATGCGGCTTCTGTTCCAAGGGCTGCAAAGGTGGGACAACGCGTAATCAGTTCCCTGCTAGATACCGGCGACACGTCGTGACCGATGCTCCTCGGGGATGTTTACCGTTTGGGAATGCGACGAGAAAACCACAGCCTTGCGCAACGGAACGTGCGGTGGGCTGGCATTGGAAAGTATCAACATAGGCTGAGGTTGCCTTTGGTCCGGAACTCGAACCTCTGGATGCTAGAAGCAGAATCGGGGATGCCGCATCCAAAGCACGGGTGAAACAGTAGCATGTAGAGCGTACTTTAAAAAAGGGTGGCAAAATAAAATCTCGTCATTAATCCTATTTGCGACACAAAATGAATAGGGTAAGAAACAAAATGTGCCTAATTACGAAGCATGAAAGACGCTGAAGATTTCGTCAAGAAATTTAAATTATAAATTTTTTTATTAATAAGGATTTTACGATATTCTAGGAACCACAGATTCTAGTGTCTTTCTTTCATTGTTGCCACGGCTTCGCACCAAAACTCGAAAATGAAAAATTTTCTCCCAAAGAAAAATCTTGAAACATTTTTTCTATTCGCAATTTGTAGAAAAAAGGGGCTAAATTCACAATAAACCTTTGAGAATTTTCGAAAGATGAGGTCGACACCTGAGCTGGCACCACTTCTCCAAACTTCCATCCCAAGCCAACGTTAGGACATTTGGTTTCCACATTCGCCAGACCCAACGTACACGACGGTTTTTGGATGGACCTAGTTTCGAATTCCGCAACCCTCCGATTGCGTAACCTTTTGACTACGGCTATAGATATAACTAGTGCGATTCTTTCTTGGAGCGGTTCTTATAACTGCTAGGGTACAACTGCTGTACTGGCTCTAGTCAAAATTCCTTCTTGACGCGATCAAGGTACAACTGCTGTACCGGCCGTAGTGTAAGGGTTAATCCCGTTTTTCTTCCAATCGGGCTAAGCGGAAATCATTGATAACGTGACCATTTATTTTTTCTCTCAAAACGGGACATCTACTAATTTTTAGGTAATAGTATGAGTATTGTAGAAAACACGTATTTCTTTTTAGTTTTTATTTATCATTAATGAAACGAAAAGAGGAATGAACACGTTAAAATAAATCATTTATGTGCTCTTATATACCTGAAGAGCAAATTTGCTTAAGTATATTTAGGTGTTGATTTTAAATTAGAATGAAATTCTTGGCAGAATTTCTTAAAATTTACCTTTGTGTTTTATAAACCTTAGTTTAAAAATTAATATTAAAAGTGAACCTACGTTTATGCATTGTTGAAATGAAGGTTTCAAGTACAAGAAATTTAAATTGACTATAATAACACACAGTCGATTAAAAAAAAAAACAATAATTATTCGTCAAGAAAGATACACGGGCTGTCTACGCATACTCTCAATCGAGGAGCGAGAGCTAGCAGGCTTCTGCCTAGGGATGGGGGAGGGGGAAATAACAGTATGTTCCTTTATAGCGTGAATTCCAAAATTATAGACGCCTATTGAAATTATTACAGTGGGTTGATCACTTTCTGAAAACGGGACATTTCGTCCCGAAGCTGTGCTTGGGGACAGCCTACCTAAAAACGGGACGTATGGTAACATTAATCATTGAGGATCCTCTAGAAATATCCCGCTTCTCGTGTGAGCGTTTTGTTGAAACATTGAAACAAGAAACTTTATCAAATGACAAGCTGAATAACCCGGCGTTGCTCGGGTTTCAAATATGACCGCGACATTTCCCTGTTAACTCAAATACACAAACCCTATAGAACGTGTTTCCTACCGCGTTGTCCATAACCGAATTGGACTCTTAAAGTAACAATCCTGTAAATCCTTTACTGTGGTGGCGAGGATTAAGAGAAACCTGTAAACTAGTAGTGGCAATAAAAATTCTTTGGGCACCAGTGACATCTGCTGCCACTAAGCGAACATTTAGCACTTTTCTGGATGCACAATAAAAAAAGAAATCGGCTGACATGTGATATGGCAACAAAACTAACTTATATATATATATATATATATATATATATATATATTCCCCCCCCCCAAAAAAAACTAATTTTATCCCATTTGTGTTTTTTTTTTTTTTTTTTTTTGGAAGGTGGCCTGACTTAATAGATGTTACTTGTAATGTAATGCCGAAATAAAGCTACTATATATGTAAAATGTATTAGTGTTAATTGTCAAAAAATTCCTACAACAATCATAATGAAGTTTCAGAAAAAAGTTAAATCGTTTGATGAGTTTTTGTTCAAAACAAATATTGTATTAAAATTTAGTTAATTAGACTGAATATACAAAGATTACATAACAGATTTGTTCAATAAGTAACACCAATAAGCGTTTGTTTGACAATAATTCTCAGAAATGCATAAATGCCCAGGCATTTTTGGGTTTTGCCTGGGCATTTGCCCCAATTTATAAATGTCTGGGCATTTTACATCACTAGTCTGAAGACAAGAAAGAAATAGTTTAAGTTTTCCGCAGTGTTCTAGTGTACCAAATTGGGCGTGGATTAGTCAAATGGTGTAGATTTGTATAGAGAATATGCAAACATACACTAGGGACATGAGGTTCACAGCCATAGAAGTTGGTGCATGTGTACAATCGATTTTTTTAATCGTTTATTTGCAACATGAAAGAAAAATAGACCAGTCCCTGCGGCTTAATCGTCCAAGTGGTTTTGACGAGAAACTTCACCTATGAAGTAAAGGTGAAAATTAATGATCGCCACACAGAATTTTTGAAAGTGGAGACTGAAAAATTTTGCCAGTCGCCACACTTTCTTAAAAACATTAGTTTATATGGTGGAGCTTCCAATCTTATGACCCCCCCCTCCCCCGAGGACCATAAAAAAACTGAATGAAACAATTTCAGTGGTCACTGGCCACAAACAGAATTTCTTATTTTTCACCTTTACTATCAAGATAATGACGATTTTTTTACGATGATAAGATCTAGTCAGTTTTTTCCCAAAGACGAAATATCTCGTCCATTAAGATCTGGTCAGTTTTGTTAATGACCTCTCCAAGACAACCACCTTGAGGGGTATCGAACCACCAAGAGCATCACCGCCAAGACCGAGCCTACTAAACCGAGGGCCAGATGGCTACCAGGCTGTCTTTCAGCCACATAATTACTCCAAAACCTCACAATGTGTTAATCTTCCACTACCCTAAGAAGCTACCATCGTATATGAAAAAAATCGAACTCTCCGCGTCCGACCGGGGCCGCCGCGAAAGACGCAACTTGCGTTGCTCATCGGGCCCGGTACAACCAGAGGGCGCTTCATAGACTGGAGTCGTTACGCGATGGACTTTTTTGTTTACTACCGGTCGTGCGTTGCTGCGTCATTCGTTATTTGAAAATTATCCTTTGATTAAAAGTGTTTATTATTTGTACATGCTTTCCAAGTTCACTAGATTTTGGTTCAACTGATAGCTGGAGGCTGGTGATACTCTTCATTTAATTCAGGTGAGTTATTATTTAGTAATTTTCAATAGGCCTAAGTTGGTTTCTTACGGCTGATACTTGTTGAATAGTTGATATTTTCCCCATTTTTATTTTAAAAAAAATTGCTAAGAAAGGTATGATTACCTGTGAATTTTTGTAAAGAAAAATTGGAGATTAATTAATTTTTGTTAAGTTATGCTTTACGCACTTAAATATGTATCACTGTTTAAAATCTGCTATTGTCAACATCCACTGGTACGAATAGAAATCTCTTAACAGTGAAGATAAATGCTAGTAATTAGTAACTAACTTATTTTTTTAAATACCGTTTAGCTCTATATAAGAGTGCTTGTTTGTACTGTTTGGTACTTAAAAAAATATATTAGTAAAAATAATTAACATTAATTCACAAAGTTTTTTTTTTTTTTTAAATGTTTGGTTGCATTCCACTGGCACCCTGAATTTCCAAAACATACTTGTTTGCATTGTTTTGAGAGTTAAAATTATTATATTCTTTTTTTGATTTTCAAAAATTCCCAGTTTAGATGAACAACAAAACATGTAAACATGATCATTTTCAGTTCAAACAGAAAGTTCCAGGTGCTATTACACATAGGGTGAATATATTATTTCGGTAAACATTAACAATATGAGCCTTGCCAGAAATGTATCTCACCAGTGCAAGGCATTCTTGAGATTCGCATCTCTGCCAGGGGGTGGGGGTTTACAGATACAGAGAGCACCCATATCTTCAAACTCTAGTAGGGCTGTCTACGCTAAGCATGGCATGTGATCAGAGCTACGTAGAACACTGGTGGGCTAAACCACAGTGGAACTGTCCTGAGATACTCCACACCTCAAAGTAGGGAATGAAAGTTCGAAGACCACCGAGCACTCATAGATTCTCATCTTTTGGCGAGATATTTTAATATGGATTCCTATGCAGAATTTTTTCTCATTTCACTATCTATAATTTTATATCCCAACAAAATTAAGGCATGTTTTATTCTTCTGTTCAAATAAACACAAATTTGGCACAGCTTTACTAAAAATCCTCCTTGGCAATAACTGGACAAACATAGCTTTTTGTATAGGTATAAGCAGGAGCGGCTGCCATGTTCATCCACAGTGATCTCTGTAGAGGACTCTTACTAAAGCTGTGCCAAAAATTTCAGTTTTAAATATAAATAGTAAAAAATATATAGTAATATATATTTTTTTTATTTCTATTTTAGCCATGCCGTCTTCATGTTCGGTTACTGGTTGCAAATCCAACTATAAGTCATCTGAAAGAGTAAAGGTGTTTGAATTTCCAAAGAGAGGAACCCCCTTATTTGATCAATGGATGAAGAAAATTCCACGGAAGGACTGGGCTCCAGGTCCTCGAAGTGTTGTCTGTATACAGCATTTCCGAAACGACCAAGTTATTAAGGAAGATACCTTTAAATTGTCAGATGGAACGGTGAAGGTGATCCCAAGACTTCGCTACAAGCTTGTGGATGGAGCAGTTCCTTGCATCTTCAACGAGTTGCCATCCTACTTGTCTGCAGCTGTTCCTACTAGTTCCCGCAGATGTCCAGATGAAAGGCGAACAGAAAATTTTGATCGAGATGAACAGAAAATTAATGATTTTCTTGGGGAGGATAAAATTCCGTCATTCAACTCTCTTGTGGAAAACAAATAAAATTACTAAATCAGGGTGGTTTACTTTGAGTTATGAAAACCGCCTAACTCTTTATCAGCTAGATGAACAACACCTCCCCTTGCAGATTACACGGAGTGTGTCTGTAGATAAGAACCTAGCCCTCCATGTGTATTTGAGGGGGAAAAAATTGTGCAATGAATTGAAGTTCTTGTTTGCTGTAAATAAAACCAATGAAATTTATGTGGAAAGATACTCTCAACTGGAAAACCTAATTTCATGGTTAGGAAACCAAGAGTGTGTTGTTGATGAACTTGATTCTTTAAAAGTACTATTTGGAACTTGTGTGGCACCTTCTAATGCTGAACATTTTGGCCCTGAATTGTACGAAGTTCTGTGTTTCCTGTACGAACAACTAATGTTAAGTGACAGTAAAGCATCTCCACGATATAGTTCTAGGATGCTCTCCTTAGCTTTTTCTTGGTGGACAATTTCCCCAAAGTTTTATGGTGCAGTCCTATCGTCAAGGATTTTAACCTTACCAAAAGAAAGGTACCTTAGAAGGCTATCTTCTGTTCTATCATCACCAGGCTCATCAGATGAAATCAAGCATCAAAACTATTTAAAAACTAAGTGCGAAAAATTGAATGAAATTGACCGTCGGGTAAATCTTTTGATTGACGAAATAATTGTTCGACCACATATCTCCTACTCTTCAGGTGCACTGTGTGGTATAAGTATCAATCAAAAACTGAAGCGTGCTACCAGCATACAAAGTTTCATGTTGACTTCAGTGTATTCATCGTACAAAGATGTTGCTGCTCTCCTTCCTGTCCACAACTCCACTGCCGAAGAACTCTTTAAATGGACTCAGAACGTCGTTGCAATCATTCAAAATTGTGGTTTTATCATTGTTGCCATAATCACAGACAACAACCGTGTTAACAGAAATATGTTGACACGTTTGTGTGGTGGGAAACTTCAAACATCAATCCCAAATCCGTCTTACGAGGGCAAGATTTTCATTTTATTTGATACGGTCCATATTATTAAATCCGTACGGAATAATTGGATTAACCAAAGGACTAGTGGAAACACGTTCATGTTTCCCTCAATCAAGAATACATCTGATATGGTCAAAGCTTCCTTCTCAGACATTATTAAGGTTTATGAGATAGAAAAGAACTCTGTAGTTAAACATGCTCCAAGGCTTACATTTAAAGCACTCAACCCAAATAATTTTGAAAGACAAAATGTTTCCTTGTGCCTCAGAATTTTCAATGAAACCAATATAGCTGCTTTAAAAGCACTAATTGAAAATTCTGAAGGAACGGTGGAATTTTTGAGTACTATAGTTAATTGGTGGAAAATTGTGAATTGCAAAAGCACTAGAAAAGGGATTGAACATTTAGATTGTTTCGAAATGCCTTTTTACTCTATTGAAGATGAAAGGCTTGTTTATTTAGACGAAATTGTTGCCTGGTTGGAAACATGGAAGCGCACCAGTTTGCCTTATAAAGGAAAAAATAGTGGCAAGTTGTCAGAGGAAACATTTTGTTCCCTGTCTCATACAACCAAGGCCCTGAAAGATATAACAATTCACCGCCTAAGTGTTGCTCACGACAAGTACGTGCTGCTTGGAAAGTATCAAAGTGATCCCATTGAAGGAAGATTTGGCCAATATCGGCAAATGAATGGGGGGAACTACAACATTTCTGTTGAACAGGTATTAACTGCAGAAAAAAAATTGAGACTCCAGAGTCTTATTCAAATGCACTCGTCTAGATTTGGTCATTTTAAGTTAAAAGATTTTCTAATTGAGTTCAGTGATTCAAATGATGTCGATGACTGTGATATTGAATTAAAAGGCGTAGATTTTTATTCCCATAATGAAGAGGAAGAGAACCTCTTTCCTATTTTTATATATATAAGTGGTTATGCTGCATACAAGATGAGAGGTAAGTTAACATGTTTGTCATGTGTAGATCTACTTGTAACTGATAAAGAATTGCTTTTTGAACTTGGTGGTGAAGTTTCAAAAAATTATATGCTATCACTTGATAGGGGTAAAATGACATATCCAGATGTAGATATTTGTAAATTGTTTGTTATTTGTTTTAAGATTTTTAACTTTTTTTTGAATGAGAAGAGTATGAAGTTATTTTACATTCTCCTAAAATTAAATCAATTTTAATACTAGTTATTAAAAAAGCAGAAGAATTGGATATTTGTTGTGCACAGGAATGCCAGGTGTGCCACTGCACAAAATTTGATTTATTGTTAAAATTTATTCCTATATTTGTAAATATATTCTTAAACAATTATTCAAGTGCTAAGAATGACTTTTTTGTATCTGCTAAAGGTAGAAAAAGGAAAAGTTATGCTCTTTCATGTAGTACATCTGAAATGTAAATTTAGTTTTTATTTTTGAAATATTTTGATTCAAACAGTTTGTAAATTAACACAGTTGGGAGGGATAAGGGTTAACTGACATTCACGAGTAGAGTTTGTAATTTGTTTTAAGGATTTAAACTTTTTTAACATGGTGAATATAATTTTGCATTCACACCCAAAACTAAATTAATTTTAGCATAACCTTTTATTAAAATAGTAGAATGTGATACTTTTTTGTGCTCAGTAATGACATTGAACAAAATTTGCTTTGTTAAATTCTTATCAAATACATTTTGAATTGTTTTGTAGCTAATTGATATAGTTTTACTGTATGTAAATAAACACTATTGTGTGATACAACTTTTGTATGTGTTTTAATGTTTTTCCAATTTTCATATATTATACCATTTACTGTAATTTAAATGTAATATTTTCCAACTGCTTGCTGGTGATTAGTTAAAATAATCATCCAAATATCTTTAGAAGATATACTGAATAATGATTTTCATTGACTATTTTTCAAACTTTGTTTTTTGAAAAAAGTTCTATGCTGACAAATAGTTATCAATATCAGGATCTCTAATTTTAATATTTGTTAAAAGTATTTGATGTATGCATAAGTTTTGCAGAAGATAGAATTTTTGCTAAATTTACATTCAAAATATTCCTGTGCAAGTTTGTTTTTTTAAAGCAAAACATTATAATTTAAAAGGAGTTAATCACTTTAATTAGTAATTGCAAACATATAAAAACTCGATTTGAGTTATCTTAAGGTGTTTCGCTCTCAAGCAGCATTTCTTTCCTGATCCGAAAACGCCTGACATCGCAAGACCGAGGGTAAGTATTGGTTCTTTCCATCGCGTAGCATGACTCATCGTTCCTCAGTACCGGGCCCGATAAGCAAGTTGCTTCTTTCGCGGCGGCCCCGGTCCGACCCACTGAGAAAAAGTTCAAAAAACGAAAAATAATGCTCCAAAAGATCCGTTACTCAACCCCCCCCCCCTCAAGGTCAAGTAGAAAATTTCAAAACTCGAAGCCTCTTTTCAAAAACAAGCAGCGAACACACACACAAAAAAAGAAGAGGCAAGTCGGCATGCCACTTTCTCAGCTGGTCGGCTCGTCCACCGAACTGTTGGCCCTGAGTGGCGAGAGAGCGATTCAGAAATTCGCCGTGTGGCATGCACAACAGAAACCTGTTTGCACGCAGCGTCGACCTCTCCTCCTCTCCCAGGTGCATCGTCCGATCGAGGCAGGTTAAAATATCGTTTGCCCGGATTCTTCCCTGCTCCAATGTACCTTGGTCGGGTGGACATACTTCAGACCTTATGAATCACGGTACCGCATCGTCGGGGCTTCCGCCAAGAGTGTTTTACAGGAACTCTCAATTCCCGAATTCTTAATACCTCGACAGGGTTTCCACTATTCCAGGCGTTTACCTACTTGGTTAAATATGCACCATAAAACCCAAAAAACCAACCAATCCACTCTTCCGAGCAAACGAAAACATCGGGGTCTTTTTAAAGCCTCGTCTGTGCTCTTTCCATTTGTTTAAAGGCTATATTTAACGTAAATTATAGCAGATTAACCCGACGGTGCAGAGTTGAAGAAACTTTCACGACTGCTTTTGGGTCTCACGGGTACCGTGGATTTTTGACATTTGACCATGGACTAGCATTGTTTGTATTGGTTTCTAATTGCAGGTGAAACGGAACACGCAGTGTACTACAGAGCAGCGAAAACTAATGCGTTTCATTTCAAGAAACATTCCGAGGACTACAAGGAAATATTAAGGACCTTAAAAACTGAAATGAATAATCAGTTCTTAACCCTCCTTGTGGTTGTCTCGACAAGGTATCTTGCCTTTAAAATAAAACACGATCATTAGAAGAAAACTAATCAGATTTTCATCGCATCATCTGGTCAGATCTTGATGGACGAAATATCCCGTCGAAATCAATTTCAGGTTTAAGGACCGCGGAACCCTGCTTAGCATTAACACTTAAAATTTCAAATAAGGGTTGACTGGCTTAGGTATTATGCCACTAGAACCAATAATAGACAAGCTGCAAACTCAAGATTAAATAAATCTTACATAAAATGCTAGTCTGCGGAGTTTCTATTCGAAATCGCCATGGAAATACCATTGAGTATAAAACGATTGCCGTCCGCAGCTTATTGTTTTACCAGTATTGATTTTTAAAAAAAAGCATGCGAAAGCAAGGCAAGTTGACATATAGTGGTGGGAAAATGTTTATACATAGCCAGTGATCAACAAAAGTTGACAGATAGTGGTGAAAAAAGGTTTATAACACAGTCAGTGATCACGTACTGTCAGGTTTAAAAAAATACATAAATGAAGTTTGACCAAAATAAATAAATTTTGCTATGCAACGGGCCATTTAACCTAGTTTGATATAAAATATTAGAAATTCACGCACTATCAGTCAAACCAACAATAAAACCTGACGAGGAAGGAAAGAAAAGCAAAAGGTAGAAGGGCAGGTGAGGATTAAAAAAAAAAAAAGAGAGAAGGGAGCCCAGATCACTAGGGTTCTTAGGAATGGTGTAGCCAAGTGAAGCTTGTGTTTATATAACCGTCAGTGAGGCGCACTGGTCCTGACAGGTGCACAGTAACTTTTTTAATGTTTCTAAATATTACGCAAGGAAAGTAATAAGTTTTTTTGTTTTTGAGAATGTCAGTCGTCCAGGTGGTATCCTATTCGTTAGTGAAAATAATTCAATAAAATAAACATTCCACTGTTTGTGTGGTCAACTGTTCACAAGTATCCTCTGCCAGGCAATGATCTGTTTAGTTATGAAATCTAGCTTGATAAGTTCCAGATGCTCGACGTATTGTGGGATTCTTTTAGTTTATGTTAATATTATAACTACTTTTTGTTTTAGTGTTTGGAAGAATTAGAATTGGGAGTACTTTTTTCACTATTCCAGCGATCTTCTGTTGCATAAAGGAAATAAAAATGCATGTGTACAAGATAAATAAACATTGAGTGATTAAACGTATCCATATTTTATTCCATGATGGCCCGTTTTTTAAAATAGTACTAGGGCTCAATACTAGAGCTAGAAGTGCATGTGGGTTACTTAGTAAATGTTTGAGAAAATTATGTGGCTAATTTAAATGTAGTTCAGTCTGATATACCACCTCAAACTTCCTGGCAATAGAATTACAAATACTGTAAAGTGTTTTAGAACCATATTTTTTTTTTTACTTCAGAGCCCTTTTGGGGCGCTTGTCAATTGATGGTCGATAGGCCGGAGATGAGCGCGTGATTAAAGAATAAATCACACTTCGTAGGGCACTTCGGTTTCGTGAAGCGAAAGCGTTTGGAAATGAGGTTGGTTGGAGTTTTATGGCGCTAAGTCCGTTAGCTCCGAAATATGTGTTGGTTTGGTTTTATAGCGCAACGGTCGTACTAGGCCATCAAACAGAAGACGACAAGTAATGGAAAACACCCAAGGTAAGTTACAGGAACCTACTGTTGGATTTTCGGAATCTGTGTTCTTATTCAGAACTATTCGTATCAAATATTCTTTGACTGACTTTACGATTGGACAGATCAATCGGTATCGCATTTCGTTTTATTTGTAAGAGTGAACTTTGGATTGAGAATTGTTTTTTTTTCCCCGAGTTATTTCTCAGTTGAACTGTCCCTTGTGCATTTGATAAGCCGATCAGGTTGTTAAATTATTATGTTTTGTGTTAATAATAAATTTGATTTCTATTTTAAATAGTATGGATGTATTCCGATTGCAATTGCGAACACCTACAATCACAAGTTGCTAGCACAATGGACAAACCGCTACGGTGGCTTCCGGAAATTTACTGCCTCATAATATTGAGAAAACCTCTAACTATTCGCAAAAATTCAAGAAATTGCAATGAAAGAGGTAGTTCAATTTTTCGAAATACTAAGAAAAATAATCATTTAAAGAATATAAATTTTTTATCTGACTGATTTGCTTAAACTATATAATACTAGGCCCGGTGCACACATCCGGTTTTTCAACGTGCGGCGCCACTGCGGCACCGAAGCCCAAATGTGCACACATAACCGTAAAATAACGCACGAACTCATTTCGCGATAAAAGAATCTATCGAAGAAAACGTGTTTATTTCGCTTACTTAGTGTAAAAAAAAGTATATTTTGAAACACAAAAGACGTTACTGGATACAACCATTTATTAATTATTACTTATATTCCATTTGTTTATGAAAACAAGGAACTTCAGAACGGAGACTCATGTGCGGCGACCGTCGGGAACTGCGGTCATGAGCAACGGATTCGAGTGAAGCAAACAAATAAAAAGTTATGACTGGCGTTCGAAAGTGCTTTTTTTCTATACCAGCAATCGTTTAAGATAGAATAAAAATTTCAACGGATTTGAAATCTGCGGAAAATTTTACATCAGATCGATACCTTATTTATTTGATTTTCGTGTAAAAAATTATTTTTCAATTGAATATTTATATTTTTGCAAGAGATTGTGACGTCACGCCGATTGGATCTCTTCGCAATTCGAATTTGGCCGCATTTCACAATGACGAGGCCATCACGGCGTTGCCCGTGGTGTTGGTTTGCGAAGCAAATCAAATAGGAATTCGCAGCAATACCGAGTAGTGGTCACACCTGGCCCCTAGGAAAGAACTGTCACAGGCAACGCCGTGGCGAGTACATAACACATAAGTTAGTAAATAAATTAATTTTATACCTCTATACGAAATAAAATTATCCAGATATTTGCAACAGCATTTTGTTTAAAAAAAATTTACAGGTGCTCATTCTTATTTACAATAAAAAAGCAAAACAAAAATGACTTCAATTACGTAGATTGTGAATGCCTACATCAATTTTATTCCACTCCTGTGTTCTAAGATTCCTCATTTTATTTTTATGCTAAACCATTTTCTTGCGCTGATTTTCAGATTTCTCAAAGCTTTCAGTTATCAGACTGCTGAGGAAAATCGTTAGTGAACTCTTATGTGCAGTATTAGCAATATTATATGGCTCCGTAGCTCAAATCAAGCACAAGTGGCAAAATTGACGAATAAATCCTGTAATGGTCGATTTCTGTGCCATGCATGTTGATAAAATTAATACAGGGTGGTCCCGAATTCATGGTACAAACTTTAATGATTTATTGTATAGGAATGTATAGTCGCAAGTGACGCGGTGAGGCGAAAACAGGGGAAATAACGGCCGAAAGGAAAAACAAAGATTTTATTGAAAGCGTTGTTGACAAGTGTCATGTTTACAGTAATTGTTCAAAATTGCGTCCACCAGTATTGCTGCATCACCCACAGGCAGAAGTTCACGCGGCGAGGATAATCTGCCGGATTCAATGCTTGTACTTTCTGAAAATGGAAGGGGTGTAAGCGATTTTCGTTTAACACTCTGGATACAGTCTGATGACTCACACCTACGTCACGCGCAACAGTTCTTGTGCTTGACTCGGGTCTATCAGCCACAATGTTCAAGATGCTTTCTTCCAGCCTTGGAGTGCGTACAGCTCTTACTCGACCAGCGCCATGTCTGTTGACGTCGAACGCACCTGTTTCACAAAGTTGACGATGTAACCGTTGAAAAATTCTATGATCCGGTATTCGTCGATCAGGATACTCCGCGCGATACATTCGTAACGCAGCTCTGCCGTTACCATTTGCACGGCCGTACATGTAATGCATGTCTGCTTTTTCTGCATACGTAAAGTCACCCATCGTCTACGGCAGCACAATTGTGAATGGCGCTTTTCCCTACTGCGATGCATCATGTTCAACAGCGGCTAGACATCTACTGCCCTCTACCGGCAATAATACCAACCGATCACTCCATTTCTCTTTCCTTTTATTTCCCCTGTTTACGCCTCACCGCGTCACTTGCGACTATACATTCCTATACAATAAATCATTGTTACAATGTCCTGTACCTACCATTAAAGTTTGTACCATGAATTCGGGACCACCCTGTATACAGATGCCAAAACAAGTAGCAAATAACTTAAAGCAACGAAATCCTGAACTTGAAACGATGCAAAAGATTCCAAAAATGGCTTATAAACAATCATTTAGGTAGGTAGGTAGTTTACATCACTGTAGAGATACAACGGACTATTGGTGACGGTACGATATCCCTCCCGAAGGGAAAGGATGCAATGCCAACTGGCACACAGGTTGAAAATGGCTTACAAAGATAAAGAAAGACCAAGGAGAGACCATTCATTGCAAAGATAACAAAACAGTCAAAAGGAGAACATAACTCTTAGATTCCAGTCATGGAAGTTTAAATCACGATCTAGAAAACAAGTATCCATTCGCAATATGGTAGTAGCAAGTTTTTAGAAAGCACTGTTACAGAAGAGAAATATGCCCAGGGAAGAATCAAAACTGCAGCACCTACAACTTGAAGGCTGTTAGCGCAGTGCACATACCCACGACATCCCCTGGTTGATTCAGGGTATTATGGTGCAAGGGCCATATTTGGCGAAGCCATGCCAAACACAAGACAGGCAATTGTGAAATGATAGGAAGGAGAGAAGAAAGGGAAAGAGAGCGCTTGAGCAACTGGGATCTTTGTCCTCATGTTTAAACTAGAGGCAGTAAAACACTGTGGAAAATAACATATAACTGCAGTATTTCAGGTTTGTAAAGCCTGTACAAGCTTAAAAAGATGCCCCTGAGGGTAATACAAATAGGAAGGAATACTAATTGAATGCTCTCAATCTGAGAAGACCATGGCACACGAAATATAGTCTAAAAATCAGTTTACATAATAACACTCAAAATATTTTAAAGATTCATCTCAGTGCTATTCCTTGTTCTTAAAATGAAAGAGATAAAAGTAACAAACAGCCATTTTGATGCCATACAAATTGTCTTGACATCATCAAGGACACTGGAACTTACAGGGGCCCGAACTAATTGGTTCCCCTCTAAAAATAACTTTCATTCTTGAAAAACTAATAAGCTAAAAAAGAAGTGGCAAAATGCAGTGTTTGATCGTCAAATGAACTGGTCAAAACAGATTATCGGTTTCATTAAAAAATCGTGTTAAGGTAAACCTTGAATATTTCAGTCTCATGATGGGATCTTATCAAGTATAGTACCCCTTCATTTAACTAAGTACTGGGGCTCACAGTGGAAGGGGATGGCTGAAATGCTTTTCAGAGGACCTGAATTCCATTTTACAGAACAAGTTAAAACTTCTGTAGATTTCAAATTTGAAAATAATTTTAGGTTTTGAAAAACATGTTCTAAAAACATTTTACATTTATTTGGTCATCTAATCTCTTATCAACATCACAGGCATGTATGGTGCAATTTAGTTAGTTGGTTTTAAAATTAATTGTTATTAATACAATTAATAATATTGTGTTAATAACCCAATAGAGAAACCATGAAACAGACGGTCATAGTCAAAACTTCTGTTCCATTAATGTCTAGTGTTTTTCACAAGATATATTTGAACATTCAATCCATTAGTTTTGACAAAGCATCACGTATAAAGCCATGAAAAATATACCTTTATATCAAAGAGATGCACTGTATAATTCCAAGTCCCATTGACTGGAGGCAAATTCATAAAGGAAAGTAAAATAGACATCTCTTTCAAAAAGTGGAAATTTTTTAAATCCAGAGTATGGTCGCCTATTCGGAATTTGAAAAAGAAAACAAATTCGGTTTAAATATTTTCAAGATAATTTTTTTCCCTAAAACTCCTTTAAGTCTGATTTTGACTAAAAATGAACTACAATGGATGACTACTTGCCAATGAGGATTACAAAAGTGAACCTATTCTCTAGTGCTTTTATACACTATCTGGTATGACCCAGTAGATGAATTTTCTACAAATTCAAGATGCCAAAATGATGCTAAATGTATTAAATTGAACTTTTTGTTCAATGCTGCATACATTAGAGCAGTGTTTCCCAAACTTTTGACATATGTGTACCCCTTCTATAATTTTCGTAACGCTGAGTACCCCTCGTCAAAAAAATGGATGTATTTTAATAGCAATCAAAATGTATTTTTTTTTGTAACATACACAAAATAATAAGAAAAGATAAATAAAATTATTCATAATAAAATATAAATAAGTTATATTACAAATAACGTTTATTTGGATCAATGAGAAGGATGAAATTGTTTGTGCTGAGATAACAGATCATCATAATTTGGTTCCCTGGTTGTTAATTTTAATCTGAGATGTGGTTCCACGTCCAATAGACGGTTCCTTTTTTTCGACTTAATGTCAAAAAATGCAACTTCACATAAATATGAAGTCGGAAAAGGCAAGATGTATTTTAGATCTTTTGTGTGTGTGGAACTTTTGAGAACGTAGAATTAGGCGCACACAATGCACTGCATATTCCTACCAAACTCTGGTGCAATGCGTACCCCCACCAAACTCTTCCCGTACCCCTGGGGGTACGCATACCACACTTTGGGAAACGCTGCCATTAGAGGATTAACATTTTATCTTCTAAAAAAATTCAGGGTAAATAAGAGTACACGTTAAACAGGTTTCACTATGCACTAACACAGGGCTCGAAATACCCGGGTGCACATGAAAATATAATTGTGCACCTAATTTTTTCCCACTAGGTGCACACAGTGCACCTAATTTAAAAACTTAGGTGCACAAGGTGCACCTGTATTAAAAAATCTATTTCGAGGCCTGCACTAACATGATTTTCCATGTCTCTTACAGAAAATAAAAATGAGAAAGGGGGTTAGTATAAATAGGTATTTCAAAACAGAAAAATATCTATTTTGAGAGGAAGCACATATTCAAGGAGACATATTCTTGTGATTTTATAGAAATAGACAGGTTAGAAATTTTGACATCAATGGCAACTACCGTTTCACCTTCGTCGCCAAATTGTCCTACTTGGGTGCAATTATAAATTTATATTGCTTTCTTAGATGCTGATAAACACACACTAACCAGACACTCTGATGAGTGTCTTTGGGTTTGATAGCACAAGGACCATATTTAGCCAACCGGTGCCAAACACAAGACGTTGCCAAGTAATGGACACACACAGAAGTTATGCTTGGTACAGACCCATTCTATGCCTTGTTTCGTGACAATGCTCTTGGTGAATTTTTTTTGTCACCAAGGAAAGAATTTGTTAAAAATAAATTTTATCCAACAGAAAATAATAACTTTTCGTACAAAAATTAATTAACGTGAAAAAATTGGAAATTTGAAGAGGTCATCATAAAAACCAGAATAACTGTATTATTGCCTTCACCTGCCACAACTCTCTAGTAAAAGTGTGCCAAGAGCATTGCCATCAAAGGAGATATAGAATGCAGCTGTACGTTAAATTTTAAAGAAAATAAGAGAAATACACCTAGAACATGAACTGCCTACAACGAGAAGATGGATTTGGTTGGTCATTTTCAGATTTTATGGCATAAGGGCAGGGTACAACTAAAAAATTTGGTCTGCCACCTAAATTTTCTGTTTCTGTAAAAAATGTTTATTTTTCGTTAAAACAAAATTCATTTTTTAGGCCATAAAGTGTCAAAAATGAAGCAAAATGTCTAATGTAGATAGTAAAAACAGTATTTTTTTATTGCCTCAGTTACACTATAAATAGTATACTATTTACCGTGCAAGGGTCCTGGCTCCAATTTTTTTTAATTTTTGTCATCCTCTGGCATAAGGGCCTAGATGGTGCTGTGCCAAACACAAGACAGACTTCACGATGAAATAGGAAGAAAATGCAAAAAGCAGAAGGGTAGGCAAAGGCAAAAGATCACTCTCTGTTGTGATCTTTCTTCCCTTTCGTATCTGTAGACACCTAATGTTGTCCCCCTGACAGTGTGGGTGGATTAGGGCACGGTTATCAAAAAGTACAAATTGTAAGGAAAAATTAATGTTATTTCATCCAATATGACGACTGGATCCCAAACACACGGAAATAAAATTTATAGGTACAAAATGCAACTTATGACCACAATTTTCAAGTGAACCTTTGGTAATAACATTCCACCCTTAAAATAATTAACAATATGGTCCTTTCATTAATAGTGCTGATGGCCATTAATGGGTAAAGTAGTATTTAGGCAAAATGCACTTATGTGTTTTGTCCTTTCTTTCCATATTAGCAACATTAAAAAAAAATATGAAAAATTAGCCCAGCTTACTAAGGAAATGATTCTATTTAGCCAATAACCGACGTGCGAAAGAACAACAGATCTGTCATCGTCTCACAAAACGGTTCTATTCTACACACTTAACTTTTAAAAGTGAGTATCTGTCAAGACAGGCTGATATTAATGAAATCGAAAATAATCTAATCTACTAGAAAATCATATTGATGGAAATGACAATGCATGCTATCATATCACATAAAATGAGAATGAAAGCACAACCTTGTTGCAATCAAGTGCAAGATGGTCAAAGAAAAAAAACATGACTCGTGGTTAACCTCTAACACAACTTCATAAATTCCATTAGCTGTGCGTAACGTAACTAATTGATCTAATCACACAAAATATAAAAACATCAATCACAACTATAATATAAAAAAATAAATCCATTAAAAAAAATCCCTTCAAATCTGTATTTCTAAGCATGATTTTGCAAAGCTCTCACTTCCCCCTTCCAGTGGCCAAGTAAAACATTAAAAAACACCTGGCCACACAAATAGAAGATGTCAGGAAATGTACTTACTTCAAAATCAAAACTACCTAATATTCCGAAACTAATTTTATTGTAATGAAAATATGTATATTTGACCATCGGAATATATCACTTCACAAGTGATAAATTACTGTCTTCTTGTCATAAATGTATGGTTAGGACAATTTTTACACAACTTGAAACCTGTGTATTCTTTGCATGTAGTATTGTTTAAAACCATAAAATAATGTTTTTTTTTTCAGTTAAAGTGGGGATTATGCTTCTATTAATAATTAACTTTGCCACACTTAAAACTTGTATTCAGAAGCTTGTCATTCAGCAACACTCTAAAGTAAGAAGTAGAAAATCAGGCATTTGATTATCTGGATCTTAATTCTTTTTCAATTGACAAATGTTTTAATTTTTTGACAGTTAAAATATTTTTTGTTTATCTGGATATCATTAATAATGCAATGACCAGGTTCTAGATTCAATCAATATGCATTTTTGGGTCCCATTTCTCTTTCATGGCATTTTTTGATTGATCGTTTTGAATTTAATAACAAGCCAAAAAATTAGTACTAATCAAAATAAAATTTAGACTCAAAATACAAGAAATGACTATTAATTTTGCATTGATCGTTGCTAACTTCTAGCACTTCATTTAAATTAATAACTGCTCTTCATTTAACACTAGAAGCGCCGTTGGGGTCATTTTGAACCTTTTCCCAATTTCCCATGCTTTATTTCACCATACAGTTGAGCATCAAAGCTCATATTTTTTTTAAATGCTTCCCAGTGTACTGTGACAATTGTTCACATTTCTATGTTAATTATAAATTAAATAATCAAAGAAATTCCTCCTAGAACAGCCAAAAGGGGACATTTTGACCCTCATAAGAAAAATGACTGATTTTAAAGTGAATGTCTGTATTCAAATTCCCGGTGCCCCATTATTGATTTTTGAGCATGGGGAAACTAGCACCGCAAAATCTAGTTATATCGCGCTGACTATCGCTGCTGTTAGCGTGATCGCTCTAAGTACTCTGAATGCGCTCGCATCCTAGAAGCGCTGGTGTGCTACAGAAATTTTGGAGGGACACCAGTCCTATTGAGAATGAAACTCGACGCCACTTTTCAGTCGTGTTCTCAGCGTTTTTGATTTCGACCAGTGGGTAAACATTTTCCTGTATAATGTAGAGAAGATTGAGTAAACAGTAGGTCCTTGCCCTACTGAAGCCGTTAGATTCAGATATCAGTGTGATTCATACATATCTATCTATACATATAGAGAGAGATGTGTGTATCAAAATAATATCACGATTTTTAGCAACATGTGCACAAATGTGCTTGTCAACAGGCAAAGAAGCCGAACAATGTCACTTATTTACTATCATACTAAATGTGGCGCAGATGTTGTAGATCCGATGCTAAGGAAATATATTACGAGATGTGGAACTCGAAGGTGGCCTCTTCGTGTTTTTCATAACGTCCTTGATATTGCTGCTCTCAATGCTTGGCTAATTTTAAAGGAATTCCTGGGCTCTAAAAGTTTACATTGAGAATTTATTCTTGCGCTTGTGGAAGAACTACGCATGGTACTTTGCGCAACAGATGACTCCAATTGTTCAAGTACAAACCCCAAAATGAAAGAAATGTGCCTCTTAACTGTGCAAGGGACAGAATAAGATTTCTGCCAGTTGTGAGTGATGCCAGAAACTAATTTGTGGTAAATATGTTGATGTCACGGTCAAGCGTTCATATTGTTCCACCTGCGCTTATGTACAGTGGACGATTTCTTGCCAAAGTGGTAACTTTCCATTTGTGCTGTTTTTAAGGCAACCCTTTTTCGAAGTTTAGAACTCAGGACGTTATCTGATTGGAATTAAAACGTGCTTTGAAAAGAATTTAAACATGCTCTTTTTGGTTTAGATTTTTTTTCTTGTTTAACAATAAACAATAACGACACTTAATCCACCACTTCTTTTTTTATCATTTCAAAGTGCAGTTGCGTTATATTATACCTTTGCTCCATCTGTTTTTGTGCTTTTTTTTACGATTCGAGTCTTTAAAAGTACGTTGCACATCACTTCTTTTTGTATAGTTTCAACGTGCATTTGTGTTATATCTTTGCCTTATGTCTCTTGAACTTTGGAACACATTGCGTTTATTTATAGTTTATGGTTTTTGTAATCTCACTTTGTAACGTGTGCTAATTTCTATTATTTACATTTATATGTTTGTTTTCTTTTCGCGCACGCTAAAGAATATTGTGTAATATTGTACATTCCAATATGGCATAATTTAATGTATAATATTATACATTACAATATATATAGCCTATATTGTCATCTTTTTTGTTGCCATTTCAAAAGAATAACTTTATAAGCAAAAAAATTAATTAGTTCTAAAAATCTAAAATATATATAAAAAAAAACTTAACTTTAAAAAAAAAACTATAAAACTCTTATATATTAACATTTCAACATCCTTTATCAATTTAAAAAAGTTTAGTTTGTTATGGCTTACATTTCTTATGAGGGTCAAGTTGACCCCAAACAGCGGTTTTAGGCAAGTCTAAAATCCAGATCTTTTAGTGTTAAATTAATAATAGCAACAATTTGAAGTTAAAATTCCAGATTAGATTGCCACCTTTACAATTATTGTGCTAATTATCTCTTAAAGCAGTCCAATGATAAAGTCCATAAAAAGGTAAACCAAAAATCTTGCATGAACTTGGCAAAAAAGGCAATTTGATTCTCAATACAATGAATTTGAAATGAGCCTATACCAGCAGATCACTATTCTAACGTACCTTACATTGGCATTTAAAAGTATCTATATAGCAAAACTTTAATAATTCTTAATTTCAAATTCATGTAATAAATGGATAGTCATTTAGTTATTTATATCAGTTTATTAACACATTTAAAATTATCTGTCAACTTTGCTCTAGAACTGGTATGTACATGTGATCCACAAAATCTGCAAATATCATAAACAACAATCATGCAATCACAATACACAAACAATGGCTACAGAGGTTTACAAGTTTAAATGTTGTATACTTAACGGCAGAAGAGACATATTTGGTCAAGCTGCACCAAACGCAAAACTACGAAAGAGCATAAAAGTAAAAGGTGAAGGGTTTATGGAGATAAAACAGAATGGAGGACAGATCCCTCATGTTTGTGAGCTCATACGCACCTCAAGACATGCCACTGAGGGCTTAAAAAGTAAGGAATCGCAATCAAATGAAAAGGATATAGGTGTTAATACATAAAGTAAACCATGGTCAACAATGCCTAAAAATTATAAACAAAGCTTGATAAAGTTCAAAATATTTTGAAAAACATTTCCAACCTTCAGAATCACAATTGATGGTCACTCAATTCGTTTACAGAACATGATTAAAAAAACTAAGCTGTTGAATAACATTCCAAATAAATATTAGACATTCAAAGGATGACAAGAACAAAATTTTAAATCACAATTTGCAAAAACAGATTAAAAATTAATTTAATTAAGATTTTGTTTTTGATCGAATTCAAAATAAACAATTCGATTTCTCAGAATAACAGGATCACAAAATTTTCAAAAGGAAATGGAACACTCGCAACTCACAAAAATACTACTTCAAAAAAACCGAGCCGTTTTATTACGATTCTTTCCCTCGCCGAGAGCAATAATTGAATTCTTGACCGGATCACATTTAAATATTCCCATACACATACAAACAGGTGGCAACGTACATGTCAAACGCATTTAAATGCACCTTGGGAAGGATACGTGAGGACAAGGTATTAACATCACAGATCTGAAATAACACCAAGGCACATGTCGCGATCGGAACACGCAATACAATTTCGCACGGCAATCGGCTCCAGAAATACATTCAGAGCGGTTATAAATTTACAATCTCACCTCTTCTCGCCGTCGGACTTCCTCTTGAAGGCGTGCCTGTGCCTCTTCGGCCGCTTCTTTTGCTACCTCCAATTCCTCTTTCATGCTTCGCATTTTTTTCTTGAGGACCTCGAGGAGGGTGCCTTGCTGGATCGTGGCCATTGCGATTCGAAATTTCTGGTCCCTGGCGATTTCCCGATAATACAAAAACCGAAAGCAACGAACTTGACACAAACTCGAATGACACGATAAGCAAAGCCAAAATGGGCGTGTTTGACTGTTGCCAGGTTCGGAAGTGTAATTCTTTCCGGATTTGTTGACGCCGGCTCGCGGTTAACCTTATCGTCGGGAGCGGTGGCTGGGCTGCTAACACATCGCCGAAGTGTCTGAGATAGTTTTTCTTTAAGAAAAGAGAGGAGTCATCAATTATGTCTCCCAAAACAACTGTTTTTTCAACTGAACGTCATACGAAAGTCCAAATTTGCGATGAAACTTGCGCTATACATTTTACTCATGGAACCGGCAATGTTTCTGTCCGAGCGAACATTTAAACAAGAAGTGACAAATAAAACACTACAATCCTGAATAATTCTTCAGTCTTTAACATTGCTTTTGATGATTTACCAGCGTTATCAAATAAAAATATATCCACACAGAATTAATAATTTGTAAACTAATAATTCTCAAGCGTGATGCAACAAATGCGAAAAAACATCCCGAGAGATTAAAAAGCAAGTTAATTGTTTGCATACTGATAAACCATTTTTTTAATGAACTTATCAGTGTTTGTACATCTGTCTAAACAATCTGCGCATTGATAAGTTACTTTTATTGATTACAGATGGCAGCACTATTGGGAATAGATTTCTATACTTATTTAGTCATGAAGCGATAGTGATTATATAAAAATTTTCTGCTCTTCGTAAGTTGTTTTTTAACAGTTGAGAAATTGCAAAATAAAAATAAAAATGCTCATGAGTTGGTCATAATTTTTTTAAAGGGGTTACTGTGAGAAAATTGAAAATCCACATGAATTTTATGTATACTAATTAATATCGTTCAAATGCTCTTCAAAACGTTCTTCTACTGAGAGTTGAAATTTCCTTTATTTATCCCGAAATAATTTTGTAGCTAAAATTAGAGGGAAAATATGACAAAAAAAAATCACCTATTTAATGCCCTCAATTAATTTCAATTGAAACTTTTCAACGTAAAAACCTGAGCATTTTTTAAATTATGATAAATCTTTCATAAAAATAAAAAGTCACAAAATCTTCATAATTTATTTTCAAATAACTAAAGAAGAATTTGGAACAAATGAGATTTTTATGTGAATGTCAAGCAAAGTTTAAAAGGAAGTCTGAATAGCGGCCGAAAGATACTACTGAAGTTTATGATAGATTTTGAATTAAAATATACATTTTGGAATTTGTAATCATTAAATATTTCCAAAACATAATAGTTTGAAAGAAAGGGCCAAAACACACAGCAATTTTGTGTCGTGTTGTCGGAACAAGTAGATTTCTCACAAATACCACCATTTAAAACTTTAATAGCCTGAAAACGGAGTACTAAGTATATCTTCTCACAAATAAAAAGACAGTTTTGGTTTGTCGCTCTACTGTCAAGTTTTGTTAAACGAGAGCAAAGAAAGCAACTAAAATAAGAAAGTGATTTCAGATTAGTTACTTAATTATATTCATAAGTCAGAAAAATCGCTAAATATATTTCAGTATTATTCATGAGTGCTACAAAACAAATTTCCCATCGCGTTAATCATGAGCAATAGTTTTTCTAATATTTTTAATTTATTAATACATTTATGATTAATTTGTACAACAAATAAATGTAAGATTATTATCTTGAAGCATTCTTGCCTTTTCGGAAATAAAAAAGCATAATGTGTCGAAAAGGCTCCTTATTCTCTGTGCCATTTTGAATGCTCCACAAAATTTAAAAAAAAAATAATAATAACATAACATAAACGGGACGAATTTTTGCATCACCCCAATATTAAGGAATTTAAGCTGAACAAATGAATAAAGGTTTGACATGATATCTATGCCCCAGAAGTTTCTGAACAAACCCCCCCCCCTCTTTTCCAATTCAAGTTATTTTAATTTTATATCAGCTATAATAATGTAACGAGGTTAATAAAACATCCTCAAGCTCAACAACAGATACTTATATATCTGGCACATTTTTAGAGAATAATAGTACTCTTGTTATTGACCTACAAAGACTAAAAATCGCTCGTTCATTTTAATCTCATACTGACCTAGTAGTGAAGTGGTTAGCGCTAGAGCTTTTGGTACCAATTTCTAATTGAAATTGACCAATAACAGGTGCATAACATGGCGGAGCTCAGGGGTGACCTCGTCATCTGACCGTGGTTTGAAATTACGTGGTGTTGCCCTCGAATCTTTCACTTCATGGTTGATTCAGGACCATCGCCAATAGCCCGTTGTGTTGCTCCAGAGCGACGTTTATTAAATACCTACCTACCACACACGGAGGGGCTATGTGGGATTAAGCCACTCCCTATAAAAGGCGAAAATATCCTTACTTAATTTTATGACAACTTCTTTAAATGTCCGCGTGTAAAAGATTTTTGATATCTTCTCATTGCAGGCTTGGCCAAAAATGGCACTTTGCGCCATGGAATCCCAAAACAACCAAGCAGCCATTGCAAACAAATAATTGTTAATTATTTTTATCCCATTAGCTAAAGTGTTTGATTTCTTATCTATCGGCGTGGAATAAAGTAATAGAAAATTTTAATATTGTTCATTAAAACGTTGACACTTTTTCTCTTCGATTCGTCTCGGAGAGATCGCTTTAAAACTAGTCTTTATGTAGCACACTTTAAACTAGTAACTAGTCTGAGGAAAAATACACTCTACAAGTAGTCTCTAGGTAACAATCAATAACTAGCTTCTAGGTAAAAATCTTAAACTAGTCTCTAGCTAACAACCTAAAACTAGTCTTTAGATAACAACGTACTCACGAAACTAATCTCTAGGTAAAATACCTTACAACTAGTGTCGAGGTAACAATCTAAAACTAGCCTCTAGGCAACAATCTTAAACTAGTTTGTAGGAAACAATCTAAAACTAATTTATAGATAACAACATACTCTCAAAACTAATGTCTAGGTAAAATATCCTACAACTAGTCTCTAGGTAACAATCCAAAACTAGTCTCTAGATAACAATCTCAAACTATAGTCTCTAGGTTTAACAATCTAAAACTAGTCTCAAGGTAACATTCTAAATCTAGTCTGTAGATAACAACATACTCCAAAACTAATCTAGGTAAAATACTTTCTCTTTACAACTAGTCTCAAGGTAACAATCCAAAATAAGTCTCTAGGTAACAATATAAAACTAGTCTATAGGTAATAATCTAAAACTAGTCTCTAGTTTACAATTTAAAACTAGTCTCGCCAAAACTAATCTCTAGGTAAAAAACTCTACAACTAGTCTCAAGGTAACAATCTAAAACTAGTCTCTATGTAACAATCTAAAACTAGTCTCTAGGTAACAATCTAAAACTTGTCTCTAGATAACAATCTTAAACTAGTCTCTAGGTAACAATCTAAAACTAGTCTTTAGATAACAACATACTCCAAAACTAATCTCTATGTAAAATACTCTACAACTAGTCTCTAGGTAACAATCCAAAACTAGCGTCTGGGTAACATACTCCAAAACTGATTTCTAGGTACTTGGGAATTGTTCGGAACCGTCGCCACAAGTCGTTGTGTTGCTCCAGTGTGACGTTAGTTAACAACCTGCCTACATAATCTCTAGGTAATATACTCCAAAACTAATCTCCAGGTAACACACTCTAAAACTAGTCTCTTGAGAACACAATCTAAAATTAGTCTCTTGGAAACACTATAACTAGTCTCTCTGGAACACAATACGAAGTAGTCAGCACAGTATAAAACTACTCTAAAACTAGTCACTAGATAAAACTAGTGTCTAGGTAACACTCTAAAACTAGTCTCTAGGTAACACTCTAAAACTAGTGCCTAGGTAATGTACTCTAAAACTTATCTGGAAGTAACTATATTGGAAGGTTAAGTATATTGGGAAAATACTCTAAACCTAGTCTCTCCGAAACACACGTAACTAATCTCTAGATTCTATAATTGAAGGAAATTATTAAATTTAACAATCACCCCCTAAATACAGAGTTGAATATAACGATAGTATTAAGGAATGAAGGATCTTTGCTGTATTTCATTCCCCGGACTGAATGCTTGTGCGTACGTTCAGACAATCCATCTGAAAGTCCAAGGGTTAATCGGCATTGCCTTTTTCGTTTCATATGTAGAAGCTAATCATGGCTTCCAATTTAGCGAGACCCACTGTCCAAATCCTCTCGGGGCCTTCCTATATCCGTAATGGCTAAGCCTGGTCGGGGCGGAGGAACTGCGCCCCCAATTAAGAAAAAGAAGAAGGAGGCTCCATCTAAAAAAAATCACTGAAAGTGCAGTTTACTGAACTAAAGAGAGCGAACTTACCGTCTGCAGAACTTTGTCCTTCTCTTCCAGTCTCGTGTTTGCCTGCAGCAGTTCTTCCTGCACACGGTCTAGATCGTTTTCCACGTTTTTGATCATCTTCTGAAGAGATCGGATCTCTTCCTCAGCCTGAAAGAGAAAAAGATATTCAGGACAAAAATGTCCACGGAAACATGAAAGCGAAATTGTTTAGACAGGTTGTTAAGTCAGGCGGGTTACTCCATAGCCTTCAAGATGTAGTGCATAGAGTCTCGTTCACTTCGGACGCAAAGCACTGGGAAAAGTACCTCTGAAACTAGGACTGGGCTGTTTTTGAAATCGGACCATTCTTGAAAACATTTGAGGCTATCGGAGCTTTAAAGTGGCCTAATCCACACAAAAACGAAATTTTTATCATTATTATTATCTCTCTTTACGATCATTTACTTTATTTGAAATGCGCAGGTTCAAGTCTTCTAAAACTATAAATAATAACTTATCATACATAGATCAATGATAAATACATTTTCAGAATATCAAATCATATTGTACATACAATACCCTACAATAATGGACCGGAAAGCCAGCGCTAACTAACCCCAAACTACTTGTTTGGGGGTGTTTTTCGTGGCATGGCCTGGGACCCTTGCAAGTTGTTCCTGGTTAATTGAACGCCGACGCCTACATGAACATTTTGGACCATCAGGTTCTTCCTACGCTCTGGCAATTTTATGGAATGGACGAATGCCACTTCCAGGACGACAACGCTCCATGTTAGGTTGCAGCCTCTGTCGAGCAGTGGTATCAAGGCATGGATGTAAGACGTCTTTCCTGGCCTGCTCAGAGTCCGTACCTAAATCCCATAGAACATTTTTGGGACGAGTTAGAGTGACGCTTACGGACCA
Source organism: Metellina segmentata (assembly GCA_947359465.1). Taxonomy (NCBI): domain Eukaryota; kingdom Metazoa; phylum Arthropoda; class Arachnida; order Araneae; family Tetragnathidae; genus Metellina; species Metellina segmentata. The sequence continues at coordinate 15,068,235 of OX375877.1, forward strand.
AGGAACCACGTTCGAAATTTACAGCTGAGCTGGCGAGATTCTTGCAGTAGGAATGGACACAAATACCCCTAGCTGTGTACCGAAACCGTGTTGAAAGTATGTCCAGAAGGGTTGCTAGTGTCATTGCAGCACGTGAGGGACCATCCACTTATTAAAGCATGTATTCCTTCCCTTATACCATCACATATTGATGTCCGGTCCATTATTGTAGGGTAGTGTATAAAAAAATATATAAAAAAATGCGAGCAAAAAAAATCGGGTTTTTCTCCATTGAGTTTGCTGGTGGGTTAGGCCACTCTTTGTGCTCTGATAACTTCATTTCTACACGATAAGAACAACACTGTTCCTGAAATACCGTTTCTTTAGAAACCGTCGAACTTTTCGAACTCTAATGTAGAGTAACTAGAAGAGATTCTTAATTATCTGAGACTCAGAAGAATTAAAAGGTGTCAAAACCTCTCTTTGACCTCCCTCCCAATATTTTTATAGGTAGTACCCCCAAAAATATGAGACACAAATATCTTTATATACTCTATAACAAAAAAAAATCCACCCACCAAGAACGAGTTGTCCGACTGCGATAAAAAAAATTGGTGGATGTGAAGAACATACATAGAAACACAAATGATTACAATTTCAGATCAATTGAATGATTTATTTCAGAGTTTGACCGTTACAAAGAAAGGAAGTCAATAAGGCGTGGGTACACCTCTGGCCTGGATGCGTCACCCGGGGTGGCATGGACTGAAAAAGATACCGGATGGTGTCCTACGGAATTTCTTGCCAAATTGTCTCCAACTGTCCGGCTAAAGGGTCAACATTCCGGGATGATTGCAATCGCCTTCCCATAACGTCCCAAATATGCTCTATGGAAGAGAGATCGGGAGACAAAGCTGGCCAAGGAAGTGTTGGGAAAGCTTGAAGACTATTCATAAGAACATGTGCCGGCCGCGCATTATCTTGTTGAAAAGTAAGTCTGCGGTGTCGCAAAAGGAACAGTAACACAACAGGTCGTAGAATGTTGTCTACGTACCACTGTGCTGTAATGTGGCAGAAATTATTACCAAAGGAGATGGCACTCTAACGTTCTGTTGTGGGTGGGTGTGGCATGCGATAGTAAGGGCAAGATCCCAACGCTTCCCTGGACATATCCAAAAATGTCTGCGGTTGTCGTCAGGACACAGTTGGAAATGGGACTTACTAAAGTCTATACATCCTCAGTCAGCACTGTTGCAAGTGGATCGAGCCGGGCACCACTGTAATTCTGCACCCTCTTGGTGCGTCAATTTTTTTTGTTATAGAGTGTATGTAAAAAAAGGATGTGTGTGTGTGTATTCTCTATACAAATCTACACCTTTGACCCATTCTCACCCAATTTGGTTCACTTATACTTTAAAACACTGCGTAAACATGAGCTATTTCTTCCTGTAGACCAATCTGTAGCAATGAAAATTGGCACACGGGTAGTCCTAAAAGTGCCCCTTGAACCAACAATTTAAAAATCTAAAGTTTGTTTTTCTGCAAGTAATGGACATGGACAAGGAAACACGTTCTACAGGATTTGTTTATCTGAGTTAACACAGGGAAATATCGCGGTCCTATTTTAAATCCGAGCAACACCGGGTTGCATATTCAGCTAGTTATAAATATAAAGATAATATGGGAAGACAACTGTACATGGAGGCTCAACTCTTCTCAATGGGTCTTAGGAACGATATATAAGAGACATGGATAGGTTCGATTGTTCTCCTCCCAATATATTTGTGGCTCAGTGGGTTCCGTAACGAAAAAAAATTTAGAGTTCATAGAATATTACAGAGAACAAAATTTAGTAACTACAGAAAAAATAATTCTATATAATTCAATAGAGACTTCTATGGAGAAACAAGAGCTCTGATTTGATAGAAATGTATTTCTATAAAGAAGTTCTATATAGAAAAGTAAAGTCGTAAGACAAGAGAAACTAGAAAATATGAGCTTCTATAGAATTCTATAGATTCTTAGCCATTCTTTTGGAATTTCTAGACTTTCCTAATATAGAAAAGTTATTGCCAGTGGTAGCTCGGTTGGAAGAGTAAAGGATTAGCAACCGGAGGGTTGCGAGTTCGAATCCAACTAAAGACTGTCTTGTACAAAGGGGACTGGTGCATCTTAAGTATATCAAGACCTCAAATGTAATCACGTTGGTGTGATGTGGATGTTTGGAGAGTGGGGTGACAGCTCTGGTGTGAATTCGTCATCTGACCGTGATTCAAAATTACGTGGTGTCGTCCTCGGATCTTTCCCTTCGGGTTTGATTCCGGACAGTCAGCAATATCCTGTTCTGTTGCTCCAGTGCGACCCCCACCACCACGCCAAAAAATATGAGGGATATCATGCATGAAACCTAACTTTCAGTCACATAAGTACCCTATATTAACATAACAATCTTCTAACTAATTATGTGTTTCAAAGAAGATAAGCATATTTTTACTTTATTGTTCCAAGATATTGATATGTTTTCTTGTCTTTTTCAAAGAACGTTCTTAACGGAAAAAGAAACACTTCACATTTTCCAATGAAGCGAATTCAACTTCATTATGCGTTTCCAACTTCAATAAATGAATGCGAGAAATTCTAAGAACAAAGAATTGAAAGAATAAAATTCTCAGAATCAGACACTTCCGTATTCGCAGCAGACGCATTCTCATATTCCGGTACCCAACCTTTTTTCTTCTTAATAAGGTCGAGCGATAAAAATTAAAATAAATTACACATCGTCTGGGTAGCAACAACTCAATTACTCAAATAGAAAAAAAATGGCGATTTCTTTTTGGTTAACTTTTTCTCGGAGATAAATACAGGAAACGGATTTCCTACGTTCGTATTTGCTTTGTTTCGATTTTTTGTGCAGGAATCAAATTAAAATAAGAATAATTTTCAAAAGAATTTGTGAATAATGGCTGAGGTTTTCCACATCTTCGTTTCAAGTAAGAAAGTTTTATTTCTTCCACAATGGACGTGACCTACGAATTTGACTTTTTGAAAAAGTAAAAAGTATTTTGAACTATTACATTCGAACATTTTGGACTTAAAGACAAATTGTGAAAATGTGGTAAAATTAATGACAATTCACAGCAATTAGGAACAATTTGTTCTGTAAAACCTACATTAAAAAAATATTGTCATAAAAAAAGGGGTTTTTCTATTTACTCTCAATAGAAACATCTAAACTATACAATAAAGATGAGAAAAGAAATAAATATTAAGAAGGAAATCCAGTTTCTAATTACACACTCCCTCTCCCAAAATAATAAGTCACATTAATCTTGAATTTTATTTCGAAATATTTGTAAAAAGATGCAAAAGAAAAATATGTAATTGTAAATTAAAAGGTTTTATTTTTCAAACATATGGGAAAAAATTACACATTAAAACACTTAGATTTGGAAATTACTTGGAAGGCGATTTTCACGTCTCGGTTTTTTTTCTTAAGTCTGCTGTGGTTGTCTAGAATAGGTGTCGTGTCATTAGCAAAACGTACCAGACCTTGATGGACGAGATATCTCGTCATTAAAAGAAATTTAACGTGATCATTTTGATCATTATAGTCATCACAAAAAATAGACAATATCTTGATGACGAGGTATCTTATCATAAGCAAAATGTCGAAAATTTATGGACTAGATATCTCATCATAATCAAAACTTGTCGGATATTTATTTACGAGATATCTCGAAGAAATTACTTGGAGGTTTAATACGTACAATTTTGTAGGCAGTACTTTCAGATTATATCATTGCACTTTTTATACATTCTTGCGAATGTTATGAAGTTGTTTTCTAATTTTTTCTCTCGAGTATCGAAAAAAATATACATTTTTATTTTTTACCAGACTTAAAAAAAAAAAAAAAAACCGACGACTTAGTGTCATTTTTAGGTTGTCTTATACAGTTAAAAAACGTTGATCGCTTTGGTCACTCAAAACTGAAGTGGAGCTATTAATATTCGAAACAAAAACATGCAACTGTAACACTTATTTTGGGACAGGCGGTTTCTTCTCGTTTCTGAACAGTCGTGATTTCAATATTTTCGGTGTTTAAGAGTTGTGAGTAAATAGATCGAAAGCAGACCTTAACTCGAAGCACTGGTCAGATAAAAGTCAAGAGGTAGGTAGGGTATTCTAATTAACGTCACACTGGTGTAACGGGCTTTTTAAAAGTCAAGAGAAGTTATTGGTACATAATTTTCCGATGTAAACGCAGTTCAGCTTTGAATAATTTTGATGCAATCACAACATTTAAAAAGATTCCATGCTGCAAAACATTTAAAGAAAAACGCATAGGTTACAAATGAGAATAGAATATAATTAATAGAGAATAATGATCGACAGATTGGAATTCTATAGATCACTATTCTCTTTATTCTTACTATATATATATTCTCTCATTATTATCACTATTCTCATAATAAAATTCTAGAAATGTATTTGTATAGAATTCTGTTGAGAATTTCTATAGAAATTAGGTTCTAATAGTAAATTCGAGTGAAACAAAAGAAATGAGCTGTAAAACTTCAAAGAGTTTACTACAGACATTAGGGATGCGACATCGACAGCAAAACATCGATGTTTTGAAACATCGATGTTCAAAATTAAAACATCGATGTTGATAATACATCGCCCCAAAAACATGGATGTTTTTAAAATTCAGTGTATTTAAACTTTTTTCCCTCATTTCTTAAAACTGGTTTAGCAACTAGTGATGCTACATCGACAGCAAAACATCGATGATCAAAATTAAAACATCGAAGTTGATAATGCATCGCCCCCAAGCTATCGATGTTTTTAAAATTCATTGAATTTTAACTTTTTTCTCCCATTTCTTAAAACTGGTTTAGCAACTAGTGATGCAACATCGGCTCCAATACATCGATGTTTTTTTATAAAACATCAATGTTGTGAAAACATCGACATCGATGTCGCATACCTACTTTTCAGACCCATCACCCTTGGCCACTTGGGTCTAAAAGTATGTTCAATTTACTGATTATAAAAATTATGCTACTAGGTTATTTTTAAAGTTTTTATAACGGTACTTTTTTCATTTAAAATAAAACATCGACGAGAAAAAACATCGATGTTACAAAAACATCGACTCCAATACATCGATGTTTTTTAAAAAACATGGATGTTTTGAAAACATTGACATCGATGTCGCATCCCTAACAGACATATAGATTGATATAGACTTTCTAAAAAGGTTACTTAATAGAGAGAGAGAGAGAGAGAGCTTATAGAAAAACGGGCCATAGTTCTATAAGATTCTATAAACCCAATTCTATTAGAAACTTTTCGTAAGTGTGATACAATTTTGTTCTAAATGTCCAATTCCTTTGGTTTAGAAACTATATATACGAGTAACTAAGAGAACCTGGCGGTTTTTTTTAATGATCAAGGATACGATTCTATTTATAGCACAACATAGCATTTTATAAACGCAGGATTTGAACGACAGTGGTGACGTCTAAGGGTTCACTAAGACAAGTGGTTAAACTGGATTTAGTACGCAAGAACCAAACGTTCGTGTAAGAGATAAAAACTTTATGGCATACCCTCCCACCACCTGTACCTACCACTCATTCATAACAAAGACGATCCGATCTTTAACAAATGTTTATTGCGATGATGGAGTGGGGAAGACCGAGTAGAGAGAGAGATTAAAAATGAAATAGTCCAGGTGAAAATATTGAACAGCCAAAACAGATGTCTGAGAAAATATAAATATCATTTTTTTGTGTGTTTATGGTGGTACGAAAAAAGCCTTCAGAGAACATCTTCCAACTTAAAATTCTCATGTGTAATTCATGGTTTTCTTTTTTTACTACTACCTTTCTTTGTAGCTGTTTAACCCTATGAGTGGTTCCGACGTTAAATTTCGTTCATGAATGCCTGACTAATTTTGCTAATGACGAGATATCTCGTCATCCAGTTATTGATGACGTTTCGATGATAACAAGATCGCCATATGGTCAGGTTTTTTCCAACGACGAGATATCTCGTCAAAGATCTGGTCAGTTTCACTAATGTCGTTGAGAGAACCAACCACCAGGAAGGCTAAGCAAAATATCATTTGACCATATTACCTCCAAATGGAATAAAATAAGTCAAAAATATGAAACTGAATTTTATATTCTTCTTGCTGAGGTTAATTCTTTATCCAATACAGTACATGGCATCATGTTGCCACAGTTAGTTTCTGAATGTCCACTTCAGTTGTATCCTATTCGTTTACTAACCCTCCAAGTGGTTTCGACGAGATATCTCGTCCACCAAAGTCTGACCAAATTAGGTAATGACGAGATACACTTTTTGGACAAAAAGTATTTGGTCGCTGCATGTTTTTCAGAAAAAGTGCTTTATTAGTCGATTTAGTAACGGGTAGGCCCTCCTTTTGCTTGTATTACAGCTGCAATACGTCGATGCATACTTTACACAAGTTCTCTGTAGTTCTGGGCAGGAACAGCTCGCCATGCCTCTTGCAAGGCTGTGAGAAGATGTTGTAGTGAAGATGAGCGTGCGTGGTGGTGTCGTACGCGTCGCTCCAGTTCGTCCAACAAGTGCTCGATCGGATTGAGATCGGGGCTCTGAACAGGCCAGTCAAGCGAATTCACCTCATTTTCAGGAAACCAGTTCAGTACACGTTTTGCAGTTTGACATGGAGCTCGATCCAATTGAAAGAAGCAGCCATCATCGCCGTAGCATTACCATAGAATATGCAAGGCCGAATTATCCAGAACGTCGAGGTACACGTCAGTGCTCATGGAGCCAGGTACATAAAGCATTGAGTCCAGTACTAACAAGGAAAAACAACCCCACACAATGATGGATCCTGCTCCGAATTTCTGCAGTGTCCAAATACTTTTCTCCATATAGTGTATCTTGTTATCAAAAAAGATATTGCCGATCTTTTGTTGATGGCGATTTGAAGACTTGGTCAGTTTTCTTCTAATGACGACACATCACGTCCATTAAAACCTGGTAAGTTTTGCTCTCATGACAAGATACCTAATCGAGACAGGAGGATTAAAAATAGAAACACTATTTTCATTATTGGCCCTGTAATGGGCAATTTCCTATAAATTGCTTTTCTGTCGCACCTATCTTTTCAATAAATAAAATCTCGAAATAAAGTCATTTGAAGACTTCTTTTTCACCGAAGTGTTCTGGGTATTTAAAGTACATGTAAAATATAGAGCATCGAAAAATTTTCTTTTCTAAAACATTCAGCAATGTATCGCATATTTTAAATCAGTAGAAGAAAAATGTTTGGCTGATTAAAATATCAAGAACTATGCAATGAATCTGTGGTAAAAATATAGTGCCAAGAAATAAGATTGTAGATTGAAATTTGAAAAAGGTACATAAAATGTTACTCATTTTTACCCTCCTGGTGGTTATATTGACAAGGCATCTCGTTCTATCAAAACTGACCAGATCTTGACGTACGAGATACCTCAGCATTAAAAAACTCACCCGATCCAGATATCATCATCATAAAAAATCGGCATTACCTTGATGACGAGATATCTCGCCATTAGCCAAATTGGTCACAACTTTATGGACGAGATATCTCCTTGGAACGATTTGGCGATTAATGATATCATTTTAATAGCATATGCCAACTATTATTCTTTTTAGAAATATAATCTAACACTCTAAATGTTAAACACATAAAGCAGACCTATTCAAGAATTCCTTAATTGGAGATCATAAAACTCCTTTCAAGTGATCAACTGTCCCTAACTAACCCTATAAGTAATATTATAGCACTCCATTTGACATTACATCGGTCATAAAGTTCTGGGCTCTTGACATAAACCCTCTTCATCTGACGTTACACTGAAATTACAATCTCCTAAACCTCAAGCCCCTTGAGAACACTCAAAATTCCATCGACAGGTAGATTTCAGCTGAAAGGCGGCTGGAATATGGTAGAGACCTTCAAGATCTGAGAGAGCGAGGACATGATGGCTAACCTCTGCCAAACTCGTGTCCCAAAATATCTGTAATTTTGCTGTGCATACTGTAAAACTATAAAATGTTAAAATAAATGTTGTAGTGGTGAAACCCAAATATCTTGTTCTTTTTTAAACTACCATTTCTGTCATCACACCATTTCATCCGGTGCATTACTTAATAAAATGCAATTGAAATAGTAACATTGTCAAGAAAAAAATGACCGTTGAGCACTATTCTACCCTTGGGAAGATTTTTTTTTAAACATCGGTTTATTGGAGCAGATGTTTGTTTAACACCAAGGTTTTTAAACTGTCGATGTTTTATTTTTGAATGAAAAAAGTATCATAGTAAAAATAAAAAAAAATAACCTTGCAACTAATATTTCACCGAGATGGTCGACATCCGTTCCACCAGTTAAGAGATTTTTCCCTAACTGATTGGATAGTTAGTGAAAAAAGAAGTCGACTTAAAAGGGGGGGGGGAGAAGGTTAACAAACTTCTTTTTTTTAAACTGTAAATAAAAAATATTGGGGCTGATAATAATTATAGGCCCTAATATTTTTTATTTACAACAAATGAAAAATCAGTTTCTTATGTACCTACCTACTTATACGTGTAGTTAGTATTACCTATTTCAAATTGTTGAATACAAACAATAGATTTGTTAATTATTCTTGTTAATTGTTTTGACAGTTAAAAAAATCTTAGTTATAAATTAATAAACACGGCAACTGACAAATTAAGTCTCTCTTCCCCCCCCCCCCAGGTTACTATTAATGTTAGAGATTACTAAATCAGTTTAAAAAATGGGAAAAAAGTTTAAATACATCGATGTTTAAAACATCGATGGTTTTGGGGCGATTTATTATAAACATCTACAAAAGTTTCAATATTGAAAATCGATTTAAAAAAATCGATGTTTTATATTGAACTTCGATGTTTTGTTGTCGATGTCGCATCCCCAGTCTTGACTAGAGAAGTGTGAGAAGTTCGAAGCAATTCGTTAAGTTTTGTCTTGTAGAAAAGTTAGATCCGTTTATCTATGCACGCCATCAAAATAAATTAAGCAAATGACATCTGCATATGATTTGAGCTCTGGCTCTAATTACCCGAAGTTCTTGAGATAAACAGATAAAATTACCACAGTAACATCTGTTCGGAATCATCAGAAATACGGTGGCGCTTTCTGTCTTGGAATGCGAGGAAAGGAACCTCATAGGAAAGGTTAATTTGAAGATGCACGAATTTTTTTGTGACATTTTGTCTTCAAGTGACCGGGAATTGCGTCATAAGACACACTTGAAATGCTCACGATAAAAGTATTAAGCAGAATGAAAATAAATCGCGGAACTGGTTGAAAAGAATTCGTAGAGCAATTAGGAAGGGAAACGGAAGACACGACTTTAAATCTGTTTTCTCCATTCGAACACTATTTTCCCGGTCCATTATTCTACTAAGTACTAATGCAAAGCTCAGGCTGTGTTCGAATTTTATCATTTGTTAGTGTGATGACATCATCCTCGAGTTTTGGGTTCAATAGTGAAACCACAAAAAAAACTACAAAAACCCAGCGACTTCCAAAAGAAAACAAAAGGCCGTCTCACCACGGACTGGTTGCAATGCGTCATCACATTCAAAAGAGATTTAACAGAAGAATACATGTTTAACAAAGATAACAGGCATCGTAGTTGGGAAGTGCCTTTTATTATTTTGTTGCAGTTCAACCGAAACGAATAAATGGCTTCAGATAATCCTCAACACACACATTCTAAAAGACAAAAATTATTCTGGCTTCCATATTGTAAATTTGCAAATGCTCTTAACATTGGCTGCCACAATTAAAACGTAGCGTCAACTTGGGATTTTCTAAAAGAGATTTTTCTAAAACATTGCAATAAATAGTAATTTCTGAAATGGAAACTATGTTCACAGATCGCCATTTTCTATAATTTTTGAAAAGAATGTTTTTATTTTTCGCTTCCGTGTTGTAAGTTTGAAAATGCTCAGAACAGTGTCTGGCACACTTAAAAAGTAACGCCAACTTGGAATTTTTTGAGAGATACATAAGATTGCACTGAATAATAGTTATTAAAATGGAAACTGTTAATAATGTAACAGATCGCCATTTTCTTTAATTTTTGAAAATAGTGTTTTTACTTTTGGCATTCGTATTGGAGGATTGTAAATGTTCTAAACACACAATTTCGACTTTTTCAATAATTAAAAATTATACCAAATATTAATTATTCATATCGAAGCTATATTTACAGATAGCTATATCCACAGATAGCTATATCCGAGGTATTTTACTTTTGAGGTAGGTAAGTACGAACGTATTTAATAAACTCATTGGAAAGTTATATTTTCGGTTCCATACAGAAAATGACCAAATGTTCAAACAATAGCTGTTATAATTTCTACTTCAATCTCCACTCGGATCGTTTAAATTTAAAGATTACATTGAACATTAATTGTTAAAAAAGAAGTTATGCATGCTTACAGAACGCCTTTTCGCAGAATTTTATATTTGAAAGGAAAGTTTTAACTTTTCTAAAAAAAATACATATTACTAATAAAGTTTTAAAATGCCGAAAATATTCTATATTTTCAAGAAATGGAACGAAAATGGCGATATAAAAAGATAATTTTTGTGTTAAAGAAAAACTCACAAAAAATATTAGATTCGAGAAATTGCGACAGAATAATTTTGTTTGTGATTATCTAACAGATATTGATTCGATATAAAGTGGATTTATAAATGATTTACCAGAATAAGAACTACTATAAATAACCAGTTTCCGTCAGTGTTATATCGTTTTATCTGCACGAACACTATTCCGGAACTTCCCGAAATTACCCAAACCGGACGTAGTTTCGAAGCTATTATTGGACGAAATTTAACTGCCGATTAAAAATACAAAACACGATCAGGATTAGAGAAAAGAAAGGTGCGAACAATGCTATCGCCACCATATCTTCTCTCTCGTGACATCGTCCAAATTATCGATGATAGTCACTGCAAATATGAACTTTGTCGACCACATTTTTCATCACGTTTCAGAACCTTTCCGTTATTTTTTTAATTTCTTCGCGAATGCTTAAGCTGTTGAATCGTTGTCAGCTTGATAGCGTAGATACGTTCAAGGCAGCCCAATCGGAAATAGTCCAGCAGCGTCATATCAGGGGAATGAGAGGGTTAATCGACATCACCAGAATTTGACATACTACTGTGATCAAAAAGTGCCCGGAATGCTGTCATAAAACAAAAGGTATCAATTTATTGGTCAAAATTTACTACATCTCCTTCAAAGTACTCTCCTCCGACTTCAATGCACTTCTGCCAACGATTTTTTTCCAATCCACAAAACATGCCTTAAAATCGTTTTTGTGAAAACCCCTTCAGGGTTCGTATCGAATTTTCTTTCATTGCATCAATGGACTCACAACGGCAGAAGGAGTTTCACCCGAGTGAAAATGAGGAAAAGTCACACGGTGACATATCAGATGAATACGGAGCTTGTGGAGCCGTAATTGTTGAATGCTTTGTCAGAAAATCACGAATAATGGCATTGTGAGAAGGCGCATTATCGTGATGCAAAACTCATGAGTTATCTCGCAGGGTGGCAACAAAATCCTTGAAAAAAAGTTCCCTGATAGTCTCACAAAAATTTCCCTGATTTAACAATTCCCTTAAGAAATGTTATGATCTTCGATTGGTATCGATATACAGTATCCACACAACACTATTTTTAAATATTTAGGGTCAAAAGGTGTAAAAGGATCATTCTCCACAAATATTTTATGTTTTTTTTCTAGATATTTTAATTGTTATTGTTTGGAACCCTTAATGGAACTCTTAAAATTGCAATTAAAAAAACTGGAGAAAAAATTAAAAATATTTTGATTAAGGAATTTTTTACACCTGAACCTACATTGTCATACTATTCATCGAAACCAAATGCAGATATACATAAATAATTCTATAAAAATGTAATTCCAAACAAAAGTAATTAATTTAATACACAAAAAATATCATTTGTTGCACAAATTTCAAATTGTATCCCACAAGCCTCAATGCAACAAAACACTGCAGCCGCGATAAAAACGGCGGCGGCGGTTTCCGCAATGTTCAAAATTTAAGACACTATGGTTCTTTTTTCGAATTACAATTTCAGCGAATACGATTTATTCGATTCACAAAAGCACTCATAATCGCGCATCTCAAAATAGGACAAACGATAATAGTAGCCGTTTAAATTGTCAAAATTTCCCTGATTTTTTGTAAAATTTGGAAATTTTCCCTGAGATTTCCCTGATTTTTCCAGAAATAAAAAGTTTCCTGAGAATTCCCTGATTTCCCGGTTTTCCAGGTTCTGTTACCACCCTGTCTCGCTACAATTCAGGTCGTTTTCGACTTGTTTTGACGAATGATATAGGAACTTGTTCAGTATTGCCTCTTATTGTTAAACGACGATCACTTAGCACAAATTCTCTGACCTGTTTGACATGTTGATCACTACTCGAAGCGGAGGGTCTACCAAATCACGAATCATCTACGACGGACTCTCTGAACTTTTTATACGATTCAAATATTGTTGTTTTTGATAGACAATCGGCTGAAAAAGCTTTTTCCAACATTTTAAATGTGTTTGTAGCAGAAATTCCAGGGAACAAAATTTAATGCATGTTCTTTGCTCAATTATATTCGACGTTTTGGAAAATCAACGAAGTGAAAATTCCTCTTATTAAAACAAAAATTTTTTTCAGACGATAAAATTAAATAAATCCCCGATTGTTGCCACATGTTTTTAAAGTCGTAAAAATATTTGACAAAAGTTTGCAGACGATATCTTCTATTGTGGAATATTCTATTAAAGGAAGCATTCCGAATACATTTTGAGCACAGCAGTAATTCAATTGGAAAATGCAACATTGAGAACTAGTAATACATTTGAATGAGAAGCCCTTATCTAAACTGTGGTACACAGGTGATGGTAATAAATTAACGTCGGACTGGAGCAACACAACGGGTTACTAGCGACGGTCCGCGATCAATCTTCAAGGAAAAGATCCGAGGACTTTAATTTTGAATCACGGTTAAATGACGAGGTCAACACCTAAGCTGGCACTCCACTCTCCAAACTTCCACGCTTGAGTGAGGACATTTGAGGCCATGACAAAACTGGTACTGGAGACCGCAGTACAGATGAGCAGGCATGTGCAGACTGCGATCCATCATGCGGGCCAGCCGTTGATTTGCTGAAAACAAGCCTCACTAAATTGGAAATAAATAAACCACTATTTCAACAGATAAGTTATTCATATCAAGAGTTCGCGTTCCAATGTTTACAAAATCCTATAGCTTATCTTTTTATTGCAATTAATTAAACATTGCAGTCTGCGAGACAGCGAACAAAATGGAACGAACCCAATCGCAGCGATTCGAAGAATCGTAAAATCAAAAGAAAGTCTTCCAAACAAATTTCGAAATCGCTTGCGCAAGTGGGAAAACATCTCAACCCGAGCAAATGCAGCCGGCGAAAACGTCACGCCTTCGAAAGCATCGCATTCGGCGTGGTTTACGATCTCAACACGAAGCAGTGAATTATGCTAAACGAAAATACAGTTTGACGTGACATCTTGCGCAATGAAGAACCGCTCCGAAACTCTTAATTAAGGTCATCTTTATTTTCGCCAGTCAATTTAATCGGAGCACGATATCCGATACAGTTCGGAAAACAAACAGTTTTACTCCTACATGGACGTGACGATAGAACACAGGTTCGTGTGCGAAAATGAAATTCGATTTTGAATTCAAGGTTACTCTGAGAAACTGGATTAAAGATTGGATCTTTTCATCAAAACCAAAGTTAAGAAAAATAAACAAGAGTTCATTTACGATAAATGATAAATTTTTATACGTTCTGTGTGTAATTTATAACGTTCTCTTTATTTAATGATTGGTCAGAGCCTTTATCACATTAGACCATGTCTACCTTTAACTTAAAGGATGTGTTTCTGTGGGTTCTTCGAATAAATAATTGCACTTTTCAATAAATTGCTTTTAAATTAAGATAAAATTTCAAACAAATTGTATTTTAATTATTTGTATCTGCCTCCATTGGTTTGTAGGAGTGAAATAAAATAGCTCCCGCGGACCAACAGGCAGAAGTCCAACCTTTCCGGAGGCAATGGCACCCCTCTTCTATGAATAGTGGCTTTTGGAGGACTCTAAACTTTTGCACTAGTACTGTATGCATAGACACGACAACAACAACATTATTTGTATCAATTTATGGTCAAAACTTATAAAAATAATAATTGAAGCGTTCGTTTTTGGTTCATGCGTACATTTTTGGAAAATGAGATTTGAATGGACTCCATGTAGTTTTGTAGATTCGCTTTATTGCGATCCTCAATCCAAATGCCTTGCTCTGTCTCTTCACTCGGATTTCTTTTAACTCATCAATCACGTGTCGTGGGACTATTTTCTAAGTCAAGGAAAGGTCGACGGAGTTTTTCATGCTATCAAACATATAGAAATGACGTATTTGAGTGGTCCAGACAGATTTTACATTAACGAGTAATAGAATTTCTCAAGTGAAAGCTAGAAAGTAATTAAGTGCTACAAAAATGCAGAACCCTTTAGCTTCGTTTCATTTCTGCAGAGTCACCTTCACGTTAAATCTGTAGTGGCAGCAAATACCCCCTCCATTTGGCGTGGATGTTAGGAGAGTGAAATGCCAACTCAAGTGTTGACCTCGTCAGCTGACCTTCGTTGATAATTACGAGGGGTTTTTTCTTCGAGATTGATCACGGGACCGTCCCCCATGGCCCGTTGTGTTGCCCTAGTGCGACTGTAATTCAGCTCCCCACCGAATTATTGCTTGTGGTGAAGGTTACCAAACCGCCACACCTCGCGTTTGTTGTGGTTTAGCCAAACAATTCTTTTCTTCAGATTAAGGCGTTGTGTTGCTCCAGTACGACTTTAATTAAAAACCTACCTACCACTTTTACATTAAGGTATACTTCAAGACCAAGGGGGAGTGGAAAGGTGAGCTTTCCCATGTGACGTAAATCTCCTAGTCTATCCAGGAATAGTCAAAGTGAATGAAATGGAACTTTTGAGTCCTAAGAACACAGGACGGTTGGTTTCAGTGTAAACAAACCGTCTTGTGGTTGGTTTGTTAAAACCGAAAATCTCTTATTCTGCTTACATTGTTTATGATCTGAGGACACGAAATTAGGAATTTTCAAAACAGGCATTGGAAGCAATTGGGAGTTTTCTTCACCCCTCCTAACAAACCCCTTTGTTGGCGCACCTGTATTTTGGGGGCTATAATCACATTTCTTCCGTATCACTCAATGAAAGACCAGAATTCCTCACTGCTGATCGTCCGCCTGCCAAATCGGACCCAACCGCCACGCTTTATTTATTCCACGCCACCTTTTCCATTATCTGCCGCAGCACGAACCTCACGTAGCGAAGAGAAAGTAACCACAAAGCAAAATGGCGCTCAGATTTAATTGCTGTCGGATTCATGTTCCACAAAACGAATGCCTCCCCGTGGGTCGGGAGCAAGAAGCCAGGCGCCGGACGGACAGAAGAGCCATGAATTCGAACACAGCGGCCGTCTTTTGGAATGAAAGAGCGACTGAAAGAACGTGTTGTTTGGATTGCCCGAAAGCACGAACGGCCCGCTGCTGCCACATAAATTGGAGTTAACTTCGATGGGAAATGGAGATAAGCCTCGTACGTGTGGAATTTTTTTTAAGTGCGTGGGGGAGCCTTGGGAGAGGATTGGGTGACAAAGTATCCATTAGAAATTGATTGCTTGCACGTACCGTTGGAATGGTAATGTTATTATCGCCAATTTTTATCCAATAATAAATCGAGTAATATCTGGAAGTAAATAGTTTTTTAGTGCCAGACGATTTGAAGTTGACGCCGAGTCTAGAAATAATTATTTTATTTGGTTCGCTTTAATCGTTTGGAGAGTGTGTTGTGTTTTAGAATGAGCGAATAAAGAACATTTTTATGGAACTTACGAGAGGCATTATCTGTCAAGCTAAATATAGGCAGCGGTAGTGTTTTTGCCGCGATAAGTGTTTGCTATACGCATTCAGAATGTGACGTCATTTGGATTGGTTTTAGAACACTGCGAAAATTTCGCCAATAAAAATTTTCAAGAATAAATTCCGTTTGAAGAATAAATTTTGCTTGTTGATTGGTCAACACCAACTAGATTAAACGCCAAAAAGGCTACTGATTGCATTTTAAGGTAACCTCGATACGTGTCGAGAACATTTGGAGAGCAAAGGTAAAATTTTCGCAGTTTGGTTTGTCTAATTTTTGGTTCTGGGTCTACAAATGATCCATCATTGAAATTAGATAAAAAGTGATCACGTTTGACAATTGGAGAAAAAATATATATTTCGTTGTAAAAGATATATATTTTTATCAACAAATCGAATGGTAAAGGATTTCATTTCACACATTTGATGCATAGGAAACTATATTTAAAACATATTTGAAAAGTGATAATACCTGTCTTATTATGGGGGGGGGGGAAGAAAAGTTGGCCGGAAAATCTGTTAAAATATCATTACATCAGTCTAAAACATTTAGAATCAAAATTTTTGTACTGTAATTTCAGGGTCGGTCGGGTTACAGGAAACAACCCATTTTTTTTGTTTGGCCTAACTAATGAGATTGAAGAATTTGATTCTATGCATACAATTTCGAAATCTTGGAATTTAAAGGATTGCATTATAAAATTTGATTCAATAGATTGATGAGAGTCATGTTGAATTTGGAAAAAAATTAGATTAAAACTGAACATAAAAATGCGAAAAGGTTTGAATTGGGATTTTCCCCAGTCAAATCTCGCAGATTCAAAATAGGGCTTAAAAATTTTGAGACGTTGATGATTGAAAACAGGACAGGCAATTAAAACATGGCAAACAGAAAAAGAAGTAGATTCATGAGTTGCAATTGGGCGCACGCTCTACAAGTAAAAGATGACGAGTTGTGAACCGTGTATCCAATGTGAAACCGGGTGGGGGGGGGGGTCAGTTTGACATCAGTCATCCGCCTTGGAGACAATGTCCATTGATGAATTATGGGTTTTATGGTATATGTAATTCCTTGGTGACTTACAGGTATCGGGCAGGTATTCTAAAGAACCAAGAAAGTGAAACCGAGATTAATATTATGTGCCGACGTTCAAGTATAGACGGTAACCATGGTTACGGTGCAAAAAAAAAGCTCCGTCTTCTTCACTTGAGACGAAATAATTCAAAAGATTTCGGAGATTGGATTATCGCGCCATTTTCTAAACCAAAAAGAACCAGAATGCGGAAATTTCTCCATGCCAAATCCATTTTTAAATTCTAGGGTTGCGTAAACCACTCAGCGGCGACACCCCTTCGCCTCTCCATCCGTTTAGCGTCGATAACGCTCAAGTGGACTCGTCTGGCAGAGTCGAATATTCACAGGCGATAATGGCAGCAAGTGGGAGGGCAGAGAGCAGTGTCCGACGTTGACCGATTTATGATCCGAAATGGTGTGAAGGTGAAGTATAAAAATATGACGGACGGTGAGGTTTCGCCATTTTTCCCTTTTCGAATCTACCCTTGATGCTTTCGGCGTCGCCGCCCTTAAAAGGAAGCGGGCGGTTTCGAACACTTTCACTGCTGGTCTCTCCGTATCGGGAGCGAAAGGATTGGGGTGCTGGTGGCAGGATTCGAATGGGATCGTCTACGTTTTGAATCAGTAACATTTGCAACTGAGGATGAATTTGTTTTTGTACCTATGAACTGTGCGCAAAAAAGGGGAATTTCGATTCCTTCCCAGAAGCTATACATCAAGTCAAACAAGACCATGGTGGTTGCTTATTGCATTTTATGGCACGAAGTGGAGGCCATATTGGCCAAGCAGGATGCATGAACCACAAAAATACTAGCGCCGTCAACATTTAACTTTATAGAACACAAGCCTCGTAAAATATAATCTTGTGAAGTTTCTTTTTTAGTTGTTTTCTTCCCGGCACAGAATTCTAAAATATAATTAACAAAAGCGTTGCTCCTTTCCTTCTAAAAACTTGACTTAGAGAGAAACCGGAATTCATTCTATGTAATTTTATTGGCGAAGTGGGCCGGGGTAGCTAGGGTTGCCAGAAGATGAATGTCAGAAAAGAGATCATTTAGTAAAATTATTTTTAAAAAAAGAGGTCAAAAAGAGGGCACGAAAATCGCGCAAAATTAGCGTATAATTGTTAGATATCTAATAAAAAGAATAATAAAATTAAATTATAAATGAAAAAACTGACCATTTATTTAAGTCTTTTTTCAAAACGTTGCAAAAAAAAAAATAAGAATCCAGTTTTTAAACAACAAACTTAAAACAACAAAAAATAATAGTAGATACATGTCTAATTAATATGAACTAAACATTTTACTTTTCATATTTGTTTGTGCGCAGCAATCATAGTGTAGTTATCGAGTTCGATTTAATGCTCACAAAAAAGGTGACTAGGTTAGCAACGCGATTTTCTTCCAAACTAAAAAAGGCTGAGAATCGTCTGTCTTGCTATTCTTTTTGAGAAAAAAATAACAATATTTCTTATTCTTATTACACGGATCTAAATTATCATTGGTCATTATTTGATCTCATAATGAGACGTGAAGCTCAATATACACTGAAGGTTGAACTTTCTATTACACGTTGATGCGTTTCAATAATACGTAAAATTTTCGTACAATGTACTAGATCTAGTACGTATTTGAATAGCTGTGGTTTACATTACCATATAGTAGGCAATGTGAATATTGTAAAGTTTGCACCTAATCTTTGAAATGTGAAAGAAAACACTAACCTACAATAATGGACCGGACGCCAGCGGATTTGCATAAAATCCGACTACTTGTTTGGGGGTGTTTTTCGTGGTATGGCCTGGGACCTTTGCATGTTGTTCCTGGTCAATTAAACGCCTGCATGAACATTTTGGACAATCAAGTTCTTCTTACACTCTGGCAATTCTATGGAATTGACGAATGTTACGTCCAGGACAACGAACGCTCCATGTCATGTTCCAGCCTCTGTCAAGCAGTGCTATCAAGAGATTGATGTAAAACGTCTTCCCTGGCCTGCTCAGAGTCCCGACCTAAACCCCATAGAACATTTGTAGGACGCGTTAGAGAGCCGCTTACAAACCATCGAACCATGTCCAAAATCTACAGTTGAGCTGGCAACATTCTTTCAGCAGGAATGGACTTAAATACCCATAGCTGTGTCTCGAAACCTTGGTGAAAGTATGCCTAGAAGGGTTGCTAGTGTAATTGCAGCACGTGGGGGACCATCCCGCAATTAAAGCATGTATTCTTTCCCTTATACGATCACATCTTGCTGTCCGGTACATTGTTGTAGGGTTGTGTATTTTTTAACGCAATCCGAAATGATGAACCAAGAGAAAAAAAGTGAACGACCGAAAAAAAAATAGGACAGAAAAGATCTTACTTAAAAAGAGCGTGAAAAAAAAAATCTGAGCGTAAAAAGAGAGAGGACATGTTCTCTTAAAAGAGAAGTTCTGGCAGCCCTAGCGGTAGCCCAGTTGGTAGTTTGGCAATTAATTAATTTTGATCAAATGTTACTTCCAGGACGACAACGCTCCGTGTCATGTTACAGCCTCTGTCAAGCAATGGTATCGAGATATGCATTGATTGGAAATAATTGGACAAGAAAAATAATTATTTGATGTAAGCAACACAACGGGCTATTGACGACGGACCGGGATCAGTCCCTTAAGGGAAAGATCCTAGGACAACACCTCGTAATTTTGAACCACGGTCAGATGACGAAGCAACACCTGAGCTGGCACCCCACTCTCCAAACGTAGCCCAGTTGGAAGAGCAACCGGACGGTTGTGAGTTCGAAAGTCGACTCCTCCCTGGGAGTATTTCTCTTTACTGAGTCATGGACGAAACTTTCACCGTGAGTACATGGCCATCACTTGATACCGTCTAGTGTCTGCATGGCCAAATATGGAACCATAAAACCTCAAACCCAACCATCTACCACGTATAAGAGAGTCAGGAGTTGAGTCATTGAGTAAAGAAAGGATATGTTTCAAGGATCACAGCGATGGGACACGAATTCACCAGGAGAAAGTTCAGTCTTATCTCCCACTCATCCTTTACTTATCCCTGCACGAGTTATCAGTAGTGATAACACCCGTGTTTCTGTTTCTACGTCAACACTGGCGATAGCTTTCCAGAGTGCAATACTACATATAATACATGCCCTTTGGATCTTGAAGCTGAGCGGGATAGCCTCCTTGGAATGCTTATTGAGTCGGTGTTGCTCTTTGATTCCATAAAAATTCCGGAGAATGAATTCCGAATTCAACTTCAGTTAAACGCCAAATGTCACCAAAACGGAGATGAACTACATTTTAGAGTAACCCTGACATGTATCGAACGAGAGCATTTGGCAGCTGAGGTAAATCCTTCGCCTTCCGTCTGGTTTCTTAATACTAAAAATTGAGTAGTTCTGAAGTGACTGCACTTGGCAATATTTAAATGTAACTACGTATTCGAGGGCATGAAATAACTGGAAGTGAAATCGTCGTCTTCCTTTGGTTTGTTTGCACTGAAAATCCCTCTTATTTTCAAATCGAAAAATTGGTTGAATAAAAACATGTAAACAGAAATTAGAATGATATTTCCACATAGAAATATTTGAAAATTCGACGCGAAAAAATTTAAAGAAATTTCTAGAAAAAGACAAACACAGTGATGTCTAACAGATTCAATGGAATGAATGGAATAACAGATTTCTGAAAAATTCTATTACATTCACAAAAATATGTTTTAATAAAAAATAATTTTCTGTTGTCTGGAACTAAAAGCACAGTAGAGCGGATTTGAACCAGGAAATCATTGTTTCTCCTAATTATTTAACTTTGCCAGTTGATCGCTGTATTTCATCATTTGCAATTTCTGCAACAAGGCAATACGATTGACTCTTAATTTTCCTATGGGTCCATTGAAACTTTCCCTTCGGTATTAATCCCGGATCGTCGCCAATAGCCCGCTGCGTTGTTCCAGTGCTATGTTAATTAACTACCTATCTGTGATCACCAAGTGCATATTTATGGTCAACATACATAAAGATGATATAATGGTATAGTTTGGAAGACCTTTTTGATAAATTTTTGCAAACCACGTGAATTGTCGTGCAGTAAAAAATATAAGCATTTGCATTGTAGCACAAAAATAAGCATTGGCAATGTTCTTCAAAAACATAAACATCTGTAGTTGATGCCAAAAAACCTAAATATCTGCAGTATGATGCAAAAAATTAAAACATCTACCGAGTGCCACAGATATATAAGCAAATACAGTGTGCTTCCAAATAAGAAACATCTAACATTTCCTACGCTCTGGCAATTTTATGGAATGGACAAATGTTACTTCCAGGACGACAACGCTCCGTGTCATGTTACAGCCTCTGTCAAGCAATGGTATCGAGATATGGATTGATTGGAAATAATGGGACAAGAAAAATATTTCAACATCCTAAAATATATTTTGCGTTGAACAACTGAAACTAGGAGGTTGGTAATTAATCATTAACGTCGCACTGGTATTTTTAATTGTGCCACATTGAAGCAACACAAAGGGCTGTTGGTGACAGTATGGGATACACTTTCGAAGGGAAAGATCCAAAGACCATGTGTGTTGAAATACGAAATTCAGCAACGTGTAACAAAAATATTAACATATGCCGGGTAATAAACAGCAACAAAACCAGTATGCTCATGAATGTTAACATCTGAAGAGAGCAAAAATATAAAATTTTGCAATGTGCTACATGTGTATAAACATCTGCAGTGTAAATGTAAAAAATTGCTCATGGGAAATACAAAAGCGAATACTGTACAACCCTTTTCACTGCATTGTCTATGTATCGGCAGAGAAACAAACTGCACTTGTGTTTTCACTACGTGACACTGATTTCATGCTTTTAAACAACCGCCGAAACAAATCCTTTTGATGATATACTCATGACCCAGAAACCCAAAACCTTATTGGTACATAACAATTTATTAGGGAATAAAATTTCATTAAATCATGACTTCTGCGCTCAAATGGCAAAATGTTATGTCATTTTTTTAATTTTTCGTTTTATGCAAAAACATTTTCAAAACACAATAACCATGGAAAATACACTTGACGTTCAAGAAAATGCAATACAAAATATTTAATGATTATACAGGAAATAAAACAAGCCTTTGAGGAGAGATGTTAGCAATTTAAAAGTATGGAAAATACATTTCACTTTATTTTACATCCATACAAACGAAATTCGAAACAATGGAGTTAAACAAATTTAAGTGGCTCGGTATCCATGATTTATGCATGGAATTAGTTGAAATTCAAAGCAGCATAGTTTGGAAAAATAAATTTGATAACCTGATTTCCGAAGTAGAAGAGAAAATGTCAGAAATTAGTGCAAATTATAATGATCCCACACCAATATTATATTAAACATATGGGATTCTTTACCAAATAATTTCATATGAATGAAGAAACTTGATTGTGCTCTTTTAATTATATTTGGATCCACATATTCATGTGAAAAATTGTTATCAATGAATTTTGTAAAGTCTACCAATAGAAATAAACTCGGAAATGAATTGACTGCAAAATGCGTTAAACTAATGAATACTGAATATGAACCAAATATTAAGAAATTATCTGACAAAAAACAACAAGATTTCTCCTTAAATATACTTTAACTTTATACACATACCTGTAACTATATTATCCATTAAAATATAATATTTCATATATATATGTTGTTTTCTATTCATTAAAAACTCAGTGCAGGGGGATGGCTATGATGTATCCCCTTTTATATAAATTTTTTGCTCTTTCACTTGCAAAAGTAAAAGGAATCGTTAACTTTTTAAAGGATTAAAAAATTGAGAACCAAAAAAGTAGTTTTTTACCATGCTCCCTGTCCAAGTGACCCACGAGCTAGAACTAAAAAAATAATGAACAAAATTTGACCAACTTCTTAAAAAGGTTCGCCTGTTCTAGAGGATCCCTCCTTTTGTTACCCACCCTACCCTGTCGACCGTGAGATGTGAACGCTTTGGGGGAAAGGCAGTAGGTCGCTCCGGTGATATCTATCTCACGCCAAACGATACGCCACACAATACTATGAAAGGAAAGCGTCAGTCATAAATTCCACTCAAGGCTCCATTGCTCAGGTTAGGTAATTAAGTACGGGGTGTTGGACATGCAGGCGAAAGAGACGTTCCTGGAGACGATTGAAAAAAAATCTAAGCGTCGCAGCGTGAAGGTCAATCTGGCCAGGAACGGAAACTATTCAGAAAACTTCAGACAGACGATCATGGGAGGTAACGGCAAAAACGAAATGGGATGGAGTGCGTGTTTTCTGCGGCTTATAAATCACGGAATTTAACGACCTTCGGAATGCCCCTTTTCGCGTCACGGCGAGAGAAATATTTACCCTGACGCGTCATTTGTTTGGAACGGGATACTACGGAGGATCTACCGCAGAGTTGCGTCACGGGCGACAGCTGCTGCTTGCTGCGAAAGAGAAGAACCACCCTAGATTGTGTTCGGCTCATCCCCACAGCGCCGCTCAGTCCACGATCTGAACGTGTGGTTTTGTTGGAAAGTTTGATCAACGATAATTTTTTCTTCAGAGATGGAGGAATTTACTAACGCAGGAATTTACATTAGTATTTGCATAATTAATCAGGGATTGGTGTCCGTTGTTTTTGAGCTCTGCAAAAAGGGAAATAAGTATTACAACATTTCATAAGTTCTGTGGCTCAGTCACTAAACAAGCCATATCTGTAAATAAATTTCTTGGAATTTTTCAGTAATGTTAACTAGTGATTTTATTCCGAAATTAGGACAAATGGGGACATTTTTTACACAGCAGATTTTACAATTTTGACTCATGAAAGTTAGCGACATCCTGATCAGGAACTGAAAATCCCAATGCAATGTGTCGAAAATCGGTCACGAAATCTCAGAAATGTGCTTTATAGAGATCATATTAAGAAATTTTGACTTGGATGGATATTGGCACTACATTTAGTGAATGTGTTTTCTATACAGTTTAAAAGGTATTGCTGAGGTGTGATGACGACAAGGTAGAGGTATTAACTCTTATTTAATACTAGACACCGCGTGGCTAACCCGGCGTTGTCCGTGCCCGTGGTGTAAGATATTAATCTGGTGTAAAATTTTCCGCAGATTTCAAATCCGTTGAAGATATATTCAATTTAAAAACTATTTATTTAAAGAAAATCAGATTTTTAGGTATCAATCTCAAGTGAAATTTTCCGTAGATTTCAAATCCGTTGAAATTTTTAATCATCTTTAGCGATTCCGATTTTACGAAAAAATACCCAGTCAATATGTTTTATATTTCTTGCTCACCTTCCCGGAAATGGAATGGGATAGGAAATGTAATCTGTTTCTTTTTTTTTTAATGCGAAGGGCAGAAGAGGCAATCTTTTTTTTTTTTTTTTGAAAGAGAAAGTTCACGTGACGTTACAATTTCTTGATAAAATATAAATGATAGATTCAATTTAAAATTAGCCGCGACCCAAAAATTGAAAAAATTTGGACTACCTGTGTGCCAAATCTCTTTGCTGTAAGTGCCATAGAATTGTCAGGATTTTGAGGTAAACAGACAAACACTTCCTTTTATAATAGTAGAGAAACTTATTTTTATTACAGAGATGCCAACCTGCGATGGAAGTTTGAAGAAGTACCAAAGGAAAAAATCCGTAGTTTTAAGAATTTTTCAGTAGTCGAGTAAATATTTTTTAAATTGGCTTTAATTTACACCCATCTATCATTAATTCAAATATTTAATTACAAATTTGAAACATTTATGCAACACATTTTGTTATTTATAATTAGTGAGGTACATACGTATATCATACATGAAAACACATATATAGAACCTATAATTGTGTGTGAAAGAAATATATATAAAAACATTTAATAATTAAATTTAAGCACTCTCTCCCATTTACCAAAAAAAATATAATAATAATAAAAAAAAGCACAGAAATACGTAAACTAATTTATGTGTAGTGAAAAATAAATGACATTGAATATTTCCGTAGAATAAATCATGAATTCCGTAATACGTAGTACCTGATTCACTTCCGTAGAAACTACGAAGAATCAGTCATATAGTTGGCATCTCTGTCTATATAATAAATGAATTGGTTATAAGTTATTTTTTTCTAACTGCATTCGTCAAATTTTTACCAGACCTTTCTATATGTAAAATTCACTTTTATTCTGATTTATAAAACCACTTCTGATTTATAAAACCACCACCACCAAATTATACCTTTAAAAAAATAATGTTAAGAAATAAAAATGAGAAAGAAATGAAAAAAAGGCAAAATTATACGAATTAGAGAACTTCTAGGACGAGGAGCAAAATATTAAGAGCAAAAATCCGAACAAAATTCAAGGACCAAATTAAATTTGCTATTTTTAGACCTCTTGATATACGATATATCTGATCAATAAAAAAAACTGACCAGATCTTGATGGACGAGATATCTCGTCGAAAACACTTGGAGAGTTAAAAAAACTTTCTTCTTAAATATTGCAGTAAGCAATTCATTCAGTCTCAGTCGTGGAAAAAGTTTTTTTTTTACGAATGCTGATACGGGTGAAACAAAGCACCGATATAAATACAAATCAATCCAATTATTTGTCCATCAAGACTTGCGTGGGAAACAATCCGACACAGGGCATTGTCGCTTTTGGGTTCAAGATCCTGACAGAACGTTTCGACTGTTCTAAAGCATTGTTCATCGGATACAGAGAACCACAAAACTGAGATCCATTACAAAAGATGACAAAACGACCGTAGAAAGATTCGGCATCTTTTGTTCCAAAACACCGAATGACATTAGCATTGTTTCCGTGAGAACATCAAAACAGAGAACGATTCTTTTCGGAAGTAGGGAATTTTCTGGGAACAGCTTGTAATGCGGAAGGAGGTTTTTTGAATCTTGTTGACGTTAAAAATATAATACGCGTTATAAGTATATCTATATATACGTATATAAAAAGGATGTGCGTTTATGTGTGTGTATTCTCTATACAAATCTACACCGTTTGACCAATCCACATCTTACTTTAGAACACAGAGGAAAACATAGTCTATTTATTTCCGGACTTCAGACCAATTTGTTTTATTTCGTCATCTGACCGTGGTTCAAAATTAGCCGGTGTTGCCCTCGGTTCTTTCTCTTCGGGATCGAACCAGGACCGTCCCCAATAGCCCTGTTTGCTTCTGTGAGACATTAATTAAAAACTACCTACCTAAATCTGGTGACGCTCAGAGGGTAAATGTGTGACGTTAGTTTTATGGGGGTAGGGTAGGTAAAGATAACTCGGTGTTATCCAACAATATCGGACATGATTAGAGCACTAATCACAAAATGATTAGTGATAGGATGGTCTGATGAGAGAAAGCACTATTTGCACACCAGGATCCCACCCAGATTGTTCACTGATAGCATAAGGTCAGCAAAGAAGGTCAATTCGGTCACTTTGAAGGGCCGATATGCATCAGAATAGTTTACATTCGGACAACAAGCGAGAAGACCTTTATCATGTGGGAACAGTCATCGAGTTCTCTGAATTGAAGATAACAACTATCACCATCTTTAAATGTTAGTGCTGTTAGAGAAACTCCCAAGCTTTGTTTGTTTAAGGCACTCTTCAGACATTTTTTATTCGTTCGGCACACACCCTAATTTGGAGGTTTGGTTTTCAGAATTAATTTTAACCCTCCTCGTCCTTAGCAAAATTGACCAGATCTCAGACGAGATATCTCGTCTAAAGTCTTGGAGGGTTAAATCTCGTTGATAGGTTGGGTATAATGGTGCAAGAACCAAATTGCACCCCTTTGTTATGTATAAAAAATTGCATAGTAGATCTGGCAAACTATCTACTAGTAAACTACCTCTATCAGCCATCAACTTCCGACAAAAAGCCTAATTAAAAACTCCCAGAGTCCCCCTACTTAAAATGGAAGTGCCCTGTTTCTATAACGACCACAAACAATGAGACTTAGTGCCGAGAGTAGTTCTTGTGGTTAGTAGACACAGGGTGGCCACAGCCAGACCACTTGTGAACTAGTAACATTGGTACAGTAAAATTTTGAAAATATTAGCAAAAAAAAACTTTAACTCTATTTTAGTTGCTGAGAAACAAACTGAATCGTCTGAAACACAAAATATGCCAGTTAAGTAGGAAACATACGTTGAAGATATATAAGAAATTTAAATTTTAAATGAAAGAATCAAATATTTTAGGAATAAGATTTGTATGACAGTATCGCAACCCCATATATAACTATATTTTTCTTTTATCATTGGCGTGGCTTTTCGTCAAAACTTCAAAATCGGCTTGAACCCCCTTGAAAAATGTGTTCTTAATATCTTTATTTATGAAATCACATCTAATGCAAAATAATTTATTTATTGAAAAATCCATATACATAAAAAAGGACCAAAAAATGGTGATTCTTTATTCAAAAGACAAGTTTTAATTAATGCAGAGTAAAATAGTTCTCAGTCAATAGGTATCTCTAGACCAGGGTTGGCAAGTTGGGCCCAGCCCAGAAAAACCCGGGCGGATTTTCTGGGCGGGCCCACCAAGAAAAAAACCACTGGGTTTTTGTTATGAAGTGGGTTTTTGTAAATAATCTGACATATATATATATATATCCAAACCCGCCTGGTATTTATTTGTTCGGATTAAAGAGAGTGTACTGCATACAAAAAAAATTAAATCATAATATCATTAAACTTGTTACAAAAACAGTTGATAAAACCAACAAAATTTACATGAAAATATAATACAGGGTGGTCCCGAATTCATGGTACAAACTTTAATGGTAGGTACAGGACATTGTAACAATGATTTATTGTATAGGAATGTATAGTCGCAAGTAACGCGGTGAGGCGAAAACAGGGGAAATAACGGCCGAAAGGAAAAACAAAGATTTTATTGAAAGCGTTGTTGACCAGTGTCATGTTTACAGTAATTGTTCAAAATTGCGTCCACCAGTATCGATACATGCTTGACAGCGTCGGTGGAGCGATCGGCGTACACGTTCAAAGATGCCTGGTATTTCACGCACACCTGCAGCAGCTACAGATAAGCGAGCGACGAGATCCTCATCTGAGTCAACTGGAGTCTCATAAACAAGATGCTTTAGATGTCCCCATAAAAAGTAATCGAGGCTCGATAAATCGGGAGATCGGGGTGGCCAAGGGACTGGTCCACCACGCCCAATCCATCGAGTACCAAACGTGGCATTCAGGTAATTCCGTACATCAATGCTGAAGTGTGCTGGCGCCCCATTGTGCTGAAACAACATGCGGTTACGAATGGCGATCGGAACATCATGCAGCAGTTGTGGTAACACTTCTTTCAGAAAAATAAGATAGCTTCCGCCAGTGAGCCGCGTGGGTAGTAAGTATGGGCCAATCAAAAAGTCGTTCACAATACCAGCCCACACATTAATACTGAAACGTTGTTGAAACGCATGTCGACGCGTTGCATGTGGATTATCGGTTGCCCACACATGGGAATTGTGCGCATTAAAGACACCCTCGCGTGAAAATGTCGCTTCATCTGTAAATAGCACATAATCTACGAAATCCGGCTGCAACGCACATTGCTGCATCACCCACAGGCAGAAGTTCACGCGGCGAGGATAATCTGCCGGATTCAATGCTTGTACTTTCTGAAAATGGAAGGGGTGTAAGCGATTTTCGTTTAACACTCTGCATACAGTCTGATGACTCACACCTACGTCACGCGCAACAGTTCTTGTGCTTGACTCGGGGTCTATCAGCCACAATGTTCAAGATGCTTTCTTCCAGCCTTGGAGTGCGTACAGCTCTTACTCGACCAGCGCCATGTCTGTTGACGTCGAACGCACCTGTTTCACAAAGTTGACGATGTAACCGTTGAAAAATTCTATGATCCGGCATTCGTCGATCAGGATACTCCGCGCGATACATTCGTAACGCAGCTCTGCCGTTACCATTTGCACGGCCGTACATGTAATGCATGTCTGCTTTTTCTGCATACGTAAAGTAACCCATCGTCTACGGCAGCACAATTGTGAATGGCGCTTTTCCCTACTGCGATGCATCATGTTCAACAGCGGCTAGACATCTACTGCCCTCTACCGGCAATGATACCAACCGATCACTCCATTTCTCTTTCCTTTTATTTCCCCTGTTTACGCCTCACCGCGTCACTTGCGACTATACATTCCTATACAATAAATCATTGTTACAATGTCCTGTACCTACCATTAAAGTTTGTACCATGAATTCGGGACCACCCTGTATACTATTACAACAGACTATAATTAACATGAAATATAACATTCCTTCAGAATAATAACATTTTAGATTGAGCTTTTTATTCTAACAAAATGTAATACTTGACGGTTACAAAATCACTTCCATCAAAGATGCAAGATCTGCACCAAATTGCACTTAACAATGTGCTTTATTAAAATGTTTAAGAATATTAAAGGGATTAGCATTATAGTGGTCATTTTGTTTTTTATATGTACAGTTATTATCTGTAACATTAAAGAATTATTGCTTTTGCATTTAATTTTTTTTTTCATTAGAAAAAAAAATCAAGCATTCCTATATAATGCTATATATTTATCCTTAGAAACGCTCCAAAATATTTTTGCATAAAATTGCTTCAAAACAGTGTTTTTGAAGAAATCTGATACATATATTCTACAAATAAACGTTTTTATACCACAAATTGGTACTTTTGCTGCTCCAACCAGTATGGTAGTTGTTAAAAAAAGCTGGGGTGGATGTTCATTTTTGAGAGAAGAATTTCAACCACCTGACTGAGTGATCCTCCTCCCCAATCAACCAGTTTCCACTTGAATGATAACTGTTTTTCTTGTGACTTACACGGAGGTATTTAGAGAATTTTATAGGAGATGATTAAAAAACGGACATCCAGTTTGAAATTATAAAATGGGGTATACTTCAGATTGAATAAAAAAGTGGGTCTGCAACCCCCCCTCCCCCCCACCTCACTCAAGAATGAGGCCTGGGGGGGGGACTCCCCCTTTAGCTAAATTTCACCCATAGACTCTAAAACATTTTAGTTAATTATAATTTCATATTATGGACACCCCCCCCCCTTTTTAACAAAATCCTGACTACATACTTGCCGCCCTTGATTACATCACTGGTTCCTACATCAAGCATAAAAATATCAAGTTAGAATGATATTCTACAATTATTTATAAATACCCAGAAAACCCCACTAAAACCCAGAAATCCACACAAAAATCCAGAAATCCCCATAAAAACCCACCAGTGCTGGGTTTTCTAGAAAAACCCGGACTTTTGCCAACCCTGCTCTAGACTGTCGTATATTTTAGGTTTGGGTCGTAAAAGGTCGAAGCCAGCATCCCATACTCCAGTTTATATACCTCAGTGGCTGAGGCAAGGGTAGAGAATGTCTGAGCGGTGGTAACAAAAGTTGTCGTAGCCTTCGCTCGTTTCGTTAGTTTCCAATGAAAATTTAGAAACCTATCGCATCCCAGGTTAAGAAGCACTGTGTTAGACGATAACTTCTTTGGGATCCGGTTGTGTTCCGTGACCCAATTTTTTGTGCAAATAAAGCGACGATTATCCCTGGGAATTTCCCCCAATATTTGCGTCCATCCCTCCTACCTAATATACCCTAACGTAAATAACGAGAAAATCGCCCATTGTTAACTTACGCTTACTTTCCAGACGAGACGGTTGTGAGGCTGGAATTAAGTTGGAAGACGGAACAATAAACCATCTTTACTCTCGTCTTCAATACGTGCATTTAAAAATAAATCTATACATTGAATATAAAAAAGGATGTGTGTTTGTGGATGTGTGTATATTCTCTATACAAATCCACACTGTTTGACCCATCCACACCCAATTTGGTACACTTGTACTTTAGGAACGCTGTGGACTAGTGATGTAAAATGCCCAGACATTTATAAATTGGGGCAAATGCCCAGGCAAAATCCAAAAATGTCAGGGCATTTCTGAGAATTAGTGTCAAATAAACGCTTATTGATGATACTTATTGATCAAATTTGATATATAATCTTTGTATGTTCAGTCTTATTGACTAAGGGTTGGCATGCGTAAGCGAGCATGGGGCGGAGCCCTCTAGTGTTTCCAAAAAACAGAAAAACCCTTGGAACTAGAAACATATTCCGAATATTTACAAGATCTTGATATAGTTCGAAAACCATGGATTATTAGACATTATTATACATAATACACATAACAATATATCAATCTCCAAGAATAATAATTTACTGTGCTAATATGTCTATTTTATTTTCGATTTTATATAAATAAGTAGTTGAAAATTTTAGTTCCAAATTGTTTTATTTCAAAACTAGTGTTTGGAAATGCCAAAGCTACACAGAACATATGTTTGGATTTTTAGAAACACAAAATTATAGATTCTGATACAGTTTATTATTAACTAGCCACTGCGTGGCCAGCACGGCTTTGCCCGTGACAGTTCTTTTCGTGGGGTCAGGCGTGAGAACTGCTGGCTAACGCTCGCCAACCCCGGTGATTACAACGTACTCCCATTTGGTTTGCTTCGCAAACCAACAACACAGGCAACGCCCAATAAATTAATTAAAAAATATTTTAGAATAAAATTTAAAAATCGGGCTGTACACATTAACTTTTACTGATGCTGAAAACATTCAAAAGATAAAACAATAATTTTAAGAATGAGTTCCGCAGATTTTGAATCCGTTGAAATTTTTACTCTTTCTTTATCGGTCGCGTGACAAGGTTATTGCCCGTGACAAGGTTGAAATCGCTAGCAAATAAGTCAAACTAATGAACAACGTAAATCAAAACACGCTAGAATCGGAAAATGTGGCATGGTTCCTAAGGCTCCCAGCGGTCGAAAATCGCAAATTCCTCGCCTTTCTTCAATGACGTCCCATTCAGGAGAAAAAAAAGACAGATGAAAAAAAATATTTAAAAAATTTTAAATGTTCTAGATCCAATTTTAAAATTCGGACTGGACACAAATGTTGCAAATAAATTAGGACTACCTGTGTGCCAACTTTCATTAGGTAAGTGCCATAGATTCGTCAGGACACTGCCCACAGAGACACACTTCCTTTTATAACAGTAGAGATTAACTCTACTGGTGGTTGTCTCGATGAGGTATCCCGTTACCTCATCAAATCTAAACACATCCTGATGGACGAGATCATTTGAAAGAAACTGACTGGATCCTGATGCATGAGAGATCTCGTCATTTGAAGGAAACCTACTAGATCGTGATAAACGAGCTATCTCGTCATTAGTAAAAAACTGACCCCATCTTAATCTCGCCAACACAAAAAAAGTCGTAAATATTTTAATGACGAGATATTTGATCATTATCAAAGTTTGTCAGATCTTGATGAACGAGATATCTCGTCACTATCACTTGGAGGGTTGAGATAGATTTTCCAGAGGGGGCACCGGAAAAAGAACAGTATTTCTAAAGGGACGTTAAATGAAAAAAAAAAGTAAAAAAGAGCATGTTATAGAGTGCGTAGTGCTAAATTGTGCACCTGCGTCAATATCGCGATGAGTAGTTGTGAAATGCAAGGTACACGGATTGGTAGTCCAAAGTCGTCGAGTCTGACAGACAAGAAGGAATGCGAGGTGTGCTATAAAAATTTCATACTCCGTAACTCATTAATGGTAAGTAATGGTGCAAACTAACGGTCGCCACTCGCCCCGTGGCTTGTGAATATTAGAATGTGGAGACTGAAACATTTTGCTACAGTCGCCACACTTTCTGAAAAACATTAGTGAAAAACTTTTAGGTGAACCCTGCAATTTTACAAAGTTTTTTTACCAAAAAAAAAAAAAAATTTTTTTTTTTTTTAAAGAAAGATTAAGGTTTGGACTCGCATACGCTACCCTACAATAATGGACCAGACGCCAACGGATTTGAATAAAATCCGACTGCTTGTTTGGGGCTGTTTTTCATGGTATGGCTTGGGACTTTTGAATGTTGTTCCTGTTCAGTTGAACGCCAACGCCAACACGAACATTTTTTTTGGACAATCAGGTTCTTCCTACGCTCTGGTAATTTTAAGGAATGGACGAATGTTACTTCCAGGACGACAATGCTCCATGTCATGTTGAAGCCTCTGTCAAGCAGTAGTATCAAGATATGGATGCAAAACGCGTCTCCCCTGGCCTGCTCATAGACCCGACCTAAACCTGTGGGACGCGTTAGAGCGACGTTTGCGGACCAGGAAATCACGTCCGAAATCTACAGCTGAGCTGACGACATTCTTACAGCAGGAATGGACACAAATACCCATAGCTCTGTGTATCAAAACCTAGTTGAAACTATACCCAGAAGGGTTGCTAGTGTAATTGCAGAGCGTGGGGACCATCCCCCTATTAAAGCATGTATTATTTTTCTTATACAATCGCAATTTGCTGTCCGGTCCATTATTGTAGGGTAGTGTATCTATAACGTGTGTATATTCTACAAATATGTGAACACTCGTAAGTGGCCACTGATTGAAATAAATTCAGTAGCCACTGGTCACTTACAAAATTTCTTAATTTTCATCCTTAATGGTATGTAGTGTTTATGTGCTGTAATAGACATGGTTTTACGTACAATAGTTAAATCATTTAAAAATGTTAATGTCTATAAACATACTTTTGATAAAAAGTTATTAAGGATACGGCAGGACCATGAACTTAAGGTAGAAAAGATGCTTGAGTTGCTTGGCGCATCTGAACTCGTGTATTTGAAAAAAATGGACGCATGGTATGTAAAAGGTTGGACACACCTGTACTAAAGCAGCACAACGGGCTACTGACGACATTCCGCGATCAATCCTCTAAGGGAAAGATACGAAAAGATTTTGTGGGACATATTTTCAGGTCCAAATTTTCCTTTTCCGGTGGTAGTTTAATTTACGTCGCACACAACGGGCTATTGGCGACGGTCTTAGATTAATTCTGGAAAGAAAATTTCGAGGACAAGACCACGTAATTTTGAACCACGGTCAGATGACGAGGCAACACCCGAGCTGGCACCCCACTCTCAAAACTTCCACACCACGCTAACGTGAGTACATTTGAGGTAGGTTTCGAACTTTCAACCCTCCGTTTGCTAGTCCGTTTCTCTTACAAAAGGATTATCAACTTGAAATACACTGCTATCAGGGACCTCATTTACATAGATTTTAGAGATTGAATGATTCTATTTAAAATCAAAAACAATAAGAACAGCAAAATGCTGAGTAAATCCGGATTTCTTAGTTTCTTTTGACGCGCCAAAAGTGGCTCTTCTAACCGGTATTTGAATGCGGGCTTAATCTGACCTACATAACCAACCAGACCACAAGTGTTTGACTGCTTGGAAAGCTTACTCGAAAAAGAAGTCCAGCGAACACTGTGATCTAGCAGCGTGGAAAGTTGTCTCGGTAACAGCAATTCAACCATAAAAGTATATATGGAACTAGGGGTTAACGTAACTGGATTGCACAGAATAAATCTCAGATAGCTACAAAACCACCAGAGCATAAATGGGGGTTGCTTTTAGTTGTTGGTTAAGATTCACGTATGTCACGGCGCAAAAGATAATAGTTTTGTTATTCAGGCTGCCAAATTTTGGTTTAGCAGTGGTAGACAGGTTGGAAGAGTAACGGATTAACATTTCAGCTGGCAACGGGGACCGTCATAACAGCTAGCAACGGGGCCTACAGATTAATGTAGGGAGGGGGGCTGGAACTTCAATACAGAGCTGTCACACTTAAAGAACTTGTGGTTGGTCCTGGGCCGTCGTCAATAGCCCGTTATGTTGCTCTAGTACGACGTTAATTAAAATCACCTTACTTTACCGATGTTTGCCATGTTTTGGCACCAAAACTCAAGAAATTAGCGTTCTTTCTGACTTCGAAATCGACGATCTTTGGGAAATTTTCTATCGAAAGAATAACACGAAAAACATTTTTTTTATTTTGAAAGTTTCAAAAATGGAACTAAATAATGTTGACCTTAAGTGAATTAAAAAAGGTCGCCAATTGTTTCGAAAGTCATCAAATTAATAAAAGAAAGAAACTTTTGGAACGAATTTGCTTAAAAACAGTAGCCAAGGTCGAAAATAACAGCAAAAGTCGCCCGTTGCAATTCTGCATAGAAAATTTCCCTTCGAAAGAAAAATACGAAACATATTTTTTCCATGCTGAAGTTTCGAAAAGGGGACTAAAACTTCGTTAATTTGGTAAATTTAAAAAAAGTCGCCAAATTTTCGAAAATTCGACAGACCTTTTAAGGCCAGGTGCAAACATCCGGTTTTTCAACGTGCGGCGCCGCTGCGGCACCGAAGCCCAACTATGCACACATAACCGTGAAATGACACAAGTACTCATTTCGTGCCATTTGCGATACTTATTATATCGAAGAAAACGTGTTTATTTCGCTTACTTGGTGTACAAAAAAGTATATTTTGAAACAAAATAGACGTTACTGGATACAACCATTTATTGATCATTATTTATATTCCATTTATTTGTGAAAACAAGGTACTTCAGAACGGAGACGCGTGTGCGGCGAGCTGCGGCACAATTTGCACGCAAGTTGGACGTGCGTCGCCGCAGCGGCGCAGCACGTTGAAAAACCGGATATGTGCACCGGGCCTAAATATTGCTTTTGAGACGATTTTCCTTAAAAAGAGTCGCCAAGGTTGAAAAAGAGTAGCAAAATGTCGCCTGTGGCGGCCCTGCAATAACATTTCGGGAATCGGTATATGTTCCTGCTGCCTGATCCAGATTACCTCGAGAGAACATGCCTTCAACGCTCCGTCGGTGTCTGTGGGTATTCGGTGGGAACTCTGGTGATCCGTACAGGGAGTGAGAGCCTGGGAAATATTCTGATCGTCTGAGCAGCGGTGCGCGCACCTGTGGCAACGAGTGCCACTAAAAGACGCCGTTGAGACGCCCATAAAACCTTCTCCGATCCCATTCGAACAATAACATTTGTGAGGACATTCACTGATTGACGAACCATTGTCGGAAGGTGGAACAGCGTGTCCTGATTTTGGAGCCTCAATACCTTTTGAGTTTATAACCCACGATTTCCGATAAATTAATACAAATTCTTACGACAAATGACCGGTGCTCGTTATATCTGCAGTGGCCTCAAATATCCTCACATTGGCGTGGTGTGGAAGTTTGGTGATTGGGATGCCAGCTCAGGTGTTGACCTCGTCATTGGACTGGTTAGTATCCAGAATTACGAGGTATTGTCCTCGGATCTTTCCCTTTGGGATTGCTCCTAGACTCTCGTCAATAGCCCATTGTGTTTCTCCAGAGCGACATTTAAACATCAATATCGTTTCATACTACACCACATATATTTCTAGAATATTTAACAGGAAAATAACTTAAGGATATCATTCCTGTTAAAGAGCAATGTAACCAATTCAATCCGAAAAATTTTACTTTAAGACTTTAAATACATTATATTTCACGGTCACCTTTATGCTAGGTCATATTAGGGATGTGTGGCAAAAAGTGTGCGGTTAAATCTGTGCTCAGATGGCAAAATGTTATAAGTCAATTTTTCGTGACAGCAATTTTAAGATTCTATATTTAACATGTGGTTCTGTGGTTTTTGACTTATTACAATTTTTCCACCTTTGTTTTCTCATAAACTGAAAGAAAAAGACTTACGACATTTTGCCAGCTTCTAAACATTAACAAATCAGACTCCAGGATGGGACTTACTCAATTTTTTGGGAAAAGTAACTTATGGCATTTTGCCATCTGAGGACAGAAATGTTGTCACTAATTTCCTAACAAAAAAAAATTCCTCTATGCTCTGTCTAGAAATGAGTTGATTAGAAACGCTGAAATGGCTATGACGTTGGACTGAACTTCATAACTACTTTTACCTATGTGTCTTTATTATTAAAATTTTATAGCTAAAAACTTCAATATTTAAACACAACAATGTATTTGTGTGTATGTGAATTTGTTGAACTCAATTTTCATTCAAACAACCTTGAAAAATTAAAACATTCCTAAATAAATTTCTGTAACGAAAAGAAAAATATACCTACAGTTGGAACATGAAAAGTTGCTTATTTAGACAACCTCGAAATATCGAAAACAAAATAACGCTTATTTCATTAAGTTCAAACACAGAAAACTTTTTTTCTGAAATCGTCCTTTCTTCCTTAAAAAACCGAATTCGATAACAAAATAAATTTTATTATGTTCTGAAGATGAAAACTTTTTTGACTATCATGCGACTAGACAATCAACGAATTCGAAAACAAAATAAAGCTAATTTTACTATGTTCTAAAAACGGAAAAGAATTTTTTCAGAAATCGTTATTTCTAGCTTAAGCCTCACTGCAATTCCAATGTCCAAACAGATGCCATTCAAGAACAATGAAACTATGATTTATTTGCCTTAATTGCAAATCCAAACGATTGGAGCCATGAGTCATGCAATTTGCAGAACCAGATCAAGGCCGTATGCATATCGGAAGGACGCTCCATTTCAGGTAGATGCGTTGGTATGAGCAAAACTGGATAGCTTCCCTTCCCTCCAAAAAGAAAACAATGGAACGAGTTAATTGATTTCGAAATAAGGAACACAACCGCATGCTTCATGGACTTCATAGCAATTTGTCGAGGCGAAGTCGAGTTTAATCAAATTTTCGTTTCGGCGATTTAGTTAATTTTTCTTGGCTGAGGTTTATGAGGGGCATTTTCTGTCACGCTAAATATAGGTGACAGTAGTTCTGCAGCGAAAAATGTTTTCTGTATGTTTTTTGCACTGGATGTTAGTTGGGTTTTTTTTTTTATCGAATACGATTTCCACAGTACTTCGTCAATAAAATTTCCAAAGAATAAATTCCGAATTCAAATATCGTCGGCTCGAATTCAAATATCGTCGGCTCGGAGCAGAAACTCATTATTCCTCCAAGTGGTTTCGATACGATACCTCGACCATAAAAGATCTGACCAATTTAACTGATGACTATATATCCCTTTATCAAGATATTGCCGATTTTTTGTTGATAACAAGATCAAGATCTGTTCAGTTTTTTTCAAATGATCGGGATGGATGAGATATCTCGTCCAACAAGACAACCATCAGGAGGGTTGTAACGATCTCCAGACAGCTGACAGCGAACACGGATAAGTTATAGGAACAGTTGTTCTTGTGTTCTGGTTGCTACTGTTCTATATGACAGTGTCTGTGTTCCGATACGATCAATAATACGGAATGTTGGGTGCTGTTCTGAAAAAGAACAGGAATAAACATATTCGTAGTAGACTTGAGAGGAAGGGAGACGTGTTTTTTTGTATATATCTGAATCTTTGTATTATATTGTAAAAATAAATGTGCGTGTCCAATTTAGGCGTGCAGTGTCCCTCTGTTCTTGGCCACTACTTCGGTCACTCTGACAAGGGTTAAGTGACAAGAATTTGAATTTTATGGAATATCCTAATTAAAGACTTAGGTCAAAAATAAGAATTACAGACGAACCCCGCTATAGTGAACTCTCGATTATATGGGACTTTTTCATGGGTCCCTACTGAACTCCTATTTAACTCATGTTATTTTAAACACTTATAGTGAACTCCCGAGAAAATGTTAAGTTCGCTTATAGTGTGCTGAATTTTCCCTTCCGAAGATATTTTTCCAGACTTTCGAAGCTAATTAAATTCTTTTTTTTTTTCTACGGAAAATGTGGAAAAAGAACTATGGAATCTTTTGTAATCGTCGATAAAAAAAAATCGACGGAATGTACTTAAAATCTATTTCTAATAAACATGATAAAAATTGTTTTTTTTTTAAGTATTTAATCATTTATATTTTAGTAAATTGTGTTATATCCCAAAGATTGTTTTCAACACAACCACCATCAAATGCTAAGAAATTTGTATGTGTCAACAAAATTGGATAGAGTGAACCATATCGGTTATAGTGAACTTTTTATTGTGTTCGGTGACGGTTCACTATGATGGGGTTCGACTGTATAAACATTTAAATGGTACATTTTCTTTCAAACCGAAAAAAGTATGACAATTTATTTCTTATCGTCATGAAAATAATAATTTAGTGTCAAAAATGGCTATCTTAAAAATGTCAGT
Organism: Metellina segmentata; assembly: GCA_947359465.1. NCBI lineage: Eukaryota > Metazoa > Arthropoda > Arachnida > Araneae > Tetragnathidae > Metellina > Metellina segmentata. The sequence continues at coordinate 15,107,543 of OX375877.1, forward strand.
TAATGAGTGTCTGTTCTAAGAGATGACGATATCGTTACCGCCAGACCGAAGACACAGTCTGCAAAATTGACGCTTCTACAGAAACGAGTTTTGACACTTCGAGAAAAATCGAGCTACCCTCAAAGGCTGTTTTCTCACTAAACTCGGCATTTCCACTAAGAAGTAGGGATGCGACATCGACAGCAAAACATCGATGTTGATAATACATCGCCCAAAAATCATCGATGTTTTTATAACAATAATTATTGTTAGTTATTATTATTTATTTATCAATATATGGGGGGGGGGGGAAAACAACTTATTTTTTATTTACAGAAAATAAAGAATACTGGGGGGCTATAATTATTATATGCCTCAATATTTGTTATTTACAGTTTGTAAAAAAAGAAGTTTGTTAACTTTGTCCACCTTAAGCCGACTTCTTTTTTCACTCACTATCCCACCAGTTAGGGAAAAAAAGTCTTTTTGATGGGACGGATGTCGCCATCACTGACAAATAGTTGCACGGTTATTTTTTTTAACTTTTACTATTGTGCTTTTTTCATTCAAAAATAAACCATCGACAATGTTGAAACATCGATGTTAAACAAACATTGGCTCCAATAAATCGATGGTAAATACATCAATATTTTTATAAAACATCGATATTGCATCCGTACTTCTCAGACCCTTCACCCTTGGCTACTTTGGTCTAAAAGTATGTTCAATTTACTGATTTTGAAAATTATGTTACTTGGTTATTTTTTAAACTTTTATAATGGTACTTTTTTCATTTAAAATTCAAGCATCGACAAGTATAAACATCGATGTTCAAAAAACATCGGCTTCAATACATCGTTGTGAAATACATCCGAGGTTTTTTATAAAACATCGATGTTTTGAAAACATCGACATCGATGTCGCACCCCTACTAAGAAGCAAGATGATTCGTGGCTTTGGCATAGCATAAAACATAAAATGGTGACTCTTAAAATGCAGTTCAAGAAAATCGCCAAGCAGATGGGTGCCTTTGGTGATTGTGGTGACGGTGATTTTGCTGATGACGAGATATCTCGTCATTTGCAAAATTGGACGAATATTGAAGGAGACGAGATGTCTCGTCAAAACCACTCCGAGGGTTAAGTCTGCCTTTTTTAAGCTTGGATTACTAAACTTTTTAAACCAATTAATATTGAAATAGTTTTTCTAGTCTAGTCCAGATTGCATCTGTTACCTGCATCGGGATGTTTTTTCACCTGTGTCTGAAAAATTTCAATTTTCTTTTGAATCTACAGTGATATTTATTGCTTTGAACTGAGTCACTTTTGTCGAGAAGATCCGATATATGGAGGTGAATAATTACAAATTAACTAGGTAGTTAATTAACGTCGCACTGGAAAAACGTTGAAGACGGTTCGGGATCAATCCCAAAGGGAAAAATCCGAAAACAACGCCTCGTCATTGTGAACTACGGCCAGATGACGAGGTCAATAAATGAACTTGTACCTCACTTTCCAACTTTATGACTTCGGAGCCGACCAACCGATCTGGTGGTTAATGTGTTAGCCGATCGGAAGGTTCCTGGTTCGAATACCGGGCCAATGCATGGTTGTTTGTAAGAGCATGGTGTAGAGGCGGCTGGCACACCTTAAATCTGTATTGGCCGAAAGTCCTCACGTTGGGTTGGTGTGGACGTTTGGAGAGTGGGGTGCCAGCTCAGGTGTGGCCTCGTCATCTAACTATTTAAAAATTACGTGATATTTCCCTTAGGGGATTGATCCCAGACCGTCGTCGTCAATAGCCCGTTGTGTTGCTCTAGTACGGCGTTAATTAAAATTACCAAAAATAATGATTTAGGACTGGAGTTAAAGGTAAAAAAAATGCGGATTCCAATGTGGGATCAGGCAACTCGAAATTATTAATGTGGTTTCTTAGAGATTAATTTTTGTTCTCAAGGGGAAAATATGAATAAGTAAATTTGTAATAATATATCCAGAGATCCGATTTTATCCTCTAGTCACCTGCAAGTTGCCATAATATGAGTTGGCCCGAACTCACAATTTGTGGTCACATGACGTTTCATGTAAATTACGTGTGTGTGTTAGGTAAACTGCCTTCATTGCACTCATTACCCAATTCTAATTTTTTGTACATTTCAGTCCTCAGAGGGTTTCACACGCATATATCAATTTCACAATCTACAGTCTTTTCTGCTGCAGTTTGTAGAATGGATCTCTGACTTATAACCCCATTTCTAACTCCTTGACCAAAAGAATCTTTTATGACATTCTATTCAAAAGAACTAATAGAATCCTCAATGGGATTGTATTCAAAAAGACCAATAAAATTCTTCCAAAGCATTCTATTCTAAGTAAAGGACCAATAAAATCATTCCAAGTGATTCTATTCTACAGAATGAGTCAATAGAATCATTGGAAAGGATTCTATTCGAAAAATATAATCTTTGATGGGATTGTACTAAAAAAAACTAATAGAGTACTTCCAAAACATTTTATTCTAAGCAAAGGACCAATAAAGTAATTCCAAATGATTTCTATTCTACAGAATGAGTCAATAGAATCGTTTGAAAGGATTCTGTTCAAAAGACCAAGGTAATCCTTAATGGAATTGTATTCTAAAAACCAATACCAAAACCCCTTCCAAAGCAGTCAATTCCAAGTAAAGAACCAATAAAGAAATCTCAAATGATTCTATTCAACAGAATGAGTCACTAGAATCGTTTTAGAGGATTCTATTCCAAGGAAAGGACCAATAGAATCGACCTTTTCAAGAAAAGTAACAAATTAAAATGGAGATATTACTTTTTGTTTTAAAAAACATCACTTAAAGCTTTTGGAACATATCAAGCTCAATTTCGTAACAAAATAAATATTTGCTCTCATGCGAAGAACTTTTGGACATTTGAACACTCAATATATTTTTGCCGACTGTAGAAACCCCATCAGAACAAAAGACTTAAAAAAATGCAATAAATAATACTTATTTTGGAACTGAGAAAGAAGAAAAATATCACAAAATATGTGCCAAATTAATTATGCATAGGTTAAAGCAGATTGGTTTTGTAAATGGTAAACAGATCTGTAAATTTGTTTTTTTCCTCATTGTTTTGTGTAAAAAAAACTGTGTCTCTGGAGACGAGACAGAAACTATAAATATCTTCATTTAACGTTCTATTAAACTAGGAAAGGATCATGAAAGTCAAAACTTCAGGGAATATGATACACCATTTAAATTAAGCTATCAAATAATTCTACAAATTTCAAATTCCGACGCAAAACATGCTTAGTTGTTTTCAATCTCAAACCTTCTGCTACACTTGGTGAATGAACATGTAAATCTGTTTGACTTTGTAAGAGGCAAACTGTGGATTTGTGCATTCCTCCAGGGAATGCACAATTTGCAGAACTTCCGTTTACATAACGGATGAGGATAGCTCCTAGTCTGTCAGGATCAGAGCTCCTATTAATATGCCTGGAAAGTCACTCGATGGTCGTCTTGATGAGTTACCCCATCATTAGCAAAACTGACCACATCTTGGTGGACGAGATACCTCGTCAATGGAACAAAAATAGCCCGATCTTAATATAGTCATCAAATAATCGCCAATTTCTTGAGAACGAGGTACTGATCAGATTTAGTTGGACAAGATATCTCGTCAGAATAGGAATAATCGATAGATCCCGTCTTCACAAAAAAAATCGGCGATACCTGGATGACTAGAGATCTCGTCATTTGTCAAAATTGGACATATCTTGATGGACAAAACATCTCGTCGAAACAGCTTGGTTCTCGTTCTATTGGGATGCCAGTGACAATGTTGATCAGTTTCTAAATTTCCCATGGGAACAACATTTATGTGTTATCTGTACTTTTGTACTTTATGCATCTTTCTACTATCATTTAAATTGCAAAAATAAATTTTGATCTTTTAACTGTCCTGCAAATTAACTTTTTTGGGATCAGTCACTTTTCTAGAGAAGGTACAATTCATTAAAAGTTAATATTTTGTAATACTTTTCGTGTAGAAAGTCCCAATTTTCCGTCTTAAGCCTACTAGTCTATTTAGAAATACAGCACCCATATCCTGCAACAAGCCTGAATCGGACAAAACGTGACTTAAAATTTCGTTGACAAGAACATATACGACGTGGAAAATATCGTTGTTCAGTTTTTAACAATGGAAGAAAAAAAAAAAAAAACACGCATGAAAACCAGTTATTTTCAATGTTTCTCGAATTATTCCATCAATATATTTCCAAGAACTTCTTGCCATACCAGCTTTTTTGTGTATAATATCCTCTTGATTAATCCTTTTTTAGGGGTTGTTACAGCAAGAGAACGTCAAGAAAAAGATGCATACATAAATTTAAATTTCGAAACTATTGGAATTGACAATAGTATTAAAAAAATCTTTTGAGAAAGTGATGCAAGAATTTTACTTGAAAGTAAATGGAATATCTTTGACAAAAAAACGAATTTTTCTTTCGAATACATTTGGATGATTTTGTCGAAAGTAAATAGGAATATTTTCTCTTCAGTAAACATCCACCATTTTGGTACAACACGTTAGATATTTTTATAACTTGACTAACAATACCCTAGAAGGGAATAATCTTACATTTTGTTGGGAACACTTTTACATTTTAATTCTAAAAGGGGAACAATAGTTGAATCTTAGAAATAAATCAATGAAGTAAAAGTCAGAACAAAAAACCTTTAATATTTTACCTTGTCTGACACATATCGCACCCCGGCAAGAAAAGTGACATAAGTCAAAAAATAAAAATTTCGATGTTGTTATGTCATTGAAAAATATGTATGAGGTGCCACAGCATGTTATATTACTATTCTGTAAAATATAATGGATGTTAACACCATAAATACTTACCTAAAATTTAAAAAGAAGCTTATACTTTTTTGATATAAGTTATATAGTATCCTTTAAGATAATGTTTCTCAAATTCTGCAATTCTGAGTTGTGTCACTTTTCTTGCCGGGGTGCGATATGTTAACGACTGGTTGTTCACCACTTTGACCAGTTACTTAGAAAAGTCTATGTAGACCAAATAAAGTAATTTATACATAAAACTTGAGTTGTCCCTTCATGTTTATGAGACGATCCTGTCGTCGAATAGCAAGACTTAAGTTTCCCATCAGCAAATCAGCTATGGAATACTTTTCACCCAAATCTATTTAAATAATATTTCATAGTGGACAGGCTATCATGTCAATGAAAGTTAACTTGCACAAAATTCGAAACAAAGTCACACATAACATGTTTCTATACACAAATGTTTCTATACAAAATTAAAAACAAATATTTTGCAGTGGATGAATTCCGCCCCCCCCCCTCCCTCATCCGAACTTGTCTACTCAATAAATAATAAAAATTTCTTTTGTGATTAACACTGTACAGCTCGATGACTTTCATTCCAAACCACACCTAATATCTGTCTACGATCTAACGGATTCTTCAATTCAAACCACACCTAATGTAAGAATTCAAAATATTCGTCAATTTTCTAACCACACCTTATGCCATCTTTCGATGGACCAGAATGGACTCGGTTCATCTAAGATCATACCTGCAAGTCAGTATTTTGCTATATTTTTATCTGGCTCTATAAGATAAACTAGAGGTACATTTATTTCCTAATATTCTGACATTCCTAACTATTGTCATTGCTATGGCTTTGTCATATTTTATTTATCATAAGACTTAAATAACAGAAAATAACTTCAAGTATATTCAAGTCAGATATTTCTGAACTTGAATGTTGAACTGGAGTGCCGAAAGTAAACTCTATTCAGTTACTGTATAAAACTCAAATGCTTCATAACACTATTGTTTTCAAATGCTTTACAGAATTTTAAAAATATTGATGAAATTATTACTTTTATAACTAAACCCCATTCAAATGAAAATTTAATCATTGAAAGTATTTTAAACAATCTTTTCTATCCTTTATTGTTGTTGTCTACTACTACCTTTTGCATTGATCAATCTGGCAACAAACATTTTCGATTTTTGAATATAATTGGCGTTTATCTTAGCCATTGTAATTTCCGACAAATAGAACACAAAACAATGTATAAAAAACAAATATAGACATATGGTTATTTTATAATTTTTTCTTTCAAACAATAGTGGAATTTTTCAAATTCTGACAATCCTTCGACTGGAGAAATTTATAGACGTTTTCAATCCGCATACACACAACAAAACCAGAGTTTTAATTTAAACTGAGACAATAAGTTGATAGATTGTCTATATTCCCTTGAAACAAAAACGCGATATTCTGTGTTCATGCTCGATTCAAAAATTTAAGTGACACAGAGGGGGCTACTTTTTCACGATCTTACCATGAATAATTCTCCAGTGAGGTTACACAGTAAATTTAGGTATTCCGATTTTCTATCATAAAACTTCTCACTCCCAGTGGCTCAACTTTTGTCTTATAACTTTCGTTGCACTCATTGTCTCAATACTTAATCTAAATTTCTCCTTTGACCACATACTTTTCATCACAGAAAATATCTAATTTCTGGAATACAAAGAATGAACTCTACAGTTTTACAAGCTCGAGATACCTCGTCAAAACAAACACCAGAAGGCTTAAAACAACACGACTTCCGAATAGTAAGAATAAAAAAAGGTGCTGTTTCGTTCAAAATCAATGTTGATAAACTATTAAATATGAAATATTTTTCATTTTTTTGCATATGAAAAATTTATATTTAGATCATGGAACACTTACCTTTTCTGCTCGAATGTTCGCATCCCTCGCTGCTTGTTCAGCCGCTTCGGCTCTATCCACGGCATTCTCCTTCTCAAGCTTCATCGCCTGCATTTTCTTCTTGATAGCTTCCATGTCGCTTTCGAACACAAAAAACAAGCCTTAATCAAACTGCAAACGAAACCCAAACACCTGCAATCAACACTGCGAGCCGAAACTGATCTGAAGTGAGTTCAGTACACCACACGAAGAATTCCGATAGTTTATATTCCGAACGGAGAGAGTCCAGAAGTCGAATTCGAATATTCTAATTAATCTCGTCTGCGCGATCGGAACGAACGCCACGTTATGTGTGTCAGAAGAGCGCAATGGAAACAGCTGTGAGAGAAAAGAAGGTTTACTCTTGCGTTCTCTATTGGTCGAACGGCGAATGGCGTTCTCTAAACACTCACACACATATACACCCGAGACCGAGGGTTTGAAACAAAAACACTTTTTCGAGCCAGTCGGAGTGGAGTCAGGGTCAAATTTCACTTGTAAGGCATTCCTTCTAAAAACACATAGCTTCTCTCTCAGAAGTGGGTTATGCTATGCGAGCCGGCAGCTTGAGGTTTTTCGCTCGAATTCGGTTTTTGTTCTTTTTTGCTGTTGTTCTTCCCTTTCGTGGTTCAGTGCGTTACGAGACAAAAAGAATTCTGACTCTTCGGCTAGTGCATCTAGGAAGTCGATTATTCGAAAGTGTGTGCGTTCGGCCAATTGGGAGTCGAAATTGTTTATTTGGTTCGTGGCATCAGGGGCCGCTTGGGTGCTTTTTCTGTAAGTCAGCAGGCTTTTATCAGTCAATGAGACATATCTCCTTCATTTGCTTTTTGCGAAATCGACGAACAAGAGATAATTAGAACCTATCTGGATTTTCTGTCTGATGCGTTCGTTGTTTGGATAGCAGATTCCTAAATGTTGAGTTCCAAGAATAATCTTCCGAATCTTATCAATGTGGAAACATGGCAACGAACTGGATTAACCAAACACTATTAGTAAAGGTTGTCTTGATTTTCGATGTGTCTATGGGAGTTGAGTTCGGGTTGTAGTAACTAAAATGGTTGCTTGGACGACCTTTCTTAAAATCGATGTAAAAAACGCTAAATCATCTCAAAATTCCATTCAGATGAATGGGCTTTTAAAACGTGTATATCGACAATTCTTCCCTAAAAGTCCTTTATATTTGCAATAATTCCTTTTATGACAGGAAACTCATCTTTGTTTCCCTCACAAAACGAATTTCATAGGTAGGTGAGTTTTTAAATTAACATCGCACTGGGAGCAACACAACGAGCTATTGACAACTGTCCGAGATCAATCACGAAGGGAAACATCCGAGGACAACGCTTCGTAATTTTGAACCACTGTCAGATCATAAACCTCGTTTTTATTAGCCACATCAGAGCTGGCATCCCGATCACCAAATTTCTACACCACGTCAACGTGAGGACATTTGAAGCCACGACAGATTTAACATGAACCAGAACTCATGTATACGATGGTGTTTGGTTAGAATGAGTTTCGAGCTCGCAACTCTGCGGTTGCTAATCCGCTACTCTTCTACAAGGGCAGCCATTAATTGTTCATCGATTCAAAAACATAATCGATTGAAGTTCCTTTGCATCGCCAGTGCGTTCCCGTGTAAAAAATCTAAATGTTGGATTCACGGATTGTGTTAATCCTCCAAGTAGTTTCGACGAGATATCTCGTCTATCGAGATCGGATCAATATCCCTTTTACGGTGGTAACAATATCAAGGCAACGCCGATTCTTTTCAAGATGACGAGATTCAGGTCTCTAATGACAAGTTATCTCGTCCATCAAAATCTGGTCAATTTTTCTGATAAGACGAGATACCTTGTCAAGGCAACCACTATGAGATTCCAGCCAAGTGGTTTCTTAACTCTCCAAGTGGTTTTAACGAGATACCTCGTCCATCAAGATCTGATCAGTGTTGCTAATGACAAGATATCTCGTCATCCATGTAGGTTTTTTTGTGATGGCGAGTTCAAGATCTGGTCAGTTTTCTTCTAATGACAAGGTATCTCATTCATCAAAATCTGATCAATTTTTCTAATGTGACGAGTTACCTCGTGTCTAGACTACCATTGAGAGTGTTAAGCTACATCACAATAGTTTCAGTCTAATAGTTTTTTTAGATGTTAGACCACAGGAAAAGAGAACAAATCTTGTGAAAAAAATACCACCGTTTTTTTTAGGAAACCAGAGATTGTTTCCAACTATATGTAACTTTTAAGGTCCCCAGTCTTAAACATACAACAATGGCGTCTGTTAGAACGAATGCTCCAACGTTTACCATCTTCATAAAATGTCTGATTAAATTTCACACGCACAAAACAAAGTTTTATTTTTTAATTTTCCTTACCCATTCATCTTCTATTTTGGTCGGTCGGTTGTTTATTGTGATACAAAGGGCTGTGGTGTAGTCGACCTATATCGGTAGCGTGAAAACAGTACGAATCGTACACAAGGAGAAGACAACCAACAGCTAAGATATTTACGTTCTTAATATTCCAAAAACATTAAAAATATATACAGTATTACATCATCACATTAACTTCATTGCACCTATATATGAGCCTGTCAAAGCCAAAGTGGTGTAATGCCATTTTTTGGAAAATGGCATTACACCACTTTGTTGTTTATTGTGATACAAAGGGCTGTGGTGTAGTCGACCTATATCGGTAGCGTGAAAACAGTACGAATCGTACACAAGGAGAAGACAACCAACAGCTAAGATATTTACGTTCTTAATATTCCAAAAACATTAAAAATATATGTAATAATTGAGTTCACACACAGTTCCGGTAAATAAGATTTAATTAATGATTGAGGTGAAGCTGATGAATAGTTACAGATGAATATATACAGAAAAATATACTTTATGCCCGTCTGGCACAAACCACAAACATCGGTGAGCACGTCTTGCTCATTCAAGTAAGTCCTTTCAGCACATCCGAGGAATAACCTTCCTCTTTAATGTTTGACTTCCTTCTCTCTCGCTCGCTGCTCGCGCAGCCCATAGGAGGTAGAGGGCGCTGTTGGTGAGGACTGGGGAGGTTAGTAGTTTCACTCCTACATATATACAGTATTACATCATCACATTAACTTCATTGCACCTATATATGAGCCTGTCAAAGCCAAAGTGGTGTAATGCCATTTTTTGGAAAATGGCATTACACCACTTTGTTGTTTATTGTGATACAAAGGGCTGTGGTGTAGTCGACCTATATCGGTAGCGTGAAAACAGTACGAATCGTACACAAGGAGAAGACAACCAACAGCTAAGATATTTACGTTCTTAATATTCCAAAAACATTAAAAATATATGTAATAATTGAGTTCACACACAGTTCCGGTAAATAAGATTTAATTAATGATTGAGGTGAAGCTGATGAATAGTTACAGATGAATATATACAGAAAAATATACTTTATGCCCGTCTGGCACAAACCACAAACATCGGTGAGCACGTCTTGCTCATTCAAGTAAGTCCTTTCAGCACATCCGAGGAATAACCTTCCTCTTTAATGTTTGACTTCCTTCTCTCTCGCTCGCTGCTCGCGCAGCCCATAGGAGGTAGAGGGCGCTGTTGGTGAGGACTGGGGAGGTTAGTAGTTTCACTCCTACATATATACAGTATTACATCATCACATTAACTTCATTGCACCTATATATGAGCCTGTCAAAGCCAAAGTGGTGTAATGCCATTTTTTGGAAAATGGCATTACACCACTTTGTTGTTTATTGTGATACAAAGGGCTGTGGTGTAGTCGACCTATATCGGTAGCGTGAAAACAGTACGAATCGTACACAAGGAGAAGACAACCAACAGCTAAGATATTTACGTTCTTAATATTCCAAAAACATTAAAAATATATACAGTATTACATCATCACATTAACTTCATTGCACCTATATATGAGCCTGTCAAAGCCAAAGTGGTGTAATGCCATTTTTTGGAAAATCTGAGTTAATGCTGGGAACAAATTTTAAACATAGAAAACTACTTACTGAAAAGGTGGTGAACTCCAAATTCCCCAAATAATCACACAGATAGCAGAACAAGATTATACAGTCAATGAAGCTCTATACCTACTATTCAACTATAAGTCTCTTTATCTCGCAACAATGTTTAATGGACTTACACCACTTTGGCTTTAAACGGCTCATATAAAGCTATGTCTCAGTCCAGCCCGGGGAACCAATTTCACCCACTTCTTCTATCTCTCTCTTTAACCGTCGTCTTCAACCGTCTCTCCGCAGTCTAAAAATACCCAATGGTAAATCAAAAACCAATCAGAGATCATCTGGACGAACACAACCTACAGAGGACGCTGTATTTTCACCTATTCTTCTCAATTCGTTGTAAAGCGAGCAACACAAGAACAGCACCTGGCGCCAGAATATAACCAATCGGAATACATTCGACATTCCAAAATTCCGATGAGTAGACACCTGCCGTGCAAGTGACACTTTCCAAAAAGACAATCACAACGGGTTTTCTCATGATGTCACATGGCCATGTGTGACCAAATGCAAAACGTTAAAAGACAGCTGATAGGTGTTCGTAGTTTTATATCGTCCATAGTTTATTAATAACAGTGTACATTTTTAAAACAGGCGTTTTTTCTCCAAGTGTGCAACCGAAAGCTAATTTACTACTACTTAACCCTTCTGTAGGTTATCATGACTAGAAATCTCGTCATTAGAAAAAAAGTGACCAGATATCGACCTGGTCATCATAAACAAGTCGGCAATATCTATGAGGATATATATCGTCATTAGCAAAATTGGATACATGTTGATGGACGAGATATCTCGTCAAAACCACTTAGAGGGACGCAATCGTATCAATACTCCAGCCATCTGAAAATTGACTTAAATTTGTTTTTGTTACATTCCATAACAAAAAAAATCAATGCATCAAGAAGCGGGCAATTACAGTGGTTCCGGGCTCAATCCACTTGGAACGGTGCTGACTGGGGACGTATAGTTTTTAGTGACGAGTCACGTTTTCAGCTGTGTCCTACGACAACTGCAGACGTGTCAGGAGACTCCAGGGCAGCGTGGGGATCCTGTCCTTACTATCGCACGCCACACATGCCCACAACAGGGCGTTACGATATGGGGTGATATCTCCTTTGATAGCCCTTTGGTAGTCATTTCTGGCACACTTACAGCACAGCGGTACGTAGACGACATTCTACGATCGGTTGTGTTACAGTTCCTTTTGCGATACCCCGAACTTACTTTTCAACAAGATAATGCTCGGCCGCACACGGCACATGTTACCATGAATTGTCTTCAAGTTTTCCCAAGACTTCCTATGCCAACTAGGTCTTCCGATCTCTCACCCATATAGCAAATTCGGACGTTATGGGAAGGCGATTGCAACCATCCCAGAATGTTGACACTTTAAGCCCGACTGTTCTAGACGGCAAGAAATTAAACAGGACAACAACCGGGAACTTTTTCAGTCTACGCCACGCAGGGTGACGCATCCAGACCAGAGGTGGATCGAAGCCTTATTGACTTCCTCCCTTTGTAACGGTCCAACTCTGAAGTAAATCATTCTATTGTTCTGAAATTTGAATCGTTCGTTTTTCTATGAATGTTCTTCATATCCACCCATTTTTTCTCGTAATTATCATCCATTAAATCGAAAGAAGGGCCAACTGCTGCAGTGTAAAATCTCACAGTGGGTTCTAGGACTTCATCCTGATACCGGACAGCCGTCATAGAACCCCGTTTATAGATGTGTAGGTCTTTGCAATATCCCAACGAAATCCCGGCACACACCATGAGACATCCACCTCGGAATACGTGATACTCGATGATATTCTGGGGCCAATTGCGTGTGTCTTGTTCTCTCCAGACCCTTATACGTTTGTCAACTGGCTCAAGGACAAATTTTGACTCATCTGTGAACATAACTTAGCCCATTCAGATACAATCCAATTCACATGTTACCGACACCACTTTAATCGTACCCCTCTGGATTGGACGATAGAGGAACACAAACTCGTTGTACCCGGGCGTACAGTCCATCCATGTGTAGCCTTCGGTGCACAGTAGTGGAATATATCGTCTTACCAATAGACGCTGCAACCATAGATGTCACACTTGTGGAGGTCTCTCTTCGATTCGGCTTCGCTACAACAGCAATATATCGATCTTCGGCAAGGGTCTTAACCCTTGGGCGGCCTGCCACAGGTCTTCGGACAACTGTTTGCCTTGTTTGGAATGGTTTCCATAATCGTGAAATGACGGAATGATAAACGCAGAAGAAAAGAGCAACATCAGTAATTGATTACCCTGTTTCAAGGCGTCCCACAGAACGCCGCGCTCATTATCTGCCATTCGTCTTATGGAAGCCATAGAAACACGCCTGTCTTGAAAACTAATCGTACGAAAGTTGAAAACGCTTTTTATCAGCAATTACATGCAACTTCTCTAACCCTACAGAATACTGGCTTCTTATACCACTGCCTTTTTTGCATATTTCTCGACACGAACCCGTGATTGGATGTTACATAACACATTTGCATACTTCCATCTACTTCTGGAGCAAATTGCAGCCTCTCAAATTCAGATTGGCTTCTGGAAATTAACATTTTCCTCTCCGTGCTTAACTTTTGGCAGTGAGTGTATATGAGGTATCTCATCAATAGCCAAATTGGTTAGATATTGATGGATTAGATATCGCGTCCTTCGAAAAAGAATCACTAGATTTTGCTTTGGTCATCAACTAAAAATGATCAGATCTTGATTATCGAGATATCGATATAAAAACGACCCGATTTTTTCCCTCATTATCATTCTTGATGACGAGAAATCACATCATTTTTAAAATTGCTCAGAGCACGATATTTCTCGTCATAAGAAAAAAAACTGACCGGATCATAATCTCGTCATCACCACAAAATAAATAGGTTTAATTTCGAGGACGAGTAATCTAGCCATTAACACAATTCGTCAGATGTAGGTGGACGAGATAGCTCGTCATTGTAAGAAACTGACTCGATCTTGATCTCGTCATCATAAAGAAATCTACGATATCTCGATGACGAGATATCATGTCACAAACCAAATTGGTCAAGTCCTATTTGACAAGATATATCGTCATTCTAAAAAAACAATTGACTAGGGTTAGGTGTTCCAAATATCGCCCATGTGCATAATATAGCCTATTCGTGTTTCCAAGCTACTATGTGAGACATCTATGAGTTTATGTAGTTACCTTGACGGTCTAGGGTTTTGCCACTGCACCGCTCTAAACGTTGCTCCTATGATCAAGCCGACACAAAGCAGACATATTAAAGAATTCCCTAATTGGAGATCATAAAACTCCTTTCAAGTGATCAACCATCCATAACTAACCCTAGAAGTACTATTACAGCACTCCATTTGACATTACATCGGTCATAAAGTTCCGGGTACTTGAAATAAACCCTCTTCATCTGACGTTACACTGACATTACGATCTCATAAATCTCGAGTTCCTTGAGAACACACAAAATTCCATCGATATCTGGTTTTCAGTTGAAAGGCGACCTGAAAGACGCTAGAATTTTCCACAGAAACCATTGAGACCTGAGAGCGAGAACACGGTCGCTTACCTCTACCGAACCCTTCTTGTCCCAAAATATCAGTAACCTTGCTGTTAATATCTGCTAAGCTGTAGGACGTTGTGTGTGTGGAATAAATGTTATAGTGGCGAAACACAAAGATCTTGTTCTTTTGCGCTAACATTTTATTTCTGTCACCACACCATTTCATCACCATACGTAGCGCCACCGGCAGGTTTCCTATCAGTTATATCAACAACACTATTGCGTCTGAAGTATTGAAGGCTTTGATCACAACGTATTTCTTGTCTCTAATCCATTCAGGGAATATCTAGGCAAGGGTTTCCAAATGATGATTTCGTTTATATGACTTGAAAGTACATTCAATACTAAAGGTAGGTATGCTCTACTAGCAACTCGTTTTTAATAGTAGCTCCTCACTTCGCCTGGTGGGTGGTAATTGGAACAGGCGGTATTAGGAACCCACTCTTGTAAATTATCTTGGGAAACTTTTCGAAGTTTTACTAGTTAACTTAAACTGACATAAGTAAAGAAGGTATAGGATCTCTGGAAACCAAAGGAGAATAATAGTTCCTAGTGATATTAATTTAGTTTCCAGTTTGATTTTCCGACCCAGGAGGCTGAGATACAGATAAATAGTTAGAGTAGGCGATATTTGGAACACCTACCCTACAGATCATTTACGAAATTGATTAGATCTTAATGGACGAGATATATCGTCGAGAATACGCAGAGGGTCAAACCACATTTTTGGATCCAAAATCTTCGAGGGGTTAAAACACATCGAACAATCATTGCAAAACAGTTTTATTTATTCCCTTCCTAATTTCGAACTCGGAAAAAATGTCGAAAACTTCTGAGTGTTGAAATGATGCCCACATGCGCTCCAGAAAATTAATGATTAAACGCACCATTTCCCTTGTCGGCTTCTCATTTCTAGGATTGGACTCGATTTCGTAAACGTGGGTTTGAGTGACAAAGATTTACGGCTGCTGTGGACTTCTTTCTGGCAAGAGATGAAAGATGTGCCATTTTCATATCCTCATTATCTCGCTCTCGTGTCTCGCCGTTTTTCTCGAGCTGCGAATGGCAACAAGTCGATTCCGAGAATTCCGAAATTGCCACTGTGGGTGGCAACATTTCGGGTTTTGGATTTCCGATCACTAAATAATATTTTTGAAATTAAGGAACAATGTTTCGAAATTCTTTGACAAAGTTATTCAGTACTGAAAGATATTTGTTTCATTTTCTCTTCCTCGTTCTGATGTTTGGCGGAAATAAGTAGTCTTAAACAGTCAACGCCAATCTAAACCAATCGTTTTCAATCGACAATGTCCTTGTGTGGATCGATTATTTCACCGGGCATTGAAATCGGATTTAACATATCTTGTGAGGTATGGTTTTTTTAATTAAAGTCACACTGGAGCAAGAAAACGGGCGATTGTGATGATGGTCTGCAATCAATCCCCAAGAACAACGCATCGTAATTTTGAACCTTTTTGAGCTCGCACACCACTCTCCAAACTTCCACACCAAGGTGAGGACATCTGTTGCCACGAAAGACCACCAACACACAACCAAGACGGTCTTTGGCTGGACCGATTTTAGAACTCTCATCCCTTCGGTTATTCAGCGGCCCTCGGATCTTTCCCTTAAGGTATTGATCCCGGACCGTCGTCAATACCCCGTTGTGTTGCTCTAGTACGACGTTAATTAAAAATTACCATTACCGTACCTTATTCTGAGATTGGTAATGGTAATGGTAATTTTAGTTTACGTCGTACTAGAGCAACACAACGAGCTATTGACGACGGTCCGGGATCAGTCCCTTAAGGGAAAGATCCGAGGACAGCACCTAGTAATTTTGAACCACGGTCAGATGACGAAGCTACACCTGAACTGGCATCCCACTCTCCAAAAATATTCCGAGATTGGATTGAGGCACAAAAACATAATTTAGGCTTAGTTTTAGACGCCTTTGCCAGCCAACGCAATTTGCTATTGTTTCGCTCTGGCAAAGAATACAATACAAATCCCTTTTAGACCTCGATCTAGTGGTCCGGGCATGGATGTTTGTAAGCGTATAGTGTAGAGGAGGCTGGTGCGCCTTAAATCTGTCTTGGAAGAAAGTCCTCACGTTGGGTTGGTGAGGAAGCTTGGAGAGTGGGGTGCCAGCTCAGGTGTTGCTTCGTCATCTGACCGTGGTTCAAAATTACTAGGTGCTGTCCTTGGATCTTTCTTTTAAGGTATTGATCCCGGATCGCCGTCAATAGCCCGTTGCATTGCTCTAGTACGACGTTAATTAAAAATTACCAATTACCAACTGCCCTTTTAGACCTAGCCCTCAGGGGCGCATCGTCTTTAGGTATGTACTGACATTACAACCCCAAGATACTCGTGTGATATTGCCTCTCTTTCTTTTACCTTCTCTTTCCTATCTGCTTTTACTTCCTAACGCTTTTTGGTGTGTTTTGTGTTTACAGGTGTGACCTCGTCATTTGAACATGGTTCAAAATTACGTGATATTGTCATCGGATCTTTCCCTTCGGTCCCGCAACGTCGACAATAGCCCGATGTGTTGATCCAGTGCAAAGTTAATTGTCATTACCATTTATGTTTTTAACGATTCATTTTGTTAATGAGAAACAAAAATTGCTACTGAAATAAGGTTCAAGAGGAAACATTTTTATAGAAATACTAGCTGTATACCCCGGCATTGCTCGGGTTTAAAATACGACCGCGACAGGTAAAATGTGACACCGACATTTCCATGTGTTTAACTCAAATATACAAACCCTTTAGAACGTGTTTCCCTGTCCATGCCCATTTATTGCAGGAAAACAAACTTTCGATTTTAAAATTGTGGCTTCGAAGAGCACTTTTAGGACTACCTCTGTGCCAATTTTCATGACTACAGATGGGTCTGAAGACGGGAAAAAAATAGAATTTTTTCCGCAGTGTTCTACAGTATGTGTACCAAATTGGATCAAACGGTGTAGATCTGTATAGAGAATACACACATCCTTTTTCATATACACTCATGTCCATAAATTAAGGATAATTACAAATAATTGTTCAGAAACAAAACAAACGTGACTTATTCATAAAGCTTATTTATTAAATTAAAGATAAAGAGCAAAAAAGATGGTGTATGTATGATACCATTCATAAAAACTACAATTTGTGCTCACTGGAGCAATTACAAAAACAACCTTACAAAATCTTAACATGACATGGTTGGTATGATGGTTAAAACACTGTATGTCTCCCAGAGGATGAAATACAGTCCGTACAACGCCTATGCATGCTGATTATCAAATTATCGAGCTGATCTTGGGGAAGATCACTCCACTCAGCAAGCAATGCTCTCCGAAGTTCCGGTACACATGTAGGAGGTGGTTGACGGGCCTCAACTCGTCGGCCAAGCATGTCCCACACATGCTCTATCGGATTTAAGTCAGGTAAGGATGCTGGCCATTCCATACGGGTGATATCCTCAGATTCAAGGCATTCGTTTACAATGTTTGCACGGTGAGGACGGACGTTGTCATCCATAAACATAAATTCTGCGACCATGGCACCCCTAAACAAACGTGCGTGTTGTTCCAGAATGATGTCCTGATAAATTTGGCCTCTCATGGCTCCGATTTGAACATGTAGATCTGTTCTGGAGCCCAGTATAATTCCGTCCCAAACGAGCAATCCTGCACCACCGTAACAGTGTCGTTCAATGATGTTGTATTGGTGGTAGCGGGTACATGGCGTTCTCCATATGAACGTCCGCCGTGAATCAGACTGCAAGATAAACCTGTACTCGTCGGAAAACATCTCACAAGCCCTTTGTGACGATGTCCACATTGCATGTTCTCTACTCCATGCTAACCGCTGGCGACACTGAGTTGCCGTTAGCGGTACACATCTGACAGGCTGCGAGTATATAGACCAACATGTCCCAAACGTCTGTAAGCGGTTTGCCTTGAAACTGTCGTACCCGTGGCTGAAAATAGCTATCGAGAAAGGTCGAATGCTGTGCTCTGTCTGCTTCTTTTTGCAGTTACTGCCAAATACCGGTCGTCATTCGGCGTTGTAACTTGGGGTCGTACTGTACTGTAACGTCTACTGACATTTCCATCATTTTGGAATCGTTGCCAAAGCCTAGAGATGATTCTTTAGGCGATTCCAAGTCCCACTGATACTTCCGTCTGAGTACTCCCACATTCCAGGCGGCCGATAATTCTACCACGTAAAAAATCATCGACATGCGTCCTCTGTGCCATAACTATTCGGTTGTGGCACTGAGCGGCTTACAGAACGCTTGTGAACAATTTTACCACTTTGCTACCATTCCTTATATACACCTCTCTTACACATTTGTCAATATGACGTAGTATCGGCGTCTTCTGATGGCTCCCTGTAATTTGGATATTATTCTTGCAGATGTGTGCGATAATTCTACAGGGGAAATTTTTACTTTAGAGTTCGATTTCCGTGTGATTCTGAATTATCCTTAATTTATGGACATGAGTGTATATAGAAATGTATATAGAATTCTATATATAAAATTTTCAAGAACAATTCATAAATAATTAATTTTTATTTTAAAGACAATTCAAGCTAAATTTAACTTGAGATTACCTTACCAGTCAAAGCCATTTGCCATTGTTTCTTTCCTTCAAAGACAATAGCCTCTTTTAGCCAAAACAAAAACAAATGTAACTGCTCTTAATCTTGAGAACTCTATGAGAGGCATTTTTCTGTCAAGTTAAATATAGATGGCGATACGTGTTTCCTGAACGTATTCTAAAAATGACATCAGTTTGCTTGTTTATTCGAGTACATCTTCAGCACTTAGCCAACAAAAATTCTAAAGAATAAATTCCGAATACATGTACGATACTTGATTGGTAAAGCAGAAAATGTTGCCAAAAAGGCGATCAACTGTATTTTAAGGTAACCCCTATGTGTATCATGCGAGAGCCCGTGAACAAAAGTATAATCAACGCAGACCGTTGTTTATGTTCACTGAATATCAAGGGGCGCAGTTGTCCGGATGAAAGAGTAGCGGACTAGCATCCGGAAGGGGGGGGGGGGAGTCGGGAGTTCGAAACGACCCCATCCAAAGATAGTCGTGTACGTGGGTGCTGGTGCATCTGTTGTTGCCTCACTTATCCTCACGTTGGCGTGGTGTGCAAGTTTGGTGATTGGGGTGCCAACCTCGTCATTCGATCGTGGCTCGAAATTGCGAGGTGTTGTTCTTGTCATAGACGTGAAATTTTAGTACACTGAGGACTGCTATTGAGATCTTCAAACAGTGTGACCACATGGTCGACTAATAATCACGTGGTAACTGAATGAAAAATGGACCTGCTTGACTGATTTTATATCTTATCACCTTGTTTGGGGAGGTAGCCACTTATGGCATAGTAGGTGTGTGAATAAGCATTTCTATAGAGTGGCGATACAAGTGAAATCGACAAGGTCTACTACAATCAATCCGACCAATTAGATGATGAATCGATGGATGGGCCTCTTCTGCCAATCAGATGATGAATGTTAGGTTCCACCTAGCAGACGAAACTAGTCTACGTATCACGTGACTACTAGTTTTGGTCTCATGATCCTGGACACATAAAAATGTTACCATTACTCATTATACTTTTATATTTCCCCTATGGTCCTCGGCTCTTTCCCTTCAGGATTGCTCTCAGACCGACTCCAATAGCCTTTTGTATTGCTCCAGAGTGTGACGTTTAATTCAACTTCCTAACTATCTCTATTGTGGGCCGAGGCTATCCATTTGGAAGATTAGCGGATTAAAACCCGGAGAGTTGGGAGTTCGAAACTCGTTCCAGCCAAAGACCGTTGTGTACGAGGGGGACTGGTGGACGTTGAATCTGTCGTGGGATCAAATATCCTCGTTGACATGGAATGGAAGTTTGAAGAGTGGGGTACCAGTTCAGGTGTTGGTGTTCCTGATCATCTCACCGTTGGTCAAAACGACGAGGTGTTGTCCTCGGATTGACACCGTTCTGTTGCAAATAGCAGGTTGCGTTGCTCCTAAATGTTACGTTAAGCCGCGTTTACACTGTGGTTGCAAATATTTTTTCTCCTCCTTTTTGTGGCGAGGACATTTTACGTTTCCTATGCTGATCATTTTTCGACCCACTCCAGTGTGAACGCTCTGTCGACTTTATCGGTAACACCAAGGGGTGGGCACTCTTCTCACCCTTTTGTAGAGAAGAGTGATCACCATTGTAATCGAATAGGTCACTCACTGACAGTTTTACGAGAGATGTGGTCAAGGCAAGCGATGAGGACCGACTGTTACAGAGAGCGAACAAAAGACGGTGTGCGTGACCACGGGTTGCCGAAGGGCAGAGGGGAGCGGTTATTGTAAAGCAATACCGAAAGGGGACGAAATAGGGAAGCATTTTCATAACAAATTTCGTCTCGGAGAAATGTCCCCAAAAGTTGCAATCCTTTGGTCGTTACCGACTCTGTGGAAAACAAAATTGGAGTTGCAAACTCGTCTATTTGCCCTACCCCTGACACGAGATCTTGACGATAAAATTAGTGCCACTTTTCGGAATAGATTCGATGTTAGGAGGGGGAGAAGTTGTCAACCCCGGTGTAAACACGGCTTTAATTTAACTACCTACCTACCTTCATTAAATAACTCCCGTGTGCATAACACGGTTGCAGTTACAAGGGAAGGCGTGCATGCAAAACAAACTGTTCGTCGAGTACCTTCACATAAAAGATGGTCCTTTCGATACAATGTAAGGGACAAAAGAGTTCTTCGGTTGCATTCAAATAAGGACAGTAGCACGCAAATCGAAAAATAAATTTTCCATCCACTTCACTCCCGGTTTCAGACGGTGGGTTCAGGGGGTGGTGAGGAGGAAGGGGGATGAAGTGACCGGTTACGTTCTGCCGGTTCTCGTTTCTCAGAGCAGAACAGGTGGGTAAGCCTCTCTTCTCCTGTGGGTGTAGTTTCTTAAATTTGCATTTCCCATACCAGCAGTGTAACCCCATTTTATTATATCGTTTTAATACAATGGGGATTGGTATTTTTAATTTTTATTCGAGAATGTCTGATGCTTCTAACTCAGAAAGTTCGAACATTTTCATTGCAATTCTTTTTTCTGTCGTGATAAAAACATTGTGAGTCGGGATTTTTATCTTTTATTTCGAGAATGTTTGACTCTTCGAAATCAGTCCGAGAATTTTCGCTGCAAATTTATTCTTTCAATGTGATTGATGGAATATGCATTTTGTTATTTTTGTTCAACGCTCCAACGTTCCAATGAGTCAGAGGAGGTTCGATTACTTTTTATTCTAAAGGGGAGGGAATTATCCTTCTATGAAATGAGAGTAGAAAATTTTAGTAATAAAATGAAACAATTCCCTCGATGCAAACGTCACAAACGAAAAATTGGCCAACTGTGCCATTTCCAGCTATTTGAGAAATACCTGTTCTAGTCAAGATGAGATTTAACCAACCCCTCCACAAAACACTGCTTGCTTAAGAAAAATCAGTTCTAGCGAATAAATTGATATCAGTCCTGGACATCAGATACGGACTCCTTAATGTTTTTATCAAGCCCACAGTCTAAATACCTTTGGACATGTTCTACAGACCAGATAAGGTCCTCCGAACATTTTCACAAATTGTTTTTAAGTTAGGTCTCTGGTCTACGGATTGTATACCATGATGACAACATTTGCCGTTACTGCCATAAATAACTAAAAAAATTGTATTGAAGTGTTGGTAATGGTAATTCCTCACCTCAAACCAGTTATTATTGGGTTTTAACCTTCTGAGTTGTTGACAAGCAAAATTGTATCTTGCAACATGCATGACCTCGCACCAATTGAGACATTCTGGACCAACAAAATCTTTCCAAAGAATTCCATTTTAAGGAAGTGAGCAACAGGATATTTCCAAAGGATTCTATTCTAAGGAAGTGAGCAGCAGAATATCGAAGAGGTTTTATTCTAGGGAAGTCAGCGACATAAGATTTCCAAAGTATTATATTCTAAAGAAGTGAGCAACAGAATCCTTCCAAAGCGTTCTCTTCTAAGGAAGTGAGCAACAGAATCCTTCCAAAGGATTCTATTCTAAGGAAGTGAGCAACATAAATAATTTCAAAGGGTTCTATTCTTAGGAAGTGAGCAACATAATATTTCCAAAGGGTTTATTCTAAGGAAGTCAGCAACAGAATACTTGCAGAGAGTTCTGGGAGGTTCTCAGGCCAACATTCTTCAGTGTGTTGGCCAGAAGGAACCATTGGATACGTTGAATAATGAGTCCTTGAACTGTCACCTTGGTAGAACTGTAAGGGGAACATGATTAACAAAGATATAGGAAGATTGACATGCGAGGGTTCTTTTCGCTGCGATCTTCCAAAGAGATTTGAAACTGTACATGGATTTATGTATGAAGGCCAAGAAGTTGCAATAAATATAATGCAATTCTACCCTTGAAGAAGCGTCACTCTCTCTGGTAATGTACATACGGATGAGAAAAGAACCAACTGGCCAACATTCCTCAATGTGTTGGCCGGTAAACCTCACAAATTCAATTCCAAGGAAGTGAGCAGCAGTATCTTTCTAGAGAATTCTATTTGACAGAATTGGGCAATACATTCAATCGTTTCAAATTATTCTATTTGACAGAATGGGCCAATAAATTTCAATCATTCCAAAGGATTCTATTCCAAAGAAATGACCAATTTAATCTTTTTTCAAATGTAGATCCTATTCCAAAGAAGGGACCAATCAAATCGTTCAAGGGAAATATATTCCAAGGATTCTAATCGTTCAAAGGAAATATATTCCTAGGACAGGGCCAATCGAAAATCGTTCCAAAGAAATAATATTCGAATGAAAGGTCCCCAATAGAATCTTGAATCTACTAGGAAACTACGTTAGAGCACTAATCTAATCTGAAATCGCACGAGGGACGATTGAAACCTCAGTTCTGTGAAATGTGACTGAGTGAAGGAACCTATGTCCAGACGTTAGCCACAGCTCCAGCTTCCTGAGCAGGGATCCGTGACCCAGAGAGCAGCGGACAGAACAAAGCGAAGGATGGGGGAGGACACGCAACGGTCACGCTTCGTCCAGAGCGGGCACGTGCCACCGACTCTGAAGAACTTGCCCCCCCTGCGTCCACTCTGCAGACGAAACAATCGCCCTTCGTGCACAAAACCCACATAAGACGACGTCCTTCCGTCACCTCTTCTTTAATTTGGACGCTCCGTCGATTGCAGAGCGACGTTTTTTGCTCTCTCGGCATCGAGTTTTATGCCTTGGCGTTAAATGATGAACGCCTGGTAATCGAATTGACGCAATGGCTTTGCAATTGGGAAACTGCAAGAAATCTTGGCATGGGGAGAATAATCATTAACGGCTTGAGAGACGCAGGTTGGACACAATTTCTAATACGAATAGCTTTGCATTGTGTCACCATTGGGTTTATACCTTGGCGTTAAATAATGTACGCGTTAATCTGATGGTTTTTGCAACTGAAAGAGCATGTGATACCGTGGTGTGAATCCGGGTAACAGCTTCAAATATCCGACTTCTACTCTTTTCCTATTGGGAATATCTTTGTAGAATGAGGATGACGTTTCTTGTCTCTCGCCATTGGGTTCATGCCTTGGCGTCAGATGATGAAAGCATGTTAGTAGAATAGACGCAATCTGATGGTTTTGATATTGAAACCGCATGATAACCTTACCGTGGTGAAGCGTATCGCATAGAGAACTCCATTGAAATAACAAAAAAACATGATTTGGGAGAATCATGAACAACCTGAGATAAAGGTTGGACTCAATTTGTATTATGAACGACTTTGCAAAATCTGGGTACAGTCTAACTCGCTTATAACGAGAGCGAAGAGACCGCGATATTTGCTCGTCATAACCAAGTACTCGTAAAAAACGGGATCGTGAAAAAATCATAAAAATTCACACATACTCTTACTATATTATACATACTTACTTTATTTATTTTTTTATTTCTGTACAGTACAAAAGAGAAGTTGGTTAATTTGATTTGAACTGGCATATTGTCTCTTTCTTGTGTTATTGTTCTTCGGAGATTTATGGCCCAAAACACATCATCATTTGCACCCCTGTCTTTCGAAAAAAGTTTGAAGTTTTACTGCGCACTCAAAAGCCATTGATTATGTTGGGACGGTTCAGTTGAAATTCTTCACATTCATCGTTAACATCGTCGCTTTCAATATTTTTTCATCTACTTTAGCTTGAATTTCAGCTACAATATCCTCGGGAGTAGGTATACCGCAAGTGAAAACATTGCCCCCCCCCGTCAACAGATACATAATTTTAAAATTCTTCTCTTCTCATTTCAAAATTTACCAAGTCGTCTACTTCCTCAGTGATTTGCCCCTCTGAGAAATGTCCAATCCAGCCTTAAGCTGCAACGGAAGCAATTGGTAATGTCTGTTGATGTAACGTTTTCCCATGCATCGTTCATTAAACGTATCGCTTCGAGTTCGTTTACATTAGTATTTGAGTTTGTTCCTATTTTTTCTCTTGTATCGAGAAGCATCAAAATCAAGTGCTTACGAAAGTGTGATTTAAAACTTCTGATGACCCCTTGGTCCATAGGCTGGATAGCACCTTGTAGAATTCTGTGGTAAAAATTCAATCCTGATGTTTGTAAGTTTTTTTTCAGGATTTATAATTTATCACTAACTCTCTCTCTCTCTTTTGGTTGACTTCGGGATGCTAAAGGAATTCGTTCGAAAAAGGATTAGCTGAGCTGGAGAGGTTGAAGTCAATAGAAATTTTATGAATCACAAAAATATTGCTCGCTATAACCGGGGTTTGCTCGTTAAAAGCGAGTTATGCTCCCATAGACTTAACATTGTACCAACCATTTCCGATTTCTTCGTTAAATCCGGGTGTTCGTTAAATCAGGGCTCGTTATAAGCTAGTTGTACTGTATTTATTGTCCCTCGCTATTTGACCTGGACGTAAATTGATTAAACGCATGTTATGCGAACAGGCGAAATCTGATGGTCTTAATATTGAAAAAACATGAAACCTTTACGTATTGAAGCGTATCGCATAGAGATCTCATGAGAGGCAGACACTGTTCCTTCATGGAGCAGTCACGTGGCTACACTAGTCCACATGTTGGTCACAGTTTCAGAAGCTCCCCACTATTTCAATGCTCAGTCTGCTTATGTATAGCGTCTATGCAGCCAACCGATAAGTGTCGCCCGGTTGGTTAGAGCAGGAAATCTTCTGCTCCGACTGACTTAATCAGGAAATTCTTGTCAAGAAACGGGTTAATCGTCCCTCGTCTTCCTACGGAACTGGCGCTCACACAGGATATATATTTGAAAGAGGCTGAGATAGTCAATGGAATGCGATGTAGTACTTTCCTCCTCAAGCTCCACAATTCATACCGTGATTTAACAGTACTTCATATTGTGCCATCGTGAGAGACTCCGTTGTGCTTGATCTTTAAGAAGGGTCACTTGCAGAACAGGCCCCCTCCACCGGAATGCCGATTCTATTCTGATTTTTTATTGTTTGGCGTAAGATGCTGTATTTCCACCACGTGCCTTACAACGACTTGAGAAGAACTGGCGGTGTTCGTCCAAATGATCTATGATTGGTTTTTGACCGGGTATTTTTAGACTGCGGAGAGACGTTGGAAACGACGGTTAGACAGATAGAGCTAGAAGCAGCGGGTGAGGCTGCTTCCCTATGCTGGACTGAGATACATACTTTTATGTATTGGTATAATGAAGTTAATATGATGTAAATACTGTTCATGTATTCTTAATGTTCTTGGAATAATAAGAACTTAAATATATTAGCTGTTGGTTGTCTTCTCCTATTATACGATTCGTACTGTTTTAATATTACCGTTTGGGGGCGACGATACCACAATATCTATACCCACCCATGATGGGTCGGTTTTGATCTTTAAAGCAGCTTTGTGCATGTGTAATTTTCCTACAGACTTAATTAAGTGATGATGCATAACGTGGAAACATTCGTTCTAGAATTTGTAACAGACCACAATTCTTACTATTTGTGTCTGAGGACGTTTTAGGTCGATTGGTTATTTTAGGGTTTTATGGCGCAAGAGACATTTTTGGCCACGCTGAGCCAGACACAAGACAGACAACATTGTATCCAACCATTGTTAACATAGCGAGAATGGTTTACACGGCATCGATGTAACTTGGCAGGCAATGAGAGAGGACAATGATGCTCATGCGTGTGAACCAATTGGTTGGTTGGTGGTGGATTTTGTAGTTGTCTTCTGCTAGTCACTACCAAACTCTCGTAGCACTGACGGTTATGTTGGTATTCCACTCTTTATATCATTAGCGCCGTTTGTGCTCTATGCTACGAGTCTCACCTTTTTCGCATTTCATTTTTCGCTCTCACGTGCAAAAACAAGACGTTCGTGTTCCTGTTCCGTTTGAAGAAAGAATGCAACCACTTTTTTTTTGTTCATTAAAACTTTGTAAATTCATTCCTTCAGAGATATTAAAGAAAATTCCGGTACAGCTTCAGTCTACGTTTATAGCGGTGGCAACGGCCTTGACGCTTTTTTTTTTTTGGCGCACTTTTAAAGTCGCCAAGGAAGTAATTATTTCAAATAAACCAATGAAATCAAACGACAGTTTAACGGATTATGAAAGAACTTTTTAGGATATTTAAAATTAAAATTTAAACTTTCCGTTGCCATAAAAACTGTAGTACAGATGGGTTGCCTTAACTTGCCATAACTCGCTACTAGAAGTGCGCCAAAAGAAGCGCCAAGGCCACCGCTATAAACGTAGACTGAAGCTGTACCTAAAATTGTGTTACTGCCCCTTGAAAAGATGTCCGGGAATCTGTTGAAAGCTGTCCGTGCTATGGAAGACTGAACTTTTAAAGGCTTCAGTCAACAAAGATCGGCGACTGACATTGAGAGAATTTGATGATGTGGAAGATCCAACGACAACAGCACGTAACTTTGAACCACGGGCAAACACTCTCCAAACTTCCACACCCTGCAAACGTGAGGCCATGACAGATTTAACGTGCAACAGTTTGCTATCGAATTCAGAGAGGAAAGGACGTATAACTTACGGAGTATCACTTGTAGCTTACAACTACATGGAATGTGAGAAGAGAATAAGTTGCTCTACCTAAGAAGAGGATGTAAAATTTTCAATGTTTTAAATAGTCTGAGCCTTATAAATCAGTGAAAGAAATTGTTTTTAAATTTTGGTGAAGAGTTAAAACACACGCAGCCACCTGGAGGCAGCTCAGGTTGTCACCCTTCCAAGTATGTACTCGTGACTGAGAGTGCTTAACTTTTGTTATACTGTCGGAAGCCACTCCTTTGCGCATGGAACTGCCGTTTGTGTTAAGGGATCGGGCACTTAAACAATACAAAGTACAGTATAGTATGAACATACAACAGCATACAGTACAGTACGGAAAGGACAACATACTGTACAGTCCTATTTATATTATTTCCTATCCATCTGGTACCTCTCCTACCTGCCATATTTAAAAGCAATTTCTCGTAATTTCTATAACTCTACTATTATAAAAGGTAGTGTTTCTCTGTGCGCAGTGTCCTGACGAATCTGTGGCACTTACAATAATGAAATTTGGCACACGAGTAGTCCTAATGTTTTGCAATTTTTGTGTCCAACCTGAATTTTAAAATCCAATTTAGAACATTTTTGAAAAATTAATTTATTGGTATTTTTTATTTTATTATTTTTTTTTCCGGAATGTGACGTTACCCCTAACTCTAATGAAGAAGCGAGCGGATTTTGCGATTTTCGACCGCTGACGTCACAAGCGTTTTTAGTCCGATGCCTTTGGAACCATGGCATTTTTTCCGATTCTAGCGTGTTTTGATTTACGTTGTTGATAATAGCCACTTCGAGGCCATCACGGCGTTGCCCGTGGAGATCGTTTGCGAAGTAAACCAAGTGGGAATTCGCAGCAATCACCGGGGGTTAGCGAGCAGTGGTCACACCTCACCCCACGAAAAGAGCTGTCACGGGCAACGCCGTGCTGGCCATATATATATATATATATATAATACTGAACTCACACAAATAAATAAGAGAAGTATAGCTTATGACATCATCTTCTGAGATTCAGAGACAAGATGAGTTTGTATTTTGAATTCCAAGTTATGTTGTGTTGTGATGGCAGCACCTGCTCAAACAAACGATTTCAGTGTGTCGGCGCATTACCTCTTGGAAGATTATTCAAAGAGTATGCAACAGCGTGTCACTCGAACTAAGCAGGTGTATCAATAGAACATTTTTGCGCTTCCATATTCCTTTAGGCGAGAAATTCGTGTAATATGTATTGCTGTTCCATTCATTTTATTCTGAAATATCAGATTCTCGTTTGAAAATAATGCGCAGTTTTTTCTTTGATTCACATGGAAACATTTCGGAGGAAATGTTAAATTCCGCAGTTCTATGCTCATATAAGGTAACCGCTCTCTCTCGCAAAATAACTGGCGTGTGCCATTTTTTGAATTTGAGACCTCGGCTGATCAATCTTAACCAATGATCGGGCTTATCTTCACAGAGCCACGCCTTTTTATATCACGTGATTTTTTTTAAACTAAAGCTCCAAAGTGTAACAAAGTTCCTATCCAAACAAAATCCTACGTAATAATTAAAAGCGCGGGAACCCATTTGGAAGAGCAATGCATTAACTACCGGAGTGTCAAGTGTTCGATACTCGATTCAGCCAAAAACCGTCGTCTACATGGTGGCTGGTGCACCTTAAATCTGTTGTAGCCTCAAATGTCTCCTCACGTTGGAGTGATGTGGAAGCTTGGAGAGTGGGGTGCCAGCTCAGGTGTTGACCTCGACATCTTACTGTGGTTCAAAATTACAGCGTGCTTACCTCATATCTTTCCTTTAGAGATTGATCAACAATAGCCCGTTGAAGCTCCAGTGCGACGTTCATTAACTACCTCCCTCCTCCTATGTAATAATTGAAAATTAAGAGGTATTGTCTCGGTTGTTCTTTCCCTTGGGAATTGTTCCCTAACCGTCGCCAATAGTCCATTGTGTTGGTCCAGTGTTAACTACCTATATACCAGGAAAATATAATTTCAAATTATGATAAATTGCGAGTGTAGCTGTGAATATAATTTTTAATTTCACCAAAGTATACAGAAAGCCGTGTGTGTAATTTTAAATTTTGAAAAATTTGTTTGGAAATAAAACAGTTGAACTTAAACTGTAAAGTTATTTTTATTAAAACGAACAAAAAAACTAAATTTCATACAAACACACTAGATTGGTACATGTGTTATTGGTCATTGATATCAATAAAAACAATAAAATTAAAAATAATCACTACTGAGAAGGAAAATAAGTCAGGTATACTACCAAATGCGTCTATATTAGGCTCTATTATCGTCAGCCGCATTCTTCAATCTCCACGGCCAACTATTCGCAGTCGTTTCCTCTTTTCACTTAAAAGACATGTTCAACAAGACAGGGTGTCGGAAATGCAATAATAACTTCTAGTTGGAGAACGGAGCACAAATACATACACTCTATAACAAAAAATAACGACGCACCAAAAAGGAATTGTCCGATTGCTTACTTTTCGGAGTTGTCCGAAAAGTGAGTCCGGGGTGTCGCAAAAGGAACGGTAACTCAGCCGGTCGTGGAATGTCGTCTACGTACCGCTGTGCTGTAAGTGTGCCAGAAAAGACTATCAAAGGAATCCAGACCATAACGCCCTGATGTGAGCATGTGTGGCGTGCGATAGTAAGGGCAGGATCCCCACGCTGCCCTGGACGTCTCTAGACTCGTCTGCGGTTGTCGTCAGGACACAGAAGGAAATGGGACTCGTCACTAAAGACTAAACGTCCCCAGTCAGCGCCGTTCCAAATAGATCAAGCCCGACACAACTCCTGGACAACTCCATCTTGGTACGTCGATTTTTTGTTATAGAGTGTATATTAGGGTGGGCCGAAAAGGGGGAGGGTTTGCAATCATATTCTAATAGTGCGGAAAAGTTGGTTCATGCAGCAAAACTAATGTGTTTAAAATTTCATCCCGATTTATTGATATCTGCCTTCCCGAAGGGTTCAAAATTCGGACATTTTTTATAAAAAAATAGAACTGTTTACAATTACGTTCAATAGTGCGCAAAAGTAAGCTAATGCATTCAATATTAACGGTAAACAAAATGTTTAGATCGGTACATATCTTCTGCCTCCCCAATGGGGGCTGTAACGTTGTGGGTATAGTTTACGTGGCGAGTGGCTTGAAGATAATTACAGCACATTTAAATAATTATAGAAGAATACATATAAGTTAAAACTATTTCGAGGCTAATAGATATTGTACAAATTAGGGTTTCAGTCCCGCGGTTTCAACAGGAGCAGAGTCGTTCCGCGTCCACTCACGTTCTTTCGTTCCACGACTCTCCTTTTCCTCGAGAGAAGACCCCACGCGTTCTTCCGAAGCCGCTATCGCCCAAAGAGAAGGGGATACCCCCATTCGGTCATAAATTCATGGACCAACATGAAAGCTGTGGTCAGAGGGACCCCTACGGTAACGCTACAGGGCCAAATAGCAGAAAAAACTTATCACCAGTTTTTACCGTTTATGTTGAATGTATTAGCTTACTTTTGCAGGCAAAAGATATCAATAAATCGGGATGAAATTTTTTACATTTATTTTTACCGCAAGAACCAGCTTTTCCGCACTCTTAGAATGTGACAGCAAAAAAATAACCTTTTTTCGACCCACCCTAGTGTATATGCTAGCACTTGCTTGTTAGGACCTGCCACCTTGTTTTTAAAGCAATCAGTAGTAACTTGCATTTCACAGTGTAAAATTCTCTCGACGATGCATCACTGTAATGAGTGCGTGTGGTTAAGAGGTCATGTGTTTGCTGAAGTCTCTTTCCAAGTGGTTTCGACGATATATCCAAGACCTGGGCAGTTTTGTTCATGGCGCGATACCTCGTCATCAAAAAAATGCGGTGGTTTTTTTACGACATTTTCTATCAACGAAATATCTTGTCCATCAAGAACTTGTCAGTTTTGTTTTAAGACACCTTTTCATGGCATCCACCAGAAAAAGTTAAGACTTTTGCAGTTGGCAAGTTTTTTTTAGCATGCACCAAGCGCACACATTTGGAACCATGGTTCTAACTGTTTCTGTGTTCATGGTTCTGCGTTTCTTCTCCAGAACTTTACGTTGCTTCCTTGCTGTTTTTCAAGAACCAGATCTAGATTCTAAAGTGAGAAGTCAAAACTGTTGCGGATTGTCTTAATTCGAATTTATGTCGACTTCCTTTCGCTAGGTAGGTATTTTAATTAACGTCGTACTGGAGCAATACAACGGGCTATTGACGAGGGTCCGGGATCAATCCCTCAAGCAAAAAATCCGAGGACAACACGCCTTTTTGAATAGTCAGATGACGCAGTCAGTTCATGAGATCTGTTAATCCTCTCTCCCAACTTCCACACCACGCCAACGTGAGGACATTTGAGACCACGGCAGATTTAATGTTTTCTTAACCAAAATTACATGTCAAGACAGAATCTTTTTACATGACTTCAGGGCTTATATAGACGCTTTATCATTGTTATTTTTGTATAATAACCATTATTATATTCTAGTAAAGAATTATGTCAAATCACATTTATACATTCCAAGATAGAATCTTTAAACCTCATAGTTTGGCATTTCACAACTGGGGCGAGATTTTAACTTTGTATCATATCGTACACTTTGAATACACTCGTATCGTAAGTTCTCTATTTTGATCTGTAATTTGAAAAACGTCGAACCAAACACGTAATTGTAAGGAATCGTGGTTTTTAAATGTAATATTAATTTATTTGAAGGAGGTTCGGCTTGTTTACCACCTTGAGACAATTTACCTATATTTTAAAGATCGAAGCTACATTTAAAACAAAAGGAGATCTGTTTTTTCTTTCTGATAAGAATATTTTTGAAGTGGCTATGCCATTTGTCCAAACCTTTCAAATGAATGATGGGACATTTTGGTAAAAAAAATGGATATAAATATTTTCCCGTTAAAATAAGGTGAAAATGTTAAAAATATAACACAATTTTTTGAACGACCAATTTATCAAAAAGAATATATTTGGCTTTAATAAGGTCTGGAGGGTCTTTAGCCCTCACCGAAGATGTACCCATATTCCATAACATACGAAAGCGCGTTTAATGTTAAAGAAATACAACAGAACACATTACAGGTTTACTTAAAGGAATAAATGTTCCATTCCGGAATGAAAATATTTGTCCTAATAAAGATAATATCTGTGGTTGGTTATTACATGAAATTTTAATTTTGTAAGAATTGTTAAGTCATTCAACCAAAGAATTAAAGAGCAAATACAACATTACACGCCAACATAGAATCTTTATTCTATAGTATTTTTCCCGTAACATTCGAAGGCGCGATTTATACTTAAGAAATAGAATAGAACATTAGAGAGATTGACTTATAGGAATAAGGGTATAATGTTCCGTTCCAAGAACATTCTAGAATGAAAATATTTGTTATCGATAGACCCTGAGGAAATATTTACTGCAAGAAATGGTATGCTAAAAAATTAAATGGTATTTTCGCTTAAGGCCCAGTACACACAACCGGTTTTTCAACGTGCGGCGCCGCTGCGGCAACGCAAGTGCGGTCTGAGATACATTGGATCCAATGGAGTAGTGCACACATTCCTCCGGCGACGCACGTCCAACTTGCGTGCAATTTGTACCCCAGTTCCCCACGACGCCGCAAATCGCCGCACACGCTTTTACGGTCTGAAGTACCTTGTTTTCATAAATAAATGGAATATAAATAATAATTAATAAATGGTTGTATCCAATTACGTCTATTTTGTTTCAAAATATACTTTATTTACACCAAGTTTGCGAAATAAACGCGTTTTCTTCGATAGAATATTTGTCGCAAATGGCGCGAAATGAGTACTTGCGTCATTTCACGGTTATGTGTGCATAGTTGGGCTTCGGTGCCGCACGTTGGAAAACCGGATGTGTGCACCGGCCTAAATCGTATGGTGACTTTAATTCGTAATTTTCGCTTCAAATGGTATGGTATATTTAATTAACGTCACACTGGAGCAACACAACGGGTTTGTTAGTAATTCAAAGAATTGAAGAACATATACAAAATTACAAGCCGACATAGAATCTTTATTCTGTAGCATTTTCCCCGCAACATTCGAATGCGCTTGTATACGAAAGGGTAAAACCGAGCATCGGCGTAAAAAAAGAGTGGGATGAAAAAGTAGCAGAATGTTCTAGAATAAAAAAAATAGCTCTCGAATCCCGAGCACTTTTGATTCCGTGCACTTGACAAAACTGTTAACGGGCTTTTACATTAATCCACTTGAGCCCCGGCATTAAAAAGTTCCTCCACGATTCCATTCGCGCTTGTTCGGGTGGATGAAAGAGAGACATTCTTTCTGTGACGTCACGCGCGATGCCCGGATGTGGTCGCTGAGGTCGAGTGGACAAAGAAGGTGACTGTGGGGTGACGTCACCGTCAGAGCATGCGCCCACCGTGACACAAGTGGATTTATCGTTTTCTCTTTTCGCTTTAAATTCTTTTTCCAGGAGTTCACGGACGGAGGCCGAAAATGGAAGTGAAACGCGCTCTCTTTCTGTCCTTACATTTTCGGAGGAGTTGAGTTGCGATGTGCCTTCCGTCGTGACTCGTGAGTTGAAAAAGATAACGACGACGGAGATATGAATTTAATGGTAGGAATGATATGGGGGAGCGTGTTCTGCATAAACGCTCTCATTTATTCCAACAGATCGGGATGGGTGAAAATTCGAGATGAATGCAAAAGAACTGCTTTGCTTCTTTTAAGAGTTCTATTCGAATATATTTGCACCAAAGTGACGCAATGTTTTTCCTTAATAACCTTTTTAAAAGATCAATTAATACTTTTCCACAGCTCACTCTCCTTTAAAAAATTCTATATTTTACTCACACTAGAAATCGTTGCACAAATGAAAAAAGACGCAGAATATAAAATGCGTTCTATCATGGAATTCCCTACCTTATTTCTAACTTTAAAAATAATTTTAAAGTATTCTGATGTTCTTTCACACTTGAAGTCAATTGCAGGAAAGACATTTCTACTTTTAGGTTGTCTGAAACTAAGCATAAGTTCTTAATTTTTAACAATGTTACGCTACTCTGATGTCCATATCCACTCCTTATCGGGTCATAATTATATGAGGGTATTTGATTTCAAAAGTGCTTGTGTACTTGATTCTTAAAAGTATTCGGTGTACTCGATTCTCTCTTGTATTCGAATACGGCATTATTCATCGAAAGTACTTATCCTAAGTATTCGAATACCAAACTATTTGTCGGAAGTACTCGAATTATCAAGTATTTATTCTGAGCATTCGAATACTCAAGTATTTATTCTGAGTATTCGAATGCTTAAGTATTTATCCTAAATATTCATCGAGAGTATTCAAATATCAAAGTGTTTATCCTAAGTATTCGAGCCGACCAACCGGTATAGTGGTTAAGGTGTTAGCCTCTAGATCGGAAGGTTCCTGGTTAGAATCCGGGTCCGGGCATGGATGTTTGTAAACGTATGGTGTAGAGGCGGCTGGTGCACCTTAAATCTGTCGTGGCCGAAAGTCCTCACGTTGGGTTGGTGTGGAAGTTTGGAGAATGGGGTGCCAGCTCAGGTGTTGCTTCGTCATCTGACCGTGGTCGTCCTCGGATCTTTCCCTTAAGGGACTGATCCCGGACCGTCGTCAATAGCCCGTTGTGTTGCTCTAGTACGACGTTAACTAAAAATTACCAATTACCTAAGTATTCGAATACCAAAGTAGTAGCGATGCATTGTATGCGTATTCATGTTTGTTGTGTTTAAAAAATTGCCGTTTGCATAGAGAATTTGTTACAATACTACTATCCACTGGTTTTCCCTTGCAGTGGGTTCGAACTTTGATCAACCATGTCACAAATGCATTACACTAACCATAATATGTTGGGGAAAACAAAACAGAATATTATTTTTATGTAATAGCTTTATATAGCAGTTGACTGACCCTTTGAATCGATTAATCGTTTTATGTACATTCGAATACTATCTGTCTTATTCGATTCGTAAAAATGCTCAAATACCAAGTATTCGACTCTTAAAAGTATTCGAATTCCATGCATTCTATTCTTAAAAATACTCGAATACCAAGAACTCGATTCTTAAAAGTACTCGATTCTGCCCATCTCTAGACATTACTTTAAACGATTAACGAAGTGACCAGTTGCCCTTTTTTCGATCCAGAGAAGGTCTTTGTCCACTTTGGGAGGATGGAGCGAAAGAGGGAATTGAGATCATTGCCTTTTTCAGGTAACCTTGACATCTCTGCGCTCAGATCCGGAAGGTGTCTGCCTCCTCTTGTAGGGAGAGATTCTCTCGCCAACTGGGTCAGTGTTATCGTGGTCAGTGCGGACATTAGTGAGCAATAAATCAAGACTTGACTGTAATCTTTTATTCTCTTCAGCTCGTCTCGTGTTAGAGAATTTTGAACGATACAGGTGTACAAGTAAATATTCAGAAAATAATGTCGAAGGAGACCCTATCTTCTACCCCCAGGTTTCCCATTCCAATCGAAAGACCGAGATGTTAACCTTCTAAGTGTTTTCGACGAGATATCTCGTCCATCAAGATCTGACTAATTTTGATTACAACGAGATATCTCGTCATCGAGAATAAATAATCCTTTCTCCCTCCATATAAAATCCCCCTCTATAATAAAAAAAATCGATGCACCATGAAGGTGTTCTCCAGGAGTTGTGCCAGGCTCGCTCCACTTGGAACGGCGCTGATTGGGTACGTATAGCCTTTAGTGACGAATCCCGTTTCCAACTGCGTCCTGAAGACAACCGCAGACGTATCTGAAGACGTCCAGGGCAGCGTGGGGATCCTGCCCTAACTATCGCACGTTACACATGCCCATATCAGGGCGTTAGGGTCTGGGGTGCCATCGATTTTTATAGCACATTGGTAGTAATTTCTGGCACACTTACAGCACAGCGGTACGTAGACGACATTTCTTTTGCGACACCCCAGGCTTACTTTTCAGCAAGGTACTGCCCGGCCGCACACAGCACGTGTTGCTATGAATTATCTTCAAACTTTCCCAACACTTCCTTGGCCAGCTAGGTCTCCTGATCTCTCTCCCATAGAGCACATTTGGGACGTTTTGGGTGTTGAACGATACTTCACTCTCCAAGTATTTCGACGATATATTTCGATCAAGATCTTGTCAATTCTGCGAAGGGCGAGATATCTCGTCGAGACGAAACTACCCTATAACATTCAGGGGGGATGAATATCCGAGTAATTGGTAATTAATTTAATTAACTTCGTACTAGATAACAACTAGATAACTTCGTACAAACATCCTTGCCCGGACCTGGTTCGAATCCGGGTCCGGGCATGGATGTTTGTAAGCGCATGGTGTAGAGGCGGCTGGTGCACCTTAAATCTGTCGTGGCCGAAAGTCTTCACGTTGGGTTAGCGTGGAAGTTTGGAGAGTGGGGTGCCAGCTCAGGTGTTGCTTCGTCATCTGACCGTGGTTTAAAATTACGAGGTGTTGTCCTCGGATCTTTCCCTTAAGGGACTGATCCCGGACCGTCGTCAATAGCCCGTAGTGTTGCTCTAGTACGACGTTAACTAAAAATTACCATTACCATTACCAATAACCATCGATCCATTTGGGGTAAAAATTCAATTTCGGGAATGGTTTCGAAATTGATACGGTTAAAATCAATTAGGATACGGTTAAGGGATTTAGTACTTAAACTTTTACAGCAATTTTATCAGTCAGTAGTTAGCAATGAAATGTTCATTTGAGACATGCTGAGTAAATATTCAATTTCAAAGGTGCCTCTGATAATGACACGTTTCGAAGAAAGGACAACAAAATGTATGTAGTCTTTTTGTTGGATTTGTCACAAATGCCAGTTAGTTATAAGTTTAAAACTGTCTTCCTATAAAATAAATCCTTGACTCCTTTGAAATGAGATAGGTGACAAGGAGAAATAAATGTCATATTTATATTCAGCTGTCTGAAATTTATTTGAAATGCACCGTTACACTGCACACACAGGCTAATATGTTGCAACCAATATAGAATATTCGGAAGGCTTCTGGTAAAATGAATCTTGCGAGAACTGAATGTTCTACTTCGAATAACGATTGCTTCCTCGTTTTTTTTTTTTTTTTTTATAATTCGCTATTCGTTAAAATGTAGTTATTACCTGCAAAACAATCATTTTCAAAATTCACAGCTCAAAGTGGTAGAAACGTGTGTAAGTGTATAATTGTAGTGGAATTGCGGAATTTGTAAATTTAATCGAAAAAATTGCAGAAGTCGATGAATTTGTCAGTGACAATGAATTTAGAACAACGAAGATCATCAAGAAATGTTTCATCGGAGATATGTGCAGCCATACCAATAAGTTCGTTCGAACAGCGCCATCTATTGTCCTATTACCGAACTGTTTAATATTTGTTGACATTTCAAGCAGGTCTTTGATGTAAGAGCCTCGTTTCTAAATAAGCTGTTGTGTTGGAACCGCTATGCCCTCAAAAAAAAAAAGAAGATGGATAAATATTAAAATATTATTTATGAGTTTTCCAATAAGTTCGTTATTTTTAACAAAAGAACGAAACAGGCAACTGCTTCGGTTTGACTCAAAATTTAGTCGTCTGTCTTTTTAACTGGGGTAAACCGAACTGCGTTGACAGAAAAACTTCTCGTTGTGGCTGTCTCGATTTCAAAATTACGTGTTACAACGCGATTTTTCAATTTTCTGCCACAAAACACTAAACGGCAACTCGATTTCATGATCGCTACTCAGATAAACGTGGAACGTGAAAACATTTATATCGCACTAACTACTGCGCAGTACGGCGTTGCCCGTGACAGTTCTTTTCGTGGGGTCAGGTGTGACCACTGCTCGCTAACCCCCGGTGATTTCTAATTATTCCCAATTGATTTGCTTCGTAAATTATACGAAAATTCGTAGCCTATTGGATAACAGCCATCACGACGTTGCCCGTGGTGGCCTCGTCATTGTTAAATGTGGCCAAATTCGAATTGCGAAGAGATCCAACCGGCTTGACGTCACAATCTCTTGCGAAAATATAAATATTTAATATTAAAATTATTTCTCAAAAGAAAATCAAATATTTTGGAATCTATCAGGTGTAAAATTTTCCTCAGATTTCAAATTCGTTGAAATTTTTAATCTATCTTAAAAGATCCAGATTTTACAAAAAAAAAAAGAAGTAAACAATGCTAGTCAAAATTTTTTTTATTTGTTTTGCTTTCCTGCACTGGAATTGTATGAGCGCAGGAGATGGATTTCTCGAACTGGAAGGTTTTTCGTGACGTCACAATCTCTTGCAAAAATATAAAAGATATTCAATTTTAAAAAAATATTTATTTGAAGAAAGTCATATTTTCATGTATTGATCTATTGTGAAATTTTCCACAGATTTCAAATCAGTTCAAATTTTTACTGTATCTTTAACGATCTAGGAGATAGAAAAAAAAAACTACACAACTAAAGTTAAAATTTTATTTGTTTTGTCGTCCACTGAAAAACCATTCCTCCGCAAAATGGAATGGAAAACATAAACTAGAATCTATCATGTCTTTATAGTGTTGCCATTTCAAATAAAAAAATGATAATTAAATTTACATTAAATTTATTTAAAATGTTCTAGATTGAATTTTTAAATTCGGGGGTGACAGAAAAATCGCAAAAAATTCGTATTACCTGTGTGAAAAATCCCATTATTGTAAGTGCCATAGATTCGTCAGGACAGTCCGTCCAGGCAGACCCGCAGACACTTCCTTTTATAATAGTAGAGATAAATGCATAGTAAAATTATTTTTTTCAATTTCCAAATTTAAAGGGCCACTGAGGCTCGGTTGGACTAGTACCGGATTAGCAAACGGAGGGTTGCGTTTTCGAAATTCGATCTTTTCAAAGACCGTCGTGTACACGGGGTTGGTGCTAATTAATTTTGTAGTGGCCTCAAATATAATCACGTTCGAGTGGCGCGAAAGTTTGAAGAGTGGAGTGGCAGTTCAGGCGATGTCACATTCTTTTCATTCGGGATTCATCCTGGACCATTGCCAATAGCCCTTTGTGTTGCCATAGTGAGACGTTAATTCAACTTCCGAACAATCCGAATTGAATGTTTACTTAGATCATTAATTTTCTAGAAATTAACTTAAAATTGAATTTTCTGAATTTGTTTAAGTTCCAAGAAAGGTTGGGCCGATGTAACCCCAACCTTTACGAGGGTTATTATTGGATCTTCCCTTTTGGGATTGATCCCGCACCGTCGCCAATTTTGCTCCAATGATACATTAATTCAACTGCCTACCTACTTGAGTTAACTAGCTAGCAAGAAAAGTTTTATCCTTCTCTATTTAGGATTTTCACCAAATACGTTTTCATAAATTACAATTCCAAACGATACGTAAACTTGAGTGAAGCGTATCTGCTGTATTTACGTTCATTATCAGTACCTCTTCTGGACTTGTGTGCCCTTGAACAATGAAGAAATCTAGGGTTCATTCATCGACAAGATGTGTGCGTAGTGGGAAGAATAAATACTGATTATAATTCTCCGGGATTCTAATGTAACTACACTGTTTTGAACGCAAGCAAAGAGCTAATGGAATTTATTTTGCAATTTAAGATTCAATGATCTGCCTTTTGGAATTAAAAAAATTATTTGAGACTATCCGTGAAATGAATAGCCTTACTGTACGGTAGAATTATGTGTTCTACTTTGAGAAGCATTTTCGGTCAATTTATATATTGAATTTCTGAGGCGGTAATTGGTAATTTTTTAATTAACGTCCTACTAGAACAACACAACGGGCTATTCTCGTTGGTCCGGGATCAATTTTCTAAGGAAAGGATCCGAGGACAACGCCAGGTCATTTTGAACCACGGTCAGATGACGAGGCAACACCCCCGAGCTGGCACCACACTCTCCAAACTTCCACACCAACCCAACGTGAGGGCTTTCGTCCACGACAGATTTAAGGTACACCAGCCGTCTCTACACCATACACTTACAAACATCCATGCACTGACCCGGATTCGAACCAAGAACCTTCCGTGTTTCAGAGGCGGAGTGTGTTTCCTATAGTTCGGCTGATATGTGAAATGATTGTGCCTTTAATGATGGAAGCATAAAACTTTGGGCACATATATGAAGATTCAATTTTGGATATGAGGCCATCTCAGATTTCGCCTATAGCACTAATGGCGTACATTCAAAATGGCGGCTTCGGAACATTTTGTGTGCTTCTTTTAAATGTTATTTGATGATGTTAAATGACAGCTATTAAAGTAATGGCGAGTAATTGTTGTTTTGTGCATGTACTTAGCTATTTTTAATAATATATACCTTATTTTATGTATATATTCTATTTATAACAAAATGGCGGACATTCAAAATAGTGGCCTCTGAGTATATTTTATGTGCTCATTTTTTACTGTCATATGGTGATGTTAATAGCGTATCATATGTGATTTTGCATGAATTGATGCTATAAACATGCGTGCATGTCATAATTAGATTTTCATATTAAGTATTAAGAAAATTAATTAATATTTTCATATTAATTTTTAATTATTTTCATATTATTTTTTTCACAGGTGACACGATAAGAAAGAAAATAAGATAAAAATACGGATGCAGTGCACATATAAGCTGATTAATCCATTCAATACTGATACATCTGAACAATTCAAAGAAGCAGAATAGAACAAGTGTTTTATCTGTCAAGAAGACAGGTCTGAAGTTCTTCGGTGTCCAGTAGACAGTAAGTAATAGCAGTAAGCGTGAAGAAAAGGGAACTGGTTTTAAGACGATTTCTGATTTACTTGCGGGGTTTAGTATTCCAGATTGTTTACCAAGGACAATAAATCTGGAACGTCTCGATGATGCAGGAAGTGGTCGAGGCAACATTGGTACAACATAAAGCTCAGTTTCACGAATCACGTAGATTAGATCGTTGGGCTCGCATCGGAAGGGTTGTGGGTTCTGTCCTCGGCGGAGCCTGCAATTCTGATGATCGCGAGATCGGCGCTTCGATCTGGCTAAAGACCGTCGTGTTCGCTAATGGTGGCTGGGGCACGTTAAATAGGTCGTGGTCACAAAGTCCCCCATGTTCTCATACCAAATCAATACCTCTGGGGGTACCTGATCAGGGGGTTATCGGCCTCTGATTGGGATCTAAATTACGATATGTGTGAGTGAATGAATGTGTGAAAGGGACCTTCCTATAAAACGGATGTGCCATATATGAAGAAGTCCAACCCTCCGGGGCAATGGCACCCCCAATTGGGCCATATATGACCCGCACGACAACAACAACAGCAGTTCAATAAGACAAAACTTCAAAGAGCTCAGAAATGGAAGATAGAACCTGCGGATAATCCAAATAGTTCTACGAAATTCACCACCAGAATGTTTTGGTAAATAGTTCAGTGATTTCAAAAGCAATGTTTTGTGTGTGACCAGCCTGCTCAAGCTGGAAGTTCATCATGTACTGCATCTACATTCGGCCTGGATGTGTTCCTCACTGTGTCATTAAACTTGAGGACAGGCCTTCGCATGCGAAACTGAGTGTCGGTGATCTTATTGCATTAAATGCCTTGCATTATTTTCGATGCCTCGTATCATTATATAACAAAGCAAGAAACAAAAGAACATACAAGAAACTGAAATAGAACAAACTAACCATATTATTGCATTTGCCGAACTTCTATCATACATCGAAGATGCTCGTTGTGACAATGAAATCGCACTCATATTTAAACTTGTTGATCTATGCAAACTGTACAGCATGAGGATGAAACAACAAGGTAGTGATCTTTCAGGGCACATACACTCCACAAAACTAAAAAACAGAGTACTTGCATATTTTCCTGACATGGAAGCACAAAAGCAAGGTCGAGATATGATGTTATTATTTAATAATGATGTTGGATTAGCTCTGAAGAAAGCTTGTGAATACGATGCAGATACTATAGTGACGCTATTCATCTTGCCAAAGCAGCAAATATAGTTAGTAGAGACATTTTTAAAATAAAAAACCTCTTCAATGGATTTGGAGAAACCTGTCAGGAAGATTCCGTACCAGCATCTCTGTTAGTTGTAAAGCACAGTCAAGTTTTTTAACCCCAACCTATCCTTACTGTTACGCAGTTTCTAATGTATAACAGTTTGGTGAGACGTTGTGAGTGTCATTCTGGAACAAGCACAATCGAGAACAAG
Organism: Metellina segmentata; assembly: GCA_947359465.1. NCBI lineage: Eukaryota > Metazoa > Arthropoda > Arachnida > Araneae > Tetragnathidae > Metellina > Metellina segmentata. The sequence continues at coordinate 15,150,333 of OX375877.1, forward strand.
AAACACATTTCCCTATATACTTAGGTATTTTAATTCATAAAAAGAACTCACAAGCTTGAACTAGTTGAAGATCTTCACGAGCTCAGATTTAGCATATCATGAGACCGAGTTCTAGACCTTTCATCAGAACTTGGAAATGAAATATGTCTTCTGTATCACATGGAAAATTCTGTCGTTCCTCTTCAATTAAAAAGAGGGCTTTTCACAACTAGTACGGTTGATAATATTGACCACAATTCAAGTTCTAATACAGCTCAGGATTCTTTCCATGGTACAGGAATATCCCTATTTCAACATCCAGATGGTAATTTTAGAGGAACCTATCGAAATAAAACTTCAAGTACTTTTGAAGAGAAAGCAACTAAACATCTTCCTGAAAGCTACACAAGTGTTACCCCTATGCCTGCAATAAGAAGTGACTGTTCTTTGCCAACAGTACAAGAAATCTTCGTTGACTACCAAGTTTAATACAATAACATCACCGGCACTCAGTTTTGCAAGCAAAGGCCGGTCCTTCAGTTTAAGGGCACAGTGAGAAACATGTGCAGGCCGAATGAACAATAGATGCAGTGCATAATGAACTTCCAGCTTGAGCAGGCAGGTCACAAAAAAAACTGCCTTTGAATTCACTGAACTATTTACCACAACATTTGAATTTCGTAGAACTATTTGCATTATGTGCAGGTTCTATTTTCCATTTCTGAGCTCTTTGAAGTTTTGTTTTATTGAATTGCAATCTACATGATTCGTGAAACTAAGCTTTATGTTGTATCAATGTTGCCTCGACCACTTCCTGCATCATCGAGACTTTCCAGATTTATTGTCCTTGGTAAACAACCTGGAATACTAAACCCCACAAGTAAATCAGAAATCGTCTTATAACCAGTTCCCTTTTCTTCACGCTTACTACCATTACTTACTGTCTAATTGACACCGAAGAACTTCAGACCTGTCTTCTTGACAGATAAAACACTTGTTCTATTCTGCTTCTTTGAATTGTTCAGATGTATCAGTATTGAATGGATTAATCAGCTTATATGTGCACTGCATCCGTATTTTTATCTTATTTTCTTTCTTATCGTGTCACCTGTGAAAAAAATAATACGAAAATAATTAAAAATTATTATGAAAATATTAATTAATTTTCTTAATACTTAATACGAAAATCTAATTATGACATGCACGCATGTTTATAGCATCAATTCATGCAAAATCACATATGATACGCTATTAACATCACCATATGACAGTAAAAAATGAGCACATAAAATATACTCAGAGGCCACTATTTTGAATGTCCGCCATTTTGTTATAAATATAATATATACGTAAAATAAGGTATATATTATTAAAAATAGCTAAGTACATGCACAAAACAACAATTACTCGCCATTACTTTAATAGCTGTCATTTTAAATAATCAAATAACATTTAAAAGAAGCACACAAAATGTTCCGAAGCCGCCATTTTGAATGTCCGCCATTACTGCCATAGGCGAAATCTGAGATGGCCTCATATCCAAAATTAAATCTTCATATATGTGCTTCTATCATTAAAGGCACAATTCTAACAATTTTTTGCACCTATCAGCCGTACTGCTATACGTAAAGCGAACATAGAAGGGACCACGATAGCCCGGTTGGTAAAGAAACGGATGAGCAACCGGAGGGTTGCGAGTTCGAATCAAACCAAAGCCCGTCGTATACAGTGGGTTATGATGCACTTTAATTTGATCATGACCGCGAATGTCCTCACGTTGGGGTGGTGTCGAAGTTTGGAGAGTGGTGTGCCAGCTCAGGTGTGCCCTCGTTATCTGACCAGGGATCAAAATTACGCGGTGTTGTCCTCAGATCTTTCTCGGGTTGTCATCAATAACCCGTTGTCTTGCTACCCCCCCCCCCAGTATGACGTTAATTAAAATTAAAATTCCTACCTACCCAACAAAAAATATGTTTTCAAAAGCGGTGGAATATCTCCTCCGCTTTCTTTAGAATTTCGAGGGCGGAAAATGTCGCTTCTTCTGAACAGTTAAACTGAATTGGCAAAGAGGTAAGGGTAAGGGTAATTTTGGTTAACGTCGTACTAGAGCAACACAACGGGCTATTGACGACGGTCCGGGATCAGCCCCTTAAGGGAAAGATCCGAGGACAACACCTCGTAATTTTGAACCACGGTCAGATGACGAAGCAACACCTGAGCTGGCACCCCACTCTCCAAACTTCCACGCCAACCCAACATGAGGATTTTCGGCCACGACAGATTTAAAGTGCACCAGCCGCCTCTACACCATACGTTTACAAACATCCATGCCCGGACCCGGATTCGAACCAGGAACCTTCCGATCTAGAGGCTAACACCTTAACCACTATACCGGTTGGTCGGCGAATTGGCAAAGAGAGTTGAGTGAGTAAGGCCCGGTGCACACATCCGATTTCTTAACATTCGGCGCCGCTGCGGCATCGAAGCCCAACTGTGCACACATAACCATGAAATAACGCAAGTACTGGTGTAAAAAAGTATATTTTAAAACAAAATAGACGTTACTGGATACAACCATTTATTAAATATTCTTTACATTCCATTTATTTATGAAAACAAGGTACTTCAAGACGGAGACACGTGTGCGGGGATGCTGCGTTACAAATTGCAAGCAAGTTGGACGTGCGTCGCCGGAGCGGCGCTGGAGGCATGTGTGCACTTCTCCATTGGATCTAATGTATCTCAGACCGCACTTGCGTTGCGGCAGCGGCGCCGCACGTTGAAAAATCGGATGTGTGCAACGGTCCTTAAACGCGTGGTGCCCTCAGGAGCACATCTTCTTTAGGTTTGTACAGGCTTCACGATACCGAGGTACTCTTGTAATCTTTTCTTAACCCATTTGGTTTACTGTCTATAGTACACACGGGGATTGCACTCCCGGGTCACCCAAGAGATCTTTTTCTACTTTCTTTCCACTACTCTATTCCCCGTGCCTAGTGTGCAGCGCAGTGGGGACAAATATCGCCCTTGTGCCATAAAACCCAAAACCAAGCAACCCAAACGTGTGGAGGAGAAGATTCTGTGACATAGTGAGAAACTAAAGCGTGCTCGACCTTTAGGACTTATCTTTCTGAAATTCGGTCTGCATGTAAATTAATCTCACCGGAAAAACATATTGCGTGGATTTTCTGAATGTCGAATTTGTTCTGATTGGTTATCATTTGGCGCCAGCTGCTGTTCTTTTGTCGCGCGCATTACATCGACTTTAGAAGAACAGGTGAAATAGAACGTCCTCTGCAGGTGCTGTTCGTCCGGATGATCTCAGATTGGTTTTCGACTTCAACCGTTGACGTTCTTTTTGGACTGCGGGCAGAGCCACTGCCTCCTTGAAGAGAAAGCCTTCTGTCTGAGTGAACGAAACGTCGTGACGTCATGAATCGGAGGCGATGCTTCAAGTGACTCGATACGAAGGTTCTAGTGGACGCCGGTAGCTAACGCAAGCATTATGGCGATGGCAAGCGAAAAACGTGTATTTATAAAGATCTATAGAATTGCTAGGAACAACTGAAGTCTTCATTGCTTTTCAACAAAGCCTCAAAGGTAAGAGAATGAATCTTAATTTCTTATTATTGAAGTTTGTGTGTGCTATTAACTACTTAGTACATACTTAAGTGTAGGCTTAAGAGGTTTTTCTGTTTGCTTTGAAGTTTTGCTATTGTTGCTTTTATTTCTCTTAATGTTTTACTGTAGTCCATTTTCTCGTTTGCATTTTTATTTTGTTAAAACGAGAATTAAAGACAGACGGTAAAAATTGTGTTTCAGAAACATTTATGCTCACAGGCTATAGCATTAAAACTTATTTATAGTTATCATCGAATAAATTTACTTGTTTTCTGTGACATTTAATTACATAGTTGTTTGTTTTATTTAGGCAGAATCACTGAATGGTGTAAAAATTAAACTCAGCTTTCGAGAAGAGATATTCTTTGAGAAGATTTCATTTGTACAAGGTACGTATGTGTATTAATTCCTTCACTGTATATACTAAAATGTATTTCATGTCTTTAGAGAAACAATTTTTGAAATGATATTGTATTCATTATAATCTTATTGGGATTATACCTAGCAGGGATTTCATCTGTACACCGTATTCTACATGTAGTATGTATCAATTCTAATACTTCATGCTCGATAAGAGTTTCAGTACTGTAGAACTCCAACTATCTAGATCAATTGGGACCAAACCCTATTTGGATAATTCACGATAAAAAGGTTTTTTCTTGGTTTAAGAAATAATAATAAATAAATTGCTTTAGTATGTAATGTGATTTAATGACTGAATTTTTTTTTTACATTATGCACTTGCATGCTGTATTAAAATGTAACATTACTTGAACATATCGGTCAAGTTTCGCTGTCTTTACTCGTTTTCGTGCAGCCAAGCCTCGCATGCGCTTGAGGCGAGTAGCTGCAGATGGCTTTGTCAAGGCACTCAAGTATTACTAGCTGACGGTCCAGCGTCTGGCTGAGTAGCAATATCGTCATCTTGCTGTTCATCGTCACTGAGAATTTGATATCCAGGATCCGAAGAATCACTCATGTCCTCTACACCGCACTCGAAACATCCACGAATTTTTGCTATGATGTTTCTAATGTTCTGAACCGACATTTCGTCCTCTTCGTTTTTATTATTCACCGATAAGAAACTTTTAAAATGCGAATTTTGGTGATTTCATTTTTTTCTCAAAGAGATCCAGATAACTGGAGTTTTGATACTTGGAGTTCTACTGTATTTATATTTTGAAAGTTGAATTATTTTTCAAACTAGTAGCTTTACATGACCTCCACAAGTTAAATTAATAATGCATAGATAAGTTTATGTAAAAAGATGCTTTAACCATGGAAAGATTTAGATTTGAAGACATAAAATATTTAATTTAAATATTGAACTCGAACATTAATGGAATGCATGCCAATATCCAGTATTTGCAGACTTCTTTTAGTTTAAAATATGTAATTTGTTTTGACTGAATTTTAGAAAAACTCTTTGCGCACAGGTATAAAAATATTATTTATCTTTACAGCTTGATAAAGTAGGAAGAGCTGTTATTGTAAGCCATGTTAACTCTTCGTTGATTTTTTATAGGTTTGACAGAAGCATTTCCTGATTGTTAACCAAGTTCACTGGTCTTCCCAGAGTCCATATTAGGCAGCACATTACGGATGAGAGTGAAAGCTTACAGCCTACAAAAGAAGGAATTTCGCTTTTGCCGACAGCGTGGAATTCTTTTATAAGCAAAGTGAATAAATATTTCACTTTTGGCACTGGAATCTGGAAAGATACCTGTGTATGTTAAACGTTGTGGGAGACACGACATTCCTCAATCTACAACGACTTTCGAAAAAGTGACAAGTGTTTTCATTTTGTGCCCGGTTGGTTTGCGTTGAGAGCAAATCTTCAAAATCTGCGAGAACTACCAGCGTGTTGCTGACGTGTGAATAGTTCACTATTCAAATACTCTGTATTATTTAATGACTCACAAACTTGCAAGGTGTTCGCCATTAAATGCCAAAGAGGATTACAATGGAGATCTTGACAACCCAGAATTGGTCTATGACTTGAAAATGCTTTGTGTGCCCACATTCAGGACATATTTTCAAACAGTGTATCCAAAGCAGTGAATTGTTTTGGTTGTAATAATCACATTGTGAACGACGTCGCTCATACCTGCTTAGATGTAAGTAAGGACGATTCTTTTTCTAAGTACTTTATTCCTACACTTTATGGTATTGATTGGTGCAGTTTTGCTGCAACTTTTGTGCAAAAATATAGTATGTTATTAAATTTCAGTTATTTAATATTAGAAGGTGATATTTTTTAATGTTTAAATTTAAATGTGTAAACTCATAAAATCTGAGAAATGTATGTAAATTCCATCTCTCCATTATTTACATTAGTATAATGTGTTGTTTTCCTTTTAATTACTGAAAAATGAATAAAATTTGTTGATTCTTATTAAACGTGAGCATTTCATTTATTTTTATTTTCATGCTTTTTATTATGTATTTTACTAACTTGTTTCTTTGTGTACAGTATGCTTACCAGCGTTTGATTTAATTTGTTATTGCTGGTTGTTTTGAATATGAAATACCATTTAAAAAAATATAAACTTCAGTTTTAGATCTACTATGTAATTAAGTAAGTCATTTTACATCTTGAAGCAGTTTTTGATAACTCAATTAATAGCAAAACAATGTCTTTCTTTTATCCACAGGCAATGTATTTCCCTGATTTTTATTTCAACTCTAAAAGTGATGCACTGCTTCTTTCTTACACTGAAGAAACTTTATGAAAATGAATCAGGGAACTTACCAAAATATGGTATCTTTTTAAGTAGAAAAGCATTATGGCCATCAAGTTTAGAAAGGCAAAAGGTTAATTTAACACTGCAGGTTTTTAATTGCCATATAAATCTAAGTCTTGTTGAACTTGGCCCAGTGAATTATTTAACACATTTTAAAAGTACTGCTTCATACATAGGAATATTTTCTTCCTGGTTTGATATCGTAAATGTTAAGACCTCTTATAAAGGAAAAACATTCATGGAATATTATGTGTGAGCCATTGACGTCCAGTGAATTTGATCATGATTTTTCTTACTAAATTCTTGCATTGGTTGGATTTGTGGAAAGAAATTATGTGTGACACAGGTCATTTAACTAGACACTTAAGATATTAACATTGACAACTACCTATCAAATAGAACTTACTAGGTATTGTACAACAGAGCTTGGCATGTCATATTTATTACCAGGGAAAATTCAGACTGGTGAATCAGAGTGCCGTTTCAGCTGGTATCGTCGAATGGCTGGTACACAATACCATACTATATCTATTAGGCAGGTGGTGCTTCTAGCGGAACAATTAGCATTGATAATTTTGTTAAGGATCTAGATCCTAGACAATTCAGATAGTTTCAATCATATTCAAGATTTCCTGAAATATCTTCAACAAATGCAGATATTTCAAATATCAAAGATTTGTTACCTGTTTAAAAAAATATTTAGCTGAGTACTGTTCATATTCAGTCTTAAAATGATTGAAATGTGAGAGTTGTAAATAAACCATTAGACAAAAATGAATCTTTCAAATTCATAAGTATTAGTGATAGAGGAGGATTATTGTACCCTTCAAATTCGGTTAACGTTGTTGTACATAGTTGCATTATCGTTGACAAACTTGTTAGTAAGTATGAAATAGATTTTTTTTAAAGTATAATCAAAGACATTTGGTAGCAACATTAACTCAAGATATACTGCAAGATAATGAAATGTGTTTGTGGACAGTTTTCTTCCAAAATAATGAGTTTAATAAAATCCTCAACTAACACTTTGTTAAATAACTATTCCAAATCTAAAAAAGATAATAGTAAAAAAGTGGTAAACAAAAGAAAATTAAAGATGAACAAAATAGTTATTTGTAATTTGTATACTTATATTGCTGTAATTTAGATGGATTGTTTTATGAATAAATATTTTTGAAAATTATTGGTTCAGTTTTTATGTAACATACAAGTATCTAATACTATTCCAGGATGAAATTGGGCTTTATGAATAAGTATTTTTGTTAAATAATATTTATATGAATGATGGAATGATTACATATAAATTCATATGATATGAATATAATAGGACATAAATGTAATATTTACTTAATCATACTGATTTCACTAATTTTTAATTATTGATCTTCCCATAGCTTATTTCAATACTTAAATTTTATATTTCTGGAATTACTGAGACACCTAATTTAATAATTGGTTTTACTTTAAGAAATACTATATTTAGGGTATAATAGGGCTTTATGATATGACTTAAGTATTTTTGTTAAATAATTTGTATTGAAGGCTGAATAGGATGAATTTAGCTCCTACTGATAATATATTTTTAATTACTCCGATGGTTTTATGATGGAAGTGATTTAATGACAACTTGAGAAATACTTGGCACAGTATTTTTTGAAATGTTTGCGAAATAAAAAAAATCTTTAAACTGCTCCCATTTGAATCGTAAGCACTTTTTTCGCAAAACATCGTGAATAAACAATTTTTTTTGCTTGTTCATGTTTTCATAAAATATGGGAACTTAATTATTCAACTTAATCGTAAATGCAATAAAAAAACTCCGTGCTATTTAGTAAATATCCGATTAAGAATGAAAAGGTTTTCAAGTTCCGAAAGTTCACACATCATATACAAACTCCACGTGAAGAAATTCATCGCCTCCGTGTTATGACGTCACAATCTAGACAGAAGGCTTTCTTCTCTAGGAGGCAGTGGCAGAGCACGTTAGAGAGCGAGAGCAGAGGGTGACGGTTGGTCACCGCGCTGGACTGTGATGATACATACTTTGATGTATTGGTGTAATAATGTTAATGTGATGATGTAAATTCTGTACATTTTTCTAATGTTCTTCTCTACCGACAGGTATTAGGAACACATTTAAGAACAGTTGTTCTTGTGTTCTGGTTGCTACTGTTCTAGTAGACGAGCATGGATGTATGACAGTGCCTGTGTTCTGATACGATCATGTAATCTTGGTACTGTTCGGGATAAGAACGTGAATAAGGTTAGATTTGTTGTAGTCTCTCGGAAGAGAGAGAGACGTGTTTTTGTACCGGACGGTTCGGCATGTATATCTGAAACTTTGTATTATATTGTAAAAATAAATGTGCGTGTCCAATTTAGGTATGCAGTGTCCCTCTGTTCTTGGCCATAACTACACACATTGTCTATCAGATAAGACATCGCTCGGTCGCTCTGATACTTGGAATAATAAAAATTTTAATGTCTTAGCTGTTGATCGTCATCTACTTGTGTACAATTCGTACGGTTTTCACGCTTCCGTTTGGACGAAACCACAATTCTGTTCTCAAAATATTATATGGTATTTAGAATTTTATTTAATGTTTCACTACATTTTTATTGAAAACTTCTAGTTTTGCACAATTTTTTTCTCCATATTAAAAAAAGTTATCGCGCCGCCGCAGTCGTAGGATTGAAACTCGCTTTTTTTTCACTCGATTGTTAGACGGCTTCCCGAGAAAGTACGGCTCAGAAAATCACGAAATTAACATAGTCTCTCTATATTTAAAAAAAGTTACTGCCCGCCGCAGGATTGAAAACTGTGTTGTTTAGCTCGATTCTTAAACGATTTCCCGAGAAAATACTGATCGGAAAAAAACAAAATTAACATGATTTGTTCTTCATTGTATTCCCTGGACAATTATTAAGGTTTTTTTTTCCGATGCGGCTATTAGTTTAGGGTTTATTAAGTGTCAAAATTGAAGAAGCGAAATTTCTTCCGCGAGTGAGCAAAACACATACAAATTTTCAGTCTTCAACCGTGAGTTTTTTTTAAAGAGTACCTCTCAACGTAAATTTTTGCGGCTCGTCGAGTTTTTTTTTGAAATTTCAATTTGGTTCTCGATAATATTTTTTTGAAATTCTGGAAAAATCAGGACATTTTTGTCACTTTTTTTTAAAACTGCCTTATCTATATTTTATTACTATTAGTTTTTAATTTTTAAAATATCGCAGTATACCTCAGAATGTACTCTTTCTTACGGTACTATTATTTTTGAAATCGGTTAATAATTAAATTGGATGCGATCAAAAGTTGGTCATACGAAATTCGGAATCTTTGGATATTTTCGCTACTTTTTGTTACAACCGTTAACTAAAACTGTCATATCTATATCGTATAACTATTAGTTTTTTATTTTGAAAATAGCGCAGTATACCTCAGACTGTATTCTTTCTTACGGTACCGTTATTTTTAAAATTGGGTCATAAATAAATTCAATGCAATCAAAAGTTAGTGACACAAATTTCGTATTTTTTTATTTCGCGGAGCATTGTATTCGCGGAGGGTTGTATTTTTGACTATCGGGTTTGCCAGATATCAAATTTATCGTAGCAACAATTGAAATAAAAACGATTTCTTTTTATTTGCGAGGAAAAAGGCTCGCTTTTTTCCCTCTGTTCTCAAGACGGTTTACCGAGAAAGTACAAAGTACACATCGTAAAGTTTGGAGATTAACAGGGTTTGCTTAAAATTGTACAGGGAATAAGATACAGAAGATTTTTTACTCATGCGGCTATTAGTTTAGGGTACATTAAGTGTTAAAGTAAAAGAGAGTGAAATCACTTGCGTAAGAGGTATTGGTTTGCGAAGCAATCCCCGGGGGTCGGCGAGTGTAAGGGAGCAGGGGGCGAAGCCCTCGCTGTGACGTCATGGACCGTAAAGTGAAATCAGGATAATACAAATTATTCAGATAGTTTCACTCTGCGAAAGGAATGTTGGTTTGCGAAGCAAACCAAATGCCATATGTGAAAGGAGTGTTAAATGAGATTGCGTAGCAATCCTCGGGGGTTGGCGAGCGTAAGCGAGCATGGGGCGGAGTCCCCTAGTTTATTTAAAATTGTATAGGGAACAAGACGGAGAAGATTTTTTTCCGATGAGGCTGATAGTTTAGGGTGCATTAAGTGTCAAAGTCAAAATAAGCGAAATTTCTGCCGCGAGTGAGCAAAACACGTACAAATTTTCAGGTTCTGTAGTTATAATATTTGTGAGGTTATTTTAGAGTACCTCTGAACTTGAATTTTGAAGCTCGTCGAGTTTTTTGAGAAATTTCAATTTGGTTCCTGATAATATTTTTTTGAAATTCTGGAAAAATCGGGATATTTTCGTTATTTTTTTGTCAAACTGTCATATCTATAGCTTATTTGTATAAGTTTCTAAATTTGAAAACCTTACAGGAAACCTTAGAATGTACTCTTTCTTAAGGTACATATATTTTTGAAATCTGTTTAATAAATTCGATACGATCAAAAGTTGGTCATACAAATTTTGGATTATTTGGAAATTTGTGTTACTTTTTGTTAAACTGTAATATCTATAGCTTAATACTATTATTTTTTCATTTGAAAACAACACTAAAAACCTTTGAATGTTCTAATATGTTAGGTGGGTTGGCGAGCGGAGGCGAGGAAATGCTTCTGTAACATTCTTCGGATTCCCAAATTAGGTCTGTTCGAATCCTTCCACAGATCCTCCTCCTTTCGCATAAATGCGACACATCATTCTAATTCTAAATATGCCATAAATTAACGCAAACAATATTATATCAGAACAGTTGCCAACGCACGCACGATATATCTTCCGGATTGAATTAAAAATAAATGTGTTGGAGTGGTTGCAGATCTTTCACTTGCATAGCAAGTCAATGCAAGCAAACCACCGGATGCCCAAATTGTTTCTTTTCCTGTTGTCCAATGTTCTGGCTCGGTAGATAACGGATTTGTATTCAAATGTGGCCATCGACCTTTATTTATGAGACCTTTATTAAGAGGTCTCAAAATTGGTCTGCACAGTTTTACTAACCTTAATAATAACTTAATGTTCCACACATTTTCCTTGCGCATCAACAAACCCTAATTGTTATGTTCGCCAAATACTACAGCACTCTTCATTCATTGAATTGCTTAACTTACCTATCTAAATTTTAACTGTAAGTTCTAAAACTTTACAAGCACCCCTTAAATTGAATGAATTTTTGCGTTTTCTAGGTTGCATATAATTCCTTTCAGAGTCTAAGTTTGGAGAGTGGGGTGCCAGATCACGTGCTGTTCTCGTCATCTGACCGTGGTTAAAAATTACGAAACGTTGTACTTCAGGATTGATCCCGAAACGTCGCCAATAGACCGTTGTGTTTCTCCAGTACGACGTCAATGAACTACCTACCTACTAACTACCTCTCTGTGACTTTCACGTTCAATTTGTTGACGGTTCCTAAGCCACACCTACTGCACCTAGTCTCACTTGAAGACACTCACTCTCTCCTGCTTGACTTCCAAGGCAATGTTTACATCCAATGTTTATATGTTAACATCCTTATCAATTAAATTTCTGGGACTAATTTGAGCTCAGGGCCGTCCTAAGATATTTGGCACTCGTGGGCTACTAACAATAATGCGCTCCTCTTCATAAGAAATTACACGTGATATTGGTGACCGGTGAAGTTTTAAAAGTTTCAGAACTAGAAAAAGGCAATAGAGTCGGCAGTCTCCAGCCGTCAAACTGATTGGAGTGCAAGCAAAATTGGTTGTAGGGAGTTTCGGAAACTCACAGCCTTCCTATAGCTAATCCGTTGCTCTTCCAATTAGGGATCCGACATCGACAGCAGAACATCGATATTTTGAAACATCGATGTTCAAAATTAAAACATCGATGTTCATAATACATCACCCAAAAACCATCGATGTTTTTATAACAATAATTATTGTTAGCTAATATTAATTATTTATCAATCTGTGGGGCGAAAACAAACTTATTTTTTATTTACAGCAAATAAAAAATATTGGGGCTTATAATTATTATATGCACCAGTATTTGTTATTTACAGTTTGTAACAAAGAAGTTTGTTAACTTTCTCCACTTTAAGCTGACTTCTTTTTTCACTCACTATCCCACCAGTGAGGGGAAAAACTCTTTCTGATGGGACGGATGTCGCCATCACTGACAAATACTTAGTTATTTCTCTTAATTTTTACTATGGTGCTTTTTTCATTCCAAAATAAAACATCGACCGTTAAACAAACATCAATGTTAAACAAACATCGGCTACTATAAATCAATGGTAAATACATCAATGTTTTTATAAAACATCGATGTTTTGAAAACATCGACATCGATGCCGTATCCCTACTTTTCATATCCTTCCCCCTTGGCCACTTAGGTCTAAAAGTATGTTCAATTTACTGATTATGAAAATTATGCAACTTGTTTATTTTTTTAATTTTTAAAATGGTGCTTTTTTCATTTAAAAATGATACATCGACAGGTATAAACATCGATGTTAATAAACATCGGCTCCAATACATCGATGTTTTTTATAAAATATCGAGATCGATGTCGTATCCCTACTTCCAACTGGGCCTACTTCATTACTACGATGTCGTATCCTTACGTCCGCGGCCCCCTCCCCTATGTTTTTAAGCATAAGCACCGTGATAATAAAAAAAGTGAAAATTTAAGTAGAGTTAGAAGTTTTGAATAATATGGTAATGAAATTTATTTGATAAACAAATTTCTCTGTGCTATTGATTTTAGAATTAGAAGGTAGAAATTTCGCTTTTTTTTACTTTAACATTTAATTCACTCTAAACTAATAGCCGCATCGGGGAAAAAACCTTCTTCATCTTGTTCCCTGAACAATTTTGAACAGACCATGATTATTTCGTAATTTTCTGATGCGTACTTTCTCAGGAAACCGTCTGAGAATCGAGCGAAAAAAGCGAGTTGAGAATTCAGATTTCAGCAACTGCCATTTGGACTTTCCGGGCCATGATGTCACAGCGGGTTTCAACGGCCAAATAAAAAAATTAATCGTTGCTATGATACATTTTATGTCTTGCAAACCTGTGTTAGTTAGAAATAAGACCTTTTTTTTCCGCCATGAAAAACGTATACCCTATTGCCAAATTTTTAAATTATATATTTCATCGCATCGAATTTACCAGTTTTAAAAACAATCATACCATAAGAAAGAGTACACTCTAATCTAAGCTTTCACCGTGGTATTTCAATTTTTTAAACTAATAGTTTTAAGCTATAGACATGACAGTTTTAGTTTTGTAATGGAAATAACGATCTAAAAATTCCGAAATTTTGTATGACCAACTTTTAATTGAATCGAATTTATTCATTAACCAATTTTTTTAAAAATTGTACCATATTAGAGAGTACATTCTAAGGTTTCACATGATGTTTTCACATTGACTAACTACTAGTATTAAGCTATAGGTATGACAGTTTTAACAAAAAATAGAAAATTTTCCCGATTTTTCCCGAATTTCAAAAAATTATTAAATGGAACAATATTGAAATTTCTAAAACAACTCGACGAGGTGCAAAAATTATCGTTTTGAGGTACTCTAAAAAAAATAACGGCTGATGACGGAAACATTTTTTTTTTTTTTTTTTTTTGCCCACTCGCGTAAGAAATTTTGCATTTTTTTTACTTTGACACTTTATGCACCATCTAACAGCCGCATCGGTAAAATTCGACCTTCTCCATCTTGTTCCTTGTACAATTTTAACAAGCCATGGTAATTTCTGCTGCGTACTTTCTCGGGAAATTGTCTGAGAATTGAGCGAAAAAAGCTAGTTTTCAATTCTGTGGCTGTTGCGGCAATAACGTTTATTTAATATAGAAAGATTTGCAACCACAGATAACGAGTCATCAGGAAAAGAGTTGTAATGAAGACATTCTTTTTTATCTCGTGTGATCTTGCATCAATGCCAAAAAAATAGGACAAATCAAAAAATGCGAAATTTTTTCCGAGTGAATAAAAAAAATCGGAAAATAATATTACTGCACGCAGTTAACGAATATGAGTTTTCGTTTCGTTGAGCATGCACATTTTCAATTCAGGTATTTAGTTTTTAATGTAAGCCATGTACATATTTTGGATTGAGAATGATTACGTGGGTGTCTTATGTGTTGCAATAGGCGTATCCAGGGGGGATTGAGGGGTTAACACCCCCCATTCAGTTGAGAAAATATTTTGCATATATATAATGAGTTTTTCCCAAATTAATCCTTTATTAATATCTACTCAAACACAATTTTAATTAAATTTGTTAATAACGAGCGATCAGAGCTTTAAGCTTTATGACTATTTGAACTAGATTATACAAACTAAATATTATTTTTACGCTCATAATATAAATAGCTGCACGGCATATAAGTGAAATTTTTATTCACATGATTTTTGCGTTTAACTTAGAATATGTTTTTTGAAGAACCAACTAGGAAAATGTTTATATCTATTTACCACAGCAAAACTGATTTTCTATGAAACTATTTTTCTATTCTTTTTCATTTAATGATAATCTAAATATCTAAAAGTATGTGCATTCTTACCAATGATGTTTTTTTTTTCAATAATGTTAATATAGTATACTGTTGTTATTGATTTTCTGTATTTTATTTTACAAATTTTAAAAACAGTTGGTTGAGGATTAACTAAACTCTCGGATTATCAGGGTTTTAGTGTAATTCAAGATTGTCCTTAAGTAATTTGTAGTTACACCAATGTGTTTCTCATGTATGATACAATAAAACAACATTGTTTAAAATGACTTTATTTGAAATAAAAGTGACTAACATTTGCTAGACGCAAAATATTTAATTATTTTATCAAAGTACTACGAAAACATTTATTAATATCTGTCATTTTTAACATAAAAATACCAAACTTTCCCTGCGAGGTCTCCAGATGCTTCACCTTTTGATTGGTGTACAGTTCATACTTCTCGGGACTCTGACCCACATCCCTCATTAGGGTGGTCCAAAATTTTGAAGATTTGAATTTTCACGTTCTCACCCTCCAAATTTGTTCCACTATATCTAAAAGTAATACTGACAAAATTTAATCACTAACAAACAATATTTAGAAGTAGCTCAAGGAAGCTCAAGTTTCATAATTTGTGGTCATTTTGTCGTTTTTTTTTAGATAAATATATTTAGATAAAATATATTTTTCTTAGAAAAATATATTTATCTCTATATAAAAAATTTATTTTACTGTATTTAAAAGTCCTTTATATATGTAATATAATAATTTAGACCATTTGTAAATGCATAGTTTGTAGTAATTTCAGCAATGTAAAGTTAGTATGAGTTGCTACAGTGCAAGAAGCATCTAAGGACACAATAGCAGAGAGCAAAATTTTTGGTGAAAGCCGGAATTCCCATGCGGAATCCCCAGCACTGTCAGAAAAAATTAGAGAAATTATTTCAAGAATGAGGATTTTTAAAAAATAACAAAGGACATAAAACACCTAATTTAAAGACCAAATAGAGTGCATTGTCTTCAAAATTAGATAATTTATTTGATATTGCCCATGCCAATGCATTTGACATAATAAAAATAGCTCAGAATAGAGATTTCTTGCTAACTCAGCTAGAAGATGGAAGACGAGGATCAATGATTGGTGTTGACAGAAATCTTTTCAGAAAAATATGCTTGCTGATTAAAAAAAAAAGAGTCACCTGAAAAAAGGATTACAGAACATGAAAAATTCGCAGGAAGCAGCATTGGATTTGATAACTAACTCGGATGAAGTTGAAGATGAAAATGATACTGAAAAGGCAGTAGAATTGTTTGAAGATGAAAGAGCAACACCAGGTCCGGATCCATCAAAACCTAAGAAAGGACGTTACAACATGATAACGCCAGAATTAACAGCAGCTCTTGATAGGACAAGAGTATCTGACAGAAAAACCATGTTTGTGGTTGCAGAAACTGCCAAGAGTTTGGACATCGACATGAGAGATATCAGCCTGAGCAGAAATTCACTTCGTCGACAGATAATCAGAAATAGAATTGAACAATCCGACAAAATAAAAGCACAGCTACATACAAATGCTCCCCTGATTGTTCACTGGGATGGAAAACTGTTACCAGAATTAACTTTTAACACCAAAGAGAAAATAGACAGACTACTAGTTCTAGGGTCTGGAAACGGGGTTTCTCAGTTAATATCAGTTACAAAACTTCCTTCTGCAACAATATTGAATATACTCTGAAAGAATAGGATATTGCTGATAAAAAAATATTTGAAATGAGCTTTCATACAACATCCGCAAATAGTGGAAAGGATAAAGGTATTTGTGCTCTTTTAGAAAAAAAAAATTGTGTCGGAAACTTTTTTCTTTTGCCTGCCAATCATCATATAATGGAGCTTGTCATTGATAAATTATTTCATATGTTTTTAGAAACTTCTTCATGTCCAGAAGTACCTTTATTCAAACGTTTCCAAGATTTTTGGGAATTCCTGGATCGAGACAAATTTGAAGCAGGTGTGAAAGATAATAATATTTTATCCCTTGATCAAGATGTAAAACATGATTTTTTAGAGTTTGCTGCTAGACAAGATTTTTTTTTTATCAACTATAACAAGAGACGAGTATGGAGAATTTCTCGAACTTGTTATTTTTCTTTGAGGGACACCTTCAATTCATTTTAAGCATTTAGAAGCAATGCACCATGCTCGTTGGGTGTCTAAGGTGATGTATTCTTTGAAGATATATATCCTTAAATCCCAATTCAAGCTAACAAAGAAAAGGAAGAAGATGGTCATTGCGATGTCTGTGTTGCCATAGTCAGTGTATTTTAAAGCTTGGATGACTGCTTCAGTTGTAGAAACCTCACCCAATAATGATTTTCAATTGATGAATAATTTGTTAGACTATTCAAAGATACTTCAAGCTATTTCAAAAGCTGCATCGGAGAAATTCGCAAAACATCTGGTATTTGTCAGAAGATATTTCTGCATTTTTCCTTTTCGATAGTCACATACCTATTTTAACAAAAAAAAAAGAATGGTTGAAGCCTTAATAAATCTAAAAGGCACAAAGAGTCCTGAGAATCTTTTCTTTGACTTCCTTGAACTTTTCATGAAAAGAAGTTTGAAGAATTTGTTACCAGTCTTTCGAGCTGTTCAAAGAAATGAATATACCACATGGATTCCTCCATGTAGACCCTTAACACTAGAAAACTTATTATGATTACTGCAGTGCCTTTAAATGTGTGCAGGCTATAAGTGTAGTTAATGTTCATGCCGAGAGAGGTATTGTTTTGGTAAAAGAATACACTGGACTGCTTACTTTCTCAAAGTGAACCTCAGTTTCAGGTTTTGATGAAAGTTGTCGAGGACAATCGAAAGCCTATCCTGATAAAAAGTAGGAAGGACTCAACAAATTGAATTACTAACTATATTTAAATTAAAATTAGTATTTAACTTTATATATGTATAGATGTATGCCTTTGTATTAAATAAAATTTGATTGATCAATTTAATATTAAAATTCTATCATTTTCGTATCACTGAGTCACGAGTCAGTATTAACACAATTTAGCGTACAATAGTAAAATTTCAGTAGCCTTGAGCTACCTTTAAATATTTTTTTTCCCATTCAAACTTTCCCAACTTTGTTTTGTAATGTAAAGGAACAAATTTAGAGGGTGAGACTGAAAAAAAAAAGGTTAAAATCGGCATTTTTTGGACCACTCTAATCCCTCATTCATCAACCCTAATCGCGCGCAACCGAATTCTCGATACTAACACTCACAGATAAGTAGGAGACAGAGGCCTCACTGAAGGCATGACTTATAGCGCCCCATTGGGGACGCCTGTCCCTAATTGGGGGCGGGGTTTGACATGTTTCATTCAGAGTGGTCAGTGGTAGCCATTTTCTAATCGGCACACTTCTTGAAGCGGCATCCAGCTGAATATTCTTTGCATCATTTCAATAATATTTTAAACTGTTCTATCCATCAACAGAAAAGGCTGATACCCGAACGTCACCTATAGCTAATTGTGTTGCTCCAGTGCTACCCAAAGTGAGTGCGACGCGGATTAAAAATACTATACCATAAATAGAAAAGCCGTTATTCAAGTTTACCGCCTATAAAAACCGTTGAAAAGTAAATTGCTTGTTAAGTAATAAATTGTTTTTCATAATATTTATTCATAACTTAGAAATTACTAATGTGACTTATGTGCCATTTTAAAAATCGTTCTACAATCAAGTAAAATTAATTGTACTTTTATTTTAAATCTCAATTAAAGGAAGAAAAAATGAAATCGTTCTATTTGGTGTTAAGATTGTTCGCCCAAGATAATTAATTTTTAATAATCTTTCAGCGTTAGTTTGTGCATTTTTTAATTAATCAAAATCAATCGTTCTTAAATTTAGGAAACATGTGGTATTCAGAATTCTCTACAATTGTGCTCTATTTATTATATTGCATTTTGTGTATTTGTTAATTTTCTTAATTTACATTCTGTATAATTGTTGATTTTTTTATAAACATTCTGTATTTGTCGATTTTTTTTTATTTACATTCTGTTTTTGTGTAATTAAAAATGACCTTTTCCTGAATTATAACCGGTTTTATGTCAGCATTTATAAAGATATTTGTGCAAAATTGGAATGCTTTTGTGTGATTTTGCAGAAAGCTATAGCTGCTAGCTTTGTGTGATACTGCACTGTGAACTTAATACAGAAAAGAAAAGAAAATTTAAAAGTGTGATTTTAATAATAATTTTTTTTTCTACAAAAATAACTTGATTTAAATCAGCACATCCTGAAACTAACACTTGTAGAATGACAAAAGAAAAGTGCACCACAAATCTATACAACTACTTTTTGCTGTAGAATGTCTAAAAAGTGGCTAGACTTTAAAATTCTAACTATCACAAACAAATAATTCAGCTTCTTGAAATATTTAGAATATCTAAATCAATCAAATCAACTTAATTTATTGCATGACTTGTTTCGTTTTGTCACTGTCGAAAGTCGTAAAAGGATATTTCAGTTTCTGTTTAACTGTTTCAACCAGGATTGTCTGGAAAACACTTTCTGCTCTATTTGATGATGAAGCGGTTTTTGATACAATCCTGATTGTTATCAGTTTTGTAAAGGAATGCATAAAGTCATACATAACTTAAAAAAAACAACAACAATATTTTAAATTGTGTGGGTAATGGTGATCCTGTCGCACCCCGGCAAGAAAAGTGACACAAGTCAAAAAATAAAAAATTTGATGTTATGTCATAGAAAAATATATATATATATATGAGGAGCCCCATCGTGTTATATTACTATTCTACAGAACATAATAGAAGTTACCCCTATAAATTCTAACCTAAAATTTAAAAGAAGCTTATACTATTTCGATTTTGAGTTGGGTCACTTTTCTTGCCGGGATACCATGTGTTGCTCGATTTTAACCAGTTTAATTGGATATCCATGAGCATACGATTATCAATGAGGATCCCTTTGAGGAAGATGAATCAATGAATTTCTGCAGTGCCATCCTGCTAATACATGTTGCTCAATGTCACTGCTTATATTTGTTGTGATTTTGGCGAAAACCTTTTTAATCTAACTAATTGCTATGAGTGCCAAAATTTACCGATTGGAGCCCAAATGCAAATAATTGCAGTACTTACGAATTTTCCTAAAGACCGTTTTCAATAAACAAATTTTGTTGCCAATTGTGTGATTAACGCCAATAATGGATAAGCGTAAGAACACGTCATGCGCGAAAATTTGGTCGACAGTATAGTACGCAATTACATACTTACAAACTTTCCCGATGACCATTTTCGAGGCACAAAAATTATCGTATGCTGTTGTGTATTTTATTGTTTATTTGCTACAAATGGTGAAAAATTGTGTGATTTAGCTCCAATAATGAATAAAATTAGTAATTTTATCCATTCTTTTGTTACTCCAAATGGTGAATTAAGTTGAGTTAGCTTGTTTGTGAATGCTACTCAATGAAATTTACTCTTTGGTAAGCAAATAAAGATTCTTTTTAAGTTGCTTATTTTATCAAAGAATTTCATTCCTTAATATCCTGTTGTGTATTTTAGTGTTCATTTGCTATGTAAAAATTGAACAATTGTGTGTTTTAGCGTCAATAATGGGTAAATGTGGTTAATCGAAGTTTCACTGTCCCTTTTTTCTATTAAAGATTACAAAGGAGAATCAGATTATGATCTCAAATGGCCTACATCCGATTTTCTGGCATACATGACAATACTTAGGAAATGTTTCTTCATATATAAATACGTACTTTCGTGGAGTATTTGTAGTCGAGAAACTGAAATTGACATTTCTTTTTCCTCAAACTATCAAAAACATAAAATAGCTGTACAGATGTATTTTGTGCCAGCAAAACAGTTCAAAATTTTATCGCACGACATTATATACATTTGTATTTTTTTGTTTATGGCAAGACCTAAAACTTACTTTTTGCGATGTTATTGTATAATGTTTTCTAATGCAGGGAGTACTATGTTAGGGGGTGCCAGATGCTTGAGGTGTGTGGAAATGGAACCACTAGTGTGTATTTGATAGCCAAGTACAGATCCGATATTGTCTGTTGAATTTTAGCGGGTAAACTGCCCGACTATATTGACCAGATGCATTCATGTTGAGTGTCTTAACGGTGCAACTTGTATTCCAGTGTTCAGTCACCGGAATACACACCCATTTAACAGTGTTCCGAAGGCTTTTTTTTGGACAGTTCTGTGAAAATGAAAATACAATGATTGTTTCGTTCCGTATTACAAAAGTTCTTGCATTATTAAGATTTCATTCATAAAAATTATTTTTAAGTTCAGAAAACATTAAAAAATTGCTAATTTAAAGCATTTATGCTAAAAAATATTAAAAAAATATTTAGCTTTCAATCAGAAATGCAAATTGTGTTTCGAATGGAATAAAACAACCTGAGATAGTTGTTGTGTTGGAAAGTTCGGTAGTTATGGAAACCTAGTTTGATTGTTATGCAAACGAGGCTATAGTAGTGTCCGGTGTTCCCACCGAGGGCGCCAGCTTATATGCGATTTCCCATGATATGTAGAAGTCCATTGCTTCCTACGGCAGTGAACCCTCTGTCCACTACTTCTCTGTGTTCACACTCGTCAATGAATAGGGAGATTTTTGGTGTTTTATTTCCTTTTCGACATATATATTTTTATTTTTCATTAAGTTCTACTAGTTTCATTTTAAAATCACGGTTTCTTAACAGCTTACATATTAGTAGAAGTCTAAATTAATTAAGGGATTTTTTAAAGCGGCTTAATTGATTACAGAACAATTAGACAATCCATATAGTTCTGCTATCGTTCAGCTTTATTAAACGTGTTAGAAAAGCAGTAAGGTATTCCTTGGCGATTACTTTCCTTGTGTCAGCTGAAGAATTCTTGATTCATTTTGTTACAAACAGGAGTCCGCAGCACATCTTCTGTACTTTTTGCTTTAGCAAATGTTTGAGCATTAAAAATAACATTGCGATAGTATTATTGCTGTTTAAAGGTGAGACATATTAATGCAATTATGTAAGAAAAAAATACTTTTGGGAGATGCCTTTTTTACTAAAAAAATTCAATAGAAATGTTACTGTGAAAAGTATAAGTTATTTTTCTTCTTGTCAACATTACAACAGTGATATCACTATTTAAGTTTCTACCAACACTGATGAATGATTTCATGTCTTAATCTCATCATTAATATTATAGTTGCATGTAGTTCTTCACAAGTATAGTATAGTAATACACTGTTCAAAAATTATGAGCACTCATTGGCGGCAGAGTCAGAAACGAGAGAATTTTTACCGATGTGCTTCAAGCAAATCAAGTTTAAATCTAAAAAGTTCAGAAAAAATCGATACGTTTAAGAAAAAATCGGCGTTTTAATTTCTAATTTAAATGTATTGTAAGTTTTAAAATTAACTATAAAGTTATCTAGTAAATATTGTATAAGTAAAAATGTTTCTGATTTTAAAAAAAATCAAGAGTTAATTTATAAATAGTAATTAATGTAATCAATTAATTAGCAATTATTAATACATAGTAATCATATTAATGAAAGTAATGATTAATATATATTAATTACCTTAACATAATTAATTTAATATTCTCCTTTTTTACTGGAGTACAATCCATACTTTTCGGGAGGACCTCCTTCTCTCCTCATTCAACGACCCTAGTTACGCCAATGTCTGTAACCTATTGAAAGCAGCTTACAATAAAACCAAGTAATTTTATTTGAAACACGGATAAAAATAAATGCACGTTTAAATATGTTCAATCGTTTTGTTTTAGAAATGAAAAAATTCTTAAATACTTGAATAAATTCAAGGAGCTCAGTTCATAAAGTTTTGTGCTGTATGTTTTACTCTTTAAAAAAAAAATTCTATCACCATATTAATCCAAGGACTGCAAGGAAAGTTGGTCGAAATGTACACATGCCGTCCAGAAAATGAGTACGTCTTTAGAAATATTTAGAGTGCCTAGAAATATTGGACATGGCCAGCACGGCGTTGCTAGTGACAGTTCTTTTCGTGGGGTCAAATGTGACTACTGCTCGCTAAACCCCGATGATTGCTACGAATTCCCATTTGGTTTGCGAAGTCTATTGCATAACAGACATTAAGGCGTTACCCGCGGTGTTGGTTTACGTAAATTCGTAGCCTATTGGAATGAATTCCCTGTGAATTCTAATTTGGTTTGCTTCGTAAACCAACACCACAGGCAACGCCGTAATGGCCTCGTCATTGTCAAATTCGGCCAAATTCCAATTGCGAAGAGATCCAATCGCGTAACGTCACAATCTCTTGCGAAAA
This sequence comes from Metellina segmentata, assembly GCA_947359465.1. Lineage (NCBI taxonomy): Eukaryota > Metazoa > Arthropoda > Arachnida > Araneae > Tetragnathidae > Metellina > Metellina segmentata. The sequence continues at coordinate 15,173,585 of OX375877.1, forward strand.
TATAAATATTTAATTGAAAAATTATTCATTACAAAGAAATCAAATGCATGGTATCGATCTGTTGTAAAATTTTCCGCATTTTAAAATCCGTTGAAATTTTTTTAACACAGTCAAAATGTTTTTTATTTGTTTTGCTGAACGCAGGAAATGAAATCTGTGATTTCTGGAACCTCGAATCCATCGAAGGTCATTCTGCGCAATGGCATTCGTAGTGGAAAAAATATAAAAATTTAAATTTAAAAATTATTTATTTAAAGAAAGTCACATTTTTAGGTATCAATCTGGTGTGAAATTTTCGGCAGATTTCTAATCCGTTGAAATTTTTACCTATCTTTAACGATCTAGGAGATAGAAACAAAGAACAACATAACTCCAGTTAAAAATTTTTATTTGTTTTGTTCTTCGCCTGAAACCGTTCAAACGGAAACACGCTGACAAATCGTTCTTCCGCAAAATCAAACGGAAGCACGAAAAAAATAAATTTAGAATCTTGGATCTTTTATGCTGTTGCCATTCCAAAGAAAACAATAAGAATTAAATTCGTTTTAAACTGTTCTAGATTGAATTTTAAAATTCGCTGCTACCCAAAAATAGCAAAACATTTGGACTACCTGCGTGGAAAATCCCATTACTATAAGTACCATAGACTTGTCAGGACTTTGTGGGCAGAAAACATACAAAAAAAAAAACACTATCTTTTATAATAGTAGAGACAAAACTAATTTCTACCCTGCTCTAGTGCAAAATGAAATGTTTTATTTTCTTTATATCATCTCTCCCAAATATTCGATAATAATAGTAAGTTCAAATTAAGCAAAGTGAAATAATTTAAAATTCATGTAAAAAAGACACTTTCTTTTCGGAAAGCAATTACAATTTAGTCGACTGGCAAATAAACTGAGTAATCGCAGTGTGTTCAATATACATCTGAAATTCACCAAAACTATAAAATTAAGGTTGATTTAAGTATAATTATTCAGCTGTTTTAGCATAACATTTGCATAAATATGTAGGCAAAGAAAATTCAAACTATGTAGTCACTAAGATAAAATATGTTTCATAAAATATGCAATATTTTATAACAGTATATATTGAATAAACTTTTTATAAGTGATACTTGCACAAACATTCCGTCATAAAACAAGAGATGACAGACTGGTAGCTCAGTCAACAATTTCTTCAGTGAGGCCCTGAGATTAATTTCGGTTTAATTTTGTCTCAAGAACATGCAGTTGGAGATATACAGGGTTTGAACAGGTTTATTTGTTTGTACTGATTTTAAAATCGGTGGGAACTTTTTTTTTTTTTCGTACCGTATAGAAAAAAGCAACTCTCTTGTTTAGTTTCGATTTTAGTTTAATCTCAAATCACTTAAATTTTCGTTTCAGCACATTACAGAATGGGTAAAAAAAATATTTTAAAGGGATTCAGTTTGAGGACTTGAGGTTACAAAGTTATGAGGTATTTTAATTATTTTTTCATAGGAGCTATAATTTAAGCTTGGAATTTTCTATATGACATTCTTTTTTCTGATACGTTTAAATTTTGAGCTGTACGACAAGGCTTTTTATTTCTGTTATTATAAAAATATTTTTCAAATGATAACTTCAAATAAAAGTTTATTTATAAGTTTTTTAATTTTTTAAAAATTTACCTTTCTTTTGGTTTTGTTTTCTAGAATTTTGAGTAAAATTTGCGCGCATATACGTAATAACTTCTACTTCAACTTTCTTTCCTTTCCAAAATCCTTGAGTGGATGTGATGCAACCAATCCCTTTCCTTAGAAAGGTAAAAAGCTTAATTTTATGTAAAAAATTTAAATAATTACACAGCATAACATATGTTCTCGAGTCATACTAACATCGTACATGTGTGGAAACGTTTCATTTACTCCTAAATTCTCTCAAACATAGCATGTTATGAAAAGGGGATGATCTTTACCCTACGAGAACTCATAAGATGGCTCGGTTTAACTATGATAGAGATTCTCTTAAATTTGGCCGCCGTGACGGTTTTCTCCGTGATGGCGACATTCAAACTGGAAAGGTTCATCGAAATGTCCTGGTGGTCAACTTTTGTCCCCCTCTTCATCTGTGACGGATTGAACGCTTACTTTTGCGTGATCGTCTTCATACGCCAGTACCTCGAGGGCATGTACAAGGCTGCAGCTCTAAGGTCTTCCTGGAGTTTCATTCAATTGCTGCTCGTGTTTCTCTTCAAACTCTTGCTGTGTCTCAAGCTTGAGGGGCAGAAAAATTTAGTCTATTCAGAAGTGTTGTCGCCATTGTTTATATTACTCATGCTTATCATGGTTAGAGCCTGCCAACTGAACTAAGGTTCCGCATTCGATTGCTTTTATTATAAAACTGTATTGTTTACTTTGTAGAGCCAGTGGACATTTTATTTTTGAAGACAATGAAAATCTGGACGTCCGAACACACATTCCAGCATCCCTGGGAGACGGTGACCCAAGCGGCATGGCGGAAATACCCGAATCCAATGAACCCTGCCGTTGAGGCCATTGACATCGTGGACCGCAATGTCAGCAACGGGGTCCTCAAGACCCACCGTCTCATCAGCTCCAGGTGGGGCTTGCCCACGTGGGCGTCCCGCCTTCTCGGAGCAGACAAGACGTGCTACGCCAGCGAACACTCTGAAGTGAACCCCCGCAAAAAGATCATGACCCTCCTCACCAAAAACCTCACGTTCTGCAACGAGGTTTCGGTCGTAGAAAAATTGACCTACAGCCCACACCCCTCGAAGCAGGACTGTACACTCCTGAAGCAAGAGGCCGTCGTCACCATCAAGAATGTGCCTCTGAGCAGCTACATCGAGGAGTACCTCGCAAGAACAATCTCTAACAATGCTGGCAAGGGCCGCCAAGCCATGGAGTGGGTGATCGGGAAACTGAACGAGGAAGTGCAGGAACTCACGCACAAAACCGTTAAAGGCATGGACGAGTTCACTGTGACAGCCAAAAAGAGCATGTCGGTTGTCGAGGACCTCACGTCCTCTGCAAAGATAGGCATGAACGAGTTCAACCACTTTGCGGAGGAGACTCTGCCCAACCTCCACTTTGAAAAATGATGTTGGTGAAGCCTAGGAATATAACCAATTAGTTCTATTTTCCAATTTTAGTTTAATGTGTATGCGTTAAAAGCTGTCATTAAAACGACTAAAGTCTAAAAAATAGTGTAGGGATTACATTCATGAGGAAAATTATTTCAATAATAATAATTAGTGAAATAATGGTACAGCATTGGTATAAAGTCTTTTTTTAGAACAATGTATTTGGCGCATTTTTTGGCATGAGTTGTGGCAAGTGAAGGCAACTGGCTTAATAGGATTATAGCTACCTTGCAAAAATATATATTTTTAAATTCTTTTTTATTTTACTACGTTTAAATTTCTCTAGTTTGCTAGAATTATTGTGATCTTTATAAACTTTTCTATTCTGTAGCCTAATTTCATTAGATTTAAAGCAAAAAAAAAATGGACTAATCAGCTGTGTGGAATTTTTTCTGTTTATTAAAATTCTTATTGCTAATTTTTAGTTATTTTCTACTAAGACTAAAATGTTTATTAGAAATTCCTCCTTGGCAACATAAAAAATGTGTCAAAAGCATTGCCATAAAAAGGTCTCGGAAGCTGTACCAAAATAACCTTGTACCTATCTGTGTACAAATTTTAAATGTTTATTTAATTCCACTATAAATGTATTGTACTTATGTATTAAAATTAATGTACCTGGTCGAAGGTGAAATTTAGTAGTTGCAATGATTCCATCTTTTGATAAAATTAGAAAATTACCCCCAAAAAATAGGATTTATTTCTGTCTGTTAACTTCATTTTTTGATTATTACTTTTACTATATATATAAAAAAATGTGCCTTATTTCATATTCACAGAATCATCTTGGTAATATCTGAATTCACACTTTCTGTTAACTATAAAAGTATTGATACAATATGAACTGTTTTCTTGAAATTTTGATAATGTGTAACTAAATTTATAATTAAAAACTTTCTTTGAAAAGGTATTTGAATTTTAGTTACTAATGTTGCGAATTGTTTGACTGAAAATGCATTTATTATTAATAATTTTTTTTCATTTCTGCATTCTGCGATGCCTATGTCTGTTAAATTTTGGATTTTCTTTCATTTAACAGGTCAGATAGAATATCAGGTATGTATCTCAAATTTGTATAAATATTTTCAATACAATAACTTGCCATTGAACAGTAATTAATCTGGTATTTCATTCTGAATTTTTTAAGTCATGTAGATTTTCTGTTAGTCTTAAAAAAATTTTAGACGGTTAAATTATCAAAGTGGCTCTTTATTTTTAGCTCTAACCAGAACTATTTAGCATTTACTTAGCCATAAAAAATTGAAATCAAGCCAATTCTGCACCTAATTGGCTTTACATTTTTGGCAAAATCATTAACTATGTACAGCAAAATTTGGAAAATTCCTTCATCAAATTGGCAACAGAAATGTTTGCAGCCAAATATACTTTTGGATATGCATATGTTGGGTTACCATGTTCCAAAGTTATTGCCATTTGGTGATGGTACCATGTTCTAGTATCTCTAATCTAAATTTTGTAATGTGTGCATTTTGTTATTTTAACTTGCAAGAATATGGGTACATTTTAACATCTATTGGTAGTGTAAAAAGTATTATTTTGGTCTTGTGATATTACATTCAAATCTAAATTTCTTTTGGATCAAGAGACTATTGTGGACCTAGTAATAGGTCCTAAACTATAGTAGACCTTCTAAATGTACAAATTTTGTTTGTAAACACATGATGAAATCAAGCTTTGAATGGAAATATGTTATTTTCTATCTGCAAATGATTGATAAATATACACACATTAATACTGTATTGATAGCAAGTGTTTTTTATTTAGAATGGGTTGTTTTCTTCTAGATGGTTAAGGATTTTTTGGTAGCTGGCAGAGTAACTTATTGAATTAAGTGCTTGGGACAGCATTTGTATCTCTATATGCCATTGTCGTCAACTGCTTGACAGCAGTTTCGTTACATAATGTTTTTAATGTAAATTTTGTATGAAAATAGATTATTGATATATTATTATAATATTGCTACAGTCAGCAGTCTCATTTGTACTAAAAGATAAAAATCAATATGTAGAGGGCAATTCAGAAGTTTTGTCTGTTCTGTAAAAACTTGTACATACTTGGACATTTTATTGTATCAAAGCACTAGGTTTTATTTCACGAGGTCAAACAATGTTTATTGCTGGCTAATGTAGGCATGCATATGAGCACTTTTGGAAACTTTTGTTTATTGTTCTACTGGTCAAATAAAAAGTTGCATGCATTAATTTTTGTCTTGCTTTTTATTGCAAAATGAATTTGTTAACTCTAGATTCAAGAAATGATCATAGTATATAATCACTTTTGTGTTTCATAGAATAAAATAACACCTTTTTGACATCTTTGTAATTTGGATACAAATCTTACTCATGGTATATCCATCCCTGTGATACATTTCACATACAGAGCAACTTTGTTTGAGAAAGTTACAAAATGAGGAAAGGTGACAGTAAGGTTGCTACTACAAAAGACAATTTTGAGAGGGGTTTGGAATTAAGTTATTTTTGTGCGCAACACATTAATAAAAATAATTTGTTCTCGTCGTAGTACAAATTAAATATTTTTATTTTTTTTTTAAACTGATGGCCACTTTTGTTATCACACATGCGACATTGTCGAATTTTGCCATCTTTAAGGGGAGGATGACAAATTAATTTGATAAGATATTCGTCAACTAGTTTTTTTAAAGCAAATACACATTTTTTTTCAAAATTACATCTTGTAGTATGTCTAATAATAAAGATCTACAAGAAAATAATTTTTTTTTTACTTAAAAAAAAAGAAAAATTTATTGTTTTCAATAAATTTTTATAAAATATTAGTTGATTAAATATTGCTTCAACTTGTAAAATAATCCTCTTTAACCTGTCTATATGACTAAGAATCTTATTTCAAAAGTTCTAGTTTGGAATTTTTTCACATTATTTCAATAATGGCAATTAATCAAAAAATGTGCTTTATTCTGACTTAACTGCCACTTTAATTGAGTACTTGGTGCTCGTGTTGCGTGTGATGAAAAGGAATAAATAAGAATGGAGTGTTTGTACAGGGAATATTTTCTAAACATTTCAAGTTTTGTATCCGCTTGGGGTTTCCATGCAATGACAAAATGGTTAAATATATTTTCAAAAAACTGCATACTGTGAGTACTTGCATTCATTTAGTGACTGAACTTGGCTGCATAAGTGTATTTATTTTCTGTCTACTTGTATCACATAAAATGGATTCAACATATCGCACCCTGACAAGTAAAAAATTAAAAATTTTGATGTAATTGAAAAATATGTATGAGGCGCCCCAGCGTGTTTTTTTTCTTCTATTCTATAGAATAGAATAGAATAGAAGTTACCACTGTAAATATTTAAAATTTAAAAGAAGCATATACTATTTTAGTTTTATAGTATCCTTTAAGTTGATGTTTCTGCAAATTTGAGACGAGTCACTTTTCTTGCCGGTGTGCAATATGTTAATGCAATTTTTATTTTTGATACATCATATTTTAGTTTAGTTTAGTAAATACATTATTCGAAATTTCCTTGCTTATATACTTAGTGAAGTTTCATCTTATAATATCTGAGTAAAACTACTTAAATCAACAATAATTTGGTAGTTTTGGAGTTCGAAAAGATATATTGAGCATTGCAATAAGATTGTTTTACCAGTGCTGATCAAAATAAATTATTTTCCAAAAACTATTACGGAATTTAAAATTGAGTACTTTGTTTTCAGCCTTATTTTTTCTGTTCGAAATTTTCTAAAATTCTGAATATTTGAAACAGACGATAAAGAGAAAATAAACGTAAATAAAACATATAGATGGTTTTTTTTCTAATTAACGTTACACTGAAGCTAAAATAAACAAAAGACTTTTTAAATATGACTACTTCTAAACTATGGCAACTAGGTATTTTTTTTTATCGTTGGCTTTTCTATTTTGTGTCCGTTATACTCCAAGAATCTTATGTAGTGAAAAACAGATACTTTGACATTCATTACTTTAGACAACAGATACATTTATTACTTTTCGTTCGAAACTTTTTAAAAAATCTGGAAGAGATGTATTTCTGAATTTTTGATTGGATGTTTTTAGTTCCAAAAAATTTCCTGTAAGTAATGGTTTAATTAGTTTTTGAAACATTTTTGTAATCTATATAAATAAGAATGGAGTGTTTGTTTGTACATTGAATATTTTCGACCCATTTCAAGTTTTCTATCCGTTTTGGACCCTTCTGATGCCAAATCCGCCTTTTACGGGTTTGGTGTCTGTCTGTATGTATGTGCCCTATACACGTCCATACGGTTTAATATATTTTCGTGGAAATTTGCATACAGTGAGTACTTATCTTCATTTAATGAGTGGAATTGGTTGTGAAAGTCACTCTGTCTTTCTGTTCTATGTTCGATTTTGTGTTTGTGCAGGCATCACATGAATTTTATTCCAGATATTTGATTGAAATGTGTTTTATTGTATATGTCACTCATCACTGTCCCTAACGAAGGACAGCGCAATTTACATCCATGCCCTGACCCGGATTCGAACCAGGAACCTTCCGATCCATAGGCCCACACCTTGACCACTAGACCGGTTAGTCGGCTCATTGGCATGTTATAGACTTACTAAAAATTTAAATTCTACAAAAATGTTAAATATGACATTTGTTTACATTTGTGAAGTTGTGTATTTTTCAATCGTATACATTTATTGGAGTTGGAAATGCAACCGTAGGGTTTCGAATTCAAGTTCAACCAAAGACCGTCGTGTACAAAGGAGGCTTGTGCACGTTAAATCTGTCGTGGCCTCAAATGTCCTCACGTTGGCGTGATGTGGAAGTTTGGAGATGTTGGTCCCATACATGGGAATATGAAGTGTGTAATTGAATGCACGATTATTTCTTTTGCGGGTTGCTCCGTATGCCGCAAGCAACATGCAAATTGTAGGCAGTGCATGTTCGATTTCTCCCTGTTTGCATTTAGGGCTGTCATATCTTAGTGAATACACCCACTGCACTAGCAACCTTTGAGTTGCCAGCAGCACAAGTGCATTACTCTGTGTGTATCTCTGTCTTCTGTGCCAGTAAAACTTTCTACCACATGATATTCGGAGAGTGGGGTGCCAGCTCAGGTGTTGCCTCGTCATCTGACCGTGGTTTAAAATTACGAGGTGTTGTCGTCCGTACAGGAGATATAATAGAAGTATATTAGAAGTCTATGTTATCGTCGGATCTTTCCTTTAAGGGATTGATCCCGGACCGTCGTCAATAGCCCGATGTGTTGCTCTAATACTTATAGTTACCAATCATCAACCTACGGTAATTACTCACTGTGTTATTCAGCTATTTCACACTTTTTGCTTGCTCTACCATAAAGTTTGTGAATCAAATTTTTGGTTTTATTTCTTTAAAAATCTGTTTCTTCAGAATTTGGAGTGAAGTGGTTTGAAACAGTTATCCAAAATTGAGTTGATAAAAACTATGTGAGTATCTCAAAATGGTTTCAGTCCATGTAGGCCGGTTGGAAGAGTAACGGATTAGCAACCGGAGGGTTGCGAGTTCGAATCCAACCAAAGACCGTCGTGTTCAAAGGGGGCTGGTCCAACGTTGAATCTGTCGTGGTGTGGAAGTTTGGAGTGAGATGTCAGCTCCGGTGTAACCTCGTCATCTGAAAGTGATTCTTAATTACGTGGTGGTGTGCATGTTAAATATGCCGTGGCCTCATATGTCCTCACCTTGGCGTGGAAGTTTGGATAGTGAGGTGCTAGTTCAGGTAGGACCTCATCATCTGACCGTGGTTCCAAAATAGCGCGTTGTCCTCGGTTCTTTCCTTTCGGGTTTGATCCCTGTCAGATGACGAGAACAACATCTGAGGTGGCACTCCACTCTCCAAACCTCGACAACGTGAGGACATTTGACATAGAATAGCTCGTTGTGTTGCTCCAGTGCCGATGTTAATTAAATTCCTACCTAGCTATTTGAAGCCATGACAGATTCCCTATCAAAAGGTTGGAGGGATAAATATTACCAATACAGATAATATTTGTAATAATTTTAAAGCCATGGATTTATAAAGAGGCGTTTTAATAAAGCAAATAATTTATTTAGAATTTAAGAGATTATTAAGTGTACAAAAAGAAAAGTAGATTCGAAAAGTAGGTTTTTTGTTATAGAGTGTAGATACTGTAGGAATGGGCCGTGGCCCGTGTAAAAGTGTGTGAGCTTTGGGGTGAAGATGAGGCGCTTTCTGTAGACATTGGGAAAGAATGTTCCCGACCTTTGATGGAGTTTATCCCTCTCTCTCTTGCCAGATGTTAGTTGATGCAAGCTTGAGGGACCTCTTCAGATGAGACGCCGGAAGAGGGAGGAGATGCAGACGGTGGTACTTGCAAGATGATCTGCTGCTTCGTTTTCTTCAACACCGGAATGTCCTCTGACCCAAGATATATAAATGTACAATGATGGAGCTGCCGCTTCAATGATGGAATGTATTCTTTGTGCCATCGGGTTAGTAGCGAGAAGGTTGGTCAAAAGAGAACTGCTGGACAGACTGTCCGAGAAAATACATGTGTTTTCTGAGCAATTTCGGAGTGCCCAGCATGAAGCTGTTCGAATGGCAAGCAACTCAGCTTGGAAAACTGAGCTGTCGTCGTGCAGTCTGTGTGCTCACTCAAAGATCTTTCTGTTGTCCAGGAACACACAAAATGCGATGGCGGTTCCATCCTGGGTTTTAGATCCGTCTGTATAAATTTGGTAGCGTGTTGCTTAGAGACTAGGTGTAACGAATGATGTGTGTTTGTTGTGTTCCTGCGAAGTCTGGGAGTTTTCGTTTCGAATTGGTAGGGAAACCAGGATATGCCATATGTTGTGGCGGGTCTGCCGAGTCTGGTAAAAAGAGCCGTAGCCCTTTCCCTTGCTGCCAAGAGGTCTATTGGTTCCAGACCGGCGTCTGTGGAGGTGCTTCTGTAACCTCTGGTAATACCAAGAGCGAAAGATCTCTGAACAGTGGCCAGGTGTTTAAAAATCTGGCATTTTGGATTTGTACCCCAGCAGGCTGCAGCGTAAACCAGAATTCTTTCTACTACCATTTTATACCAGAGCGTTAGAATTTCTCCTCTGATAACCCACGACTTTGATGCAAATCTAATTATTGCCTTTTGTTCTTTATAGCATTTCTCCCTCAGGTATTTGCCGTGAGGTAACCATGATAACTGTTTGTCGATTATTACACCCAGGTATTTCATGGTGTCGACAATTCGAATACTTGTGCCGTTAAGACTAAAGACTGGTGACCGGAGAAGTTGCCTACCTTTTTTTTCTGAAGACGACAGCGTGTGTCTTGTCCCTGGCTCTTATTAGGTGGTTGTGCAATGTGCATAAACCATTCTGAGAACGATTGAAGACATTCGTTTGCCCTGATTTCTAGCTCTAGTTTTGAACTGCCAGACACTGTGAACAGAAAGTCGTCGGCGAGAGCCCAGAGTTGCAGTGATCTGGACAAAATTTTCGAAGGACATCAGCTAGGATTTTCCAGAGAAGAGGGCAGCCCTGGGAAACAAACTTGCTGGTGGTTGCTGAGAAGTATTCCGTAAAAATCCATCTTTCATGGAGGAGGCTAGATATTAGAGGTAGGGAGGGCAGTTGAAGTGGGAGAGTTTCTCCAGCAAAAGAGACCATTGAACATAGTCGAAGGCTCCTTTGATGTCGATAGATATGGCCGCGCTATACCTACCAGCAGGTTCGTACAGCATCACATTAGTTAGAACAAAAGAGCAAATAAAATGTATTAATTTAATGTGAAGTAACATCACAAGTTGAGTTGTAAGTATGCCGGGTAAAAATATCCAACCATCCCCCCCCCCTATTTTTAGCATTTACAGTCCTTATTTACGTTATGCTTTTTTTTGTTCGGTCACAGCTCAATCTCAGTCATAATCCCTTGCATCCAAGGGCAGATGCCACTGGCTCTAATCCTAATCTAGCCATTTGATTACGCCTTCTAGTTTTTCTAATCCTTGTACCCTTTTGTTTGCCAACGTTAGTGTAAGGAATTCATGATTTATATGGCCAAGTCTTCTGTGCCACATTTCATAGGAATTTACTTGTGTTTGGAGACATGTTTCATCTTCTGTTTTTGTCTTTCGAGGTATCAGTTCACATTAAACATATTGTCTTGTAATTTACATTCCCACACCAATTGACCATTTTCATCATAAATGTATGCTCCTTTTACATTAAGCACTTCGTTTGTATGCTTAGCAATATTTGGAACAGACATTAAATTACCTCTGAGTTTTGGAACACACAAGACATTATTTAATATGATGGCTCTTGTGTCTCCATCCGTAGTAGTTGCTGTAATCTCTCCTCGGTAGGTCGATTCAATGTTTCTACCTTCTTCTGGAACACTGACAATTTTGCTCTCTTTTAAATTTTCCATCCAAGTATCATTTCGAGTCATGTGTGATAGAGGCAGAGTCCAAATGCCATTCGGTCAGTTCTTTATCACCATTCGCTTTTTCACTGATTGTCATAGCTAATTCTTTACCACAAAGTTGAGGCTCCTCCTCAGAAACTTGTCCACGCTCATTTCGGTAGTTAGATTTTTTCACACGTTTTGTAATATCAAAATTTCTTTTCTTAATATTTTGGTTAGATTTTCCAAACCAACAACAACAATCGTTCTGTAAATGTCCAAGTTTTTTTACAAATGTAGCAGTACTTCTTATTCTGTTTTTGCTTTTAATAAGTTCTGTAAGCTGCAAAGAAGTTGTCTTCACTTATTTTTCTTTTCAAAATTCATTAAGGTTTGCCTCAAGTCTGTGAACTTGAACAAATGTAAATACAGATGGGTTGCCTTAACCTACCATAACTCATTACTATAAGTGCGCCAAAAAAATCGCCAAATCCGTTGCCACCGCTATTAACGTAGACTGCAGCGGTACCAAAACAAATTATGCAATTTGGAGGATGAAAATAGAAGCTCTATTAGATGCAAAGGATTTGTTCGAAGATGTTATTCTAAGGGATGAACCTGCCTTAAACGAAGTTGGCAAGATCATAAAATTTGGTGAAGAAAAAAATAAAGAAGCCTTTGGAATAATTGTTCTTAGTCTGACAGCGGAACAAGCGATCATTTATAAATGTATTAAGAAGGCAAAGGAAATTTGGGAAGCAATCAAGTTTCGTTTTGAAGATTGAACAGAGCTATTGCTGGATCTGACAGGGTTGAAAAAATTGAAAAAGGAAAGTATAGATGAGAATACCTTACAAGATCACAAGGACATTTTTCACTGTAATAAACCAACTGGGTAAATCAATTACTGAGCGAGAATTAGTTCGGTATATCGTGGAAGGTTTGCCAGAAAATAATGGGACAATTGCAATGGCATTATCTGTGAATAGATGGTTTTCATGGCAACCTTGGCAAATGAAAACTTTAATTTTTAATTTTGATTATTCTAGAAAGTTCTTTCAAAATCCGTTAAAGTCGTTTGATTTCATTGGTTCGTTTGAAATTTTTTCTTTGATTCCATTGGTTTATTTTAATTTTGAAATATCCTTTGATTGCATTGGTCGTTTGAAACGTTTTTCTTTGATTTCATTGGTTCATTTAATGGTTTTTCGCCACAGTTGTGGAATTTTCTTTATTATAATTTTTTCATGGTACAGAGAGAGAGAGAGAGAGAGAGAGAGAGAGAGAGAGTTCTGACGTATCAGGTTGTATTATTTCTTGCATTCCGTTAAAACTAATTACTTTCTTTTGTTAAAAAAATTTCAATATAAGCTAATTACTTTTTATAAACGGTTTAAAAAATATATTTTTCTAAACGTTCACAAATGTGTTTTGGAGCTTTCATTTTCCGTTGTAAAAAGAACTTTTTTTTGTAAACAAAAATTTCAGTTTAAACTTAGTACTTTTTGTTAAAGTTTTAAAAAATATTTATATTTTTCAAATGTTCTCAAATATGTTTTGAAGCTTTCATTTTCCGCTGAAAAAGAAAATTATTTGTGAAAGAAATAGATTTTTGAAGTAATTCTTTCCTTGGCGACTTTAGAAGTGCACCAAAAATAATCGTCAAGGCCGTTGCTATAAACGTAGACTGCAGCTGTACCTTTGTTTCATTCAACTGTTCTATCTTTGTTGAATTGAAATCCATTTTTCTGAGTGTACGGTTATGCTTCAGAAACAGTTTCAGGAACGCAATACAAACTTGGGTTTGAAGTCTAATTTAAAATCATTTGCAAATATCAAACACGCTCTGCTATCAATTCGAAGCCATGGATTGATGAAGAAGCATTTTAATAAAGACAAATTATTTACTTAGAAGTTAAGAGATAATCAAGTACACAAAGAAAAGCACGTTCGTACAGCATCACAGAACAAAAAGAGCAAAACAAAACTTATTAATTTCATGTGAAGTAACATCACAAGTTGACTAGTTGAGTTGCAAGTATGCTGGGTAAAAATATCCATCAGATATGCATTAATAATAGAATTGTTCTTGAAACATGAGGCAGTTGAAGTTTTATTCTGAGGCTCAGAAACCCCCTAATAATTATCCCAAGTTGGTTACGCACAATCACCCATTTCCTCACTTGTTTTAGCGAATAGCACTATAGAAAATGTCATTCACGATGCCAGGTTTAACGTTCTTGGAGATGTTTAAAAATTATCTCCAAGATTATTTATTGATAGTATTTATTTGATATTTATTTTAGACTTACCATTCACAGTGATTGTGTAGTCTTAAACATTTTGATTAATTATTCACATTCGACGTGTCTGCCTTTTTTTATTGGTTATATGTGGAATTCGGAAAAATTTTTAGTTACTAAATTATTTTTATCGAGCACCTGGTTTAATTATCAACCATTTGGTTATGATTCAATTTACATTGTCTTATACCTTCTAGTCATGGTTAGCCATTTAGCTTCAAAAATAAAATTTACTGTATTATTGTAATTGAAGTAATAAATTGAAGACCAACATCTATTAATACACAACTGATAATTTTCTTCTTAATTTGGTGTCATATTAGCATGTCTTACAAAAATATTTGGATTATTTAACGTTTTTTTCTACTATTAAACATTGATAGAAATATTAATGAAAGAGAGATCCCAGCAAGTTTTTGTTTCCAGTTGATACAAAGACAACACCTGTAAGAGACAACATACATTTCTATCTTTAACCAATGAATCACAACATGTTTGGAAAAAGTAATCATTTTAGCTATTGCATAAACACGAGACGCTGAAATTAAACATATGAGCAGCTAGCCACCCAGGGCTTCAAGATAATGTCATGATCATTAGTTTAAATTCACCCATGAAATAATTGTTCCAACACAAACATCCAAAGAGAAAGATAGCCTTCTAAATTAAGAGCTCTTGAAGATGGCTGAAAAATCGGCACACAAAGTGAAAAAATTCAATTTTTTTTTCTTTAAATATTGCTATATGTAGCATTTTTTTATTTCCACCTGGTGGCAAAACCTCTTGTCATCAGCTGATCGAATAAACTTAGAACAAAACCCAAAGTATAATAGAATCAAACCATAAGAAAAAAAATGCAGCTTTTACGACCTTTTGCATTTTGAGTGATATACACTCCTTTCCAATTTAATTTTTTTTAGCTCCACATAGAAACATCTTTTTACATTAATAATATCAATTGAATTTAGTATAGTGGAATATGCTATTTTCATAAGTATGTATGAAAAACAATAGATTGATATTATGTAATCAATTCAATAATCACTGCGTAATCCTAAACATGATAGCTGTAGCAAATTGATTAGATATCAACTAGATAAGCATGTGCTATCTTTATTAGATTGAGTCTTCAGCTTTTTTATTTTGTATATGAAATAACCACTGTTTGTGTTATTGGAAAAAGAGGTTAATATAAAGCTGCTATTTAAATCTGAGCTCTTTATATTTTTTGGCCGACCAACCGGTATAGTGGTTAAGGTGTTAGCCTCTAGATCGGAAGGTTCCTGGTTCGAATCCGGGTCCGGATGTTTGTAAGCGTATGGTGTAGAGGCGGCTGGTGCACCTTAAATCTGTCGTGGCCGAAAGTCCTCACGTTGGGTTGGCGTGGAAGTTTGGAGAGTGGGGTGCCAGCTCAGGTGTTGCTTCGTCATCTGACCGTGGTTCAAAATTACGAGGCGTTGTCCTCGGATCTTTCCCTTAAGGGACTGATCCCGGACCGTCGTCAATAGCCCGTTGTGTTGCTCTAGTACGACGTTAACTAAAATTACCATTACCATATCTTTATATTTTGTATTCTTAAGTCAGGAAAAAAAAAACATTGTATGCATTATTTATTATTTCTACAGTATTTATTTGCTAGTAGGTTGTTTCATAAGTTTGCATATCGGTTTACAACTACCTATAAAAAAATATTGCAATTTAAAATTATGTTTTATTTTTATAAATAACTTCAAATATTTTCAAAATTCTTGTTTTTATTTATTTCCTTAGATCGGAAGGTTCTTGGTTCGAATCCGGGTCAGTGCATGGATGTTTGTAAGCTTATGATGTAGAGGCGGCTGGTGCACCTTAAGTCTGTCGTGGCCGAAAGTCCTCACGTTGGGTTGGTGTTGGAAGTTTGGAGAGTGGGGTGCCAGTTCAGGTGTTACCTCGTCATCTGATCGTGGTTTAAAATGACGTGTTTTCCTCTTATCTTTCCCATCAGGATTGATCCCGAACCGTCGTCAATATAGCCCGTTGTGTTGCTTCAGTACGTTAATTAAAATGCATATCTACCTAACTTCATATGTGCTAATACTGAGCTCGTGGCATAGACATAAATTTGATTTAGCTTCTCCGAAAGGAAACCATTAAGACTTGTTTAAAAAATAATTAATTCTGTTTGAATAGATTTATAACTTTGACTGCTGAAACTAATTAGATTTACTGATAACAAATTAGAGATATTAATCTGAAGTATGATTAGACGAAATGAATATTTCACTGTAAGCCAGTGTTAGTTGATAAATATGACAACAGTTTGCCCCTATGTACTGTTATAATAAACTGCACTTTTGAAATAGTACTTAAGATTCAGCAAGCAATTTTAAGTTGAAAATTAAACCGATATATCTTTAACGATGTAATTTAATTTTGAAAAAATTATACGCCTGTTAAAATGTACACCGAAGGAAGATAAAACCGAAACTAAATTAAGAAATTCAATTTCTGCACTTTAAATTATATAGTGTGGAGTTCTGATGTATGTATGAAATCTGTTTCATAGGACTTAAAATTTTGTATCTAAAAATAGGTAGCAAGTGTACTAGTGTTTTGTCTCTCTCAAGAGGAAGACAGGTAGGCACTTATTGGTTTGGAAAAATAATAACTAATCTTTTGAAAATGAGGTTTTTTTGGCGGTTTTGTTCAATAAGCCCAAGCGCTACAATTCTTCAATAAGACATGGAAGAAATATCCCTTTTACCATTGTTTGATCTATAAATTTTACATTGAGAAAAATTAAGACTTGCTATAACCAAAATAACGAAACTCCAAAAAATTTGGGTCATTCCTTTTTTAATCTTTCGAAATCAATTATGGTTGGTTGGTTTTGAGTTTTATGGCGTAGCTTGGCCATATTTTGGACAAGCTGCGCCAAACATAATACGGATAATGATAAGTTGATTACAGAAAATTGATGTTAAGTAATACGAAAAAAACTTATTATCTAAATATCCCACTCTAGATAACCTATGAGTAACCCAATCAGTACAAATAAGCGGAATTCTCTTTACATGCATAAAATTGTCTTTTGGAACTGATATTCTTGTACCTGAAAATATGTAGTAAGTAGTGGTACTAGGATTCAGCTTCATGAGTGACAGGCTGGATTGTGAAGAAAAAGAGCCACATGTACTTTGAAAGGGGGAGATGTGGACCGAGGAACAGACGAGAATCCGTTTTAAGGGGGAATTATTTATTTAACGGCAATATGGACTTTTTTTTTCATTAAGTAGTCAGATTCAAACCTGCTGTAGAAATCCCCAATGTATTTACCCAATTTTCTTTTTTAAAAAGTGGACTACAACTTATTTTGGTTTCTAATTCAAAGTATTTGCACATAGATGATTCCAACTTTTCTGGACAATAGTTCACGTTTTTTAAACCCACTCTCACCAGCTCTTGCAGAAATCAATGAAGCACAATTATATTTTCCTAGAAAAGAAATGTGACCCTCCAAGACATAATATAATGCTGTCTGTGCCTTAGAACTCAACTAGCACCTGCCTTTTAGAAAATTTACCCTTTTAAACATTTAAAAAGTCAAAATAACTTTCTCTAGTCCAGTGTAAGACCTTCCTGGCTCAGACAGAAGCAATCCGTATGTTGTGAAACCCCTGTACCATCATGTGCATCCTCGTACCAACTTGTGTATAACCATCTACTAGCATGTTGTGTATCCCTGTACTGGCATGTGCACCTCTATACTGACATGTTGTGCACACCCCTCTACTGGCATGTTTACCCCTGTAGCAGCATGTTGTTTTATCAAGATGAATAAGACACAGGTAGACTGTTTTATGTAAAGGAAAATATATTTAAAAATCGATAGAAATATTTAAAAAGGATAATGAAACAGGAACAAACTGCACAAAACACATTGTTCGTTCACAATGACAAATTTAAATAAAAAACATGATAAGTAGTGAGTCATTAGAGGACACAGAAATAAATGAGACAGTTGCTTATATTACACAGAATGTAACGGCTTCGATACTCTAAGCACCACTAACTGTTTCGTAAACTTTGAGATTTAACTGCTTGGCCTGAGATGACTCTCAGAGAGGAAAACTTCAAGTACAATATGCATTGGACACTCTTGAAAGTTCGAAAGGACAGTATGAAAGTCTTGGGAAACTACCGTTCCTTAGTGGAACAAAGAAAGCTTTTTTATACCGAAATAAAAAATCTCGTCCACTACTATACAAAACAAACGCGTCTACCATTCCATATTTCAAAACAAAATGGATCACACTGGTGTTTGCCAAATCCCTATTCCACATAGCTTGGAGTTTTGTGGAAATGAATGCAAGATTTGTTTCCAAAATATTACCAGAAGGTTTAAATTTCACTGAAGAAAAAGGTTTTCTCCATTGCAAACACATTTGACGATCTTTTGAAAAGATAGAATGCCGTCGTTGAGAGTAGCTACTTCTCCCAGTTTTAAGATGAAAATGTAAAAGTTTCAATTCAATGATGATTCTATATTCAGAGGAGTATCGCAATATCAAAAGTATTAAATATAATTAAAATATCAAAACAATTTTCCAAAGAGAAAATGTATGTGTGTTTAGACTTTTATATATTGCTATTTCTTTACAAAAATTATACTTTGCATTTGACAACTAATGTTTAACTGATAAGTTAACTTGTTAAATGCAATTTTTAAAAGTTAAGACTGTTTCGTGTACTTTTATAAAATAATTGAACCTACACAATTCTAATAAGATTTATACACAGGCATGCGAAACTCAAGGAATCCCATAATTTTGAAAGGTTAACCTTAAAACTAAATGAAATAATCTGGCGATTTGAATGACGTGTAGTTGAAAGACGAAGCAAATTCAAAATCGTGATGTCGAAGAATAATATGGGAATGGTTCTGAAACTGCAGGAACTCATTCATTCACAAACTAATTTTCTGTATGCAAACGAGGTGCAAAAGGTGCGTCACTGTCCGGCGTGGTCATACAACTTTAAAAGGGCCACCTTCTCTCTTTTTTTTATGTTTTCAGTGTCTCATGACACCCAGTGCAGTGTCACCACTTCAGTTTAAAGACCTTTATACTTTTTGCTTCTGTTCATGTTCATTCGTTCCCTTCATTCACCAACTCTCGAAGTACCTTCTGCATTATTTCCCCACATCCAGGTCAATTGCAGTAAAATAACATCTGAAAAATCTTACGGTTCCTTAAGCGCGAAGGTGCAAAACTTGCATTACTGTTCGAGGTGGTCATGCAACCTACAAAGGATCACTATCTTTTTCTTCAAAGTTTTTAGCAATCTTTCTATCTTATGGCTCCCAGTGCAGTTTCAACACTCTAGTTTACTTTTTTAACTATTTTATTCTGATCTTGTTATTGGTTTGTTTCCATTCGTTAGAAACGGTAACCTTTCATTTTGTATCATTTCCCCACACCCAGATTACTTCACAGCAGAACAGCAACCGAAAAACTTTCACGTTCCTCGAGTTTCGTCGCCAAGTGCAGTACATAAAAAAAGTACTTTTCAAATTGGCTGAAATTACGAATATGTCCAGTTTCTCAGTGTGTACATTTGAAACGAGTATGAAACATTTAAAGTTATTAAAATTCAAACGACGCTTAAAGTTAAAAATAGAAGGCAAACATCGCTCCCGACTCTGTTTTCGGGTTTAACTCGGCCTCCCGACCCAATCGTTTATAAAAAAGCAACGTCGTCGCGTTTCAAGCATTGGGTGATTTTGGCAGCATCCTTTAAAAATTCGATCATTAAGTTCAAGTGAAATACGATTGGCAAACACTCCATTAAGAGGTGAAAGGGCTTAAAGATGAGAAATGTAAAGAACAAGAAGTAAGCCTTGCTCAACTGCGAAGCGGGAGCGTTCGCGTCCGTCGACTCTCACTTATGTCTCCTGTGCTAGGCAAGTATTAAAATACCGCTAAAAGTAGTTCACAAGAATGATTGGAATGATCGTATCATATACAAAAATAGTGTCAGCTAGTCAACTTGGTAAGGCTACACCATTGACTAGATATCAAGAGTTTTCATCAACAATTGACTAGAGTTATCATAGTTAAAATATTGGATATGGAAACATGGATGAGCAAATGAAACAGCAAGAGTGCTAATGCAACAGACAACGACTTTGATAAATGGCAAGTAATGACGCCTAGAGCAGAACAGTTTGATTTCGGGAATCACAGTCGGCATGCACACTGCAATAGAGAGAAGAATAGATTCCTTTGGCAATTCTATTACTCAGAGAAGGCCCGGTGGATTCATCCCAACACTCAGTTCCGTTTCTTCTTCTTCTTCTTGTCGCTGTCGGTGAGGTCGACGAACATCGGCTTCAGTTCGCGCTGCATCACCTGGAAAGATCAATCAGAGATGACACTTTCGATTTGCACTGAATAATCTGCGTAACGGTGAGCTACGGCTGAATTGCTCGGTGCAAATGCAAATAGTTTGATACTTAGCACACAGATGTCACTTGTGTGCATTCTGAAATGGTATTATGGTGCAAGGGCTATATTTGGCCATGCTTTGTGGAACTATTGAATTTATCTTTCAACTATTTGCAGTGAATTTATTTTCGAACTATTTGCATTGAATTTATTTTCGAACTATTTGCATTGAATTTATTTTCGAACTATCTGCATTGAATTTATTTACGAACTTTTTGCATTGAATTTATTTTCGAAATTTTTGCATTGAATTTATTTGTGAACTATTTGCATTGAATTTATTTGTGAAATATTTGCATTGAATTTATTTTCGAACTATTTGCATTGAATTTAATTTCGAACTATTTGCATTCAATTTATTGTTGAACTACAGTAAATTCTCGATTACCCACGGAATTGAGTGGTGCGGCAACCGTGGATATTCCGCAAAATGGCTAAAAAAGGTACAAATCAACATGAAAATGTTTTATAACAATTTTTATTTACAGTAGTGTGCCTATACATACAATGATGAATTAATAAACAGTAGATTTCTGAACTTAAAAGCTTGTTTATTTACTTATTCACAAAAAAAATCAGTTAATTGTATTTTTTTGTGTTAAAACACCCGTGATTTGAGATTGAAGTTTTTTCAACATTTTGTCACAAGGTGACTGCGGATAACCTGCAAAGTGGATAATCGGGAGTTTACTGTATTTGCATTGAATTTAATTTTGAACTATTTGCATTGAAAAATCCATTTGCGTCACAGCGAGCGACGGCTGCATTGCTCGATTGAAAATGCAAACAGTTCGATGCCTAGCACCCAGATGTCACTTGTATGCATTCTGAAATCGTTTTATGTTGCAAGGGCTATATTTGGCCATGCTTTGGCATTAGCAAAATTGGCGAGATCTTGATGGATGAGATATCTCATCAAAACCACTTGGAGGGTTAAGAAGTTCCATGTAAACACAAGGACGCACTGCTATCAATCAATGATGCGTTAGATAGCGTACAAACAGAGATTATTTAATAATTTGAGATCAGACCATGGAATGGGATCACTTTTGCTTGTTTGAAATCAGACTGGTGAGAAAATAATTCCCAGCAGTGTTGAGTGATGGTGGATTTACTTCTTTTTTGACACAATGCACGTTCTTTGCCCGTAATTTCAATGCTTGTTTGATTTGACCAACATATCCACTTATGTGCAGGGTATGTGATATATTCCCCCATCTGTTGATGGTTTGAATGGGATCAACAGATTGCAAAAGGGTCTTCTTGAACAGGGAACACTGAAAGCGAATCGTTTGAAGGAATAAGTAAATTATGGGCTCACAAATGAAATGCTAAGTCAAAATTTTCAAGATACGAGTATATTTTCTTTTCAAGATCCATCTTAAGAATGGTTTAGTCCACTGTGCTTTTCCTCGCATGAAATTAGATGCAGTTTTTATTACATGAAGGTTAGATTTCTTGAGAAACACAGAAAGAAAAGTTAGTAAGATATTTTCTCTTCGTTTTCTCAGAACTATATTTTTTCACTGGACGTATTCCGCTTAAGACTATGATCTTTTATGCATTTTATGTCTCGACGTGGTATCTCGTCACCAGAAAAGAAACTAACCAAATCTTGATCTCGTCATCATAAAAAAAAATAATAAAACAAAATAGGCAGTATCCTGAAGAGATGTCTCACTATTAGCAATATGGGTCAGATCTTGATGGGCGAGATATCTCGTCAAAACCACTCAGAATATTAAGTGTTCTATTTAAGTCATGCTACTTTTTTCAAATGAATGATTAAAGAAAAGTCATAGCAGAGAGAACAGGTGATCGAAATTCATAAGGCCCACAATGTGGCATACAAATAGAGTGAATTTTCTAGTTTCCAGAAACTACACTCTTTTCCACATTTGAATCATATCACTTTTGGAAAAATTCTTTTGCAATCCTTCATTGGTTTTTGCAACAATTTTATACTACATTAAACTACTATTCAGATCAATAGAAAATGCATTGTTAACGACATTTAACATAAAACAGTTTTTAGTAATCGTTGTTGAATCGACATGAACGCAATTTTCGAAATTTTTTTAAAAAAGATATTTTACATTAATTACTTATAGTTATTATTTTTAACTTCGTAAAGCGAAAGTAAAATGTTTCATCATGCCTTAGAGTTTCAAAGTAAATCAATAAAAATTCATTCACTTTGAGAAACTCACTTATGAAATTATTAATTTTACTTAAGAAAAAACTTCAGATATTTCCATTTGTTAAACTTGTATTTTTAAGATTTTGCAGCTATCTTTACATAATTTCTTCTTAAAAACGCTCGATTATTTTTGGCATAGTTATGTCAAACATAAGATTGACAACTTCTTCGAGAAGACAATGTCGTGAAAGGAGAAAAGAGGAATCGGGGAACAGAGTAGTGGGATGAAAGTAGATAGAGATCATTTGGGTATCCCAGGAGCTTGACGCCCGTATTTAAAAATACAGTGAACATCCTGGGAAAAAAAAGATTACTCGAGCGCCTAGGGTCGGTGAAACCTGTACATATATTCTCTTACAAAAAAAAGTCGATGCACCAAGAAGTTGCAGAATTACAGTGGTGCCCGGTTCAATCCACTTGAAACAGTGCTGACTGAGGACGTATAGACTTTAGTGAGTCCCATTTCCAACTGTGTCCTGACGACAACCGCAGACATTTGTGGATATGTCCAGGGAAGCGTTGGGATCTTGCCCTTACTATCGCATGCCACACCCACCCACAACAGAACGTTAAGAGTGCCATCTCCTTTGATAGCCCTTTGGTTATCATTTCTGTCACACTTACAGCACAGTGGTTCATAGACAACATTCTACGACCGGTTGTGTTACCGCTCCTTTTGCGACACCCCAGACTTACTTTTAAACAAGATAATACCTGGCCACATATGGCACATATTGCTATGAATTGTCTTCGAGCTTTCCCAACACTTCTTTGGCCAGCAAGCTGTCCCAATCTCTCTCCAATAGAGCACATTTGGGACGTTATGGGAAGGCGATTGCAACTGTCCCGGAATGTGGACCCTTAAGCCCGACAGTTGGAGACAATTTGGCAAGAAATACCACAGGACACCATACAGGAATTTTTTCTTGCCATGTTGGGTGATGATTCCATGCCAGAGGTGTGGACCAACGCCTTATTGATTTCCTTCCTTATAACTTGTTAAAGGGATGACTCCGAAGAATGCCAGCACAGCGACTAATAGTCTATTGTACTGAGAGACTTCCTCCCTTTGTAACGGTCAAACTTTGAAATAAATCATTCAATTGTTCTGAAATGTGAACCGTTTGTTTTTCTATGTACGAGGACTGTTCAATAAAGAATGATCATAATTTTTTTAAAGGTGATTAAAAAAAAATCAAGAAAAATAAAATTCATATTGAATGTGAAGAGGGATAAGTGGAGAATAGATAGCACAAGTTCCACGGTCATGACGTCATTCCTGAGGCCTTGGCAGCCAGCCATGAACGCTGATTTTAACTTTCGCCTATGGCAAAAATGGATGCGACATGTGAAGTGCAATACACTGCATTAAATTTTATTTTTGCCTTAAAAAAATCGTCAGATCTTTTGAAAATCAATGTCATGTGTGTTCCCCATTCTCCATATAGTCCTGATGTACCATGCAATTTTTTTTCTTTTCCCGAATTTGAAGAAACACCTCCTGGAAAAGCGGTCTTAATCATCACAGGCAGTGGTAAAAGTTGCGTAGGCGATTTTGAAGGACCTGTCAAAAATGGTTTCCAGCATGTGTTTGAAGACTGGAAAAGAGGTGGGATAAGTGCATTGCATGTAATGGAGAGTATTTTGAGAAAGACCATAAAAATTTGGAGGATTAGTACAGGAAATTATTTGTAATTAATTTATGATCAGTCTTTATTGAAAAGCCTTCGTATGTTCTTCACACCCATCCATTTTTATTGCAATCGAACAACTCCTTCTTGTTACATCGATTGTTTTGTTACAGAGTGTATATAAAGGAGATGTAACCCAGGGGCCTTTTAAAGAGTGGAACTAAAAATTGTTAAGATATAGATTTCAAGAGCACTGCCTGAATATGGGCTTCAGCAATTAATACTGCACCTGTTCTCTCAATAAAACTGTTTGGCTTCCATATAGTGCAAGGAAGTCTGCTTACTTTTTCCTCATCATCCGGAACCCTCGATATGAAGTCGAGTATTTCGTTGTTAGGCACTGCATGGGGATTTCTCAACTTCTTCGTAAACTTGTTCACACCTGTGCATGACATTAAAATGAGAATCACTGCATGAATTATGCTTCATGATCTTAAAAACTTGTTGGAAACAGAATAGGATTAGTGCTTAGTATAAAAATGTCCACAACTTAAAAATTAAATTAACATGTGACTATTATTTTCATTAATAAAGCTACAAATCTATAATTTAAAAGGAAAATAAGTAATTGGAAGCAGCCAAAATTACTGCTTTTTTATGAATTAACTAGCAGGCCAGTGGCATTACCCGCGGCAGTTCTTTTCGTCTCCATAAAATTCGGACAATTCGAGGTATCGATTTGGGGTATAATTTTCACGAGATTTAAACGTTGAAATTTTCACTCAATCTTTAACGATCGCGAAGACGGAAAACATCAAATAGTCCTTTTTGTGTTCGTAAGGAATATCTCTCAAATGCGGCCAAATTCATATTGCAAAAATATAAAAGTTACAGTAGAAACATTAATTATTTTAAGAAAATCACATTTAATGCATCGATCTGGTGTAAAATGTTCCATAGATTAAAATCCGTTGAAATTTTAACTCTATCTTTAATGATTGTGAAAATAGAAACTTGGACTAAAGCATAAAAGAGAAATAAAACATTCACAAATTTTTATTTGTTTTGTTTTGCTGGATTCGTTTGTGATCAGGAAATGAACAGAAAAAATTATTTTAGAATCTGTGATCTCTTTACACTATTGCCATTCTAAAGAAAACAAATAATAAATAAATGTCCATAAAGTAATTAAAATTGTTCTAGATTAAATTTTAGAATTCGAGTTTCACACAAAATTGGGACTACCTGCATGCTAAATTTCATTACTGTACACTTCCTTTCATAATAGTAGATATATTCTTTATAAAATGTATTAGTTTAACAATTTTCTAAATGAAAGTAATGTATATGGACAAGTTTTCCTGCATTGGATCAGACATCTTACATATATATCGCATTCATCTCCTAATGCAAAAGTAAAAAGTGAATTTCCAGAAATAAGGAAATATTTAATGCTATTAAATGTTACTTGCTTTGAAAATATTTGTTACGGACTGACATTATCTTTATTTAGGTACTCAAGAACTACTAAGATTTGTCACTATTTAAATTTTGCAGCCTTTAAAAAAAAAATATATATATATATATATATATATTTAAGAACGAAAAAGTCTTAATAAATACTCATGGTGTCCAATGCTTTTTCTAAAGATTCACCATGTTCAAACAACCTAAAAGTAGCATGGAAAACTTACCCCAACCCATGATGAGGTATCGAACGGGAATGAAGTACAATACAATAGTAGCTAACAGTAGCACAAGGAAAGCCAGCCATGAAAGAAAGGGCACAGAGTAGTTGAATGTGCTGAAAGAAAACAGTTCAGTTCAATTGTAATACCCTACTCATATCAGCATAAAAACGATAAAGGATTATCAAGTAAATGCAACCAATAGAGAATTATTACAAATAAAGGAGTGTATAAAGTAAATATAACCAATACAAAATTATAACCAAACAGGAGTATCACATAAATAAATAAGTGACAAAACCTGTTTTGTTTCTGAAGGATTCACTGGCTACAGCACTGAATTATTTCTTTAAACCCTAAGTTACAATATGCAGCAAAAGTATGCTACAGAATTGCAATTCAAAACTGTCATAAAAATCTGTTTTTCATAATCTGTACACACTGTCTGATGCAGTAAGGGATAGGATTTAAAGATGCAGTCTGTTTAGATTTCATTCATTTAAATGTACTTTACTTTGAACCAAGTCAAAATATTGCCATGCAATAATAGATTTAATAAAAAAAGAGAAATACATTTTAAAATGTAATATAGTAAATGTTAAAGATAGAATTAATAAAGTTAAGTAATTCAAAAGCACTAGCGAATTAATTATCTGATAATCGCATATACAAATAATGCTAGATTTATTGGAATGTATGAAAATGCACAGAAAGAAATAACTGCTAGTAAATAAAATTGTATATTTTATAGTAGGAAAGCTGAACTTTAGAGGCTCTTCTGTAATTAAATGAACACTTAAAAGCTAACATTGAAGAAAATCACATTTAAATTCATAAGTTAAAAATTGGGAATATTTTATATAAAATTTAGGGCTTGTAAGTTTCAACTCAAAATTGTCAAGAGTTTTTATTAAAAATGTTTCTGGTCAACCTAAGCAAGTTTGTCTCTAATGCTATGACCACATTCATTTTTATTCTAGTAAAATACAAGATCATTACTATAACCAAACAATTAGGAACATTCAAAATGCTTTGTAAGCTGGTTAATCAGCAGTTGGGAACAATAAGGGCTTCAACTTGGTTTTAAATGTTATTGCAATTACGTAGTATGACTTACAATTGGCAAGACTAGTTTTCCTTTCAGTGTATTTTGCACACAAATATAACACACTCAATATAAGAGTTGTAATAATGCAAGAAAGCTTACTTTTTACATCGCTCTCCAAATGAAGCAACTTCTCCTAAAATATTTTGAACCATGGCTGTTGCATCTTGAACTGCCTGCAGTTTTTCTTTCAGGGATTTCTTTTCTTCCTGCAAATACATGTGATCAGAGTTGTGCAGAAGAGATTCCACACTAAAACTTATCGATCAGACTAAGATTTTGATGATATTGCAAACTTTTTTTTGGAAAGACTGAAATACTATTTGGGAAATGTCTTTCATGGTAAAAAACCTAAGCTAATTTTAAGTGCTTTTGTTAACATTTCCATGGCTTTTAACCCTTTCGAGCCATAAGACGAGCTTAGCTCACAAGGCTGTATTTCTCAATGTAGATGCATATAGTTCAATGGCTAGTACCCAGATGTCACTTCTATGCATTCAGAAATGAAATGTAGATGCATGATGTTCGTAATTCCCCCCACTTGATGCTTCTTGATGGAGAAAATCTTTACCCTTCATTTTCTGTCTCTCAGTATTTAAAAAAAATTAATGTCACACTGGAGCAACACAACGGCTATCAGTGACGGTCTGGGAACAAACCCTGAAGGGAAAGACATGAGGACACCGCATAATTTTGAACCACGATCACATGACATGATAACACCAGAGCTGGAACCCCACTCTCCAAACTTCTACACCCCACCAACGTGAGGATACTCGAGGCCACGTCAGATTTAACGTGAACCAGCCCCACTTCTGTTGGATTTGAACCGGAAACCCTCCTGTTGATAGTCCGTCGCTCTTCCAAAAGGGCTACCATGGCCCGTACCCAGTAAAAATGCATCGAAAAGGTAATGTGTGCAACAGAAGAGGTAAAAGCAACAGCTGTTGGCAGAGTAGAGTTTTGCTCTTCACATTTAGAATGTTTCGAGAACTGCATTGGTCTTCCTCTTCTGGCTTTCAGAAGTACCAATGGATATACTATCTAGCAGCAATATCATCAATTGCTAGATGCTATTTATGCGTGTTCTTAACTATGCAAAAAGCATATCGGGTCAACAAGGAACTATAGTTTTCCCAAGCATAACAATCAACAACGACCAATTAAAATAAAATGCTCACAAATGTTTCAACATTACAGTGCTTATACTTCCAAGATATTGAACTGGGAATTTAAATTTTAAATGAAAAGAAAAACTGCATGCACACATGTGATTCTACATACAGTTTCGAACGGAACGGTCGGAAGACAGTAGTGTGCAGACTCCCGAGTCCACTGACATGTTTTGGTCATTCTAAGGCATTTTCTGGTCGTTATTTATTTATTTTGCCTATTTTGGAACTTTTTCCAAGATAAAGGTCATTTTGGATGAATTTCCCAAACCCCCAATTTTCATGCCTATTGAAGAAAAAGTGAAGAAGTAATTTCAGGAGATGGAACAAATAGGGGATTGGTTGTTTTGAGGCTTTATGGCGCTAGGTCAGGCTTTAGCTAAGCTGCGCCAAATGCAAGATAACATCAAGTGCATAATGTGGTAGCATGCATAAACATCATAGGGGGAGGGATTGGAGAGCAGTAGTGGGCATCTAGGGATTCCTGAGTTTGCTAAAGACAGTAGACTCAATGGGGAAAAAAAACAAGAGTACCTTGAGTCCATGAAGCCCTACCACCTGAAGGGGATTCGCAAAACAAAGTGGTGATTACTTAAAATGTTATAGAGCCTTTCCATGTTCAAAACAAGTGTTAGGAAAATTATTAATTACCCAACATTTATTTTTTCTGACTTACCTAAACGCTTACGTATCACTTCGCTTTTAGCATGTATTTAAATGCTATACGACTCGACGTGTTTACTTTAACCCTGGAGTTGTATGCTCTTTGGGAAACTATTTAATTTGTTAGTTGTGATTGTAACAAGTTACGATTGAAACTTCACTTTTTTCCCCCGATACGTGTTATAAAATCCGAATACAGTAATCTATACTTTGTCGAGTTTTATGTATCTGGGCGTGTATCAATTGTGTATATAAATGTGTGTTTGTACAACCCAATTAAGGGTTACTTTTTGAGTTGGCTCGTTGAAGGTTTGACCTTGCCCCTCATTTGTTATTATGTTCAATTGACTTTCTTTTGAACAAATATATTTTTCAAGTTGGAATTTCATTTTTCTGTGACATTAAAATCCACTGCAATAATTTCCCATCAACAAGATAGTTGGACCAGAGGGAATCATTTCCTCCAGAAAATGTCCCTGTTTTGGTTTTGCTTTGCAACTTGGAACCGATTGAATAAAAACTCAGTGTACCATTGCAAAATATAAATATTGTATCAAATGTTTCAGTCAATAAAATTCAAACTCGACACGGGAACTACCAAAAACCGCGATTTGCATTAATGTAATTTCACTCACTCGCCAGGGTAATAAATGGTTGGTATTTTTTGAGTTTCTTGGCACAAAAGCTATATTTGGCCAAGCTGTGCCAATTACACGACAGTGTCAAGTAAAAAATGTCACAAAAGGGATGGGGTTATAGAGTAGTGGGATGGAAGCAGAAAAAGATAGCTTGGGTATCGTGGGAGAGTTAGCCCAATGTTTACAACACAGTAAACCCATGATCACTTGGGTCACTCATGAAGCCTGTATACACTAGAAGTGCCCCTGAGGACCACAGAAAAAGTCACTGATGAAAATTGAAAGCATGTATCATTTTTATACTCACTCCTCTCTCATCCCTGTCTTCGTCATCTTCCTCTTCGTCAAGCTCCTCCATCTAATAGAAAAACAAAAAATCATTCAGTTAATCTGCATACTTTTTTAAATATTGGTCGTTAAAAGAATATTTTTCCTACATAAACTCAGATTATAATATCATTAAACTTAAAAACCAAATACATTACGCTCAAAATGAAATTATTTAACTATGTTAAAGGGATAACGCAGACAAAGTCAATAAACTAATAAATGTAAAGAAAGAATACTTACTTAAAAGTTGACTAATAATAAAACAATTTACATTAATCAGTTTATCATACATTCATCCGTATTTTACTTGTGATTCAATTAAAATGTAATAGCATTTACAAATTAGTTCTTCAGGTTCATTTACAACTTTTCAAGAGCTTAACAAAACTATTTCCCAGAAATTTTGAATGCCTTTTATTTACTCTGAGAATTTCAAGGTTTCCTTGTTATTTAGAAAGTTTATGACCTCTTATGAATTATGATCTGTTGGAAGCCCAATATACAAGTTTGTGTGATTTCAGCTAAGCCCATTTTCTGGTAAACAGGTCATGTACGTACGTCCTAAAAAAATTATGTGAACATGTACATCTTTATTGAAGTAATGCTGAGCAACAAAATGTAACAGCTGGTATTATTTCATCCAATTTGGTGAGGACACAATGCAAATATAGCATTAAACACAACATGTGCTTTCAAACATACAAACATGTTTGTTTGTAAAAAAGTACAGAACTAATGTAATCAATAATAAATGATGGGGAACATGTCAGTACATACACTTGCGGGCTTTATTACAACAAACGGGGTGGATTGATAGTATCCTACTCGTGTTTTATTTTCTGTATTTAAATTGTATCTTTGTTTCTGTTGCAAGATGCGTGCCCTTTAAATTAAAATTGCATTTCCATTTATTAAATACATCCTGGATGGGATATTGGGGTTTCATGGCACTAGGTCTAGGAGCAGACCAGCAGTGCCAAGTTCAAGACAAAACAATAAAAATTATGCATAAATAAAAAGTTTGAAAAGGAATTGTTGGAGAAATCTAGCGGAAACATTTTTATCAGAATAAAAGCCATATTCAAACATTCGTATTGAAAGTTAATGTACCAAAGTTGATGCTTTGAAACATGATGACTACATAGCAACATGATGTATAGTACAAAAAGTACATTTTGAATTTGGAAAAAAAATTTAAATACCATAAAAAAAATCTGAACGTAAAAATGCAAAAAGATCTGTTGGAAGCCCAATAGTGTAGACTGTGGCTTTTCCCCAACTAAATCTAAATTTAAAATTGTATTTTTTAAAAACTTTTTGGCAATGACTAAATGCAGTATCTGTAATTAAAATATGATGAGCATGAAGAACAAAAAGGGGCGGGGTCCAACTGAATACATCCCTCAAGAGGCGGGGGAAGGGGGGGGGGGGCAGATTATACAAAAAAAAAACCAGCTTTAGTTAAATTTAAATAAGGTCACTGAATACAAAAATGGCTAAGACCTTCCCTTTAAAATCTGAATAGTGCATGGTTATAACATGGAAAGTTCCTTTCGCATCTCCCGATAAACTATGTCGACACGAGGAAAGGTAACTTACCTCGTCATCATCTCGAGAGGCAAGTTGTCTTCCAGTCAGAGCGTAAATCACATAATTTTTTACATAGAGTATCAACAATGCGACTGGCAGCATGTAGAACTCAAAAGTATAAGTTATCACAAGAAACACCTGTT
This sequence comes from Metellina segmentata, assembly GCA_947359465.1. Lineage (NCBI taxonomy): Eukaryota > Metazoa > Arthropoda > Arachnida > Araneae > Tetragnathidae > Metellina > Metellina segmentata. The sequence continues at coordinate 15,205,062 of OX375877.1, forward strand.
TGAAGAAATAAAGGAATTTTTTGTCATCAACCTACATATTTTAGTAACACATTTATAAATGTAATAGCCAATCACTAACTGTAATATATGATGTAACTGCATAAAATACATACATATAAAAAAGCAGTCGTGAAACTAAAATGAGCTTTTAGAGATTTCTATAAAGGTTACTTCATAGAGCTTATAGAAAACAAATGTGTCATAATTCTATTGGATTCTATATAGACCACATTTTCTAGAAAAAATTAAAATTTTTTATAGAATTCTACAGAAATGTTTCAAAAGGGACATAGAATAATATCTTTAATTTAATCAATTTAATAAGTTTCTATTTGTGTGTATGATTTTGAATTTGTTTAAGACCTTTATTTGTGGAATCCAAATTTGTTGACCTTTATTTGTGGAATCCAAATTTGTTGACCTTTTTTTGGTGGATTCAAAATTTGTCCATGATCTTTCACTACTTTTTGTAATATACAATTTTTAGTTTTGTGTTAAGATTTCTCTTTTAATTACGTATTGTAAATGACGAAACTTCGCATACCTTGAAATTTTTTATAGTTGACAGTGCATTACGAAAATTTTAGTTAATTATCAGTTTATATTATTTTTTACACTAAAAACATTCACTCACAGAATGTTGAACCTCCATAATACTTTGTTCCTCAACTGTATATCAGAATTAAGTAAGCTAAAAAAAATTGAATAAAATATTAATAAAGAGAAGTATACTCACTACAAATGCAGTTATACTACGAAGCGTTGATTCCCATAAAAAACAACTATTTAAAAATCTAAGTAACTCTACAATTCCATAAGCCATCATCTTCACCCTATTTACATTCTTGACAAATACCTGAAAGGCAGAAAATCATATATTCATATTGTAAATTGAATTAATACATATCCGATAATATATCATCGACTCATTTTAAAGACTGGGTACAGTGGTACCTGTAACACACAACAAAAAATAAATTGCATTCTCAAAAAAAGTCGCACAATTTTTCAACATACAAGTACAATTACAATGCAGGAGAAAGATTATGTATGTCAAGCAATGACAGCAAAAAGATTGAATAAAAATAACATGACACGCATAGACAAACAAAGAAAAGACAGAAGTCCTTGCCCTAAGAGCTTTTGTGCCTCCCAATACCAAGGCACCTCAAAGTCTGGAAAGTTCTACCGAAGATGGTTTCCATCCATTACTTCTGCATAGTTACAGAGGAGGCAACAAGGCTTGGTGGTAGGTAGGCATTTTGCACCACGGTCAGATAAAGAGGGTACACATGAACTGGCCCCCCACTATCCAAACTTCCATACCATGCCAACGAGAGGACATTTGAGGCAACGTCAGATTTAACGTGCACCAGCCCCCTTTGTATCCGACGGTCTTTGGCCGGATTCGAACTCGCAACCCTCCTGCTGCTAATCCCACAAGACTCGGTGGTGAAGTGATGTGAATGACCAATAAGGGATTCATGTGCTGTTATCAGGCAGAAAGCTGCAACTGCCTCTCACCATGGCTTGTCAGGAACAGTCTCGAGACATTCCCTTTTTACGGCATTTTGTATTTATGTTCTATTTTAAGGGTCATACTGGTATAGTAAAACTCCAATTATCCAAATGAATCGAGACCAGACCTCATCCTTATAATTTATGAGAAAAGATTAATTCTTAGTAAAAAAACGAATTTTGCTTTAGTATGTAATGTAATTTAATGACTATGAAAACAATTTTGTTTCCATTTGTACATGCATCCTGTATTAAAATGCATCATTGGTTGAACCTATCGGTCAAAGTCAGTTGCTTCGCCATCTTTACTCATTTTCGTGCAGCCGTCTCGCAAGAAATTGTGGCGAGTAGCTGTAGACGGTCGCACTCAGGCTGACGATCCATCCAATTTAGTGCTGTGTCAAGGCTCTCTAGCTCCTTACTAGTCGACGTCCCTGCATTTGGTCAAGTAGCAACATCGCCATCTTTCAGGTCATCAACAAGTTCTTTTCTCATCTTTTCAATCAGTTCATCGTCACTTGAGAATTTGGAATCCAGTGTCTGAAGAATCGCACACCAGCCAGTCACCTCCTCTGCATAGCAACTGCACTCGTAACATCCAGGAATGTTTCTTATGTCTCCAATTGACACTTCGTCATTCACCGACAAAAAACTTTTAAAATGTGGATTTTGCTGATTTCTTTTTTTTCCCAAAGCAATCCAGATAATTGGAGTTCTACTGCATTTTGATATACAGAGTGCTTTAGGAACTTCTTTCCAAAAATAAGTCTCATTAAATGGGGATTTGGACAAATATACTAGATCATTCCCAGATTTCAAGCACATTTAGTAGAAATGAAGGCACAGGAAAATAAAGGTAAAAAGACAGAACAATTCAACTTACAGCTCTTTTGAATTTTTGTTCTTGCTGCATGTACTTTAATTCTTTTGGTGTAAATGTAATAATACTAGCTCTAATCTGAAATGAAATATTACTTTTACTGTTCAATTTTAGAAATGTAATACAAATGGGAATGAACATAGAGCACATAAAGGACATTCTACGCTGCACATACAAAAATCATCCCAATACTGATTGATTGTCTTATTATCTAACTAATTAATAATACGATGGAAGATGAACTAATTTCAAGGTCTAATTGAAGTCAATGGCACACCTTGCGATTTTGAGAAGTAATAAAATTCCACATAAAACATGTGAAGAAAAAATAAAATAGTATGAACATTCGCTTAAAAACATCTATTATGTTTAACATCTATTATCCACAACCCAGTATAGTTTCTTAGGAAAAACCTCCAAGAGAAATGACAGTAAAATTTTTAACAGAATAAAAACCAATGCTAAGTTTAAAAACACAACAAATTGAAGTTATAATAGAAACTTTGCAATTAAAAATTTCTTTTATGATATGCGTGAAATTCCTGCACGCTTCCCAAAAGTTGACTTGCCCTAAGCATATTTTTTGACAACCCACCAACTGCTTCTAATTCAGGTCCTTTAATTATCAAAATAAAATGGCGCTTCCCCTTCTTTCACAATTTGCAAAATCAGCTTGCCCAAAGCAATTTTTTTTTGACACCTTGCCAACTTGATTTAGATATGACTCCTTTATAGATTGTCACATTCTGGAACCAAGTGCCAAATTTGCCATCATTTAGAAATTTCCCATAGAAAAAACACAAATTTTAAATACATTTGTTGCGTTCAGCCCAGGAAAAAAGCGGGTTTTCCAAATGACTTCCTGCAAAAGTGGAAGAGTACGCAGGCATTCTACAAGTCCTCAGAAAATATTAGAAAAATGCACAAAATGTACTGATGTGTGTTAGATTGCAGTGGGATTAATGCATTCCTGTATGATAAGAGGCAAATGTAATACTCACAGGATTAAAAAAGACGTAAATTTCTAGCAGTATTTGACCTTTGGATCGTACCCTCAGTTTCTTGTCTTTGAGAACATACCATTTCTTTTCACCATTCCTCACCTAATAAAATGGAAGCAAAATGAATTAATCCAATAAATAATGAAAATATATAAAAAATACAGAAATTATGACACTATAGAGTGCTCTATGTATGTTTAAATTCATACCACATACAAATATTTTGATGGCAGAGAGAGCAGAAACACATTAACAGATAAAACAAAAGTTTTTACTTTACAGCCCCATTTAGAATATTCATTTTTAGCTCAAAACAAAAATTAAAATAATTTTTTATAATGCAATGCATCTATTAAACAGATTACAATGTGACAATGTCTCATGTCCCATTGTAATCTGCCATTATAAAAATTTGCATTTATGTCTCCACAAACAAAATGACGGTTAACAAGATTCTATTCTATGCCATCAGCACAAACTGCTGTGTGGACTCCAAGATGTATTTTTGAGAATGGAGCAACAAAATAAATTGAATCACATCAAATGTTTTGTGGAAAAAACTAGGTATTATGTTAAAAATAAAGAAAATTTTGTTCCATAGAGTTCTTTTTAATGATATTTAAAGCTGAATGACATTTAATGGAATCAAAATATGATAACTTATGATTAAGAGAATATAATTATTTACCTTTCTTTTTACTAAGCTCGAGTTGATGGTCCCCGAACAGTTAAAAAAAATTCCTTTCTAAGCAATATTTTTGTAACAGAAACCCGTAAGGAAATTTTAAACACCTTTCTTCAAAAAATTGGGGTAACTTTTAGAGGACATGTATCTTCTTACCAATTTCAAAACTTTTAGTGTTCCTACATAAATAAACTATTCACAAATATAAACCTCTAAAACAATCATAGTTTTCATAAAATCTGCTGATACAAGTACCTTTAATAGCGGGATATCAACTTTTCCTAAAAATTCACACCGTTTATCCCGATCTTCATCAAACACAGTTACTTCCAGGACAGAGTGAATATCTGTGATTTGGCTGGAAAGAAACAGCAACTTTGATTATTTAAAAGAACCACCCCAGAATTACAAATTGACCTGAAGCAAGTTCGCTACAGAAAACATCAGACAAACTAAACTAAGTATAAAAACATAATCCATTTTTAACTTGTAAACATACAAGACGAAATGAATACAAGCTAATCTATAGTAAAACTGATTTGAAACAAAAAAAAGGAAAGTTAGATTCAACTTCATTTTTACAAATAACTTGAGGTATGTGTAAAGTAATACTAGTTTTCATTAAAAAAAAATAGCTTGTCTGTGGTTACAGGTAACATGCAATATAATCCTTTCAAGTTTGAAATCTTATTCATTAACAAAAAGTTCATTTTCCATAATATTTAAAAGTAAATAAAATAATATAAATCAAAACTAATAAGTTTGTTTTCCTATTTGTCAAAAAAGTGAAACAAATTTTTATACACTCTAAGACAAAAAAATGTCACCAGGAAGAAGACCAGAATAAATGAAATTTGGAGGAGTGGTATTTGCTTTTTCAACAAGACAATACTCGACCCCATATTGCTGCCATCTCTAGAGCTTGTCTACGACACAACAATATCTCACCATGGCCAGCATACCCTGATCGAGAATGTATGGGATGTCATTGGACAATATGTCACCATTCCACCCATACCACATAATCTGCTGGAACCATGTGACAGGGCTCAAGCAGCATGGGATGGACTGCTGCAGGACTTAAAAAGCCTGCATGACTCCTTACCAAGGCACTTGGCATGCTGCATTAGGAATAATGGCGGTCATATGCCATACTGAATGATACCACTTTTTTGAATTTTTCTCAATAAAGTTTGCATATTTCAGTCTCAAATGTTAATCATTTACTCATTTATAAGCCCTCTAGCAACCTTGTAAAAAATTTCATTGAATTCTGACAATTCTTTCTAGGAGCAACTTTTTGTTGTTGTCTTGGATTGTATGTGCGAGTCTGAAACACCAGCAAACAGTACAGGCAGATTTCACTATTCACGGAAATGCCGCAAAAAATTTGAAAATCTGAACTGGTTAGCATGAAGATGAAGGAATAGATTTTTTTTGCAATGAATTCACTGCAACTTACAATGTGAAAATTTTGTTCCATTCAGGCGTTAAAGTCTTGTACTCTGTGTGAGTCTGCAATCGGGCATTGACCAATTCCACAACACAGAAAGGATCACTCTTCCCACATAAGTCTGCTGCTGCTAGTCCCTGAGCTTTAAACACTGAAAAGAAATAGTAAAACTCATGCTAGTTGTCTATAAAACACACACTTATAGAATAAATGAGCAAAAAAACATATGAAATATAACATACCTTTTACTATCAAATGTCCAATATCGTATGGCTCTTTGAATGTGGTATAAAGGCCCTACAAAGTAATCAAAAGGTCAGGATATAACTTAAAATAATTTTTCAAATTAAGACACATAACAGCAAATTATAGTAAGTTAAATTAGGCATAACATCCATGCCTAAAAAGTTAGTTTCATATTGTATCCGGACACGTTGGAGGTCGTTATTTTTTTTAATGTGATATAGAAACATTCTAATGATATTTTTATGTTTAGTGTTATTAAAAAATAGCATTGGGCTATAAATATTTAAATTATATATTAATAATTTTGTAAAACTGATAAATATGTATGAAAATTTAAGGAAATTTATGAAAAACTTTAAATGTGCTACAGAAAAATCTATTCAATTAATTTGAAAAATAATGCTTCCAAAATAAACTACATGCAATTGTCTAATGAATAAACTACAATCAAAAATATATTTAAAAAAACAAAAATTCGACAAGCGATCGAAAAACAATTGCAAGATTTTTGACAGTTTTACAGTCAGATTTCTTAAATAAAGAGCCATAATTTAAAAACTCTTCAACTCATTATAATTATTATAGTTCATTCACTAGACAACATTATAAAAAACAAGTTCTGAAATTTTTACGAGAATCCATCAATAACTTTTTGTGTTACAACATTTAAAGTGAAGAAATAATGCGAAAATATTAATTTAGAGTAAAAGCAGTTTGAAGTGTATCGTTTGCTCTCTCCTTGCTTTTACTGTTTGCGTAAACAATTTTGTTCCTCACTTCTCTTTCAAAATGTTCACACTATTTCCAAAAGAAAAACCATTTAAAACAATTAAGAAACCTTTCTAAAATTATATTTGCAAAAAAAAAGTAAGCTTTAAATTTAAATTTTTGAAGATTTTTGGTCTTTTTATGTCCACTAACGATGGTTTCCAAACCTACTTCCGGTTTTCCCGCCTTGGTTAAAATCGTAATATCTCTTCAACTAATTAACTTAGAGAAAAAATCAAATATTCTTTGGAAAGTCAAATAAATACTCTATCAAATAAGATCAAAAACTGCTTTTTGAATATTTAGTCAAAAATGACGTGTTCACGTGATTTTCAACGTGTTCGGATACCTTAAAATAGAGTAAACTACAAATTCCAGTGGTCTGATTCATGACAATGACAGTTGTGACGAAGCAATGTTTTTTAAGTGACAGTAATTTCTGTAGTTGTGAAGATAATTAAACAATTTTAGTTCCAATATCAGGATATTCAAGATAAAATTATAATCTACGAATTCTTGGTTTTTCATTTAATGCAAAGCATTCATTTGTATGTTGCCAAGAGAAAACTTGAAAACCCAATAAAAAGAGCTGTAATGGTTTCAACTCACAATCTAGAGTAATTCCCAAACTTTTATGACTCAATGCCCTGCTTTCAAAGACAACTTTTTTGACATCCCCTTTGGAATACCATATCAACTAATAAAGTGTAGTTGAGCCTATGTATTCTGGATATTTCACTAAAATAATTTTGTAGCTGTGTCTCCAATTTAAGAATTTAAATAAGCCCTTTAGAAATAAAACTTAAAACTGGAATCATAAACAATTATAAAGCTATTTATAAAATAGAAACAGTAAAAAAAATGCACATGAACACACTAGATTATTATTAAATATTGATTAAACTAGTAAAATCAAAAACACAGGCCAAAGTTGCACCACGGAGGTGGGTTATCATTGCACCACCACAAAAATGGATCCGACTAATTTAACCATTCTGTGAAGTCAGAAAAGAGCATCTCAAAAACATTTGTTTGAAAATCTTTTAAAAAGAAAATCCACAAGACTAAAATTTGTTAAATGTCTCCCTTCTGGACCCTCGTGCCCAGAGCTACTGATCCTGCCACCCTGAGATACACCACTTCAAAAGCAAGAAATAAATCTCCACTTGCGTATTTGGCCATGAGCGTGCGTTGCGTGGCGCTGTCGAACGTGTAGGAGGTGAGGTCAGAGATGGTCTCCGTTCCCATGGTTCCTGAGATGGTGATGAGGAGGAAGATGGAGCCAGCTCCATCTTCTAGATCCTTCCATACGGAGTGAGTTTTCTCCTCCTCGAATCCACTCAGGTCAATATTACACCTGCAACGCAAAGCATTGGTTAAGGCCAAATTGCACTCATCTAGTATAAAGCATTTCTAAAAAATATTTTTGATGCGTGAATACGTCTTTACAATTAAATCAGATCAGTACTAGGTAGCCAGTATGGGAAGTTTTTTATTTATTTATATTTTTAACAGTAGCACTTGAAACATATTCATTCACTAGAGTAAGCTCTCTGCACAAAAACATCGAGACAAAGAAGTCGAAACGTCAAAACGAGATAAAAAAGAATAAATAAACAGCATTTAATCAATCTATGGGCTTTGAAGTGGATCTCTTGCCTTCCAATGTCTGTCGTATATTGCTAAAAAATGAGCATTGAGTTCAGTCTAATAATTTCTAAATTACCAAAGCGAAACAAACCAACCTAGTGTCATTTAACAGCCTAGGGAACAAAGACTTGTTAGTTACCTTGAGTTCAATTGTCTGAAGACTCCACTGTGCAGCACAAACTTTAAAATCAGTATAACTCTGGACTGCAAAGCACTGTGACTCAAACCAAAGCTAATGTCAAGATCTGACGATTGAACCCTCTCAGTGGTTTCAACAAGATATATTGCGTCCATCAATATTTGACCAATTTTATCAGTGACGAGGATATCTCGTCATCAAGATATTGCCGATATATATTTTTACAATTACGAGATCTTGTTGGATTTCTTCTAATGAAGAGATAGCACATCAAGAAAACCATCAGGAGGGTAAAGATAGAAGTGAACTCGAATAGTGTCGGTAGTGAATCTTTGGATCGCAGTTGATAGTATATATATATACAGGGTGGTCCCAAATTCATGGTACAAACTTTAATGTTAGGTACAGGACATTGTAACAATGATTTATTGTATAGGAATGTATAGTCGCAAGTGACGCGGTGAGGCGAAAACAGGGGAAATAACGGCCGAAAGGAAAAACAAAGATTTTAATGAAAGCGTTGTTGACAAGTGTCATGTTTACAGTAATTGTTCAAAATTGCGTCCACCAGTATCGATACATGCTTGACAGCGTCGGTGGAGCGATTGGCGTACACGTTCAAAGATGCCTGGTATTTCACGCACACCTGCAGCAGCTACAGATAAGCGAGCGACGAGATCCTCATCTGAGTCAACTGGAGTCTCATAAACAAGATGCTTTAGATGTCCCCATAAAAAGTAATCGAGGCTCGATAAATCGGGAGATCAGGGTGGCCAAGGGACTGGTCCACCACGCCCAATCCATCGAGTACCAAACGTGGCATTCAGGTAATTCCGTACATCAATGCTGAAGTGTGCTGGCGCCCCATCGTGCTGAAACCACATGCGGTTACGAATGGCGATCGGAACATCATGCAGCAGTTGTGGTAACACTTCATTCAGAAAAATAAGATAGCTTCCGCCAGTGAGCCGCGTGGGTAGTAAGTATGGGCCAATCAAAAAGTCGTTCACAATACCAGCCCACACATTAATACTGAAACGTTGTTGAAACGCATGTCGACGCGTTGCATGTGGATTATCGGTTGCCCACACATGGGAATTGTGCGCATTAAAGACACCCTCGCGTGAAAATGTCGCTTCATCTGTAAATAGCACATAATCTACGAAATCCGGCTGCAACGCACAACGCTTTCAATAAAATCTTTGTTTTTCCTTTCGGCCGTTATTTCCCCTGTTTTCGCCTCACCGCGTCACTTGCGACTATACATTCCTATACAATAAATCATTGTTACAATGTCCTGTACCTACCATTAAAGTTTGTACCATGAATTCGGGACCACCCTGTATATATATATATATATATATATATATATATATACTATGTGCTAATGGGACTTATTCACATAAAACCTTGTGGTTGTGCTCCGGCAGTCTACCCAATGTTTAGATGAAATAGCTGCACATGCACTAGAACAGCATAAAGTCAAAATGGCTGATGGGGATCCTGAAGAATTAGGAGCCTCAGTTTCCAAAACATCACCAGCTCACAGTAAATTCATGCTTGCTATTATAGATGGCTGACAAGCAAGATTATATGTATTATGGATTCTTCGTTCATTTAAAAATTTTTTGTCAAATTGCTTCACTAGATGCTTAATAAGATAGATTATCCTTCCTGTTCATGTCCTGTGTTTGGAGGCCAAAAATTTATAAGTATTACAAGTAGGGTAACCCGATTTTGACTTTTATTGCCTATTCCTATAATCAAAATACCCACAATCACACAATAACTGATAATGGTACAAAAACATGTTTCATTTCAGCATCCATACCATCATATCCTTTTATTTTATGCCCATCTCCAGCCTTTTGACCATTCGTTAACGAGCAGCCCAATAGAGGTCTATAGTTATTAAATATATCATACCGTCATATTCAATTCATTTAATTGTGTACTCAGAGGTATAACCACAGAGATCTCGGGGACAAAAACCCTCATGAAAGTGGTAGTTCTTAAAGCAAATTAAATACAAATGTAAATATTTTTGTTATATTCTTTAAATAATATACGTTTTTATACTGAATAACAATTAACAGTTTCCTACAAAATATGAGGCAATGCTCAAAAATGATAAAAGAAAAGAGTATTGAAAAACAATTTGGTCACTTATTTAATGCAATTTACTATCATGACTGATTTTACTGTCATCACTGATTTACTGTAATCACTGGTTTACTTTCATCACTGCAATTTATCTGTGAACACAATCCTTGAAATATTTTGACACTCAGATACATACATTAATCTCTCGTTAAAAAAATGTCTTGGCTAAAACCTTTGAGTAAAACTTTTCTAGATTTTCAAATCATCAATTTTTTCGACAAAGGACAAAAAAATTTACAGAAACAATTTGGACTTCTGTTTAATACAATTTACTGCCATCACTGATTTTACTGCCAGCACTGGTTTAGTGCCACCACTAATTTACTGTCATCACTGGTTTGCTGTCATCTCTGCAATTTACTGGTGAGCACAATCATTGAAATATTTTCACACTCAAATATGTCAAATACACATGTCTTTTCATGCATACATTAATCTTTTGTTTAAAAAACGTCTTAGCTCCACCTTTGTAAAAACGTTTCTAGATTTCAAATCCTTAATTTTTTTCTCACTTTGGGCCCCAATCCAAAATGCAAGTTTGCATATGTCTTAAACTCTGCAGACAATGGTTTATTTTTGAAGTAAGTGGACAAGATAATTGTTTGCAAAAAAGAATGTTCTTAACAATACCAAATTTAATGGGCCACGAGCAAGAATGAGTGAATGAAATAACCGTGACGAATAGATAAGTCTGTACCTGCCCATGAAGTCGTCCTTCCCATGAAAATCTTTGTCGTAGACGGATATTTCCAGCACCTTGGGTTGGTCGGCATACATGTGCAGGTTGAACTGTTCCAGCCATTGAGGATCCAAAGTCTTGAACATTACCTGGAACCAAAAGAAGTAACAGATTAACTATTAAGGCTGGTTGGTGGGCTTCGTGTTTTTTGGCACAAAGGCCATTCCAAGTATTTTCAAAGTGTAGTGATATAAATACATCTACCAGACCTTACATATGACAACATAACACTCTTATAACATAATTGTTAAATTAACCTAACTGTACGGGCATCTTTTAAAAGACCCCCCGAGCAATGTCCATTGGTTGTAATTCCTGCTTGCAACCTTGTTCATGAATATATGGTTGCCCTATCTGTAATATATGTATGAAGTTGATTTAAAGTTGCACTGGAGCAACTTAAAAGACTATTGGTGATGATCTGGGTTCCATCCCAAAGGGAAAGTACCGAGGATAATATCTCATAATTTTAAACCATTCTGACGATGAGGTCAACACCTGAGCTGGCACCTCACTCTTCAAACTTCCACATCACACTAAAGTGAGGCCACAACAGATTTAATGTGCCCCTCAAAAACGATGGTCTAAGGTCAGATCACGTTTTCTAACTTGCAACCTTCCGGATTCTAATCAGCAATTCTTCCAGCAGGACTGTAAATACGAGTTTATTGTGGTATTTTTACATTTAATAATATGACAACAAATAAATTAACGGACAGCACCCATGAAGTAGTTACAATAATTTAATACTCATTGTGTAAATACTGTACCAAAGTTTGCCATTTCAATGCTCCATTTGACTTATAATGGTTTAGAGCAGGCCTAGAAATAAATTTTCTAGTACAGGTGCACCTTGTGCACCTAAGTTTTTAAATTAGGTGCACAGGTTATATTTTAGATGCACATTAAAAAAAAACCCGTAATATAAGAGTATTAATGTAATGTAAACTACTTTATTAGTTGGGTATGTTTAGATAGGGTAGTAGTAGATAGTAAATAAAAATATTTACACATCTACATTCTCCCTTCTCAGGCGCACACTGTCACGACAGTTGCTTCAACAGAGCCACCTGGAAAATGCTTTGATCATCGGAAAGTTCTGGTGGCATGGCACAAGTAAATCTTCCTCCTGTATAAACCTGTTACGGCCCAGCGATTTCGTTTTCACATAGAGTGTATTTAGCAATTTTAATTACGTTCTTTTAGAGCAAGAGATGTCGATATTAATATTTTGTTTAAACATCAAAATAATATAAAACACATCACCCACCCTTTTATCCTTAGGTACACTGTGTGCATCTAGCGGGAAAAAATTAGGTGCACTATTTTATTTTCATGTCACAGTGCACCTGTGCACACAGGTATTTTGAGCTTTGGTTTAGAGGAAATAGTAGACTTTTCACAGTTGAGATAATGCACTATACCTACAACTGTAACCTATTAAAGTGGATTTATATAGCTGCATGCACCAAAATATGTGATACATTTTAAAACAAAAGTTAAATATACTATTTAACCTTTTGAGTATGATCCTTTATATATGTATCAGATTCTTTATAAAATAGCACATTTCCTGTAGTTCTCTCAAGGATATTTAAGTGAATGAATCCTGGTCTAGAGCTAATTAGTTATACCACGAGGAAAGAGAAACAACCAAACAGCACAAAAAGAGGGCATGTACCTTTGACTTGTATCTTTCGTTGCCCAGGTTGAATTTGACGTAGGGGTCGCTGGTGCCATTTTCATCCATAGCCAGAAGATTTTTTCCTTCCACAAGGACAATGGTGACAACAGAATCCCACATTTGGGTCTTCTGCCTCTTGACGGCGGGGCTGGCAGACGGAGTGTTGAATCCCAGACGCAAGAGGGAGCCCTTGTTGAAAAACTGAACAAGACACATTTCTTAAAATATAACTGGAATACATTTATTTGCTTTTTTTTTTTGGATCCTTGAAAACTAGTACAGTGCAATGCTACCTAATACAAAGCAAACTTGCATTTTCTCTATATTTATTTCTTGAACTTTAAGAGAAAAATATTTAAGTTTGTTTATAGTTTTGCATGCAAAACATTAATATACAATCTTGAATTTAAAAATGTTCTGCAGAGTAAAAGTGGTATTTCATTGACAGCAGCATTGAGTTAAACTAGGATGATCCCTTATGAAAAATTCTCTATCTATAGAATTCATCTATAGAATTCTAGAAAAATTCTACTAGAATGTGGCCTATAGAATCCTACAGAATTATGACCTGTTTTTCTATAAGTTCTATAAAGTAACCTCTATAAAGAAACTCTATAGAAATCTATATAGAACGTCTGTAGAAATCTCTAGAATTCTACAGAGGCCCTTATTTATTTTGTTTCATGACTACTTTCCTATAGAATTTTATAGAAATACATTTCCACAAATTGTCTATAGAGTTTTTTTCTACAAAAACGAAATTTTGTTCCTTTATAGAAATCTATAAAATATTTGTATAAAGGATGAGTCAATAACTTATAAAAATTTTACTGGCTGGAATATTTAAAAAATAATCTTCTTTCATACTCTTCAACAAACAAACTCAGTATACCATTTAAAAGCGAGCAGTGATCAGAAGGGTAAAAGTTGTACTCCAAAAGTTGCAAACAGCTTCACTGACCTACTGAGTGACCTAACATCCTGACAGGAAGTTTTCCCTTCTGACCTTGCCAAGATTTCTTGGCAGCAGATCAAAACTGAGCATTAAGCAGTAAACTACTGTAGTCCTCAATTGTTGGACCATTGCCAAGTCTGGCCAGTGTCTGAGATTTGTATCTTTGTCTGAAAAATTTCACTATCAAACTTTTTCCTTATGAAAATTTTTTTGAGTTCTATAGAATTCGAAAGAAACGAAAAATTCTAGATTTATAGAAAGAAAATAAGTTCTGATTGTATAGAGGTTTCTATATAAACTATAGAAGTTACTTTAGAGCTTATAGAAAAATGTTGTAATTTTACACGTTTTCTATCAAAATTCTACAGAAATTTTTCTTAAAAGTGGTCACATACCAAGATGCTATCTTAATCTAATGTTGGCAAAAGTGTGAAACGACGCAGGTCCAAAATATATGATTTCAGTCAACATGAGCAGAAAAAAACATAAGCACCTGTCTGGTCAATTGTTCATTTTTTTCAACTAGATAGTATATTTATTGTACTAGTTGTGAATCTTGGCAGTAATTTTTAATAAACATCGTACTAGAGTCATAACAGGCTATTGACAACGATCCAGGATCAATCCCCTAAGGGGAAGATGCGAGGAGAACACCACATAATTTTCAACCAGGGTCAGAAGACGAGGCAACACCTTAGCTGTCATCCCACTCTCCAAACTAAACTTCCACACCAACCCAACGCGAGGACTTTCGACCACAACAGATTTAAGGTGTACCAGCCACCTCTACACCTACAAACATTCATGCATCGACTCAGATTCGAACCAGGAACCTTCTGATCTAGAGGCTAGCACTTTAACCACCAGACCAGTTGGTCGTCTGTACATGTTGACAGAATAACCCGAAATAAAATTTTGTGGACTTGCATGGTTTCACACTTTTGTTGACGACAGTATACTTTTTATCCTATGGTACGCCTCAGCCTTTTCCTCATGTTTCTGTATGGCAGTCCATTGGTCTTGAAACAGAAATTAAGTATGTAACTAACGAAATTTGGCACTAGGAAAACGATGCAGAGCAAATTAGAGATGCAGATGAGATGGCCTTGAATGTAGTTTATAAGTTAAAAGGATATGTTCCTTTCTTTTTTAGTAGTCTTTATGGCCATGGAAACAGCAGCCTCTTCACTGTCAAAATCATTGCAGTACATTTCCAACATTAGCAGTCAAAGTGCCTTGAATTAATCCAGCACTCTTTACAGCTAATATGTACTAAGTATTAAAGCATTTTGTCAATATAAGTACTAAGGTGAATTAAAATAAATGAATTGGGTCATCCGGAAAGTTCTGAACTTTTTATATAAATACCAACAAAGCAGTACAAAAACATAAGAAAATATTATTGAATCACATAAACACCATTTTTGCCATCTTTCCCAGCAGCTGGGAAATTCTTAAAAAAATCATTACACCTATTTTGTAAAGAAGTTATCAAGGTGCTGTTTTGACAGCCTTCAAAGAATTGAACTCCAGGCTGTTCAGAGAATTTTGAAGTGACTGGAAGAGGTGAAAATCCGAAGGGCAAGGTCTGGTGAATATGGGTGATGCGAAATATCTCAGCTATACTCAAGTCTTTGTCTGACATTCAGCAAAATGTGGGGTGCATTGTCATGCTAAAAGACAACACCTTGACTATTGGTCAGTTCTGGCCGCTTTGCTTTGATTTCTACTTTTCAAACAAATATTATGACACAACACAAGCTAGAATCATGCAGTGAAACCAGAAAAGACTGAATTTACACATCTGCTTCAATCAAGGTCATTCCTTATCAGCAGTAGCAAAATAATAATTACAAAGTGCGCTTCGTTTTGAAAAACCACAGAACTCTCCGGATGACACATTTTTTATCAAGTTTCTTTTTCTTTTGTAGTGATTTCAGTGGATTTTTATTGCAACAAAACAATATATTGTCTATTTTAAAGTAGCGGAAATAAAAAAAACCATTAATGAATACAACATTAAAAGGACCAATAAAAACCAAAAATTTAATGAATATACTTTTGATTTGCAATAATTCTATTTGACAAATCATCTGTAAAAGGTTTTGATTGATGAAATATCTCGTCGTTACACCAAAACTGACCAGATGTCGATTTTGTGGTCATCACAAAGTCGGTAATATCTTGGTGACGCTATATCCTGCCATGGTCAAGATTGGTCAGATCTCGATGAACGAAATATCTCGCTGAATCCGCTTGGAGGGTGAAAACTGTCAATAGATTCAATTTATCATAAATCAGATTTCATCCACTAGTTATCAAAACAAATTAGATGCGATGACAAACTGATTGAACATAATACACATAAAAGAGCCTAAAAACATAGTTTATAAAGGGCTGCAGAAATTTCAGAGCTGATTGTTCGAAACATGATTGAGTTTTCATGCAGAAAATACTAGGAGCATAAAAACATTTTTAATTAAATGTAGTAAAGACCACTGATACTTCAGCATGATTTCTACCTGTTCTTTCTCATCTTGAGATTTGGGGATGAGAGTCAAGGTGAGAAAGATCTGGCCCCACGACGGAGCAGTGACGTCAGGTTTTCCAGATTCTGTTAACGTGACGGCTAAGTCTGAGGGCCTGCAAAATAAAATAAAGCATTTTTACTTACATGAAATAGCATGTTCTTACTGGTAAGCAGAATTTGAGAAAAAGAACAGAAAAGGTGTTAACAGAACACAAGAAAACACGTAGGATTGAATTTTGAGGTTTGATGGCGCAATGGCCAAAAGTGGGCGAACTCCACCCAGTACAAGATAAAACAATAAAAATTATGCATAAACAATTGTATTTTTAAGAAGTTTTGGTGCTGATGTTTAAAAGCAGGGCACGTAATTTAAATATGATGCACAGTAAAATCTGAAGAACAAAACGGGGATTCTATCCCAACAAAAGATGATGATGAATAAAACAAGTGTGCCTAATATGAAGGGGGGTCAATTTGACATCAGTCCCTTGCACTTTGGCAGATGGTCATGAATGAATGGTTTGATGGAATGCAATTTATTGTTGATTTACAGATCCCAAGACATGCCACAATGAGTTTCAAATTTTTAGTGGACATTTCGGTGTCAGTAAAAGGAACGGCCTGCTGCACTGGAACAGAGGGTGCTTTAGCAGCACTGAGCAATCTCGTCACCTTCAATGCCCACGTTACTTGGAACACAACAGAAAAAAATATCCCCCCCCTTCCAGCTTTATAATGTCCAAAAGATGTCAAATATATATCTGATACGACATGATGGCAAGTGACAGTGCTCCAACTGTTGTAAACATTCACGCTGTCAGTGAAAATATTTAGGAATTATTTCCACAGAAATTCAAGAAATGGAAAACTTTATTATTATAAATGCAATGCAGATGAATATATTAGCTTAACCTGTTTATTAACCAAACTTAAAATGGTTTCAAAAAGTTTAACCATCGATTTTGCATTTAACTTGATGGTGTACACGATTTTCATAGTTTGCTTGGTGATAAAACTTCAAAATTGCCGCTACTTAAACATTTTCTACACACAGAAAAATCAAAAAAATAATTTTGCAGTCTGAAAGACTGGCAAAACAAGTGTTTTTGTTGAAGACTAACGCAAAAGTAGCATGTGGATGGATATAAAAACTACATTTTAGGTGCAAAATGAAACTAACGCTGAATTTGGAAGCCCGAGACGAGGTCGTAACACGAACTGACTCCAGCTGATTTATAATGTATTGAAAGGCACTATGGGGAAACTGATAAATGCCATATTTTGAGGCCTATTATAATTCTACAAGTGCTTTCGATTTTTTTTTTTGCATTTGTTCATGTACTGTTTTAGGAGTGTGGTGGATTCAAAGCAAGAGATATTTGATAAAAGACAAACTTACTTAACTAAGGAAAGCTTTTCATAATAGGTGGAAAAGAAAGCTGCAATGTCTGACCTTCCAGTGCCTTTCCTTACATCACAAGTTGTCTATGAAAAATTTTGAAAATTTATTTGTACTTTTAATGAACCAAAATCATCTTTCAATTTAAAACAGATAAAATAGGTAAGCTATAGTAATAAAAGCACTATCAGGCCAGACACTACAATAAAACGCGTCTTAAATCATTTGTCAAATTCATTACATTGGTTTTTGACTTCATAAATTTTTAAAACATCACTCCATTTTGAATACACGTGTTTGGATGAAATACAAACATTATGATTATTTACAATGCTGTTTCATCTTTAACATTATAAAAGGTAGAGTTTGTTTCTTGCATGCAAAGTCCTGACCAATCTATGCCACTTACAGTAATGGGATTTGGCACACAAGTACTCTGAAGTTTGTGCAAATTTAGGGTCGGGGAGAATTTAAAAATTCAATCTAGAACATTAAAAATTAATTTTATAGCTTTTTTACCGTTCTTCCTGCTTTCAGAAATGAAGAAGCATCACAATTTAGACTTTTCACACTCACATTACTATTGACGTCAGCCTTTGGAACCATGCCAAGTTTTTTACACCTACCGTCTCGAATGAGGTTCTAAATTTTTTTCCCCCGTTTGCCCTTTGTTATTGAGCGAAGAAAGACAGTCGATAAAAAACAAACAATCTTTTAACTGGAGTCACTTTGTTCTTTTTTTTTTATCTCCTAGGCCGTTAAAAGATAGACTACAATTTTTTTAAAAAATGTGCGGAAAATTTCACAAGAGGCTAGACACGCAGTGGCTAGTCTTTTATAATTTCGCAAGAGATTGTTTATTTTTGGAAAAAAAATTTCACAAACTTTCACTTTCCAAAAATAAACAGACTGCATTTCCTGTCCTTCGTGCATTGTTAAGTTCTTTTTCGTAAAATTGGAATCATAAAAGATAGAGTAAAAATTTTACACCACAGTAATACCTTACATCACGGCGTTGCCCGTCTGGTGTTGGTTTGCAAAACCACAGGCATGGGCAATGCCGGGTTAGCCACGTAGTGGTTAGTAGTACATAAAAATTCAGGCTTCGCACAAAATTCACATACAATTAGGACTACCTGTGTGTGGTATAGATCGTTTGAAGACACGAACACTTCCTTTCATAATAGCAAATATTTTGCTCTATAATTAATTAGGAGTTGTTATTAACATTGCACTGGAGTGATACAATGGTCTATTGACGACATTCCAAAAGTCATCCCAAAGGGAAAGATTCGAGGACAACACCACGTCAATTTTCGACCACGGTCGGATAACGAGAATGACACCTGAGCTCGCAGCCCACTCTCCAAACTTCCACACCATAACAATAGTAACTGAAGGTATGTATGTTTCTATTAACAATTTATCTTATAAAAAATATTGCTTTTATTTGATACTTTCAACAGATTAGTTGGATTCTGTTACCACTCAATACTCAAGATAAATTTATTCTTCACTTTCTATACTAATTTCATTAATGGTTAAGATTCATATTGAGTAACAGATGAATATGGGGTAAAGAAAGCATCACAAATACAGATTGAACAAGGTTAATACAATCTTCACTAAAATGAGAAAGTCAAAATTGTAGCAATACATGTCTCAAAATTACAAATTTAACACATGAATTGAAATGAATAATATGTTATTAAAAAACATGATGATGTCAAAGTGGACTTACCAGCTGTAATTAAATATAGTACTGCTTACACGAGTCACTCCCAAAGTGGTCTATATCGACCCCCAGGGGTCAACTGTCATCTGCAAGGGGTTCATGTCAGTGAAAAAAAAAATGGGTATGCATGAGATGTAAATGAGGGCTCATGAGCTACGCAGGCCTTCGCCAAAATTTTGTCTTCTTACTTAAATGTAATAATTCACCTAACACAGAAAGACCGATGTGAATAGGTACTTAAACGTAATACTTTCTTATAATAGACATATACAGGGGTTGGACAAAAATTTGGAAACACCTAGTGAAATGCATGCTTGAAAAGAAATGTTTTCATTGTCAGTGCACTGTTCTGTGAAGTTGTAATTGCATCATGTCAGAGCTAACAGACTTTGAACGTGGGCAAATTGTTGGAGCTTGTCTGGTGGGTGCTACTGTAAGCAAGGCAGCTTAAGTGTTTAGTGTTTCAAGAGGTACTGTATCTACGATTTATTTTGCATATTTGAAAAGCAGAAAAACATCATCCGCTAAATCACAGTGAGGACGAAAGTGTGTGTTGAGTGATCGTGATAGACGGATCATTAAGGAGGATTGTGACTAAAAATAAGAAGACCACAGATGCAAAAGTTACTGCTGAAAGGAATGTCGTGCTCACAAACCCTGTTAGTACTGAAACAATAAGAAGGGAGCTCCATAAGCAGGGTATTTCCCGCCTAGCTGCAATTCAAAAACCATTCATCAGTGATGCTAATGCTTGTAACAGGAAAAAGTGGTGTTTTAAGTCATAAAGCCTTGACTATGGAGCAATGGAAGACAGTAATTTGATTGGATGAGTCTTGTTTCTCACTTCTGGCCGAGTTTACGTCTGGCGAACGCCATCCCAAGCCTATATTACAGACTGCTTGTTGCCAATAGTGAAACATGGCAGGGGTTCTGTGATGGTTTGAGCAGCAATATCATGGTTTTCTGTGGGTCCCATGATTACTCTACAAGGCACATTAAGGTCAAGGATTATGTGAAAATGTTTGCCGATCAAGTCCATCCCATGGTACAAACTTGGTTCCCCAATGGTGATGATGTCTTCCAAGACGACAAAACCCCTGTTCACACAGCTCACATCCTACAGGACTGGTTTCCTGAGCACGAGGATGATTTGTCACACCTCCCCTGGCTACCATGGTCACCAGACCTCAATATTATTGAATCTTTGTAGTCTACATTGGAGAGGAAATTGCGTGATTGCTATCCACAGCCATGATTGTTATCTGAACTTGCCACTGTTTTGCAGGAAGAATGGTACAAGATTCCCTTAGCAAGCATACAGGAACTGTATTTATCCATTCTGAGAAGACTGTAAGCTGTTTTGAACGCCAGCGGTTTTCCTACACCATATTAGACAAGGTTACATGCTTTTTAAGGTGTTTCCATATTTTTGTAAAACCCTTGTATATACTAACTCAATTTTTAATCACCTTTAATTCAGAAGCATTAAAATGTTGTGAATTGAAGCTGAAACTTGGAACCATCTACTATTTCATGCTGTCACAAACTACCGATAATATGCTGGCCTAACACAGGATATCAATCTAGAGGGGCAACTTTTTTTATCATAAATTCCTTATTTACTGGGTAATTTTAAAATAAAAAAAATGCTTTTTAGAAAAAAAATTTAGAAAATTTAAAAAAAATTTTAGAAAAAGAATTTAGTCTATATTTTTAAAGTATTACTTTCTTACCTATTCAAATCTAGCTGGGTTAGGTCAATCTGTGCGGCACCCATGTAGTCATCTTGCAATGCGAAATCATAATCATAAACTCTAATGTTAAGAGGTTCAAAAACATCTTCTACAGGAATGGTGAAAAACTCGTCCCAGTACGGTTCCAAGGTCCTATTAACTGTGCGACTCTTATACAACTGCTTCCCACTAATCTTGAACTTGACGTATGGATCGCTTGTACCTGGAACGAAAGAGTTACATTTAATGGGATGTAATACAAGCCACCTATCAATCCAATATCAGTTCTCAAACATGCACAAGCATATAATGCAAAAGGATAAAACCTTAAGTCAATCAGGGTTCCCACTCTTTTTTCCTAACTTAAAATAAGGACTTTCTAAGCACTTTCTAGGACAAAATAGGACTTTCTAAGGACTTAAATAAAACATTGAAAAAACGGTATTATACAATGTAATACATTACTTTAGACCAGGTGGAGATGCTCTTACAGATTAGTTAATCTTATAACAGTAGTACGTAAAAAATTTTATATTCAAGTCTATTTTCTAAAAATTATACACAATGCCACACTAAAATGAGATTTTTCAAAACTTTTAAAAGCAGAATCACCCTTGAAAATTTTCAAAATTTTTTTTTGTTCAACAATTTTGAGATAGTTTTTACAAAGAATTAGAAGTGTAAAAAGGCTGGATTTAAAAAAAATTGCAACACATCGGGTTGCTACTCACAGGTAGCAGTATTAATTAAAATAAATTGTTTTCTTAATTTTTTTTGAATCACCAACCAATTTAAAAATTTCCTTCCCAATATTTATAATAACTTTTTAAAACTATGCACTCATGGGTAACTGAATAAAACAAAATTAATTAACATTTGATGATCATATTCTAGTTTGTCTAGTAGGGTAACTATCTCACAATCAAACATCGCAAGTCGAAAAAAGACAGATTTTCATGAGTTTTCAAGTCTTTAAAGTGTATTTACGTGCTTATCAAGAGTCAATCGAAGATTTGTAAAGCGCGTATGAAGGGTTGCCATTCAAGCAGGATAGTTCCCGAATCATCGCAAATGCCGTACTCATAAGCAGTTTTATCGCGAATCGGCTGCTAAAAAGAGTGTGTGATTGTGGAAAAATATCATCATTTGAAAACTGAATTTTGTTTTCAAAGGAAAATAAGCACTTTCTAAGGATTACTGACAAAAAGTAAGTACTTCTAAGGGCTGTTAAAAATGGAAGGTCAAAATAAGCACTTTCTACGCACCCGTGGGAACCCTGTCAATATTATATAGCTTGATTTATGTTAAATGCTAATTTTTTTATCTGTACAGAAAAAATGAAGAAAAGCATTTCATAAGAGTTAGTTTACATAGCAAAAAAACTAAATCCTAAAAAATCCATGTGACGTTTTTCTGAAATATGCTTAACTTTAATTTTGAAGCATTATCGAATTAGCTTTAGAAAAAATAATTGATGAGAACACAATAACTAAACACTACCAGAGAGATATCAGACAAGAAATAATGCACGTTTTATCTAAAACAAGAAAAACTTGTTGGATTGTTGAACCATTATTCATTTTTCATTCTTGAAACTAATTGTTCAATGAGTTCAAGAATTTATTTAAAACTGAATATAATTAGCTGCTATATTTATTGACTGCATGAAACACATTTTTCTTTATTTTTTCTAAATGCCCCATAAAAGGAAAACATTTCATCTTTCTGAAGCTATCCAATTTTATTCTCAAATAAAATTCATTATGTTTATACTGCAATAAAATAGTCCAGGATTCAATGTTTATTATGAAATTTGAAAGCAAGGATTTGTAGACATATTTTTAATGTGTACACTCAACTTCACATACTCACATATTGACTTATTGTATCAAACCCCACACAATGGTGATGAAAAAGTAAAATTCAATATCCAGAAATATTTGAATATTTCTTTAATGCTATTTAATGTATTTCATTTTGCAGAACCATTCAGTTATTTGTGTACTTAGGTCAAACAAAGATATGTTCCTTTTCATATGCTTACAGTAACCCTTTCAACATTCATAACCTACAAAAATACATTTTTAAATCTGAAAACTTTTTAATTTTAGCATACAAAAACTATTTTTAACTTTAGGTAACCTCAAAATGAAATCTTGGTTGCTCAAACTATGGTTAGATGCTTATTGCTTCAACTGTGAGGATGTTCTTTATTTACTATAACATAGGTATTTATATAGTTGATGTTCAGTTTCACATTTTAAATTCAAGTATTTCTTACCACAAGCATCCCGTGCTTGGAGGTCTTTACCAAATCGAAGATGAACTTCCAGTAAATAAAATGGATGCTGACGCAGGGCAACATATTTTTGCTTGATCAGCCCCTCTTCCTGAAAGGAAATGGGAAAGTAATTAATACACATATAAAACATTAAACAAAGGAAAAATTGGTAAATACAAAGATTGGTTATATAACGAGAAAATACATGTTAATATACAGATCAAATCAAAAACATAAGCAAACTAGCTTTGAGGAAAAAATATCTGAAAATATATCTGTTTTTGAACCAATCAGATGATGAAGTCAACACCTGAGCTGACACCCTACTCTCCCAACTTCCACATCATGCCAATGTGAGAACATTCGAGGCCATGATAGATTTAACATGCACCAGTCCCCAAGTACACGGTCTTTGGTTGGACTGAGTTTCGAAACTCGTAACCCTCTGGTTGCTAATCTGCTGCTCTTTTAAACGGGATGCTCAAAGTTTTGGGACTAAAATCTGTTAACCAAAATATTACATTTTGAATAATTAGGCATTAAAACAATTATGAAAATAAATGTTTTAACTTTGCTTTGTGCTGCAAGAAATAGTACCTTTTGATTTTAAGTTTCATTTGAATTATCAAATATTTATCAAGGTCAATTTATGTTGAACAGTCAGTATTTTTTAGAAGGGTGGCGAGTAGAACTTAATACACAGGAAATGTAAATTTTATTATTAGACAGACATCTTTTGTGAAAAAATTAGAATCATACTAAAAAAATGACGCCTAATATATATGAGTTTCATCTGATTAGTAAACAATTTAATGATAGTTAAAAAAATTAA
Organism: Metellina segmentata; assembly: GCA_947359465.1. Taxonomy (NCBI): domain Eukaryota; kingdom Metazoa; phylum Arthropoda; class Arachnida; order Araneae; family Tetragnathidae; genus Metellina; species Metellina segmentata. The sequence continues at coordinate 15,229,453 of OX375877.1, forward strand.
TTAGATATACAACACGATACACACTTAAATTTTTAATTAAAAAAGTTTTAATAAATTTTCACTGTAAAGAGAGTATTTTTGAATCAACAATGATTTTAAAAATTATTAGTTTACTTTTGGAACTTTTAATTATTCAGATGTTTTTGTATTCAAAACAACGCTCAATACGTTTCAAAAGAAAAAAAGAACCTGTCAGGAATTTTCTACCAGCAGGAAAGCACTTCAAACACCCTTTGTGAAAGGATTGCTGATCCATCAAATACTTATCGAAAATGTATTCAAACCATGCACAACATTTGTATGTACAATGTAATTAAACAGTTTGAAATAATCTAAATTTCCATCCTCACTTTAAATAGTTTTCTCAACTGCAATTCTTGTTAAAGTCAATGTAAAAAGTACACAATGAACAAATCATTAGTTTTTTTTCGCATGCGATTGTTTTCGTACACACCTGTTTACAAAACAGTCAATAAATGCAACAGACGAAAGAGCACTTCAATTCGGTGTAAATCAGATCGAAATGTTTTTTAAACCATGCGCAACAATTGTACTTATATATAGTTCATAATAGTACCTAAACTTCCATGCGAACTCAAAGTTGTTTTCTCAAAATGTTATGAATTCTTGTAGACAGAATGTGAAGAGTTGAACAAACAAATCACGGCAGGTTTTATTTCGCATGCGATCGTTTTCATTTTCACACCTGTTTACAAAACAGACAACACAACAGACGAAAGAACTCTTCAATTCGGCGCGAAAACAGAACTATCCGCGGTGCCAATGATCGAACGGATTAATCATTAAACGAATCATTTTTTATAAAAGCGAAAAAATCGTTTGTGTCACGTCAAAGCAAAGAAAAAAAAATTATTTTTGCATGAATCTAAATTCCATTCTGCAAGTGTACAGTGGAAGAGTTATCAATAACTGCGTGGAATTTCACAAACTTAAAAGTGCAATTTCATTTTTACCTCAGTAATATTTTTACAACCTTTAAGATATTTGTGCATTGAATACACATTTTCAGCCACAACGAAACCTGCTTGGATAAGTTGAAATAAACGCATACTTTGGAAAGTTTGACGAACAAAAAAAATTTTAACGCCAAATTAGAAACTACTATATTATTATTTTGAAAATTTACTTAACTTTAAATCTGGTTTCTTTCAACCACGGTCAGATTACGAGACATAAATTAGAGTGAGGTAAATAGAATTTTTCAAACACAAGTTGTGTTTGTTTAATACATTTATACACAAACACTGGCATATGAAATGGAGAAAAAGAACTCGCATACACCTGACTTAACATTGCTTTTTGGTTACATTTGGCGACTTAAAGTAATGGGCTATTGGCAGTGAATCAGGTTGGTTGATTGGGTTCTATGGCACAAGATCCATGCTCCGCCAAACAAAAGACAGGCAACATCAAACAATGGACATACAGACAAATAAAGTATTTACGATACGACAGAAATACAACCAGGGAGCTTATCGGATTAGGTAGGCAGTTAATTTTTATTAACGTGACACCAGCTTAACACTAGGGCTAGTATTGGCCACGGTTCGGAATCAAACCCGAAGGGACGGGTCCGAGAACGAAACATTGGAGTCAGTGGAGGAGAACATTGGGTGCCAGCCACGTGTGACCTCATCATCTGACCGTGATTCAATATTAAGTATTCGGTTCTTTCCCTTGGGGATATAGTTAGCCTCTAGATCGGAAGATTCCTGGTTCGAATCCGGGTTCGGGCATGGATGTTTGTAAGCGTATGGTGTAGAGGCGGCTGGTGCACCTTAAATCTGTCGTGGCCGAAAGTCCTCACGTTGGGTTAGCGTGGAAGTTTGGAGAGTGGGGTGCCTGCTCAGGTGTTGCTTCGTCATCTGACCGTGGTTCAAAATTACGAGGTGTTGTCCTCGGATCTTTCCCTTAAGGGAATGATCCCGGACCGTCGTCAATAGCCCGTTGTGTTGCTCTAGTACGACGTTCACTAAAAATTACCGTACCCTTGGGGATATAACCCGGATCGTCGCCAATTGCACGTTCTGTTAATTATGTGTGATGTCAATTAAAATACCGAAAATACTTAGATGGGACACAACGTTAATTTTGAACTGCGATCAGATGACAAAGACGCACTTGAGCTGACACCCCACTCGTATCTAGATTTGGTAATAATTGGTAATTAGTAATTTTGTAATTAACGTCATACTAGAACAACACAAACGGGCTATTGACAACGGTCCGGGATCAGTCCCTTAAGGGTAATTGGTAATTGGTAATTTTAGTTAACGTCGTACTAGAGCAACACAACGGGCTATTGACGACGGTCCGGGATCAGTCCCTTAAGGGAAAGATCCGAGGACAACACCTCGTAATTTTGAACCACGGTCAGATGACGAAGCGGTAGATTAAGGTGTTTTGGACAAAATATGCAAATAATCCGGAATGTCCGAGGTCCGGAGAATTCCGGATTTTGAACTTTGTACTATAGTAATTTTTAATTAACGTCATACTAGAGCAACACAACGGGTTATTGACGATGATCTGGGTAATGGTAATGGTAATTTTAATTAACGTCGTACTAGAGCAACACAACGGGCTATTGACGACGGTCCGGAATCAGTCCCTTAAGGGAAAGATTCGAGGACAACACCTCGTAATTTTGAACCACGGTCAGATGACGAAGCAACATCTGAGCTGGCACCCCACTCTACAAACTTCCACGCCAACCCAACGTGAGGACTTTCGGCCACGACAGATTTAAGGTGCACCAGCCGCCTCTACACCATACGTTTACAAACATCCATGCCCGCACCCGGATTCGAACCAGGGACCTTCCGATATCTAGAGGCTAACACCTTAACCACTATACCGGTTGGTCGGCGACGATGATCTGGGATTAATCCCTCTAGGGAATGATCCGAGGACGACAACACGTAATTTGGAACCACGGGCAACACCTGAGCTTGCACCCCGCTCTCCATACTTCCACACCAACCTAACGTGAGTACTTTCGTCCACGACAGATTTAAGGTACACCAGCCGCCTGTACACCATACGCTTACAAACATCCATGCACTGACCCGGATTCGAACCATTAACCTTCCGATCTAGAGGCTAACATCTTAACCACAAAACCGGTTGGTCGGTGAAAAATCCGAGGACCACACCACGTAATTTTGAACCACGGTCACATATGACGAGGCGAATGTCGTTAATCAACACCAGAAGGGAAAGATACGAGGACACCACCAGGTAATTAAGAATCACTTTCAGATGACGAGGTTACACCGGAGCTGGCATCCCACTTCAAACTTCCACACCACGACAGATTTAACGCGGACCAGCCCCCTTTGAACACGACGGTCTTTGGTTGGATTCGAACCTGAAACCCCCCAGTTGCTTGTCCGCTGCTCTGCCAATCGGGCTACCCCCCCCCCATAACACCGAAAAGTATAAAATTATTTAAAAAGCTTCATTATATAATTCAACTGATATAGAAACTGAACTACCCTTTCGCTATAAAAAGACACAGGAATATTGTATTGAATTTAAAAGCAGGCCTCGAAATATATTTTTTAATACAGGTGCACAAGGTGCGCCTAAGTTTTTAAATTAGGTGCACAGGTGCGCCTAGCGGGAAAAAATTAGGTGCACAATTTTATTTTCATGTGCACAGTGCACCTGTGCACCCGGGTATTTCGAGCCCTGATTTAAAAGTATATGGCATGTGGCATAGGAGAATTGAAAAAGTTACATACATTACAGAATTAAGTTTTTAAATTTGAAAAAACAAAGAATGCATGTTATGGACACTCAAGACCTCACCTTGACCTTCTGTTGCATTGTTGTCAGGGGCACCTTCCGCTTCTCCGCCGTCACAACAGACTAATGAGGAAAAGTGAAAGACATTGTTGGTGCCGTTTGACGACATGAATATTGGAATAGCCTTGGGGCCAACCCCGCCCTCACCAGCGCGACCGACACGATAAAAGAAATATCCAAACACCAGCGTAAACTGTAAACAAAATCAATAGTCCTTCACTCGGTCAAACGGGGAAGAGCCTTTTCGAATTTAGAATTTTCCAGTGGTCTGTGAAACACTGCGAACGGGTGTTGTGGGAGAGGACCGTTGGGTCTGACCCTCACACACGAAAAAAGTATACGAGTTTGGTATTGAACCAATCGGAATTAAACGCAGAAGTTAGTTTCGTCGTCAATCACAAGCTAAGATGCGTAGATGTCTTTGAAATCTGTCCAGAGATTCGTAAAAGCGTTCCCCGTTATAGCGCAGTATGGCAATTGATTGTGATGGGGATTTCGGGAGGGAGAAATATGCCATCGTCTTAAAATTTGGTTTTTGAATATTGACCCGGAGTTTTCACATCTTTAAAGATCTGAAGTTAAATTAAATTTTTGACATGAATGCGTCTTTAAAATGGGAACAGTTCTGGGGGTATGCATGAAAATTCTACAGAATGGACAAATAGAATCTTTCCAACGGATTTGATTAAACGGAATTTGCCAATAGAATCCTTCCAAAGGATTTTATGCTACAGAATGGACAAATAGAATATCTCCAAATGATTCTATTCTACAGAATGGACAAATAGAATCTTATTCCAAAGGATTCTATTCGAAGGAAATGAATATAATTTTTCATAACAAATTCTATTTGAAGGATTATTATTAATTGATTGGTTTTGGGTTTTATGACGAGTCGGCTGTATGTTGCCTCAAAAATCAAGTAAATACAGCGGGGGAAGGAAATGGCAAAATCATATGAATCGGTTAGGGTAAAAGACACAGGAGGACAGATCATTGAGATACCTTGGGGTTGCGATGCCAGAGTCTATTTAAGGAAAATAAGCACCCTGAAGGAGTCTATTCTGTGAAAAAGCTTTCCAAAGGCTTCTATTCTAAGGCAACCATGGAATCATTCCAGAGTATTCTATTATAAGAAAGGGAATCAGAATAGCTCCAAAGGATTCTATTCTACAGAATGGGACAATAAAATCTTTCCAAAGGATTCTATTCAAACGAATGGACCAATAAAACCCTTCTAAAGGATTCTATTCTAACGAATGGACCAAAAGAAATATATTTCTAATTATTGGAATTCACGGATTCGTCCAAAGAATAGATGTGGTTATTTGCTCATTGAGCGTGTTGTGGGCTAAAGGCAATACTACCCTACTCGGAAATTCTTGCAACGCTCAGAGGGTTAATCTTTGACGCCTAGAGTAGTTACAGGCCAATACCTAGACTGATAGACTAAGCTAATTTATGTTCACTCTTAATTAATAGCGTTCTACTTCCCAAGAACTGGCCATCGTGTCTCATTGTGTACGCCCATTGCGCTAGTAATCTGTGAGTTGTAGGTGTTCGTTTATCGCAAATGGAATAAATCCATACAATTTAAAAGGTAAATCAAATTTACTACAAACACAAAACATAATTTAACAATTTGATCGGCTTATCAAATGCACAAGAGACTTGAACAACACTGAGAAAGTACTCTCGGAAAAACAATTCTCAATCCTAAGTCCACAGATACAAATAAAACGGTATAATACAAATAAAGATATATCGGACTGCGATACCGATTGATCTAGTCCAATCATAAAATTCAGTCAAAGAATATTTGATACGAATAGTTCTGAATAAGAACACAAATTCTGAAAATCCAACAGTAGGCGGAGCAGGTTCGATAGTTTTCTGGTAGTATTTTTGTGTTATTAAAATTTTCCTCGTGTGTCTAATGGCCACGGAAGCCCAGTTGGCAGAGTAATTTATAAGCAACCGAAGGGTGGGGAGTTCGAAACTAGGTCCAACCAAAGACCATCGTGTACACGGGGGCTGGTGCAGGTTTATTTTATCGTGACTTCAAATGACCTCACGTTGGCATGGTGTGGATGTGTGGAGAGTGGGAAGCCAAGTCAGATAACCTCGTCATCTGACCGTGGTTCAAAATTACGTGTTGTTCTCGGACCTTTACCTTAGTTATTGGTTACGAAATGTCGCCGATAACCCGTTGTATTATTCCAGTGTGATGTTAATGAATACCTACCACTACTTGATATCGTCTGTCTTGTGTTTGGCACAGCATAGCCAAATAAGATCCTTGCGCCATAAAACCGGACCAACCAAATTCAAAAACTAGGAAGACATTATTCCATACACATCCTTCTTCTTGTGCATATGTTTATTTTAACAAAACCGAAACGAGTTAAGTTTCGCCAAACTAATTTCAAAATGTTGTACACGCAATCAAACCTTAATGACTTTCATTATTATTTCGAGAAGAAATAATGGAAATTGCCTGTACTGGCAGGATACTAATGCATCCCGTAAATTGACCGAAATCACATAAAGTGAGTAAACGTAACGAAAAAAAACCTCATTTTAATACTTTCCAGAAAAGCGACTCGGGGCTCCATCTGGCTGGGTTCCAATTTCATTACTAAATTTGTTTTGCGCAATTGTTCCCTCTGAAGCTAAACTGATTACCTTTCCACAGATGCAAGATGCTTTCTGGAGCAATTATCACTTCTTTTATTTCGCGTCGCTTTGCACTCGCGCTGATAAAATATTCATTCCGAATAATGAACGCTTGTTTTCCCTTGTTGCTCGGCCGCTTTGGAACTTTTTTTTTTATTCTACGTTGTATGCCCGAATTAATTTCTTCATGCAATCGGTTTGTAACTTAATAAAGTTTGTACTGCTGGAGATGTTGCAAGGTAGGTCCAATTTGCATTCTCTGCCCCGTTTGGTGGCAACGCTTTTGGCGCACTTATGTCGCCAAGGAAATATTTCTTAATTTTTTTTACAACGGAAAGTAATAAGCATTACGGAAATTTATCAACGTGAAAAAATGGAATAGTGATAAAACTTTTTTTCACACAAAGAGTCATTTTTAAGGGGACATAGTACCTTTCACCCTTCAAAAAATCGATTTTTCAAAAGTATTTTTTAAAAATAATTTGGAATGTTGGGAGCATTTTAAAACAAACCGCATCGAAATCCGTCGAAAATTACGCTTACAGCAATAAAAAACGTAAATGTCAATACTGACTGACCTTGTGATGTTAATCGAATGTAGTTAGTTTCGGTTTCGGAAATGAAAGTATCCTTGTAATTATTTTATATTCAGCCACTCTGCCGAACCATGTAATATATTTATTCAACAGGGAGAAGGAATTCTTCATATCCACACAACTCTCTTTTACACCACGCTTGTTTACAATTGTTATTCTTGTTATACTTGCTATATTTGCTGCTTTCATGTGCTCTCTTCTGTCTTAGCTTTCGAAAGATATTGCGATTTTTTGTTCCTTTTTTGTTATTATAAATAGTCTTTTTATAAATCCTGCTAAAATGTCTAGCAAAGCAGATCGTAGATCTGGTGATTTTCGCTGAAAGAAACGCTGTTTTAATGGGAATCAACATTTTCAAGGGAAACAATCTGAACTAGAAGTTTCTTGTGTGAGTGCATCTGCGAAAAAAATACGTTTGGAAGTCTGTGAGGATAAAAGAATTACTATTCCTAAACAGAGTGATGGATACAGACTTGTGGATATGAAAATTTTAACGTCAGAACTTTCAAAATTCTTGACATGCTGCCACTGCAGATGTAAAGCAGTTCTGAAGGAAAGAATTGTGTATGGACTAGTGTCAGAGTTCATCATTGAATGCGAATCATGTAGCACATCATCAACTTTTAAAAGCTCGCCTGCAATTGAATGCACGAAAAATGATTATGAGATAAACACTCGAATAGTGTATGCTATGCGTACAGTAGGCTTAGGTCTATGTGGGATAAAAAATTTCTGCTCAGCAATGGATTTACCTCCACCTGTATCCCAAAAGTCCTACGATAGGATTTTACAAAAAATCAAACTGGCCAGTTTTGAAGTGGCTACTGATTCAATGAAGAAGGCGGTTCATGAAGAAATTTCAGCTACGGACAGTAACGAAATATGTATCAGTGGTGACGGAACATGGAAAACACGCGGTCATACCTCTCGAATCGGTGTTTGCAGTGTAATAGGGGATGTCACCGGAAAGGTACTGGATGTTGAAGTACTTTCGTCGTATTGTAAGGGGTGTGATCAGTGGAAAGGCTCGAAATGTGGAAAAGCGTACGAAGATTGGAAATTGAACCATCAAGAACACTGTGTTAAAAACCATTCAGGGTCATCTTGTAAAATGGAAGTGGATGGTATGAAAAATATATTTCAAAGGTCCCTCTCCGAAAGAGACGTGAAGTATGTCAAGTATATCGGGGATGGGGATACCAAAACTTTTCCAGAGCTTCTACGTACTGCACCGTATGCTGTCGAAAAAGTAGAATGTGTTGGACATATTCAAAAGCGTATGGGTGCTAGACTGCGGAAACTAAAATTATTAAATCGTGGCAAAAAACTGTCTGATGGTAAAGGCATCAGCGGAAAAAACCGATTAACAGATAAACTAATAGATAAATTTACCACTTATTACGGAAATGCTATCCGTGATAACAATAGTTCCGTTGAAGACATGCGAAAAGCGATCTGGGCAATTTATTGCCACTATAAGTCCTCAGATACCACACCTATGCACTACTTCTGCCCTCTTGGTCCCACGTCATGGTGTGAGTATCAAAGATCCCAATTTGACACAAGTGTTTCCTACATACACAAGAAAACTGTGCCAATACCTGTAATGGATGCAATTAAACCTACATTTGCGGAACTATCAGCACCCAAGTTATTGAAAAAATGTATGGGTGGCAAGACACAAAATGCTAATGAGTCTTTTAATTCCACTGTTTGGAAGTATTGTCCGAAAACATCCGGATCATCAAAAACTGTTGTTGACGTTTCAGTAAACGAAGCGTTAGTAATTTTTAATGATGGAATGGCAGGTCGTCTGAGCATTATGAAATGTCTTGGCTTGCAAGTAGGACATTTTGCATGCACCTCTGCAAAAATATCTGATTTGGCGCGTTTGAAAAGTGCAGAAATTAAATGTAGGTCATCAACACTAGAGGCTCGTAGGGCTCACAGAATGAGAAAAAAAGCTTTAAATGAGCATTTCTTAGAAATAGAAGGTCCTACATATGTAGCAGGAGCATTTTAAACTCTAAGGTATTTATGATATTATACATAATAGAAATTCAATCTTTAAACTGGATTTTCTCAGTTTCTGATTTTTACACTTTCCCGCAATTTTACAAAAAAAGTTATGATTGTAGAGCTATAATATTTCACATGTATGTTCTACTTATGGATCTCAATACTGTGAACCTCCAATATATTAATGAGATGCATACATTTTAATATATAGCATGATAAAAACAAAAATTTCAATAATTTAAATTTTTTATGAAATTTTAATTTTTTTTTAATATTGAAATACTAGATAACTTTAAATTTTGAGGTTTGCTGTATAAAGGTAATATTTAGCTTTAATTTGACATCAAAATTTAGATTCTACTGTATATATTTCAAAAATTATCTTGCGGGAAGCAAAATATTAGCCAATTACTTATTATTATTTTTGTGTTCGTATTTTATGTTGTTTAAAAAAATATTTTATCTGAATTACAATTATTTTACCAATTTTTTAAAGTTAATACTTTATTATAGAACTTATCAAAATTCCATTCAAAAATGAATAAAGGTTATTGATTTATGACGAGTCGAAAATAGTACAGAAAAATGATCAATTTTTGGCCCGTAAGGTACTATGTCCCCTTAAATATAAAAAGGAAAAGATTTTTTAAAGAAAATATCAAGAAACAATACAACCTAATGCTGAACGTTTGGAGTCTTACAATTTACATGAAACGGAAAATAATTAAGGAACATTTTTAAAACAACCAATGAAATCAAAAGAAAAAAAATTTAAAAGAACCAATAAAATCAAATGGAATAGAATTGGGAATAAAATTAAATAGAACCAATGAAATCAAAGGACACAATTTAACTGATATGAAAAGAACCCTAGAATATTCAAAATGAAAATTTAAATTTTCCGCTTGCCGAGGTGGTACAGCTACAGTCTACGTTTATAGCGGTGGCAACAAGATGGAGATATTTTTGGCGCACTTATAAAGTTGCCAAGAAAAGAATTATTTCAAAAATCTTTCTTTAAAAAATATTTTTATTTTTACAACGGAAAAGTAAAACTTGAAAACACATTTGATAACATTTTAAATTTTTTTACAAAAGTAATAAGCTTAAACACATTTTAAAACACATTTGTAAACCAGCAGAAAAACTAAGCTGCGAATGTTATGAAAGAATACCCTGAAAATTATCAATTACACTAAATGGTACAGCTACACTCTACGTTTATGAGCGATAGCGGTGGCAACGGCTTGGCGATTTTTTTTTGCGTAATTCTAGTAGCGAGTTACGGTAATTTAAGGCAACCCATCTGCATTACGGAAAATGTGGTTTTCATGGCAACCTCGGCAAACGGTAACTTTCAATTTTCATTTTGAAAATATTCTACAAAGTTCTTCCAAAATCCGTTTAAGTCGTTTGATTGCATTGGTTCGTTTGAAATTTTTTCTTTGCTTCCATTCGTTTTTTTGATTTTAAAATATCCTTTGATTGATTGGTCCTTTAATTTTTTTTTCTGTGATACCATTGGTTCATTTATTTGTATTTCTACAGTTATGTAATTTTTATATTATTATAACATTTTTCAAGAAACGTTGAGAGTTTTCTTTTTTGCCATTTGTGGAATTTCGTTTTTTATTATTTTTTCCCGGAACATTTCTGATTTATCATGTTCTATTATTTCCTGCTTTTTTTCTTTTACAAATCTTTTTCTTTTCAAAAAGCCTAGTGTATTTAGTGTAATTGATAAGTTTCAAGGTATTTTTTCTCAACATTCGCATCTTAGTTTTTCTGCTAGCTAGTGTTTAAACTTACTACTTTTTGGGAAAGTTTTTAAAAAATATACTTTTTAAAACGTTCTCAAATGTGTTTTCAAGTTTTCATTTTCCGTTGAAAAAGAAAAATATTTTTTAAAGAAAAAGAGTTTTGAAATAATTCTTTGCTTGGTGACTTTAGAAGTTCGCCAAAAAAAAAAAAAAAATCATTATAGCCAAGGTCGGGTGGAGTGGTTGGTTGTTCCGTAACCTTCGAGACTGAAGGTCACGGTTGTTCACGGTAAGACGTTTGTCGCCAGCTAATTTTTGTCGCCAAATCAAGATGGCGGCCGAATTCCGTAACAGCAGATAGGGTTGCCATAACAAAAACGGCAGATGTGAAGAAAATCCGCAAAAGGTGAAGGTTACCATATTTGGCGACAAATCGCCTTCTTACCGTGAACGACCACTCCACCAATTCCATAAATGTAGAAAAACTAATAAATGTCAGAATTCTACTGTGAAAAAAATTATAATAAAATAAAATTCCACAAGTGGAGAAAAACCATTAAATTAAATTTAAAAGGACCTATGCCAATCAAAGGATATTTTAAAATTTAAATAACCAATGGAATCAAAGAAAACTCACCAGTTATTCAAGATTCGATAAAGTACTCGTATTACAATAAAAAGGACAAAAACAAAACGCTGCTATTAAGCGATCCACGGAATTGCGAGACACCTATAATTATTTTTATTCAAACTATTTACATTTTTAAAAACAAAACGACAGTACGTGTTGCCATCGGCGCAACTCTAAATTGACCAAACAAACTATCTTTAAGTCATTCACGGCGTTAATACGAAATGAAACGGCAAACGATATTTTAACACATGTCCTTTCGCACTCGCGCAGATAAAATATTTATTCCCAATCATAAACGTCTGTGTTCCCTTGTTAATTGGCATAAGTGCTTGTTTTTTTCCACACATTATGCTCAAATACATTTCTAAATGCAATCAAGAAATTCTTGATTCGATTTGTTACTTATATAAAGCTTGTTACGCTGGGGATGTTTTAAGATGAGCGCGCAATCTTGTAAATTGGTACAAACTGAGAGTGAACTAAAAATTAAAGGACACGCGCATACCATCTGCACTAGTTTTTTAATTGTATTAAAGTGATGAGAGGAATTTTCTGTCAACATAAATATTTGTGACGCTATAAGGTAAGCGCACACTAGTCAGCATCGCACTAGTTTAAATGGCGTCAAGTTTTTATCAATCATCGACCTTAAAATGAAACAGACGGAGCATGTGCCAGCAGCTGCAAATTATTTCATCCAGTTGCTCGGTTTGAAGATCTGTCACGTGGTTGTGGGTAAAAGTCTGCATTCATACTGGTCAAACACGTATACATCGCCGGCAGAATTAATTCCAAACTGTAACTTTAATAGAATGCATACGGCATATTAATTTGGGCTTGGAAAGAGAAATGCAAAGGTATTTAATGTCGAATTGGATTTTTATGGAAATATAAATTCTGCAAGAAAGAATTGTACACAGTACTTAGGCATATGAATATAATCCAACTATATTTGTACTTGTCAGTTTGGGTGTGGGTTGTTGTAAAGTGAAGTAACACTTGCATTGTCAATTTTCTTTCATTTTCGTAATAAATTAACAAATAATTTTAATTCCACAACGAATTTACATCTGCCATGGTCATATTCTACCGTTCGCTGTCTCATTGGGTTTTACTATGCCGCGCTAGAATACAGTTCGAACCAGAACACATCTGGGCATATCTACTTTATAGAAAACGTAATCACGTTCTTGTTCCGATTCATATAAGATCAGTCGTCGCAAGAATACTGTAATTTAGCCCTTCTACAGATCTTTGTAATTTAGCACAGAATGAAGTGTCGTTTTGTTTACAGTATGTCTCGCTTCTTTCGCAAAAAGATAGTACTGCGCACGCGTAACTTTGAACCGAGAGTTAAGGCCCGGTGCAAACATCCGGTTTTTCAACGTGCGGCGCCGCAGCGGCACCGAAACCCAACTATGCTCACATAACCGTGAAATGACGCAAGTACTCATTTCGCGCTATTTGCGATCAATATTCTATCGTAGAAAACGTGATTATTTCGCTTACTTGGTGTAAAAAAATTATATTTTGAAACAAAATAGACGTTAATGGATACAACCATTTATTAATATTATTTATATTCCATTTATTTATGTAAACAAGGTACTTCAGACCGGAGACGCATGTGCGTCGAGCTGCGGTCCCGTGGATAACTGCGGTACAAATTGCACGGATGTGTGCACCTGGCCTAAGACCCGGTACACACATCCGGTTTTTCAACGTGCGGCGCCGCTGCCGCAACGCAAGTGCGGTCTGAGATACATTAGATCCAATGGAGCAGTGCACAGATGCCTCCGGCGCCGCACGTCCAACTTGCGTGCAATTTGTACCGCACTTCCCCACTGCGCTGCAGCACGCCGCACACGCGTCTCCGATCTGAACTACCTTGTTTACACAAATAAATGGAAAATAAATGATAATTAATAATTGGTTGTGTCCAGTAACGTCTATTTTTGGTTTCAAAACATACTTTTTGGTACACTAAGTAAGCGAAATAAACACGTTTTCTTCGATGGAATATTTATCGTAAATGACGCAAAATGAACTTGCGTCATTTTACGGTTATGTGTGCATAGTTGGGCTTCGGTGTCGCACGTTGAAAAACCGGATGTGTGCACCGGGCCTAATTCGGACTTGTGAATCCGGGCATTAGTGTTTCTCCGGTGGAACGTTCTTCCCTCGCATCCTGGTCGTGACGGCACTTGGCTTCTTTTTTCAAATATGATTTCAGCCCTTCGCCACTCAACTTTCCAACTGGTTTCGGTGGGATATCCCGTCCATCAAACGACCCTATTTGCTACTGACGAGAACTTCGTCATCATGTTATTGCAGATTTTTTGATGACGAGATCAACATAAGAAGTCGGTTGTCTTCTAATGACGATATATATCGTCCATTAAGATCTGGTAAGTTTTGTTAATGACGAGATACCTCGTCGAGGCAACCACCAGGAGGGTGAAAGCATCAAGGAATGAATTCGGAGTCCAAAGGTCACGTTACTACTAGTTTTGGTCACATGACCCTGCACACATTATAAGGATCGATCGGATTATATATTATTATTATAAGGATTATAACATCGATCATTGTCTACTTTTATATTTCCTCATGGAATTAAATCGAGTAAAAAGTACACAGAACGCCTGTTTTACGTTTTTTTTACTAATTTTATTTCATTTGGAGGTATGAAATGTGCATATCAATACTTAGATCGATTATAAACGACAGGTAGCTAAGTATTTAACTAACGTCGCACTGAAGCAACACAACGGGTTATTAACGACGGTCCGGAATCAAACCTGAAACGATAAGCATGAAAAATGAGTAACTATACTGCCATCAATGGAAAGCAGAACAAATTTCAACGCAGATCGTAAAAACAAACAGATAAATTGTTAAAGATATGTGAAGCAAAAAAAAAAAAAAAAGAGTTCACTAAACAGAAACGGGTTTACCTAACTTCCTTCCAATACTTTACTCAAGATGGCGCCACTATTTCTATTCCGAGCTTAATGAACAAAAGAATATACTATATATATACAGAGGACCATAATAAAAAGCATAATTTTTCTTTATTTACCATGATTCATTTTCAAAATTTCGTATGTACGTCGTACATATTCTGCCAGAAATGTGTTTTGCATGTCTAGTACACTTCACACCCACTTCTCGTCAGTCGAAATATCTATTTCAATGTTACAAATTTTTCTTTTATTACAGTGCACACCGGAACACCTTGTATTTAGTTGATAAATCATACCATTTATGAGCACGCATAAAAATTTCGAAATTTTTAATACCAGTATTTCTTTTTAAAACATCCAGAAAGTTTCGTACAAGCGAGTTATCGTTACATGCGCACTTTTCTCTTACTGGCTAAACCTTTAAAACTATAAAAGGCAGAAGCAAACAGTAGGGAATAAAGATGTTCCGAGTGAAATTCCCCCCGTTTGTAGATCAATAATTCTTCTGTGTCAGGGCTAAAGGGTCTAGGCGAAGTGGCTACTTTACAGAATTTTAAGTTCAATATTTCCCTCTTTCTCACAAATATTCAAGAAAAGGAAACATGATTCTAATTTAGATTCGCAGATTCATTTAATTTTGATTTTAAGCAGATTATTTATAAATTATAATGAATATTCCTCTTATGACTTATCAAAAGTCAGACTTAACCCCTTTCGTCCAGACACCGAAGAATTGCTCTTCACAAGACATTGTTAACCATAACTAGTTCTGTAGTTCCATTTGGACTAGAGCCAACAGTAGTTTTACTTTATTATTCATTCTTTGCACAGTGTATTTTGAATTTTTTTTTTCTAGATTGATATTGTGAGTACAATTTATAAAAAGTAGTTGGGAAAGTGCGGAATAATTTGTAAAAACAACTAATCTAGTTATTCATGAGTACATTCTAATGGCTTTATATAAAATTGTGAGTACAATTGTGTTTTCTAAAGTGTACTACTAGTTCAGAAAACATTTTGTTCTGTTATGAATAATATAAACACTATATAAAATACGCATTAAAAAACATCCTTTCTGAGGACAAGCAGAAAATGAAATAATAATGAAACAAAGGTCTAAGAAAGTAATCCCAGAGATCGTTTACAGAAAAACACTATCCAACACTTGATTTAAGTACATATACATTGACATTTTGTTAAGCCGTTATTGTGATATTAAAATCAATTTAATTAATTTCAGTAGAAAACAAAAAATTGGTGTACAAAACAAAGCTGAACTTTATTTTTTTAATTGAAGACTTTCTTGAACTTTTCATATGATTAAGAATTTTTAATGGTTCTTAAGATTGATAAGCAAAATAATTAAATTTTGATACTAGTTATTGAGCTAGCGGATTCTATCGTGCTGCCATCTAGTGTTCGCTCTTCAAGCAAATCTCAATCTGGTGCTGCCATCTTTTGGAGAAAGTGTTGGATTAACAATATACTATCGGGGATCCTATTCAATGCTACAATGCAGTAACGATATTTTGTGGGTGCTGAGAAATGGGACTCTCTCTCTCAAAGCTGTATCAGAAGGATCATGCCGAGTTTTGTTTGGGCAACAAAGTTTTCTACATTCCTAAATTGATTACCAGGACACATATTTTAATATGAATTTGGTAAACAATGACCATGTGGATATAAATCCGTTTTCAATCTGGATTCAAGATATGTACTATCCTTAGAGCCTGTTTTGCCAATTTTTCATGCTTTCAGAAGGATTTTTTCCTGGATTTTAATTGTAACATTCGAGCAAAATCGCCGTCCAGGTTGTTATAGTAAATACGAAATGGAACATTATGGTATTGCATCTGTAACGGTCCAAATTTAAACAATGAAGTATTTACATTTTTGGACGATCACTTTCGATCAGATTGTATATTTTGTAATTAAACTCTATACACACTGCCCAAAACCAACCTTGGTTGCCTTTTTTTGTATAGCAAAGGCAGGATTTGGCCAATCACAATGTTTTCTCTATCAAATAAGTGAATGTACACACAAAAATCTTTTTCTCCGTTTGTACAAGACGCCTTTATCTATCTATCTATCTATATCTACTATTATAAAAGGAAGTGTTTGTCTGTTTTTTCGTGGCCGCAAAATGCTGACGATTGTATGGGACTTACAGCAATGAGAGATTTGGCATCCAGGTAGTCCAAATTTTTTGCGATTTTTTTGTCGCAGCGAATTATAAAATTCAATCTAGAAGATTTTTAAATGATTTTAATAGTTTTATTCTCCATCGGTTTTTATACGCGTTCTTCCGGAAGAAGAAACACACGGATCTGGACTCTTCTACCCACGTGACTTTGCAGTCAGCCTTTGGAACCATGATAAGTTTTTTTCCATCGCGGGGAATTATTTTTTCGTTTCCGCTTTGATTTGCGTGGAAGAATGATTTTCCAGCCAGACGATAAATCTTTTGACTGGACTCATTTATTCTTTTTTTTTTCTATCTCCTAGACCGTTAAAGATAGAATAAAAATTTTAACGGATTTGAAATCTGCGGAAAATGTCACTTTAGATCGATACCTAAAAATATGATTTTCTTTGAACAAATAATTTTTAAATTGAATATATGTTTAATATTTTCGCAAGAGATTGTGACATCACGTGAAACAGATTGCATCTTGTGCCCTTCGCGTTAAAAAAAAAAGTAAACAGATTACATTTCCTGTCCTATTCCATTTCTGGGAATGAGAGCAAGAAATAAAAAAACCATTTTGACTGGGATTGTTAATTCCTTTTGCGTAAAATCGGAATCGTTAAAGATCGATTAAAAATTTCAACGGATTTGAAATCTGCGGAAAATTTTACACCAGTTTAATAACTTACACCACGGACACGGACAACGCCGGGCTAGACACACAGTAGCTAGTATATATATATATATATATATATATATATATATATATATATATATATTTTTTTTTTTTTTTTGATACACTAACTTCTAAAATAAATTATTCGTAAAAAATGAAACTATTCAAAAAATTTTGAAAATTTTAGTTGTGTACAACAGTATTGAAGAATGTTGAATGGCCGAGCTTTGGCTAGAAATTTCTTTAACGTTGAAAACCAGCCTCAGCCGCAGTCATATAATGTGCTGTATCGGATAGCAGAAGCGCAAAATCCTTTCGCTCAACATTCAGAGATTTTAAAACGTCATCTACAAGGCGAACAACATATTGATGATCGACACTCGCCTCGCAAACTCTGCAGTCGATTACGCAAGTTTCCTCTGGATTATTAAGAATGTCAACCAATGTGTTAAACGATACTTCTTACCTCCTAGCCATTTATTTCACTTTCGTCTGTTAGGACGAACACCTTATTTCCATGAACTTGTTTGATCCGCAATACTTCGGCGTTCGTAATATCAGACACACGAGATCAAAGGGTTGGTTTCAGAGGGCAAAAATGAAATAGTAATTTCATATTAATTAATTTTAAGCTATATTTTAAAAAGTTCCTGGTGGTTGCATTTATGCAAAAAGTTGCATTTAAGCAGAAAGATGGATTTATGTTGCGGTTATAACTACTTATAATACACCTCATGTAGGAGGTATTATGGTTTTAGTACTTTACATGCAGCGTAGAACGTGTGAAAAAAAGTTGCATTTGTTGCAAAAAGTTGCCCTAGACATCACCTGACCACTTTCTGCTTTCCTCAAAGTTGTGAGATCGTAGCGCCGGGAAGAAGGAATGTTTCCACAAGGGAGTCGACAGCCACATGTGTGGAAATAACTCAGGGTCGGTATTTGTTTCTTGTACACTCCGTTTTTCACCGGACAGCGGGTGTTTGTGAAGAACCGCCGATTGTCGGTTTTTTCGCACATGTGGGGGATCTGAGACCCCTTGAGTGGGAGGTGAATTGGAAACAGAAGCGAAGCGGAGGATGCCCCGAGAAGGAAGAAAGGGAAGCCACAGAGGAAGGTGGTGAACGAGGTAGCTCTTTGCATAATTAAAGGGGAAGTCAAACCCCATTGAAAACCAGACAAACTGTGAGAGATGAAACTTACGGCCATATTCACAAGTCTCGAGTTAACTCGAGGATCAGTTGATCCGCGAGTACGAGTGAACTCGAGCAAGAACGGTATTCTCAAACAGCGTGTTAAGTGATCCGGGGATTAAAATGAGACGCTCGCTGTGATTGGCTATCTCACGATCACGTGGTATTGTTTACATTGGTCACGACGCCCGAATCTGCATTCATACTGCTCAAGCACGTACTTCGCCGTAGAATTGATACCAAATTGTGAATAAATAGGACTCATGCAGCATTTTAATATGGGTTTGGGAAAAGAAATGCAAAGGTATTTAAT
Organism: Metellina segmentata; assembly: GCA_947359465.1. NCBI lineage: Eukaryota > Metazoa > Arthropoda > Arachnida > Araneae > Tetragnathidae > Metellina > Metellina segmentata. Next base: position 15,248,305 of record OX375877.1, read on the forward strand.
TTCAAATTGGATTTTTATGGAAACCTAAATTTTGCAAGAAAGAATTGTACACAATGTCTTGACAGATGTGTGTAATCCGATTATCTTTGTACTTGTCAGTATGGGTGTGTGTTAGTGGTGTGAAAAGTGACTTGCATTGTCAATTTTCTTTCATTCGTAATAAATCAACAGAATAATTTTTATTCTACGATGAATTTGTATCTGTAATGGTCGTTTCCTACCGTTCGATCTCTCCGGCATAGAGGACAGAGGTGGCGCCATCTATGTTTTCGCTAAGCTGCTTGTTAAAAAGATTACGCAGCTACCTTTATTTTCATTTTTGAATTACAAAAAAAAATTATGTTTTAAATTTTTCATTTAAGCAATATTATGATGAGGACATGAGCTGCTATGGAGCAGGTTCTCCGCAATGATGCGTCCAATCCAGTGACCAGTCGTCGCAAGAATACTATACTTTAGCATAGAATGAAATGTGTCATCCATTTTGTTTTTGCAGAATATCCTTCGCAAAAAGGTAGTACTGCGCATGCGTAACTCTTACTCGCGAGTTAACTCGCCGATTTCGGAGGAACAAAATGTAACACCGAACCGGCAGTTTAAACCACGGATCAGGACTTGTGAATACGGTTTTTTCGATAACTCGCGGATTATCGTTAATTCTCGAGTTAACTCGGACTTGTGAATACGGCCGTTACTGTTTCAACAGGAACAATCGTGCTGTTATCGGCTGTAAAATTCAGTGTACATAGTGGTCCTATTTGACGTAAATTTTTTAAAGACATAATTAAACTGCTTAAAACGAAAACTGTTGAGTCTCACTCCATTTGTAATAGTGTGGTGTCCCAAAACGCCACAAAGCGTTCACACCTCGCGCTCGGCATTGTAGATGGTCCAACGAACAAAAGAAGGGATCCTATAGAACAGTGGTCCCCAACCCCCGGGCCGCGGACCGGTACCGGTCCGTGGATCAAATGGTACTGGGCCGCCCAAGGAACATTAAATTATTTCCATTTTATTTACTGTGGTGTATTTCTCTCGGGTTTGTGAAGTTCTTATCTATGAAATGTCCACTCAAATTAGGAGAACTTCAAATATGTTCTGTTACTAGAGCTTCAATTATGATTTTTGAATTCTGTATGTCTCTATTTTCCAATTTTGACAAATGTGACAGCTGCTTTCAAGTTGGCAGACAAAGTAGCTGCATTTAAAGCAAAACTGAAGTTGTGTGGACGGCGCGTGAACAGAGGCATTTTGGACATATTTCAGACATTAGTGCGGATTTTAGGCGAGACAGCCTAAACATTCATTCTCCTAGTTGGTGCACGATCACCTGTCTTTGCTTTTAATAGAGCACAACAGACCCAACATCAAAGGACCCACGGACTAGTAAGGAATGAATCCGCGATCCATTTGTCAACAAATCAGGCGAATCTAGCATGTCTGTGCAAGAAGATCAACTGCTGGAGATTGCAAATGAAGTCGGCCTTATAATTACGTTGGAGACAACAACTCTGCTGGTGTTCTGGATTAAAGTCATGGCAGAATACCCTGAGATTGCCACCACAGCACTTAAATCCCTATTGCCATTTCCGACAACCTATCTGAAGCGGGGTTTTCTGCAATGGATTAAAGTCATGGCAGAATACCATGAGATTGCCACCACAGCACTTAAATCCCTATTGAATCTTAAATCTATTGAAAACCTATTGAAACTTAAATCCCTATCTGAAGCGGGGTTTTCTGCAATGACAGCAACCAAAACAAAACAACGGTATAAACTGGACACAAGCAACACACTTCGGGTGCTGGTGTTCTGGATTAAAGTCATGGCAGAATACCCTGAGATTGCCACCACAGCACTTAAATCCCTATTGCCATTTCCGACAACCTATATGAAGCGGGGTTTTCTGCAATGGATTAAAGTCATGGCAGAATACCCTGAGATTGCCACCACAGCACTTAAATCCCTATTGAATCTTAAATCTATTGAAAACCTATTGAAACTTAAATCCCTATCTGAAGCGGGGTTTTCTGCAATGACAGCAACCAAAACAAAACAACGGTATAAACTGGACACAAGCAACACACTTCGGGTGTTATTGTCTCCTATTACCCCCAGATGAAACCGTCTCGTCGAAAAAAAACAAGCTCAGGGTTCTCATTGATTTAGCGTTCTAGTGAGTTAAAATGTTAAATCACTTTATATTCATTTTTTGGTGTAACTGTATTTAATTTATTGGCATGTTTAAATACACACAATCAAATTAAAATTTTAAATCAAAACAATCTGAAATATAAACATATAACGTCAACCCCTCAGCGGGCCGCGTTAAAATTATCAAACGTTGATCCGATCCTCGGCGATAAAAAGGTTGGGGAGCACTGCTCTAGAAGGTCAGTCGCTGACAGCTCGTAAATGGTGATCGATGGCGCGCTCATTTAAAAGGGGGATAACATGCACCGCTACCATGCCGCTAATGTAGTGGTAAAAAAAGGCTACCTGCCACATTGTAAAGGTTAAATCCGTCATGGCCTCAAAAATCCTCGCGTTGGCGTGGTGTGGAAGTTTGGAGAATGGGGTTTCCAGCTAATAGGAATCTTAAGACAGTACAGAGGCATAGTAAACATTGACACTCACCAAGACTCCGTGCGCGGGGACGTCTACGGTAATGCCGCTGTCGCGCATGTTGTCGTCCTCGTCGGCGTCGAATCGCGCCCTGGAGCCGCAAGGCCCCTTGGGCCCGCGTGCGGGCGACGAGGAGGCGGAGGAGTTCCTGTGGATGGTGGGGTCGCTGTAGCTGACGCCGTCCGCGATCATGACGCCCGACAGGACGTCGCCCCGGTAGACGGAGGAGTCGTCGCGCGTCCCGCTCTGCGCCACGGACGCCAAGTCGCTCGTGGACACGTTCGGGTGACTGGCGCACAGGCGCTGGTTGTGCAGGGCTGTCTTCCTGCCAAGAGAAACAGACACGTTAGGACACAACACTACTACATCAGACACAAGCAACAACAGCAGTGATAAACGACAACATTAGACACAAACAGCAACGGCAGTCATAAACTATTGGCTCATTCGGAAAGTACTGTGCGGTTTCAAATCGAAGCTAGCTTTGTTGGTATTATTTTTACTACCGCTGATAAAGAGTGACCTTGATTGAAGCAGATGTGTAAATTCAGTAATTTCTGCTTACACTGCATTTTTATAGCATGTGTTGTGTCATAATTTTTGTTTCACTACAGTGCTAAGAATGCAGAACCAGAAAGTTCATTTTCGTCAGCAGAATAATCCTGCTCGAATTTCGGCATATGGTTTTTTTACTGAAACGAAATGAAGAAGTTCCTTTTTTGAAACGGCTCATGACTGGAGATGAGAAGTGGATACAATACAAGAATGTTACAAGGAAAAGATCACGGGGTCAGTCAAACGAACCTTCCCAAGTAACATCGAGAGGGGGACTGCATCCCAAAAAAGTAATGCTTTCTGTATGGTGGGACTACAAAGGAATTGTTTGTAATGAATTGTTGCCACAAAATCAGACAACAAATTCGGAAAGATACTGTTCTCAAATGGCAGTATTAAAAGCAGAAATCGAAGCAAGGCAGTCAGAACGGACCCATCGTCGAGATGTTGTCATCCAGTGTGACAATGCTCGTCCACACATTTCGCTGAATGTCAGACAAAGACTTATTGAGTATGGCTGAGATGTTTTGTGTCTACTCCATATTCACCAGACCTTGCCCCCTTCAGATTTTCACCTCTTCAGGTCACTTCAAAATTCTCTGGAGTTCAATTCTTTGGAGACTGTCAAACAGCACCTCGATAACTTCTTTACAAATAGGCCTAATGATTTTTTTTTTTAATTAATTTTCCAGCTGCCAGAAAGATGTCAATAAGTCATAGAACAAAATGGGGCTTATGTAAGTCAATAATTTTTTTTAATACTTTTATACTGCTTCGTTGGTATTTTTCTTAAAACGGGCAGAACTTTCCGGATGACCAAATATATTTATTTATACACCGAAGAGCCCAAACATTATGACCACCTACTCAATAACGCCTTGCGCCTCCTTTGGCCTGTTAAACAGCTGCCACTCGCTTGGGCATAGATACCACAAGTTCTTGGTACATGACTGGAGACAGGTTGTACCAAATGTCTAAGCAGCGGTCACGCAAAGTAGAGATTTCGGACATGGTGGTGTTTGAGCTCTGAGCTGCCGCTCCATGACACCTGAAATGTGCTCTATCGGACTAAGATCCGGCGAGTTAGGTGGCCAAGACATTAAGTGGAATTCATTAGTATGCTCCTCGAACCACTCCAACACAATCCGAGCCTTGTGACATGGGGCGTTGTCCTGCTGGAAGTAACCATTTCCTGTTGGGAAGACATACGCCATGTAAAGGTGTAACTGATCCGCAATGATGTTCAGATAGTTCGCAGCGTTCATGGTCTGGTCTACCACAACTACGGGTCCCAGAGTCACCCATGAGAACATCCCCCAAAGCATAATACCGCCACCACCAGCCTATGTATGACTAGCTGTACACGAGGGGCGTACTCTGACACGATCATCGACGTTATGAATGAGAAATCGGGATTCATCTGACCAGGCAACTCTCTTCCCCTCATTCATGGCACAGTCTCGATGTTCACGGGCCCACTGTAGGCGTAGTTGATAATGACGCTTGGTCAACAGAGGCACACGAGTGGGACGTCTGCTGCACAGTCCCATATCCAACAGTGTCCGCTGAACTGTGTGTTCCGAAACACTTGCGCTTGGACCTGCATTGTATTGGGCTGTCAGCTGAGCCACTGTCTCGCGCCGATTTTGCTTTACCAAGCGGGACAGTCTCCGACGTCCTTTTTCTTTTATGACGCGTGGACGACCAACGTCTTGGCGTCTACTGCTGGTGTCACCATCATTTATCCACTTTGCATGAATACCAACAACGGCAGATCGTGAACAACCTATCAGTTTTCTATGGTTATTAAAAGCTCTGCATTCAGTCCAAATGTGTCGAATAGTAAAAATACAGTGGCAAGTTGAACCTAGCGGAGCAGGTTTTCCGATCAGTAAGTGTCTATGTGTAAAATGGGTGTGACCAATGCGAAGCCTTGTTATTTGAAATTCACTTTATCTATTCAGATTTACAATACCTAATCCTGTGATGAATGCTATAGAGAGGAGTTTATTTTGCAATTCTTTATCCCAAGAATCTACCCAGTTTGGTTCTATATTGTCTTTAAAACATTTCAATGCAAAAGGACTTCGCCCGCAAATACTGTAATATCGACTGAAAACCAGGTGCCAATTACTTCAATGAGAATTTATGTGGCACGTTCGCCTAGTGAAACATCATTCATTTCCTCAATTTTTCATCAGCAATTTGTTCTTGTGGGAGTGAAGTTCTGAAGTCCAGAAACATGATAAATGATCCGAGTGTAAATCCAATATGAAGCTCAGCGAACAGAATAGACAAAGCTCCCGAATAACGGAAGAATTCTCAGTTATTTTTTATTAAAAGTTCCGAAATGAGTTATTCTTTCCCACCTGAATGAAGACAAATGTTCAGGTTTGTCGTTCAGATAGTTAGCAATATTTGCCAGAAAAGAGGATAAAGAAAACGAAAAATTATTTTCGGTTTATTTGTAAGTTGGAAGATACATCTTACGAGTTCAAAACCTGATATTTTTTTACAAGACATATCTGTACATTGGGGGAAAAAAAAGGCGAATATCAAATTTCACATATTTTTGTTATTTCTAGAATCATGTAGGTAGGTATTTTACTTAACGTCGTACTAGAGCAACACAACGGGCTATTGACGACGGTCCTAAGGGAAAAATCCGAGGACAAGACCACGTAATTTTGAATCAGATGACGAGGCAACACCTGAGCTGGCACCCAACTCTCCAAATGTCCACACCCACCCTACGTGAGGACTTTCGGCCACGACAGATTTAAGGTGCACCAGCCGCCTCTACACCTTCCGCTTATAAAAATCCATGCACGAACCCGGATTCAAACCACGAACCTTTCGACCTAGAGGCTAACACCTTAACCATCGGACCGGTTGGACAGTTAGAATGGGGAAAAAAATGCCTCAGACCTTCGTGTAAACGGGGACTGGTGCATGTTAAATCTGTTTTGGCCTCAAATATCGTCATGTTGGCATGGTGTGGAAGTTAGGAGACTAGGGTGCCAGATCAGGTAGAATCTGGTCATCTGACCGTGATTCAAAATTATGTTGTGTGGTCCTAGCATCTTTCCCTTCGGGTTTCCCGGACCGTCGCCAATAGCCGGCTCTGTTGATCCGGGGCGACATTAATTAAATCCCTACCTACCTTTTGAGTCAATCACAATATAGTTGGCGATAGTGTTTTAGGGGCAGAAAGGGGGATGGGGGGTTCTTCCTGTATTTATTACAGACATGAATAAGGTCGCATTCACTGCTAATCTGTATCGTACAACGAGATGAATCTCTAAATCAAATAAAAAATTATTTCCGAGATTGGTATAACCTCTCTTTAATGTTGTGCGTTTAAATGTTTGTTTAATGTCAATAAGAGATTAGGCGGAAAAGATGTAGTAAAATCTTTTCTGAACTCCTAAATGCGTCACTTTTTTAACTTAAAATAATCTTGCAGACAAAACACTCCTTAAAATCTCAGCGCCACGAGTAGTGTGGTGTTGCTATTAACCCACAACACGCGTAACTGATTAATAACCTCACCTATTGTTCGGAAGAGACCTAGAATTTTTTCATTTTCTCCAGAAGGTCAACATTTATAAGAAGTCGTACTGGAAAGATTTCAACCTGCAGAACGGAGTTTTGCGGGTGAAACCCTTCCTCATAAAGTTAATCAATAGTGTTCCTTAAAATACAAAATTTTTAATAGAGTTTTACAGTGCTACTTCTTAAAGAAATGGCCATAATTTAAAAACTTTTTAACTCAGCATAGTTATTCTAGTTCATTCCCTAGACCAACACTATACAGAACAAGTTCTAGAGAAGTTTTACGAGAATCCATCGATAACTTTTTTTGTTATAACATTTGAAGTGAGTAAATAATGCACAAAAATTAATTTAGAGTAAAACATAGTTTAAAGTGCATCGTTTGCTCTCTCTTGCTTTTACCGTTTGTGTAAACAATTTTGTTCTTCACATTTCTTTAAAAAGGTTCATACTATTTCCAAAAGAGAAACCCTTTAAATATTTGAGAAACCTTTCTAAAACTATATTTGCAAAAAAGGTAAGTTTTAAATTTAAATTTTGGCAGGTTTTTGGTCTTTTCACGGCCATTTCCGGTGTTTTCCAAACCTACTTCCCGCCTTGATTAAAATCTTAAAATCTCTGCATCTAATTATCTTAGAGAAAAAAATCAACTATACTATGGAAAGTCAAATAAATACTTTATCAATAAGATAGAAAACTGGTTTTGGAATTTTTAATCAAATAAGACATTTTTAACGTGTTTGGATACCTTAAATGATGCTCAAAAATTATTCAACTGCAAACGATTCTTAATTGTTTGCGAGCCAAGATATCGAATTATTTTTATACGTCATTCTCGCTCAAACACTTCAATCTAGAACAGGAACTGAATTCGACGAAGAATAGTTTCAGCACTTTCTTTTCACTGCATTCCTGGAACGCAGATGTAGGTGGCGTGATAATAAGCAGTCAAACAGCGAGGTTCAATTAACATAAAGTAAGTATCCAAGCGAAGAGTAATCGAATTTTCTCGCTTCATCTTAATCTTGTTCAGGACAAGTCTTCCAATTTATTTCCGTTCGGCGAGTATAGGATGAAAACACAAATGCGAAAGCAACGATTACAAATGAAGACAGGAGAAGATGGTTTCCCATTTGAGCTTTCTGCTAATGTTGAATTAGCTTGTTTCGAAATTAAGTGTGAAAAATAATATGTCACAAACTCAGGGTTAATGTTTTTTGTATGAACTATCCAGTAATCCAACTGTAACTTCAAGGGATAAGAATATAATCTTGCCATTATATAAGGGTTTAGTAAGACCACATCTAGAATATGCTGTAACCTGGGCTCCATATATGGGAAAGGACATAGAATCAATTGAAAGGGTTCAGCACAGAGCTACAAAAATAATAAAGGGGCTAGCAAATTTCGACTATAATGAACGTTTAAGTGAGCTAAACATGTATACACTGGAAAGAAGAAGAAGGAGGGGGGATTTGATTCAGCTTTTCAAGTTTGTAAAACAAGGGGACACAGAGGGCTTAAATTTCAATAGGGATAACAGAACAAGGGGCCATGGGTATAAATTGAAAATGACACATTTTAATCGGGATTTAAGGAAAAACTACTACTTTAATAGGGTAATAGACAGTTGGAACGCGTTGCCAGAAAATATAGTTAATTCAAAGGGAGTGTACGAATTTAAGACACAATTGGATAGTGAGTGGGAATTGGAGAATTCATAAACAAAGGACCAGCCTTGTTGGGCTTGAGCCTGTAGCTGGTCATCAATATTTGTATTTGTATTTGTATTTGTAATCGAATCAGTTCGCAATGCAGTAAAATTCCTACAACCAAAAGTTGAAATGGGATAATATGCACTAATGGCAGGTAAAAAAAAGTTTGTATTTATATCTCTGTAGTATATTTAATAATTTCTGAATTGATAAAATCGAAAAAATGGAATTCATTCCACAACCATATTTATTTGTTAAAAATTTCAATGTTTATCGACGCCTACGCCTATTTTTGCTCGTATTTTCTGTCTTATTTCGAAACCCTTGCATGGCCGGATGTGACTCTTGCGCCATAAAACAACAAGAACCAATCTATATATATAATACGCTTATGCGTGGCGCAAAATTGGCCTGTATTTCTCTCCCGGTTGTGGCAACGGGTTTGTCCTTTACGAATGTAAATAAATATTGAAATCCCTCATTTCACCAACGGGAAGCGCATCGCGTTCACGCTTGATCAATCTTCCCGATAATTGTGAGAGGTTTTTGATAGAAAAATTAGCTCTTTGCGCCAAATTCAATATAATTTGCGAAGAAGAGAGCAGAGAACTAGGGAATCTTTTGACGAACGAATTCAGAGAATTACAGCTAGAAATACTGCGGCCAGAGTACGCGATGGAGCAACATTTAAGTAATAGAACCGATTCCCAAGTGGAAATAAGTGTTTCTGAACACGACTGTGGATTCATGACAGAAATATGCTCATTTTGTGGAGCTTTTTATTGGCCTGATGAATTGAACTCTTCAAAAAAATTCACAAAATGCTGCCAAACAACTGTTCAATGATATAGATTTTGAAACAGTGACGCCTGAAGAGCTCAAAAATCGTGCCATTCTCACTGTAACAAATGATTCATCAAAATCGAAGTCGATAACTCAACTATGATGGCTGCGCAGAATTCGGTGAGTTACAATTGTGTTGGTGTATTATTTACTTGTGTTAGTATTTGTATTAGTTCTGCACATTGTTAAAGCATCATTTTTCGCGTGGAAGTTAAAAGAACTCGTATATTGGTTGCAGTTCATTTATTAATCGAAATTCTCAACAAGCGGTACATTTAGATATAGAATTTTATAGGATGTATAGTCTTATCCATGAATTTTGAGACTGTCATTTAACGGATTTTTCAGTTGGTGGTTAATATACTATTTCAAGATTCGTCAAAGACGATTCTTTTTATTAAACACCTAACAATTATACATTATTGAAACGTGCTTTTCGTGTCCTCTATTTTTAAAAATAATTTTACCAAATGTTCTCTTTTCTGTAACATATCTTCTGGCAACCCAAGGGCATCTAATGTGGCGGCTTATCCAAATAGCCATTTATTGACGAAAATTTTAGTCGCCAATGCGGTGATGAACCGATAAGCAAATTTAAACGAAACGCCTAAATTAGGAATTGAATTTTGCAAGGGTAAAAACGGTTGACTATTTGCTTACATCCATTGGACAATCTACAAACAATAGCGATCTGTGTTAAGTAGAGTAATATATAAAGGCAGATCCGTCCTAGTTGAATTTTCATTGCATTAGAGCAACACAAATGGCTATTGGCGATCACTCCCTAAGGGACAGATTCGAGGATAATACCTCGTAGTTATTAGCCACGGTTAACATCTGAGATGGTAGACCAGTATTCACACTTCCACACCACGATAACAAGAAGAAATTTGATTGAAACGACAGTGGTTTCGACGAGATATCTCGTCCATGACGATCTGATAAATTTCGCTAATGATATGTCGTCATCAAGATATTGTCGATTTTTGGCGATGACGATATAAATATTCGATCAGTTTTTTTCTTATGACCACAGATGTTTCGTCCATCAAGATCTGGTCAGTTTTGCTAATGACAAGATGCCTCAGGAAAACTAACCAGATCGTGATGGACACCAACAGGTGGTGATGCACCAACCCCCTCCTGGACCAATCTCCAGGATATACGAGGGTTGGTGCAAGCTTTCCCAACACTTCCTTGGCCAACTAGGTCTCCTGATATCTCTCCCATAGAGCATATTTGAGACGTTATGGGAACGTGGATCTCCTGGACCACCAACCCCCCTGTATACGACAGTTTTTGGTTGGATGGAGTTTAGAACTTCAACCCTCAGTGTAGCATATAGATGACTCGTTTCGACTCGTTCGCAAACTGACACATCAAGATTTATTTTTCAGTTTTCCAAATTTAGTTTCGCTGGAAACAAAAGGCACGTAAACATAAATGATGCCATTAAAGCCGAAGAAGATTAAACTAATGTGAATGAGAGAAGAAAATGGAGCGAAAACACAAGTAATGAAATTGAAAATGGCCATTAAGGTTCCTTAAATTCTCCTCTCCATATCCTTACTACAGAACATACCCGAAAACCCCCAGTTCTTTTGTGTAAACGATGGTTATATTTCCTGCTTCATCTCATAAAAGCAAAAAAATATATAAAAATAAACTGCAAGTCCAATCCTAATTACGAGACCTCCCACTAGCCTCAACTCAGCTTACTTCCGGTCGTGTAACTGCTGCCACGAAACACTCGAAGAAAGAAAATATCGCGAGGAGCATAACAATTATTGGGGCGATTTATTTTCATTCTCGTAGTTGTGCGTTTCTATAAAACTTACGTGCAAGGCAGGCAGAATGATGTTGTTCAGAGGAAGGTCATATATAAAAGAATTAGGTTTATAAATTTTATAAAAATGAGTGGCATTTTTTTTAATGCTAAATGTAGGTGGCGGTAGTGTTTTTTTGGTGAAGGAACGTGCTTAATGTACGTATTATGGACGTGGCATAACATGGCTTGTTTTTAGAAAACGATTGCAGCACTTGCCAAAAGAAATTCCAAAGAATGAATATTCAATTAATGTATATCTAATTGGTAAACGACAGTTAGATTAAGCGTCAAAAATCACCAAAGCAGCGATGAACTACATTTTGAGGTTGTGTCTCACACACACACACGATAGGTAGGTAGTTAATTAACGTCACACTGAAGCAGCACAATTGACACTATTGACGAGGCTCCAGGTTCAGTCCCCAAAAGGAAGATCGAGGACACCACCACGTTAAATGCATCAAATGAGAGCATTTAATAAGAGGCACAGATGTGTACTACACTGAGCTCTGTAATTCAGAGGAGCTGCAAAAAGTACACTCTGTAACAAAAGAACAACAAGGCACCAAGGAGGTTGTCCGATTGCGATAAAAAATGGTGGATATGAAGAACATACATAGGAAAACAAACGATTCAAATTTCAGAACAATTGAATGATTTATTTCGGAGTTAGAAGGTTACAAAGGGAGGAATTAAGGCGTGGGTCCACCTCTGCCCTGGATGCGTCACCAGGCCTGGCAAAGACTGAAAAAGTAACCGGATTTGTCCTGTGGAATTTCTTACCAAACAGTCTCCAACCGTCGGGCTAAAGGGTCCACATTCCGGGATGGTTGCAGTTGCGTTCCCATAACGTCCCAAATGTGTTCTATGGGAGAGAGATCAGAAGACCTATCTGGCCAAGGAAGTGTTGGGAAAGCTGGAAGACAGTTCATATCAACACATGCCGTGTGCGGCCGGGAATTATCCTGTTGAAAAGCAAGTCCGGGGTGTCGCAAAAGGAACGGTAACACAACTGGTTGTAGAATGTCGTCTACGTACCGCTGTAAGTGTGCCAGAAATGACTACCAAAGGGCTATCAAAGGAGATCGCACCGCAGACCATAATGCCCTGGTATGGGCATGTGTGTTGTGCGATAGTACGGGCAGGATCCCCACGCTGCCCTGGACGTCTCCAGACAGGTCTGCGGTTGTCGTCTGGACACAGTTGGAAACGGGACTCGTCACTAAAGACTATACGTCCCCAGTCAGCGCCGTTCCAAGTGGATCAAGCCTGGCCTCAATGTTATTCTGCACATTCTTGGTGCGTCGATTTTTTTGCTATAGTGGATTCTTAAACGTATTTCTTCCTTTGTCAGGGCAAAAGGTGTAAAGTTTGACTTCCTTGAATCCGTTGCTCTTCCAACTTTTGTCTACCACGGCCCAAAAGAGAGAATATAGAGACTTAAAAAGTAGAAGAGAAAGCAAACTAGAGATAAATTTTGAAATAGAGTTACAACATGTAAAATTTCACAAAACAAATAAGAGACACACAGAAGCTAATTCAGATCTGTAAAGAAGGTTAAGACCTTTCACTGGCCGAATCCGGAAACTTTTAACTTAAATGCACCCGAATCCACAATGCATTAGTCATGGCTGTGGATTCTGGATGATTAATTGTGTATTAGGGCACATTAGCCATGATGCTCCAAATACAAGATAGACGACATCAAGAAATGGACATTCACTCACAAAAAATGTCTTGTAATACTGAAACCAACTGATATACAGAAAATACTGAGTCCAACAAGACATTTAATAATAATAAAGAGACACATAGCAACATACAACAATACGATCAGCGTAAAGACTCAGAGGCAACTAACTCACTTCCATATCATAAAAGATTGCATCAGACAAATGAACTGACAAGAATACGTATATAGGAAACAGTAATGTAAACACGGGAAATATTAATATAGTGGTGATTTACAACACTCATAATATAATCAAAGGAAATATACAACAGAAAGTTTTTCTAAAACAGAAGAAATACACCCAGAGAGGAATCGAACTCTTGCGCTGCCTGTTACATACTATAGTGATTTCACAGCAACAGTTCTAACAATGACTGCTACTCCAGAATATCTGTGATTCTAAACTGTGATTGTGATTATAAACTGTGATTGTGATTCTAAACTGTGATTATGATTTTAAACTAACTGTGATTGTGAATATAAACTGTGATTGCGATTTTAAACTGACTGAATCTGATTGGTTGACATTAAAGTATCTCTTTGCCACTCGTAGCAACAGGATGCTCTAATATGTTTTAAAATTTTTTAGTAGTTCATTCCGTAAGAGTAATACTCAAATGTGCCAGTAGCGTCCAAGCGATCCGCTATTGATACTCTCAATCACTGCTACCAAATCACAGTTATTTTGATATTCTAGTAACAGGTAAGAACTGTGATTCAAAAGTATCGGTGATTGAGTAGCAGTTCTGTGATTCGCTTAACATCCCCAGCGCTTCCTACAGTTCACAAAGAGAAATAGAAAGAAAAAAGTTACAGTACAAAACTAGATAGGGTACAATTATCTCGAAAAGTTACAAAATTGAGTGGATTGAGGATCAAAGAGGCAAAATTACTATCGATATTGCATACCAAATAGGAAGTTACATACGTCACTTACTGACCTCCCACAATAAGGAAAGGTCACGGTAAAGAATTTTTTTAAATATCAAAGGTTGTGTTTAACCAAGTGGTCTTGATGAGAGATATCTCTTTAATCAAGATCTGACCATTTTCGTTAATGTATGATCATCAAGATAAAACTGATTTTTGGATGACGACAAGATAAAGATCTGGTTAGTTTTATTCTAATAACGAGATAGATCGTACATCAAGTTCTGCTGATGGCTTGGATAATGACGAGATAAAACCGTCAAAACACGAGGGTTTACTAGATAAACAGATGAGAAACCTTAATCATCAAACTGATAGTAAAAGATGATTCAAAACAACGATCAATAAAGGTTGAAAACTTAGAAAAGGTCGTCTAAAGAATAATGAGCACATACCTTGTGTCAAAAAATAAGGAAATAAACAAATCGGCTATCCCTCCATTCCGTCGATGATTTTTCTCACCATTTTGATTTTGAACAAGCAAAAGTCCAAACTGAGATATCGACTCTCGAGTGAAACATCATAAGAGAAGCCTTATCTATTTTCAGCTGTCAAACACATGAGTGAATGACGCGAATGCCTCCTTCCTTTACACTTCACCTGGAAAGGCTTAGTTAAAAAGCGAGTAGCGGAAAGAAATACACTCTGTAACAAAATAAAAAAATCGACTCACCAAGGAGTTGTCTAATTGCGATAAAAATGGGTGGATATGAAGAACATTCATAGAAAAACAAACGATTGAAATTTCAGAACTATTGAAAGATTTATTTCAGAGTTGGACCGTTACAAAGTGAGGAAGTCAATAAGGCGTGGGTCCACCTCTGGCCTGGATGCGTCACCCGGCGTGGTTTAGACTAAAAAAAAGTTTTCGGATGATAGAATTTCTTGCTGTCTCCAACTGTCGTGCTAAAGGGTCAACACTCTGGGATGGTTGCAATCGCTTTCCCATAACGTCTCAAATGTGCTCTATGGGAGAGAGATCTGGAGACCTAGCTGGCCAAGGAAGTGTTGGGAAAGCTTGAAGACAATTCATAGCAACACCTGCCGTGTGTGACCGGGCATTATACTGTCGAAAAGTAAGTCCGAGGTGGCGCAAGACGAACGTTAACACAACCTGTCGTGGAATGTCGTTTAAGTTCCGCTGTGCTGTAAGAGTGCAGGAAATATCTACCAAAGGGCTATCAAACTAGATGGTACCCAAGACCATAAGTCCGTGTTGTGGGCATGTGTGGCGTGCGATAATAAGGGCCGGATCACCACACACACACTCAGACACAGTACACAGTTGGAAATCCAGGACACAGCTGGAAACGGGACTCATCACTAAAGACTACACTTCCCCAGTCAGCGCAGTTACAAATGGATCAAGCAAGGCCTCACTGTAATTCTGCACCTTCTTTGTGCGTCGATTTTTTTTGTTGGAGTATATTCTAAAACATATTGCTTCCTTTGTCAGGGCAAAAAGGGTAAAGTTTGACTTTTGATGCTACAAAGGAGTCGAGTGGTGTGCACACACACACACATCATCATAATTTAAAAAAATCTGCTTGAATTAATCTACGAATCTAAATTTCAACTATCAATATCGTGGCATGCTCCTTTTTCTTCCTGAATATTTTTGAGAAATATCTGAAATATTCAACTTAAGATTTTGAGAAGTAGCCACTCTGACTTAACACCTTTTGTACTGACACGGAAGGTTTAAACTCGCATTTTCTTTTTGTAGTTGGTTGCTTTTGAAGTTTGGTGGTTAAGAGTCATTTTTGGCCAAGTTGCGCCAAACACAAGCAACACAATGGTGGAAGACAAAAGCAAAAAATAGAAGGGTAGACGAGGATAAAAACGAATGGGAGGAAAGATCAATCGGGTACCTCGGGGTTGTGAAGTCCAATACACTTTAAGGAATGCGCCTAACTTCGAAGCATATTTAAAAACTTTTTTAATGAAACATACATGTTTTTAATTAAAAATGGGGTATGAAACTATGAATTTAAATGCAATTTCAATGAAATTTTCATTAACTTCCAAAACAAAGGCAATTTTTAGCAAAATTTTGTGAAAATTCACATTTACGCCACACCGATAACAAATTCTAATGAAGATATCTCAATAATTTTTATACAGTACATAACTCAGGGCTTGAAATACCCGGGTGCACAGGTGCACTGTGCACATGAAAATAAAATTGTGCACCTAATTTTTTCCCTCTAGGTGCACTGCGTGCACCTATTGTTAAAAAAAAAGTGAGGGGAAAGATATTTTATGTTATTTTGAGGTCTGAACAAAATATTAGTATCGACCTCTCGCTCTAAAGGAACATAATTAAAATTCCCAAATACACACTATACGAAAACTAATTCAGAAAATGCTGTTTTGCAATGGAGGAAAAATACAAAAAGAAGGATGGACACTAAACTTAAAAGGAAAAGTTATGCCTAAAACGTAGACGTTTCTGATTGCTCACCAATGTCTGATGATGACTAAATATTTGTAAGCAATAATTCTGCAGATAAAAAAAAACTGTTTAAATATTTTTATTTATTATCTACTAGTAAAAAAATACCCAACTAATAAAGTAGGTTACATTACATTATTGCTCTTATATTACGTTTTTTTAAATGTTTACCAAAAATATAATATGTGTACCTAATTTAAAAACTTAGGTGCACCTGTATTAAAAAATCTATTTCGAGGCCTGACATAACTAACAGATTTATCTCTGTTGTGAATTTAAAGAATTGCAGTATTTCTAAAAGTTGTTAAAACATTCCAAACTTTGCAAAAAAACTCAATTAAAATTTTTTTTAATATTTTATCCTTAAAAAAGAATAGTAATTAAAATAAATATAAAAAATATAGATAAGTTATATTTTCGTTTATAACATTGCTATATAAATGAATAAAACGCTGTGGCAAAATTTCATTTCAAAATATTAAAAAACATTTTGAGATATGATATTTTTCGCAAACAAAAATATCGAAAAACACATTCAAAGATTTTAATATAGCACAAACAAAGTTGTTCTAGGTTTATTATTGATACTATAACTTCGCTTCTAGTTGTCGTAAAAACAAAAGTAAAGCATTTTTTGGAATATTAAATGTGTGGCATATAAAATGAACAAATAAATAATCTAAAAAAAACCCCGAAAATGTTTCACCAAAACGAGAATTTTGTGGGATTTCTTATTGTAACCTACTCCTGTCCTGATTATGGAGATGTCTTGCTCCACCGAAATGGTCATCGACGATCATTCCTATATTTTTAATCTTTATTACACCTTGTTTTGGAGGTTTTTAACTTTACACTGGCATGTTTACATTTCCAAACCACAACCACCCGTTATAGTTCAACGTAACTTACAGCCTCAACCGACCTTTAAAAACCTCAATATTGTCCCTATTAACTATAGCGGTTAGAAAGACGCCAATAATCCCAAAACCATAAAGTCAAACAGTAAAGGATTTATATTTTCTACGAAAGAGAAATATTATTTCTTAATTCACGATCCAAATCTTACCGTAGAACATCTAAAAATTCGATTTGAGGAAAGAGTTATGCGACATTATATCGATTTGTGTGTCATAAAACTTACAAAAATAGAGCGAAGGAAAAAGTTTCTTCTTTAAAAACCGAATTAAATAAAGCGAAGGGAGGAAAACGTGCCTGTAGAGATTTCGGATACTTCATTCCACAAATCACGTCCTAAACTGACAGGGAGGGCATTCCAGGGTATTATGAGCGATTAAAAGAAACGGCATTTGTACCAAGTAGTTTCAGCTGAAAAATGAAAAACGCGTGTACGAAACAACTCGGCGATGCTTTGCCGTGCTTCACTGATTTCCTTTCCCTGCAGATTTTTGGGCGAAACGACAAAAAAGTCTGAACCCTTGCCAAGTTTACATGAAACAAACTATTAAACGTGCTGTGGGGTTTTTGTTTGGAAAAGAAACTAAATTTTTGAAAAGAATCTTGGCTCAGATAAGACTTATGATAAGGATGAAGACCCAGTTAGCCAATTCTCACTAAGATAGGGTTCTAGTCTGGGAATGCCAAAGCCCGTTTCACCGTGTTTTATTTGAACTTTTATTAAGTTCACGAAAGGTAATTTATGTTGCAACTACGTTACAAAGATTTAAACTAGGGTCTGAACATGTTATGAAAGTCGTGGTTTCAACGATTAATTTTATAAAACTAGGGGACCCACTCCCTGATTGCTAACGCTCGCCAACCCCCGGAGGAATGATTTGTAATCCTAATTGGTTCGCTGAGCGAACCCTGCTCGCATCAATGAAGACGTGTCCCATTAGAAAGGATTGTTTACAAAATATAATATTCCAAAAAATATTTTTCAGACATATATTTGTTGTACTACAGAAAAGCTATACAGTGCCTTTAGAATCAGAACTCGAACAATTTGGAGTTCAAATGAAAACTTTAAGCAAATTTTGACTCGAAATGTGAGCGCTGCTTTGGAAATCGAATGCCCAGCATGTTGTTTGTGTGTACATTTCCCCGCATTCACTTTTTCATTGAGTTTGTTGTCGAAAGTTGTAGTACAAGCGTCGTGTTGAACTATAATTGTTGGCCCTGAAAATGGCTCATAACTCTATAAATTCAATTGAGGCGCGAGGCTTAGCGGTAAACAAACAATCGTAGTGTTGCCAAAAAGCGATTACTAATAACGTCTTTTTTGTGAGCCACGTAATAGAATCATATACACTACCCCACAATAATGCATCGGACGCCAGCGGATTTGCATAAAATCCGACTACTTGTTGGGGATGTTTTTCGTGGTATGGCCTGGGACCTTTGCGTGTTGTTCCTGGTCAATTGAACGCCAACGCCCACATGAACATTCTGGACAATCAGGTTCTTCCTAAGCTCTGGAATGGACGAATGTTACATCCAGGTCGACAACGCCCCTTGTCACGTTGCAGCCTCTGTCAAGCAGTGATATAACTATATGGATGTAAAACGTCTTCCCTGGCTTGCTCCGAGTCCTGATCTAAACCCCATGGAACATGTGTGGGACGATTTCGAACGACACTAACGGACCAGGGAACCACGCCAGAAATCGACAACTGAGTTGGAGACAGTCTTGCAGCAGGAATGGACACCAATACCCATAGCTGTGTATCAAAACCTTGTTGAAAATATGCCCAGAAGGGTTTCTAGTGTAATTGAAGCACGTGGGGGACCATCCCCTATAAAAGCATGTATTCGTTCCCTTATACCATCACATCTTGCTGTCTGGTCCATTATTGTAAGGTAGTGTACGTATAGATATTGTGGCCTTAATCCCCGACAGTTGAAAAGTTTCTTGAAGACATTGAAAGCGAACACTGTGACTGAATTTCTTACACAGTAGTGCGGTGGCTTAGTCATGGTAAAAGCACTGAAACGGTTTCTAAGTTTAATTAATGAAATAGAAATTTTCAAAACTGTGTAAGATACATCTCTGATATAAAAAGTCCGGATCGGTTGTGTGACTTAGATTTTCTTATAGGCATTACTAATAATTTAAATACAAATACTCGACTTCAGGGCAAAGCAATATAAGGGGAAAAAGCGGATAAGTAATAGGAGGAAGGAGAGTTTTAAACTTGGACCACCTTAAGATTTTCGTACGCGCAAGGTCTGGTACACGTTAAATCTGTCGTGGTCTCAAATGTCCTCTCGTTGGCGTGGTGTTGAAGTTTGGAGCGTGAGATGCAAGCTTATGTGTTGACCTCGTCATCTGACCGTGGGTCAAAATTACGAGATATTGTCCTCGAATCTTTCCTTTCGGGATAGATCCCGGACCGTCGTCAATAGCTCGTTACTCCGGTGGGACGTTAATCAACTAACTTCTGAAAACGCCTTGAACTAAAAAATCCTTCATATTCAAGAGAAGCTATTATACACATGATCATATAGAAAAGTCAAGCAAAACCGTTTCTATAGCAAAACTGTCGTTCACCCAATCCTTTTTCTAAGGAAATGACGCTTTGGGTCTCCGTGTCTCTATAAATCGATATAAAAAAGTGAGAAACGCGTATAAAAATTTCATTATGACATGGTTTGGCAGCGGAAATAAATGGGATTACTTTTTCGGTCAAATACCCGTAATATATTAGCCGAAGAGCCTTTATGCTTTTCGAGCGATGTTTTTCTGGATTTTCGTCCCCATACCTGTAACGGCATTAACCCGTCAAAGAAACGACGTTGTAAAATGTTAGGAAAAAAAAAGGTCGCAAGTGGTCGTTTTAGAAATGAAATGAAAACGTGATGAATGGAATGAAAAGTTTTCTTTCGGGAATTTCCATCGGAAAATGTGCTGGATGTAATGTAAGCTCGGCCAATGAATATGTATTTATAGCTAAAGAGGAATATACATTAAATATGCTTAAACAGTTGGGGCTGTGGTAGTCTGGCTGGAAGGTAGGTAGGTATGTAATTCAATTAACATCGTACTGGAGCAACACAGCGGGCTATTGACGATATATAGGTAGTCCTAAAAGTGCCTCTCGAAACACCAATTTTAAAATCTAAAGTTTGTTTTTCTGCAATAAATGGACATCGTTAAGGAAACACGTTCTACAGAGTTTGTGTATGAGTTCACACAGGGTAATGTGGCAGTCGTATTTTAGCTCTCGTGGTCTCATAATTGAAACCCGAGGAACGCCCGGTTATTCAGCTATTTTGGAATAAAATTGACTATTCCACATGTAAAAAAAAACCTGTCAAATATATTTTACTTTAAACGCATAAAGTTAGGGCAGGTAGGTATTTAATTAACGTCGTACTGGAGAAACACAGTGGGCTTTGGGCGACGGTTTGGGATCAACCTCCGATGGGAAAGATCCGAGGACAACACCACGTAATTTTGAACCACGGTCAGATGACGATATGAATGTTAAGGATAAAAACGATAAAAGGGAATGGGGATTACCAAGATAAACCCATAACACCTTTCAAAGAAAAACTAACCCCACAATCTCATAAGAAAAGAATAGATCTATTCTCACAGAGTGCGATTATTAGTTCTGAAAGAATCAATGTGACGAGGAAATACTTATTCCGACCACTAAAATGACATAAAATCATCATTGTTTTTTGCATGTCCTTTTGTTCATATATCGCTAAGGAAAATCTGCCGATTTAGAGAAAGAGATATGGCTGCAGGGGATCTAATATATATATATATATATATATATATATATATATATATATATATATATATATATATATATATAGTCGAGCGAAATATCGGTTTTTTACGACTTTTTTTCTGTCCGTTTGGAACTGCAATATTGAATAGTGTTAAAAATATCACATATAGCGAAGTATTGGAGCGTGAATATTGGATATTGCGAAGTTTTGGGTTCTGGTTCTGGCAAGGAACAGCCCCCCCCCTCTCTTTTTTTCCAATTGTGGACGACAATAACGAAAGGTGAGAGGCAATTGAGAAAATTCTCCGAGAAACGTGAAGATATTTTGCTTGTTGGTTGTTTATTGGTTACTAGGGTCACGTGTTTTAACCTTGAGTTGTAAACCGGACATAGGAGGACAGTTGTGATTTTGGCTTGTTATGTTACAAGGCAGAGTATATAAGAAGCAGATTGGTTCTTTGTGAAGGTTTAGTAAGTGTTTTTATCAAAATGCGTTACATCAAAACTACAGCCTTTAGATATGTGCATAATAAAATGCGTGAAAGTGTATTAGAGATCTCAGTTTATTTGACGTGTTCTTTTGAATCTAGAAAGTGTACTGCTTTTTGTTGCGGACCTTAAAATATCTTGCCAAATTTTAGATGATGGCGTTTGGTTCAATCGAAAAACATCCAAAACTGCTGGAAATATGAAGAATTTTTAGGGGGACTTGGGGACTCAGATTTCATTTCTGAGCCTGATCTCGAAGAAAGTTCCATGTGGGAAAATTTACAGAAAAAAAGAATTTTGGATAAGGTGATGTTACTTTTGCTTATTATGTTGCTAGCGATTGCAACGTAGAAATTGAAGCACAACAAACAGACAATGATCTCATTGCAGCAGTGTTACAAAATACTTCTTACGATTCCGAAGAGGAAGACATTGGAATTGAAGTAAATAGGCAATTAGCGACCTAAAAATTTGCGTGCGTTCTTCGAATCCCATAACATTGACTGCCGTGATAATTTTAGTGCACTGGAAGACGAATTATGCAACTGCATTGTAAATTCAACGGTTCAAAAGAAAGTTACTGACTTTTTCCCACGCATATGAAATAAAGTTTTAGCTTTCGTGTGAAAATTCTTTTGCTTAAGAACATGCGGGTAAGTCCATTTTTTATTATATCGGATCTAACAAAACATTTCAGTGTTTCGTGCGACTTCGCTATATATATATACAGGGTGGTCCCGAATTCATGGTACAAACTTTAATGGTAGGTACAGGACATTGTAACAATGATTTATTGTATAGGAATGTATAGTCGCAAGTGACGCGGTGAGGCGAAAACAGGGGAAATAACGGCCGAAAGGAAAAACAAAGATTTTATTGAAAGCGTTGTTGACAAGTGTCATGTTTACAGTAATTGTTCAAAATTGCGTCCACTAGTATCGATACATGCTTGACAGCGTCGGTGGAGCGATTGGCGTACACGTTCAAAGATGCCTGGTATTTCACGCACACCTGCAGCAGCTACAGATAAGCGAGCGACGAGATCCTCATCTGAGTCAACTGGAGTCTCATAAACAAGATGCTTTAGATGTCCCCATAAAAAGTAATCGAGGCTCGATAAATCGGGAGATCGGGGTGGCCAAGGGACTGGTCCACCACGCCCAATCCATCGAGTACCAAACGTGGCATTCAGGTAATTCCGTACATCAATGCTGAAGTGTGCTGGCGCCCCATCGTGCTGAAACCACATGCGGTTACGAATGGCGATCGGAACATCATGCAGCAGTTGTGGTAACACTTCTTTCAGAAAAATAAGATAGCTTCCGCCAGTGAGCCGCGTGGGTAGTAAGTATGGGCCAATCAAAAAGTCGTTCACAATACCAGCCCACATATTAATACTGAAACGTTGTTGAAACGCATGTCGACGCGTTGCATGTGGATTATCGGTTGCCCACACATGGGAATTGTGCGCATTAAAGACACCCTCGCGTGAAAATGTCGCTTCATCTGTAAATAGCACATAATCTACGAAATCCGGCTGCAACGCACATTGCTGCATCACCCACAGGCAGAAGTTCACGCGGCGAGGATAATCTGCCGGATTCAATGCTTGTACTTTCTGAAAATGGAAGGGGTGTAAGCGATTTTCGTTTAACACTCTGCATACAGTCTGATGACTCACACCTACGTCACGCGCAACAGTTCTTGTGCTTGACTCGGGTCTATCAGCCACAATGTTCAAGATGCTTTCTTCCAGCCTTGGAGTGCGTACAGCTCTTACTCGACCAGCGCCATGTCTGTTGACGTCGAACGCACCTGTTTCACAAAGTTGACGATGTAACCGTTGAAAAATTCTATGATCCGGCATTCGTCGATCAGGATACTCCGCGCGATACATTCGTAACGCAGCTCTGCCGTTACCATTTGCACGGCCGTACATGTAATGCATGTCTGCTTTTTCTGCATACGTAAAGTCACCCATCGTCTACGGCAGCACAATTGTGAATGGCGCTTTTCCCTACTGCGATGCATCATGTTCAACAGCGGCTAGACATCTACTGCCCTCTACCGGCAATGATACCAACCGATCACTCCATTTCTCTTTCCTTTTATTTCCCCTGTTTACGCCTCACCGCGTCACTTGCGACTATACATTCCTATACAATAAATCATTGTTACAATGTCCTGTACCTACCATTAAAGTTTGTACCATGAATTCGGGACCACCCTGTATATATATATATATATATATATATATATATATATATATATATATATATATATACACACAGCCCCCGGGAGAGGTAAGTATAACCGGAATTTGAAGGGAATGCTTACAAAAGTGCAATCATCAATTAATAATCTATCTATAGTACAGGGCGTCATTAAGAAAATGTCCCAGTTTCAATTGTATGTTATGACGGTTTAATTTAAACTATTTACAACAAATCCTAAATCAAGTTGAGGGTAAATTAACATGGTTTTTCTTACAATTGTTTAATATGTGCACCTTTAGTTATACGGCACACATCCAACCTAAAGCCCAATTGTTACCGTAACAGGGGTGGCTTATCTGGAAATGTTGAAAGAATGGCTCTTTCCCCAATTAGTAGAGGGTGAACCTGTAAACTTTATTTGGCAACAGTATAGAGCCCCTCCTCATTAGAATCTCTTTGCACGAGAGTCGATGAACATTGATGTCCCTGACCGTTGGATGGGTCGTAATGGTCGAGACGACAGAGCTCTTTTTCGCTGGCCTCCACGTTCATCTGACAGATTCGTAATTTTGAACCATGTTCAGATGACGAAGCAACACCTGAGCTGGTATACGCTTACAAACATCCATGCCCGAAGCCGTATTCGAACCGGGGACCTTTCGATCTAGAGGCTAACACCTTAACCACTATACCGGTTGGTCGGCGATTTGTTGTAAATAGTCTAAATTAAATTGTTATAATATACCATTGAAACTGGGACTTTATTTTATGGACACCCTGCATATAAAAGGATGTATGTGTGTTTTCTCTATACAAATCTACACCGTTTGATCCATCCACACACAATTCGGTACACCTATACTATAGAACACTGCGGAAAACATAGGCTATTTATTTCCTTTCAGACCCATCTGTAGACATGAAAATTGTCACACAGGTTCTTCTAAAGTTCCCCTCGAAGTCCCAATTTTAAAATCTAAAGTTTGTTTTTCTGCAATAAATGGACATGGACGAGGAAACACGTTTTACTGGGTTTGCGTATTTGAGTTAACACAGGGGAATGTCGCGGTCATATTGTCGTGTAGATTTGCAAAAGGCAAGCGAGGACAAAGATTGCTGATCTCAACTCGAGACTTTATTATTCACTTGAACTGAGTGATACATCTCCTTTTATACCTTTTCCGAAAAATGAATCGAACATTCGAGAATTCGAAAGTTCTAGAAATTAACATAAGTATATTACTGAAGAAGTGGGTAATGGTAATGGTAATTTTAGTAAACGTCGTACTAGAGCAACACAACGGGCTATTGACGACGGTCCGGGATCAGTCCCTTGAGGGAAAGATCCGAGGACAACACCTCGTAATTTTGAACCACGGTCAGATGACGAAGCAACACCTGAGCTGGCACCCCACTCTCCAAACTTCCACGCCAACCCAACGTGAGGACTTTCGGCCACGACAGATTTAAGGTGCACCAGCCGCCTCTACACCATACGCTTACAAACTTCCATGCCCGTACCCGGATTCGAACCAGGAACCTTCCTATCTAGAGGCTAACACCTTAACCACTATACCGGTTGATCGGCCTGAAGAAGTGGGAAACAAACAGAAAGGGAACTTTAAAATGAAATCTACTTTTAGGCCACTTGCCTCTAGTGGGATTGGAACTCCGTTCCTTCCAATTTGCAGTAAGGTGCAATACCGACTGAGCCACGATTTTCAGACGAAGTGAATAAGTTTCGCTACAATATTTCAGCAGTCGCGGTCATAATTTAAAACCGAGCAACGAAGAGTTATTCAGCTTGTTGACTATACGAAACGAAGACCACAAGGAATCGCACATTTAAATACTCTGAACTTATAGAGATATTGAAAAGCGCCTAGAGGCGAAATACTTGGACATTTCTAAGTGGAATTTCCGATAACTTCATCTGGATTTTTATTTTTAACACGAAACTTCGATAAAAATATTTTTCGTGTTTAAAATCGATCCAGTTCGAGATTGAGCTAAATGAACACAGTTTCTTGCTTGCATTTTTTATTCCTTTTCCGCTATGAAAGCGGTAGCCCAGTTGGTTGATTGATTGGTTGGATGATTTTTATGGCGCAAGGGCCATATTTGGCCATGCTGCGCCAAACACAGGACATAAAATATCACGTAATAGACATGCATGTACAATGAAAACTTTACTTACACAGAAGAGAGAAATACACCCAGGGAGGAATGCACATGCCAGGAATCGAACCTGCGCCAATCACAACTCGCAGATTGCTAGCGCAGTGGACATAACCACTGAGCCACGACGGTGCCTTGATTTAGTAGGTAATTGGTATTTTTTAATTAACGTCGTACCAGAGCAACACAACGGGCTATTGACGACGGTCCGGGATCGATTCCCTAAGGGAATGATCCGAGGACAACACCACGTAATTTCGAACCACGGTCAGATGACAAGTAGGGATGCGACATCGAAGTTTTCAAAACATCGATGTTTTATAGTAAACATCGATGTATTTAACATTCATGTATTGGAGCCGATGTTTTTGTAACACGGATGTTTATACGTGTCGATGTTTTTAAGTTGTCGATGTTTTATTTTTAAATGAAAAAGTACCATTATAAAAATTTTAAAAAATAACCAAGTAGCATAATTTTCATAATCAGCAAATTGAACATACATTTAGACCAAAGTGACCAAGGGGTGAAGGGTCTGAAAAGTAGGGATACGACAGTGATGTCGATGTTTTCAAACCATCGATGTTTAATAAAAGCATTGATGAATTGACCGTCGATTTATTGGAGCCGATGTTTGTATAACATCGTTGTTTTAACAATGTCGATGTTTTAACGTTGTCGATGTTTTATTTTTGAATGAAAAAGCAATAGAAGATTTGTTAATTGTTCGCATTAATTTTTTTGACTTTGATTTGACAGTTAAAAAAAAAGTCTTACTTATAAATTAATTAACACGGCAAATGACAAATTAAATTTCCTCTTCCCCCCGACGAACATTAATGTTTGAGGTTGCTAAACCAATTTTAAGAAATGGGAAAAAAAAGTTTTAATGCACTGATTTTGAAAAACATCGATGGTTATTGATCGATGTATTATCAACATCGATGTTTCTAATTTTGAACCTCCATGTTTTGCTGTCGATGTCGTATCCCTAATGACGAGTAGCCCAGTTGGAAAAGCAACGGGTATTCAACCGGAGGGTTGAGAGTTTTAAACTAATTCCAGCCAAAGATAGTCGCACGCATGGAGACTGGTGCATGATAAATCTGTGGTGCCCTCAAATGTCTCCTCACGTTGGCGTGGTGCTGAAGTTTGGAGAGTGGGCTGCCAGTTCAGGTGTTGACCCCGTCATCTGACCATGGTTGAAAATTATGAGACGTTCTCCTTGGATCTTTCGCTTGGGTATATATTTCGAATCGTCGCCAATATTCCGTCACGTTGCTCCGGCGTGAAGTTAATTACATATCTTCCAACCTCTTTGAAGAGAAAATAATTTTTTCTATAGAATATTTTATAATTTTAAATAGTTTGGTTCTTGGAAACAGGAGTATTTTCGGCTGCTGAGTGTTAAGTAAATGTTTTCATGCACTATAGCTTTAAAACAAAACCCTCAAACGTTCATTCTTAATTTTACAAAAGCCCAATGTGTAATCGTTTTACTATTTAGAAAAGAGAAAAGGCATTGAAACTATCTTCTCACACATGTCTGAAAAGCACAAAACAAGATAAAAGCGTTTTGTTAATGACTCCTGTCAATGGGTCGCCGACCAACCGGTATAGTGGTTAAGGTGTTAGCCTCTGGATCGGAAGGTTCCTGGTTCGAATCCGGGTTCGGGCATGGATGTTTGTAAACGTATGGTGTAGAGGCGGCTGGTGCACCTTAAATCTGTCGTGGCCGAAAGTCCTCACGTTGGGTTGGCGTGGAAGTTTGGAGAGTGGGGTGCCAGCTCACTGCCAGCTCAGAGTGGGGTGACGATTCAGGTGTTGCTTCGTCATCTGACCGTGGTTCAAAATTACGAGGTGTTGTCCTCGAATCTTTCCCTTAAGTGACTGATTCCGGACCGTCGTCAATAGCCCGTTGTGTTGCTCTAGTACGACGTTAACTAAAATTACCATTACCTGTAAATGGGTCTCATTTGTAGTTACATAAACTTCGTTCGAACATTTACTTCGTCCTAGACTCATTAGCAGAGTCTTTAACAAAGCTAAGCCTTTTGATGGATTATTTGTTATGCACAGTTATTAACTAGTAGTATATTAACAAAAGTTAGTTTGTTACAAATATTTATGCACTACATAGTTCATTGTATCTTATAGTTACTTAAATAATTACACTTTATCTTTATTTTAAATACGTACGCACGTTTATTTGAAACAAGAAGTCAACAGTCGAGCAACGTGAAACTAAAAACGTGGAATGCAAAGATTGGATCGGAAGCTAAAACAAATATATCCATATGAATAAGAATGGTGTGAATAAGAATAAGAAGGGTGTGAATAAGAATAAGAATGGTGTGAATAAGAATAAGAAGGGTGTGAATAAGAATAAGAAGGGTGTGAATAAGAATAAGAAGGGTGTGAATAAGAATAAGAAGGGTGTGAATAAGAATAAGAAGGGTGTGAATAAGAATAAGAAGGGTGTGAATAAGAATAAGAAGGGTGTGAATAAGAATAAGAATGGTGAAAATATTCATTGGAATATTTTCGCCTCATTTCAAACTATTTATCGTACCCGCGGTAGACAAGTTGGATGAGCAACCGGAGGGTTGCGAGTTCGAAACTCGATAAAACCAGAGACCGTCGTGTACACGGCAAATCTGTCTTGCCTGGAGTTCTTGCACATAGAATTTTTCCGGCACATTTCAAGTTATTTATCCATTTTGGGTCATTCTATTGCAAAATTAATGGTTTCCGCATTTGGTGACTGTAATGAGTGGGTAACCGCACTACGTCTAAACAACAGAGCGTATATTTTCATGAAACTTTGCATATTGTGAGTACTTACATTCGTTTAGCCGACAGAACATTGCGTCAGTCTGTCCGTCTTCCCGTTTTAGGTACCTTTCTGTGTCTGAAAGTACACTACCCTACAATAATGGATCGTACGCCAGCGGATTGGCATAAAATCCGACTACTTGTTTGGGGGTGATTTTCGTGGTATGGCCTGGGACCTTAGCATGCTGTTCCAGGTCAATTGAACGCCGACGCCTACATGAACATTTAGGACAATCAGGTTCTTCCTACGCTCTGGCAATTTTAAGGAATGGACGAATGTTACTTCCAGGACGACAACGCTCCGTGTCATGTTGCAGCCTCTGTCAAGCTGTTGTATCGAGATATGGATGTAAAACGTCTTCCCTGTCCCGCTCAGAGTCCCGACCTAAACCCCATAGAACATGTGTGGGAAGCGTGAGAGCGACGCTTACGGACTAGGGAACCACGTCCGAAATCTGCAGCTGAGCTGGTGACATTCTTGCATCAGGAATGGACACGAATACCCATAGCTGTGTATCAAAGCCATGTTGAAAGTATGCCTGGAAGGGTTACTAGTGTAATTGCAGCACGTGGGGGACCACCCCCTATTAAAGCTTGTATTACTTCCCTTATATCATCATATCTTTCTGTCCGATTCATTACTATAGGGTAGTATATATCGCATAAACTTTATTCAATATATTAAAAAGGATGTTAAATATATATCACAGGTTATATTTAAGTTTAGTGAATACATTCTTTGAGTATCCTTAGGCAAGTTTCTTGCTAGTCTAGCTGAACAATTGTTGGAACTGCAAATGAAAACAAAACTGCGTAGAGCCCTGCGCACATTTTGCAGGTGTCCAAATACGGGCAGTTACATAAAGAAAGCCATTAATTGAGCACATAGTATGTAAAAGATTGAATTAAAACGGCCTATAAGAGTTATGCTTAAACAAAATGGTTACCTTACAAAACAATCCACTACATTTAACAGAAACTGCGAATTCTAATGAATGAATATTTCATTGAACGCCGTTGAACCTTGTTGAGTTTTTTTTTTTTTGGGGGGGGGGGGGCTCAAGGGCCATATTTGGCCACGCACATACATACTTCTTCGCACAAGACATACAATATTAAGCAATCGACACACGGAATGAAAGTTTTACTGTCCGGAGAGTGCGAAATACAGCCAGGGAGATTATTTTAGTAGAGAACTGAACACTCTACCAATCTCTGCCAACACGATGAACTATTTACATAAAGCATCTACAACCCCGGAATAGATTTAAAAGGACGAGGCATCTCGTAATTATAAAAAAGGGCAACCCTATTTTGGTAGGTAGCAAATTAACGTCGCATTGGAGCGACGCAACGGGCTATTGGCGACGGCCCGGGATCAAACCAGAAGAGAAAGATCCAAGACCAGATCTTGGATCTCATCATCATCAAACAATCTCCAGTATATTGATGACGAATATCTCGTAATAAGCAATGTTGTTCAGATCTTGACGAACGAGATATCTCGTCGAAACCGCCGACCAACCGGTCTGGCAGTTAAGGTGTTAGCCTCCAGATCGGAAGGTACCTGGTTCGAATCCGGGTCAGTGCATGGTTATTGTAAGAGAATGGTGTAGATGCGGCTAGTGCACCTTAAATCTGTCGAGGCTGAATGTCCTCGCGCTGGGTTGGTGTGGAAGTTTGGAGAGTGAGGTGCCAGCTCAGATTTTGCCTCGTCGTCTGACAGTGTTTCAAAATGACGTGGTGTTGTCCTTGGATCTTTCCCTTAGAGGATTGATTCCGGACCGTTGTCAATAGCCCGTTGTGTTGTTGAAGAACCACGTCAACTAAAAATACCTTACCTCGTCGAAACCAATGGGAGGGTTTGACGGTATTGAAAAACAACATGGCGCCATCTATTTACGAATGGAGGATTTCAGTTGTCCGTTCCGATAATTCTCCCAAGATGGCACCGCTGCCTCATATTTAACAGAAGTCGCGAATTCTGATGAATGAATATTTCAAGGGAATTTCGGCCCTTCCCACACGTCGAGAACACAACACTCCATCAATACCTGCCAACACGATGAAGAAGAATTCACCCAAAACATCCACCACCCTGGATATGATTTTATAAATGGACTCTCCCCCTCCCATCCGTGGTGTGCCGTGGCATGGAATCACATTTCTCATCCTGCGTGCGCCATTTTTTATTATTATTCATGACATCCGGAAGAGCCGTAAAAATAGGCACGCCACGAATTTCCCGTTTTTCCATATTTTCCCGAATCAAGGAAACGGAAGGCGTTTTTTCAAATTACCCGGATTAGCCTTATTTTGCCCCATTTTGCGTAATGGCCACCTGTCCGTTCTTCCAGATGAAAGAACCCCGTTCCCGAGATTAATTGCTCAAGAAACAAGGGGAATTTTCAAATGCATGCTAATATGGGAGAGCGAATTTTCTAGATTAGATTATTCTATTCGAGGCGGGGTTCATTCAAGGGTTCTCGGAATGAGTTTCGGTTCATGCAGGAAATGGCAGTAAAAATTCACTTAACTCTCTTTTCCAGAGGTAGCTCTAATATTTGAAAGTGAGAGTGCGCAGAAATTAAACAGTTTAATCTAAAAAAGCTTTTAGTTTTAGTGAGTCCCGAGAAGATTTTTTTTTTAGTTTTGACAATAAAAATCCCGTTTTTTTACCACAGGTAATTGGTGTATTCCTAAAATCATTTCAGGGAGAAAAAATTAGTTTGTGCAAATAATTAATTATCTAATTAAGATATAGTTAGCTAATTAGTATGTTTTTGGAAACATGATATCTGCTATTCTAATTTATTCAGAAAGACGATTCCTGTTGGAAATTATTCCTAATACTGTTCTTCGTGTTTGGAATCTTCATCAAGTGTCTGGAAGAAAAAGTTTTTTTTACAACTTTTTGATCGAGGAAGCGTAAAAAAAAATCATTCGAGACCAAATCCCTTTCGAGACCAAATACTCTGATTGAGGTTCAAAATATATCCACTGTATTATATAAATCATAATGATGCAAAAATAATTATAATAGGTTAATCCAATGTGGAGTTATAATGTTATGAACAAAGTATCCTATCGCAAAAATACAGTTCTACATAAATCGAGTTTAAAGTTTAGGAAGCAAGTCTGTACTTGTTGTTTTTTATGCCTACACTGGCTGACCAAAGGAGTGTCAGGCACGTCGAAGACGGCAAGAGGCGAGGGGGGGGGGGTGCGGCTTCCATACAAGTGAACCCCATTGGGATTAAGTCCGACTTAGCTCGAATTGTTTAGCCAACAGATGGCAGCACATCGACACGTCTCGTTTTTACGGAGAGGTCACATTTTCACGACATTCAATCATACTCAGCACACGGTGGTAATTTTGATCCAAACCAGAGACCAACTAATCCCTGGTTCGGCACCGCCAGAGGTATTGATTTATTATGGGAACACGGAGGACTTTGTGACCACGACAGATTTTTCGTGCACCAGTCACCTTTAGCGTACACGGGAGTTTTCGGTCAGCTGGGATCGAACTCATGATCAGTCAGTCACGAGCTCGATGCCCTATCGACCAGGCCACCCGGCCCTCTGTTCCTGGTGACAGCACTTAACAAAAATCTTGTAACTAGAAAAGTTATTTCAAATATTTGCAAGATCTTGACATAGTTTAAAAGTTAAGAAATTGGGAAATATTTTGAATAATAAAAAAAAATATTAATATTCTGGTCGAGTTTTGTGATTTCTAGTGTATACACACACAGAAGAAACACACATGCATTAAATAGAGATTAGTGTATTATTTCCCATCACATTAAAAGGTAGAGGAAAACTGGCTTTATTGCGACCCGAAAAATCAGGCGTAATATGTGTTTAAAATGAAGACAAAATTAGGTTAATTAAGTTCTGCTTGTACGTTAATCTAATTTTTTAGGTTAATTTAATTTTATCTAATTTTCTACTCTGAAGAGGAATTTTCGAACGTTTTACCGGAGACGCTAATTTTTTAATCCTCCATGAGGTTTCGACAAGATATCTCGTCCATCAAAATCGAATCAATTTTTCTAATTACCAGATAACTTGTGATTAATAATTTCCGATTTTTAGGTGATAACAAGACCAAGATCTGGTCAGTTTTCTTTTAATTCTTTGAGATAATAGGTTTCTTTCAATGACAAGAGACAACGATGTCCCTAGGGACGAGATATCTCGTCCATCAAGATCTGGTCAGTTTTGCTAATGACAAGATACCTCGTCGAGACAACCCAAAGGATGGTTGATATGAAGACAATTACGGTACAATCTCACATAAGATTTGATTGTAAGTTAATCTAAATTTTAACTTCATTTAATTTAAAATGATCTAATTTCCTACTCTGAAGACCAAACATCGAACTTTTTACCGTATAAATTTATTTTTAACCTTTTATTTTAACCCTCCAAGTGGTTTCCACGAGATATCTCGTACATTTAGATCTGACTAATTTTGCTAATAACGAGACATCTCGCCATCACGATATTATTTTCTGACGATGACGAGATTAAGACGTGGTCTGTTTTTTTCTAATGAGGTCTAGTCCATCAAGATCTAACCAGCTTTACTAACGACGCTATGCTTTGTCAAAATAACCACCAGGAGGATTAAGATAAGAAATACTGAAGATTTTTAGTTCGTTACACAATTCTAGCTCATAATGTTACACCCATCTTGAACAAGTTACATTGCGTTATCTTTCTTTTTATCTGAAGTATGAAGTTTTATTAGATTTATATGAGCTTATATTTTGATGAACATGCCATCTTGTTCATATTTCTTAGATAGAAATTCCTTTTCAAATCTGATTCTAGCCAAGCACATTATATGGGTCCTTTATGGTCATTGTTTTTTAGTTTGCTGTATAATGCTTTATTTGGGTTTGTGTGGGTTTCAATTAGTTTTGTTGAATGTTCCCAAGAATCGCAATCTTTATCCACAGTGTCGATTTAACAGCCAAACACATAACAAATGACTCAGACACCAGTTTCTACTCTAGATCTTGATACACGAATATAACGTATTAACGTCGATTTTGCGATGTTTTCTATAAACCAGCAAAGCAACATGTATAAAATGAACTTTAGAAAAACAGCAAGAATAGAAGACGAATCTCAAATTTTTTGTAATAGATAGTTCTAGAAATATTTTCTCCGGAGCTGTCGAACACGAAATGCTCCAAGTCTCTTCTTCACGATTCCAAAAAAGAACCTTGTTGGAGTCACCCAGGTGAAAACGATTTAAGAAGGCCTTAATTACTTTGTGGCCTGAGTTACCATATGGTCTATTCTGGTTTTAGCAGAAATAAGGCAAATGCTCTAGGAATTCCAGAGTGAGTAGGTCATTAGTTGCTTGTTTATATTTTAGATTGTTTTGATTTAATAATTTTAATTTGATTGTATTTAAACATGCCTTCAAAATAAAATACAGTTACACCAAAAAATGAATATTAAGTGATTTAACATTTTAACTCACTAGAACGCTAAATCAATGAGAACCCTGAGCTTGTTTCATTACAACGAGACGGTTTCATCAGGGGGTAATAGGAAACAATGACACCCGAAGTGTGTTGCTTATGTCCAGTTTATTCCGTTGTTTTATTTTGGTTGCTGTCACTGCAGAAAACCCCGTTTCACACAGATAGGTTGTCGGAAAAGGCAACAGGGATTTAAGTGCTGTGGTGGTAATTTTAGGGTATTCCGCCATGACTTTAATCCAGAACACCGGCAGAGTTGTTGTCTCGAACGTAGTTTTAAGGCTGCCTTCATTTGCAATCTCCAGCAGTTGATCTTCTTGCACAGACATGCTAGATTCGCCTGATTTGTTGACAAATGGATCGCGGATTCATTCCTTACTAGTCCGTGGGTCCTTTGATGTTGGGTCTGGGTTGGGGCAAAGGAACTGGGCTTATTGTGGTCGACAATTTAGCAAGCTTATCTACCATTTCATCGCCACATTATAGATACTATGTGTTCAACGTAAAAAAACGCTAGACATTTGTAATTTAGGCTGTGTCGTTGTATTCATTGGTACACCCCTCGGCCCGATTAAGCGACCCCCCCCCCTTTAAAAAAAGGCCATACACTATCCTTCTCCGCATAATACAATCTACACTTTTCTATTGGTGGGTGAATCCCCCCCCCTCCCATGAAAAGGTGCCCAAAAGCAAAACGAGAGATGATGTCACCTTCCAACCCATTCACATAAAGACCAGCACACACCTCTGCAAGTTACGTCAAGGCCACTGTTGCAGTGTGACTAGTATACAGCCAATGCACTGATTAGTATAGTGATTGCGATTGGTTGAGAACCGTACTTAGCCAAACGGCGTCGAACGATGCCAAGTAATGGACATACACACACAAGGAAAGTTTTACTGACACACAGAAGAAAAATACACCTTCCACTTCATTTAATATTATTTTAACCTTTAGGCTGGTACAGCAGTTGTAACATGATCGCACCAAGAAAGAATTTAGACAACGGCCAGAACATCTGTTTTACCTTAAAAGTTTGAGAAACACGTCAAGACAGAATTTAGACAACGGCCAAGTACATCAGTTGTACCTTGTAAGTAATAAGAATCGCGCTTGTTATATCTATAGACTAGCCACTGCGTAGCCAGCACGGCATTACCAGTGACAGTTCTTTTCGGGGGGGTCTGGTGTGACCACAACTCGGTAACCCCCGGTGATTGCTACGAATTCACAACTGGAAATTCGCGTAGCCTATATGACAACATCCATCATGGCGATGCCCATGGTGTTGGAAATTCGTAGCCTATTGGAATGAATTCCCTGCAAATTCCAATTGGGTTAGCTTCGCAAAACCAAATTATGAATATTATGAACTATGGTTTGCGAAGCTACGGGTAAGCGAACTATGGGTAATGCCGTGAGGGCCTCGTCGTTGTCAAATGCGGCCAAATTCGATAAAAGCCATCATGGCGTTGCTCTTGGTGTTGATTTGCTTCGCAAACCAAATTGAAATTCGTAGCCTATTGGAATGAATTCCCTGCGAATTATGAACTATGGTTTACTTCGCAAATAACAGCCTTCCCTTTGTAACGGTCAAACTCTGAAATAAATCATTTAATTGTTCTGAAATTTTAATCGTTTATTTTTCTATGTATGCTCTTCACATCCACTAATTTTTATCGCAATAGGACAGCTCATTCTTGGTGCGTCGATTTTCTTTGTTATAGATATTATTTAAATATTACTGTCCCTTTCTTTCATCCTATTCGCCATATGTATCTGTCAGGTTGCCTAATGAAGTCCAGAAACAGAAATGACCTGTGTAGCTGTATCGGCAGCATTATTCACACTGCAACGTCAGTAGATCAGGTCTGGGCTATGTAAAGTTTATTTTGCCTCAGACGTATTTGTGTTCTTTGGTTTTACTCAATTAATAAATGCTCCTTTCGCTTCTTCGTCCGTCTTGTTCTTTGCTTTCTTAAAATAAACTGTTTCCCCTGTCGGTTCTGATCGTACCCTTGTTTCGGTCTGAATAAACTCGACGTAAATTGTTAAAAATATGGAGAAATGGACAACCTGATTTGGTATGTAAGATTTTTTAGGTAGTCGAGTCCAGTAAGAACTGGACTACTCTAACCTCGGTGGATATTCTGTGGCAAGTTAGACCTTAACAAGGTAGGTATTTTTAATTAACGTCGTACTGGAACAATTCAACGGGCTATTGACTACGATCCGGGATCAATCCCCCTAGGGAAAGATCCGAGGACAACACCACGTCATTTTGAACCACGGTCAGATAATGAGACAACACCTGAGCTGGCACCCCACTCTCCAAACGTCCATATCACGCCAACGTAAAGACATTTTAGGCCACGACAGATTTAACATGCACCATTCCCTCTTGTATACGACAGTATTTGGTTGGATTCGAAATCGAAATCAGGAACGGCTTGACTAACGAAAATGTAGGATCAATATTGCATTTGGCGACTACAAAATACCCGAACTATTTGTTAAAATAATTGTTCAATTAATGTAATGCCACGTATGAAATTAAATCCTTAATTAATTTTTATTATATTTCTTTGTAACAATATGTGTATAAATATATATAAATGTGTATAAATAAATATATATAAATATAAACAAAATAAGTAACATATGACAGATAACTGACATATTTTTGGTGGCCCTCCCATAAGCCACAGTGAATCTATGTGACCTTGGTCTTAACAAGTGTGTGTGTACCACTGTATTAAGGTATCTGACTACGCTGAAAAGTCGATTTTTGCCTACATTTTACATCTAATTTCATTTCATATTCTTAATATTTAGACTTTATTTTGTATATACGGTGAATTGAAGCAGATGTAAAAACAATTTGAATAATTGTCGACGGCTGTTTTTTAATTCATTTTCAAACCTTTCAATGCATTTTACTTTGATTGTGATTTTGGGTAAAATTTTTGAACGAGAAATGCAATGACTCAGAATGCACTACATAGATTTTAAAATGAAATTGTGTGTGAAGATTTTTGTATTTGCTTTGTTAGCATGAACAAGGAAGGCTAGTGTCATCTTGAGACGGAAAATTTTTAGAGATTTCAGTGTAGTGGCGTAAGGAAAGATTTTGAAATTCCATTATTTTTAATATCTTAGTAAATATTTGAATCTCTGTTAAAAAAGCATATAATGTTATACTTGGAGGAGGGGGGACTGTTATCAGAGAATCAGTATGGGTTTAGGAATGGCAGATCCTGCTCTACAAACCTTTTGAAGTTCTACGAAAAAATTATTACTGAGGAGCTGGATAATAAGAGCAGTGTAGATATCATGTACATAGATTTTCAAAAGGCTTTTGATAAAGTACATCATGAGGCATTACTGTTTAAATTGGAAAGGCTGGGGATTCCGGGAAAAACATTAATATGGATAAAGAATTGGTTATTGGGTAGAAAGCAGAGAGTGCAGGTAAAAGGAAATTATTCACAGAACAATTACACAATATCAATTACACACAGTGGACAGAAGTTATAAGTGGGGTGCCTCAGGGATCAGTTTTGGGACCAATTTTATTTATAATTTTCACAGATGATATAGGTCAGGGGATAAAGAATAGAATCAGTATATTTGCAGATGACTTAAAAATATGGGGGACAGTGGATACCAAGTTACAGATAGAAAATTTACAAGGGGATTTTGATAAGATATCCGAATGGGCTGTAAAATGGGGTATGTCATTTAATGTAGGGAAATGTCAAGTTCTGCATATGGGTTACAGGAACAGTGGAGCCGAGTACTGTCTGCAGGGAGAAAGGTAAAGGAGGGAGAAACAGTCAAGGATCTTGGGGTGATAATTCACAGGGATTTTAAAATGGGTCACCAATGTTCAGCTGCGGGTAAAAAGGCTAATAGGTTATTGGGGTATATTAAAAAGACTGTAACTTCAAGGGATAAGAATATAATCTTGCCGTTATATAAGGGTTTAGTAAGACCACATCTAGAATATGCTGTACAATTCTGGGCTCCATATATGAGAAAGGACATAGAATCAATTGAAAGGGTTCAGCACAGAGCTACAAAAATAATAAAGGGGCTAGCAAATTTCGACTATAATGAACGTTTAAGTGAGCTAAACATGTATACACTGGAAAGAAGAAGAAGGAGGGGGGATTTGATTCAGCTTTTCAAGTTTGTAAAACAAGGGGACACAGAGGGCTTAAATTTCAATAGGGATAACAGAACAAGGGGCCATGGGTATAAATTGAATAAGACACATTTTAATCGGGATTTAAGGAAAAACTACTACTTTAATAGGGTAATAGACAGTTGGAACGCGTTGCCAGAAAATATAGTTAATTCAAAGGGAGTGTACGAATTTAAGACACAATTGGATAGTCAGTGGGAATTGGGGAATTCATAAACAAAGGACCAGCCTTGTTGGGCTTGAGCCTGTAGCTGGTCGTCAATATTTGTATTTGTATTTGTATTAGGAGTAGAAAGAAATATTGCACATATTTTAGTCCAGGTCTCAGCTCGTGTGTTTGAAATATATTACTGTATTTAAACCTGGTCAATGGACTCAACACGTCAATATGTCAGTAGAAAAACTAACCGGGAGATTAATTAACATCTCGTTCATCAAGATGTCTTTCACCGTCTCTTGTCATTAAAGAAAACTCCCCAAATTTAAATATCGTCATCATCAAAAAAAGTCAGCAAAATTTTGATAACGAGATATCTTGTCATTAGTAAAATACGACAGATCTTTATGGACGAGATAACTCGTCAAAATCATTTTAAGGGTTAAGGGACTACGCAAAATTTTAGGAAAATATTCTCAGTGGAAATGTTTTTCAGTAAAATGCTTTTTGTTAAAGCAATTTTTTACCTTACAAATAAAAAAAAAAGCCTTATTCGAACTTCTATCTATTTATCTATACATTTCCCTAGAATAATAGAAGCAAGATGTGATGGTATAAGGGAAATAATTCATGTTTTAATATAGATATGCCCCCTCCCCCCACACGTGCTGCAATTACACTAGAAACCCTTCTAGGCATATTTTCAACGAGGTTTTGATACACAGCTATAGGTATTTGTGTCCATTCCTGCTGCACGAATGTCGCCTGCTCAGCTGTCGATTTCGGATGTGGTTCCCTGTTCCGTAAGCGTTGCTCTAACTCGTCCCACAAATATTCTATGGGGTTTAGGTCGGGACTCTGAGCAGTTCAGAGAAAATGTTTTACATCCATATCTTGATACCACTGCTTGACAGAAGCTGTAACATGACATGAAGCGTTGTCGTCTAGGAAGTAACATTCGTCGTTTCCATAGAATTTTCTAGAGCGTAGGAAGAATCTGAATGTCCAAAATGTTCATGCAGGCGTCGGCGTTCAATTGACCAGGAACAACATACAAAGGTCCCAGGCCATACCACGAAAAAACACCCCACACAAGTAGTCGACTTTTATGCAAATCTGCTGGCGTCCGGTCCATTATACGGTAGTGTATATAGATATAAAAAAGGATGTGTGTTTGTGTATGTGTATATTCTCTATACAAATCTACACCGTTCGACCCATCCACACCGAATTTGGTACACTTATACTTTAGAACACTGCGTAAAACATAGGCTATTTATTTCCTATCTTCAGACCCATCTGTAGCCATGAAAATTGGCACACAGGTAGTCCTTAAAGTGTCCCTCGAAGCCGCAATTTTTGTTTTTATGCAATAAATGGACAAGGAAACACGATTTACATGGTTTGTATATTTGAGTTAACACAGGGAAATATAGCGGTCGTATTTTAGCTGTAGCGGTCATATTTGAAACCCAAGCAACGCCCGGTTATTCAGCTAGTGCAAAAATAAAAAGACTCCGAACGTAGGCCTACTGTACCACAAAAACTAAATTCAAACGCAGCATCCGAATCAATATGTGAAGAAGAGGAAACGTCTTTCCAAAATCTCTTGTAAAACAGATTGGAAGTGAGAGTTTCGAGGCCCTGAAAACACAAGGAGTTTACTTTCTCCTCTCGATAAAACCATTTCTTTTGTTTCCAGTTTCAGCGGCGATAAATTTTTTTAGTAACATAACTTTTACTCTTCGTCAAA
Source organism: Metellina segmentata (assembly GCA_947359465.1). Taxonomy (NCBI): domain Eukaryota; kingdom Metazoa; phylum Arthropoda; class Arachnida; order Araneae; family Tetragnathidae; genus Metellina; species Metellina segmentata. The sequence goes on from OX375877.1 coordinate 15,288,584, forward strand.
GATGTCGGATTACCTCGCACCATACGCGTGTTTGTCAATATTTGTGGGACTTCCAGCTACAAAGTTCCTCGTCTCCCACGCATTCGTACTTTGGTTTTACTCAATCAATATAAGTTCCTTTCGCTTTTTTAGCATCGTGTTCTTGCTCTTTCTTAAAATAAACTGTTTCTCCTGTCGTTCGTTCCTTACGTAAGCCTTCTTGCCTTCTGGAGAAACTCAAAGTAAATTGTTAAAAATGTACCAGGTCTGTATACTTGATCTCTGTACACGCATAATTCTTCCTTGAAACCTACGGTCTTACCTGTCTGACTTCAAACCAGTTCGGATTTCACGACCAACAGAATATTTCAAAAAGACTGTTCTAATCACAGAAAACCAATACAGTATTTTCAAGGGATTTATTCTAAGATGAATGATATTCGGGTGGAAGAGGAATAACTTTCAAAGGCTACAATTCTAAGGAGAGAACCAATATAATATCTTTACAAGGGATTATGTTCCAAGCAGAGGACCAATATGTATATATATAATCGTTCAAAGGATTCTATTCCAAAGAGGGGATCAACACAATATTTTCAAAGGATTCTATTCTAAAGGGGAAAGGATTTTTCTACAAGCTATTCTATGAAGAGGACGAATAAAATGTTTTCAAGAAATTCCTTGGACAGGACCAATACAATCTTTTCAAAGGATTCTATTACAAGAAGAGGACAAATACATTATTTTCTAAAAATACTATTCGAAGTAGAGGACCAATACAATCTTTTCAAAAGATTAAGTTCCAAGGAGAGGACCAATACAATCGTTTTAAATGATTTTATTTCAAGGAGATTACTAATATAATATTTTCAAAGGATTCTATTCCAAGAAGAGGACAAATATAATTTGTTCAAAAGATTTAATTTCAAGGAGTGAACCAATGTAAAATTTTCAATGGATCCTATTCTATGGATAAAGGATTTTTCTACAAGCTGAAAGAATCCATACATTTCTTTAACCGATAGGTGGTTATTTGGTCATGTGTATTGCTAGGGAAAGGCAATGCTACATTTATCAGAACTTTCGCGAAGCTCAGAAGTGAAAGGTAAACTAGCTTTCACCAAAAAAGGAATTTAACCGCCAAAAAAGTTTCGTATGTGTACAATATTTTTAGATAGGGCAGTGGCAACCCCCTCTCCAACCAGTCTAGGCTGCTACTGGCAAAGGGACATTCCCTGGAGTAACTAAGGTAAATGAGTGAGGAGGACCCAATCGATGTTGCGACATTTTGCACGGTGTCTAGCGCAATAATCGACATGTAGGAAGGAAGGATATTGCAATGGTAACTAATCCTTTCATGCAAAGGTTTAACTATAGGCAAATATACCCACTGCCCTCAAGTCAGACCAAGAAAAGAGAAAGTATTTGGTATTTTTTTAAATTTAACCCTAACGATGCGGTAGATTGACTTCTGATACCACTAAACTATCGCTTACACCAGCGGCATGGTAGCGATATTGTCATCCCCCTTTTAAGTGACCGCTGGCATCGATCACTATTTATGAACTGTCAGCGACTAACCTTCTAGACGTACCCATCTTTTGTTCGTTGGCCCCCTTTCCTGCCGACCGTGATGTGTGAACACTTTGGTAAAAGCAGAAAGTCGTCAGGTGGTATCTCTTCTCACGCCAAACGAAACTATGAAAGGAAAGCGTCAGTCGTAAATACCACTCACGGCTCTATCGCTCAAATCTGGTAATTTGGTGTGGGGGCTCGGAGAATCAGGAAAAAAGCCGTTCCAGGAGACGATTGAAAAAATCTAAGCAACGCAGCGTAAAGGGTAATGCCCCGTTTAGCAACGCAAGGGGTTATTGGGCCGGGATCAAACCCCGAAGGGAAAGATCCGAGGACAAAAACTCACGTCACTTTATATCACTGCCATATGAGGATGGGGAAGAAAGGGAAGAGACACTTACCCGGAGGAAGAGGCATAGTTCTTGGCCCTCGGGTGGCGGAACTTGAACTTCCGGAGGGTGGAGATGACGGTGTGAATCTTCTTGCCGGACTTGAACCCGAGGATCTTCTTGTAGGGCGAGGGCGGTTCGGTGGAGGGGGGCTGCGGCGAGGGGGGCAGGGAGGTGTCGTCTCCGTCCTCTGAGCCCGTGCGGTGCGTCAGGTCTGTCTGGCTCTTCGCCTTGGGGCGGAGGAACTTCTTGCGGCGACGGACGCCGTCATCCGGGGGACTGCGGTCCGAGTCGCCTGAAAAGACACCAGAGTCAGGAATTGCGGCTACTCTTAGATGTTTGTTCATTCACATAGACCGCCCAACGGATGGATCCGGTAGTTTGGTAACTTTTAATTAACGTCGTACTAGAGCAACACAACGAGCTATCGACGACAGTCCGGGATCAATCCCCTTAGGGAAAGATCCGGCGACAACCCTGTGACGACAGGCGAGTTAGAGTAACAGACGCGATAACGCCATCCACCGCAAGGTAAGCGGTACTAGAGACAACGTTGGAGGCTATTGTAGACCCCGGACGTGTCTAATAGGTTCTTTGGAACATTGAAATACTATCGTCTAAAAAAAATTATGATGTAAAATAGTGTTCTTTTAAATTTAAAGTAGTCGTCCAATCTTAGTCTGTGACATGCTCTGTGTTACAATGAACCTGTGTGTTTAAAAAAATTGATTATTAATTGGATAAAAAAAAAGCTTCACAACTCGGCAATCCTCACAAACACCACAAACACAACGGGTTATTGATGACGGTCCGGGATCAGTCCCTTAAGCGAAAGATTCGAAGACAACACCTCGTAATTTTGAACCACGGTCAGATGATGAGGCAACACCTGAGCTGGCACCCCACTCTACAAACGTCCAGACCAACCCAAAGTGAGGACTTTTGACCACGACAGATTTAACGTGCTCTAGCTGCCTCTACACCATACGCTTACAAACATCCATGCACTGACCTGGATTCGAACCAGGAACCTTTCGATCTTGAGGCTAAGACCTTAACCACCAGACCGGTTGGTCGGCCCATTTATACGTTACGAATAGAATATCCTCCTATTTTAATTGGTGGTAATGGTAATTTTTAATTAACGTCGCACTAGAGCAACACAACGGGTTATTGCTGACGGTCCGGGATCTATTCCTTAAGGGAAAGATCCGAGGACAACACCACGTCATTTTGAACCACGGTCAGAAGACGAGGCAACACTAGTCCGGTTGAAAGAGCAACCGATAAGCAAACGGAAGGTTGTGAGTTCAAATCTAGGTTAAGCCGAAGACCGCGTGGCTGGAGCACGTTAAATCTGTCGTGGCCTCAAATGTCCTCGCGTTGGCACGTTGCGAGTTCGAAGCTATATTAAGTCAAAGACCGTCTTGTACATGAGGGCTGTTGCATGTTAAAACTGTCGTAACCTGAAACCTCCTCGCGTTTACGTGGTGTGGAAGTTTGGAGAGTGGGGTTCCAGCTTACAGATGTTCACCTCGTCATCCCGTTGTGATGCCTCGGTGCAACCACCTACCTTCTAATAACGAGATGTTTCGTTCTTTTAAGATCTGCTAGTGGTTTTGCTATTGACAAGACGCATTGCCAAGACTACCACCTCCAGGAATGTTCAAAAAGAGTGAACCATTCTTCTCAGAGTAATACCGATGCCATTTCTGCGTTACGCGAGTCCAATATATCCTCCCATTTCTAGAGAATAATTCTGTCAATGCTCTTAGGGGGTGAATAAAAAAGGCAAAGACACGGTTCGTGACATTCTTAGAGATTCCTCTTTTTTCAATGGACGGCGTTGTCCTGATGACGGGGCGAGGAGAAGCACCTGAGGCCAAATCGATTATCACCAAAGATGATCTCGTGGGGAGGGAGGATCAAAAGCCGTGACGTCAGAGCCGATGAGGATGCCCCGGAATACTTAATCGACGGGAGAGGATGCTTTTTTTTGGCGTTCATTTAAAAGTAATCCAAGGACCGGTGGGAAATTTCGCCAGAAGGGCAAGCTGTCATGCCCGTAACGTAATCTGTTTCTTGTAAGACACGACGTATTCCCAATACAGTGGCGAAGGCCGACTTTTTTGGGATTGAGTCCAATGCCGATGTCGTCCCCGCATCATGCTAAATTTTGGTACTTAAATATTCCAAATCGAAAACCTATTCAAATGTAATGGTAAAGTTAACCTTTAGACTACGGTGGCCGGTACAGCCAGTTGTACCATAATCGCGTCTAAAAAGAATTTAGACTACGGCGAGTGCTGTAATTATACCGTGAAAGTTATAAGAACAGCGCCAAGAAAGTATCGTGCCAGTTATATCTATAGCCGTAGTCACAAGGTTTTAAGTAACATCGCATTGGGCGAGCTATTGGGGGGTCACTGATCCCCAATAGCTCGTCCTCAAAGATCCAAGGACAACGCCTCGTCATTTTGAACCACGGTCGGATGACGAGAACAACACCTCAGCTTCTATCTATTCTAGTTCTCTTTTGATCCACCTCCCTGACTCAGATCCCATTGATCTAACACGTCCTCCCTAGGAATACTAATGACCAACACTCGACCCCTCATGACACATGGCCCCCCAGACGTCCATGTGGACGTCCACAGGTAATTAGTTTCATAGTCCATTGGACCTGTGGACGTTCACATGGACATCTGGGGGGCCATGTGTCATGGAGGGTCGATTTAATCAGACGTACTAGTTTGTTTTTCTACCTGAACACATGTTGTAATCTCCATGATTATTATTATAGTCGAAATAATAATTGCATAGGTGCACAAACTGTAATGTTTGTTTCTCTACCTGAATCGTAGAACCCTGTCAAGATTAGAAAAAAAGGTACAAGTACTGGATGCCCATCTTTAGTCCATTAATACTGTACTGAAAGTTTGTTTTCCTGTAATTTTTTTTCTTCCCCTGAACCCATACACAATAGTATTTTATCTGAATGACTGATTTGAATTACGTTAGATCGTTACATTGTATAAGATATGTTTATTAGTTAATGGAGGTCAAGCATTCACATGTACGAAACGACATTGAAGTAACTAGAAGGAAAACGAAGTGGTTAGTATGTAATTGGAATACGTTAACGGAACGTGATTATTAGGCCTTGTGTTGACGATTGAAGGCTTTTTTTTATTATTATTTTAGATGTGATGTCTAACACTATGGGGGAGGGGGAGGATGACTTGTAGTATTATACGTTTTCAAACACCGTTATTAATAATTAGATTTAGTAATAATTGATAAAGGTATGAATACCTGTTTATTAGACAAATGATTGTGGAAATGAACCCACTCTCCAAACTTCCACACCACGCGAACGCGAGAACATTTGAGGCCAAGACGGATTTAGCATGTAACAGCCCCCGTGTACACGACTCTGGATCGAGTTTCGAACTCGCAACCCTTCGATTGGTAATCCGTTCGTTGTTCTTCAAACTGGGCTACCGCGGTTCTAAAATAAAATGGTAATTGGTAATTTTTTTAGTTAACGTCGTACTAGAGCAACACAACGGGCTATTGACGACGGTCCGGGATCAGTCCCTTAAGGGAAAGATCTGAGGACAACACCTCGTAATTTTGAACCACGGATGACGAAGCAACACCTGAGCTGGCACCCCACTCTCCAAACTTCCACGCCAACCCAACGTGAGGACTTTCGGCCACGACAGATTTAAGGTGCACCAGCCGCCTCTACACCATACGTTTACAAACATCCATGCCCGGACCCGGATTCGAACCAGGAACCTTCCGATCTAGAGGCTAACACCTTAACCACTATACCGGTTGGACGGCCTAAAATAAAATGGTATAATCAGGTTATTTTAACTAACGTCGTCCTTGAGCAACACAACGGGCTATTGACGACGGTCCGGGATCACTCCCCAAAGGGAAAGATGCGAGGACAACATCACGTAATATTGAACCACGGTCAGATGACGAGGCAGCACCTGAGCTGGCACCCCACTCTCCAAACTTTCACACCAACCCAAAGGGACGCTTCGGAACATTCGCCGAAATGTTCTAGATTACACAAAAATAAGTTTTGAAGTGAGCTTGATCGATATCATTCGAAGTTTTATCTTTAAAACACTTAGAGGGGGGGGGGTTTCGATAGTCATCGGACTGTGGTTCAAATTGTTGTGGTGTTGTCCTCGAATTTTTCCCTTCGGGGGTTGATCCAGGAACGTCGTCAATAGCCAGTTATGTTGCTCCAGTACGGCGTTAATTAAAATACCATTCCACACCATCTATGTGCTGGGTGACTGTCTGCATAGATATGGATAGGGCAAGACGAGAAAAATCTCTTGCCTAAACATGAGTGACGCGGGACATATTCAGATGTGTGGAGGCTCAGCTCACTTCTAGTCTTCCCCGAAATACTTTAAACGTTAAAAACAATCAATAACACACATTAGAGCTAGTTTAACCAGCATGAATCGCAGTTTCGCTCATCCTATAACTAATATCCAGGTAGATACATCTGGAAACAACAAAAACAGACAATTAAGGTCAATGTTAATGAATTATTATGGCCTTTCGATTGGAATTGAAAACCGGGAGAGAAGGCTGGTGCCCTTACAAAATCATTTTCATAACAAAACCCCAAGTTAATCATCAAAGTAAGAGAGTGTCAATAGGAAATAAGTCTACCGGATCGGAATTGTATAAACCTTAAATCAAAAAGTATATCTAGCAAAACCTAAGCATCTAAAAAATTCCTACTTACACCACAAAATCCCTTCGAAAAACTTATTTTAGTCAACTAAACATGTCAACAGTCTCGGAATTGTGAAAACCTTAAACGTCAAACACGACCAAAAAGTATCTTTTAAACCTATAAGTCTTGAAATGTTCCTACTTGTTATGCGAGCTAACAAGTAGGAACAATTTTCCGGAATTGTGAAAACCTTAAACGTCAAACACCGCCAAAAAGTATATAAAACCTATAATTCTTGAAACGTTCTTACCTATACTACAAATTTTGAATCAAAGTAATTTCCAAAATCCCGGATTCCCTTGGGGGATTTGTTAAGGACCGTCGTCAATAGCCTGTTGTATTGCTCCAGTATAACGTTAATTAAAATACCTACCTTCCCTAATTCCGGAGGAGGTTTCAAGCATCTCTTTGGAAAACTTAGTTCAATCAACAAAGCACAAGTCAGACATGTAAAAACCTAAAGCGTCAATTACCACAAAAGGTATCTATAAAATAACTAAGCATTTAAAATAGTTCCTACTTACACCAAAAATTTCGAATACCCGAAGTACTTTCCATCACCCCGGAGACAATGGTTCTACCATACCTTAGTTCAATCAATAAACCATAAGTCTACCGACTCAGTCGTGCAAAAACCTTTAATGTCAACCACCACAAAACGTATTTCTAAAAAAACAAACTTAGCATCTGAGGAAGTTATTACTCACACCACAAAATACCTTCGAAAAGCTTAGTTCAATCAACAAGACGTCTGCCGTCACGGAATCGTAAAAACCTTAAATGTCAACCACCACAAAAAGTATCTCTAGAAAACCTTTCTCTGTATTAAAAAGAAGTTACTGCCACCGCCGCAGGATTGAAAACTCCTTTTTTTCGCTCGATTTTCAGACGATTTCCGGAGAAAGAACGGATTAGAAAATTGCGAAATTAACATGTTTGGTTCAAAATTGTACATGGAACAAGGGGGAGAAGATTTTTTTCTGATGCGGTTATTAGTTTTTGGTGTATTAACTGTCAAAGTAGAAAGAAGCGAAATTTCTAACGCGAGTGAGCAAAACACGTACAAATTTTCAATCTTCAGCCGTGAGTTTTTTTAGAGTACCTGTAAACGTGAATTTTTGCACCTCACCGAGTTTTTTTTAGAAATTTCAATTGTATTCTTGGTAATAATTTTTTGAAATTCGGGAAAAATCGGGACATTTTCGTTATTTTTTTGTTAAAACTGTCTTATTTATAGCTTAATACTGTTAGTTTTTAAATTTGAAAACATCACTGAAAATCTTAGAATGCACTCTTTTTTATGGTATAATTACTTTTGAAATTGGTTCATAAATAAATTCGATGCGATTAAAAGTATAATTTCGCGAAAGTGTACAAATTTCGGAATTTTAAGATGGTAATTTCGGATACAAAACTAATACTGTCATAAAAATCGTCTAAAGTTTTATACCATATTAGTTTAAAAATTAGAAAATACCAAGTGAAAGCTTACAATGCACTCTTTCTTAGGGTATAATTATTTTTAAAATTGGTTTATAAATAAATTCGATGCGATAAAAAGTATAATTTCGCGATAATGTACAATTTTTTTTATCGCGTTAACGTCATGACCCGGAAAGACGCTTGCGTAGCAATCACCGGGAGTTGGCTAGCGTAAACGAGCAGGAGGCAGAGCCCATCATAAGTCTAAAAACGTTCCTACTCACACTACAAATTTTAACGTCTCAGACATGCAAAATGTTCAACGTCAACCACCACAAAAAGTATCTATAAAAAGAAGCATCTAAAAAAGTTCCTACTTACACCACAAATTTCGAATAACCCGAAGTACCTTCCCCAATCCCGGAGACAAAGGTTCCAAGCACCCGTTTGGAGAACTCAGTTCCATGGGGTGGGTGTTCCCGACGCTATTCGCGAAAGCAATAAACCGACAGCTGCATCACACACTCGATGGAAATCCCGATCACACTGTCCATTCACGGGGCAGGCGCGTTCGCTATCTCATGCACCATTACTTTACGGTATTCGGAATTACTCTGAGTCTGTTTCTTCTCCATCCGTGGTCTCCATAAGAGATTACTTTCCCTTAATGGGGATTCGGTACGAGACGGCGGAGTTTGATGGTTTAATTAAGGGATTGTTTCCGTGCTGCTTGATTTGTGTTGTGTGGATTGACGAAGCTGGTCGACAGTTTGGGGCAGGATTTTGCTCCGATTTATTCGGTGCTGGAGGAAGTAACCGTTCCCATCTGTCTTCAGATCTCGTCACCTGACTGTGGTTCTAAATTACGTCGTTTCTCGGATCTTTCATTAGGAATTGATCCCGTACCGTCGTTGTGTTGCTCCAGTGCGATGTTAATTGCCTTACTTAACTATACTATATGGACAAAAGTATTGGACAGTGCAGAAATTAGGAGGATATTCTATCTTAGTGTGGGGTTGTTTTCCTGTTTGGATTAGGACCATTGCTAATGTACCTGGTACCACGAACGTTGACTTGTACCTCGACGTTCTGGATAATTCGGCTTTGCCTTCACTATGTCAATACTATGGCGAAGAGCCGCGGTAGCTCAGTCAGTAGAGCGTCGGGCTCACATCAGAAGGGTTGTGGGTTCGGTCCTCGGCGGAGCCTGCAATTCTGATGATTGCGAGATCGGCGCTTCGACCTGGCTAAAGACCGTCGTGTTCACTAATGGTGACTGGGGCACGTTGAATAGGTCGTGGTCACAAAGTCCCCCATGTTCCCATACCAAATCAATACCTCTGGGGGTACCTGATCAGGGGGTTATCGGCCTCTGATTGGGATCTAAATTACGATAGGTGTGAGTGAATGGATGTATGAAAGGGGCCTTCCTGTAAAACGGATGTGCCATGTATGTCGAGCAAAGTCGGACTTCCTCCCAATGGGGCTCAATAACATGGAAGGAGCACCCCCCTCGCCTCTTGTCGTCTTCGACGGGCCTGGCACTCCTCTGGTCTGCCAATGTAGGCATGAGAAACAACAACAACAATACTATGGCGATGATGGTTGTTTCTTCAAAGAGGATCGCGTGCTCCATGCCATACTGCAAAACGTGCGCAAGACTGGTTTCCTGAAAATGAGATGAATTTGCATGACTGGCCTGTTCAGAGCCCCGATCTCAATAGGATCGAGCACTTGTTGGACGAACTGGATCGACGTGTGCGACTCCAACATGCACGCCCGTCTACTCTACACTATCTTCCTCACAGCCTTGCAAGAGGCATGGCGAGCTATTCCTGCCCAGAAATACAGAGAACTCGTGGAAAGTATGCTTCGACATGTTGCAGCTGTAATACAAGCAAAAAGGAAGGCCTACCCGTTACTAAATAGAATAACAAAGCACTTTTTCCGAAAAACATGCAGCGTCCAAATACCTTTGTCCATATAGTGTATCTTCAGATGGAGTGGTGCTGACTTTGTACTTAGGCAGGTAGTTAATTAACATCATCGCACTAGATGAACACAACGGGCTACTGTTTACGATCCGGAATCCATCCCGAAGGATTCGAGAACAACACTTCGAACGGCAGTCAAATTACGAGGTCAACACCTCAGTTGGCACCCCACTCTCCACACTCCCACATCATGCCAACCTGAGAACATTTGAAGCCACGAACGATATAACATATACCAGCCCCCACATACTCGATAGTCTTTGGTCGGATCGAGCTTCGAACAGGCAATCCTGCGGTTGTTAAACTGCTACTCTTTCAACCATACAACCTCATCCCGAGAGGTCGTACCTCCATCTGATCGTATTACGTATGATAAAGTGACTTTCGAAACAAAAGTTAGAAACTCAATGTCGAAAACTTCTCAAACTCATGACTGGAATTCTTTCGAACAATCTGGCGCTTCCCTAGCGAATTCGAACAGCAGACAATATCAAAACTGCTCTATCAGGAATCCAGGTATAGTGGTCACTGCCTCATGGAGATAGAATCGGGGTGTAAGTTTTCCCCCTAGGTGCTTGGGGTTATAAACAAGTCCTGGTTTAAAAGGCATTTTCCAAGTTTCCGACTGATTGAGTGCTTTGTTCCGGTCAGATGAAAAGAGACAGCGTTCTTAGATTTATCGGTTATTGCTTCAAGAGAAAACTTGCCCATTTTGAAAGCGTTTTGAGTTGAATTAACATCACACTGGAGCAACACAATGGGGTATTGGCGACGGTCAAGGATCAATCCCGAAGGGAACGATTCGAGGACAGCACACACGTCATTTTGAGTCATGGTCAGATGGCGTGGTCACGTATGAGTTGGCTTCACTTTGGGTTGCCAGAAGATGAATATCAGAAAAGAGAACATTTGGTAAAATAATTTAAAAAAAAAGAGGACACAAAAAGCACGCATTATCAGTGTATAATTGTTAGATATCTAATAAAAAGGATCATCTTTGACGAATCTTGAATATATTAACCACTAACTGAAAGAAAATCTGCTGAACATCGCCGTGCTGTACTTTGTGGGGTTAGGTGTGTCCATTGTGAACGTTTGCCAACCACCGGTGTAACTTATTACACGTTGACGCGTTTTAATAATACATACGATGCAATGTACTAGATCTAGCACGTTTTTGAATAGCTGTGCTTTACATAACGATATACATAGTAGGCAATGTGGATACATTTACACATAAAGTTTGAAATGTGAATTATATTTTTTAACGCAATCTGAAATGATGAAAAAGAGGTCAAAAGTGAACAACCGAAAAAAAGAGGACATGTTATCTTTTGAAGAGATGTTTTGGCAACCTTAACCTCACTCCCCAAACTTCCACACCACGACGAAGTGAGGACATTTGAGCCCCGGTAGATTTAACGTGCACCAGACCCCTTTGTACACGACGGTGCTTGGTTGGATTCGAACTAGGAACTTTCCGGTATCAAATCCGAGGGTCTTCCAACGGGGCTATAGCGGCCCCTTGGGGATAATTATCGATTAAATGATTCCGGACTATTTGAGAAATAATGACATCCTGAGCACAGAATGATCTTGTTATGGTTGAATAAAGTAAGCATCATTTAATCGATAAATTCGGGAATAATGGAAATACCAAACATGTCAAATGAAGCGAACGGTTTCATCAGTTGCACTCCTTTACAGCACTTTTAAAGGCTGCAGGGTACCAAATATATTTATTCGATTTAAAAATCAACACACACACGTTAGCCCAGAGAGTTTTTACACGCGTTAGAGACAGCGACGGTTTAATCGATACATTTAAAACCGTGTTCATTTTAGTGTTCTCAGAATATCTAATCTATTCTCGATTTCTCGTCATGAGTTTGTTAATATCTTCTCGATAATGTACAACCTTTATGGGCCTCTACCGTGGTGATATTAGTCCATTTCCTGGGTGATGTATTAGTTCGATAGAAACGGATGGTGATATTAGTTAATGTCCTGTTTGTTGAGTTTTTATGGAGCAGATACCATATTTGGCCATGTTGCGCCAAACGTAAAGGCAGCCAAAGTAAAGTAATGGACATTCAAAACAAAGAAAGCTCTACGGCCACAGAAGATAAATACACTACGAGAGGTATCGAACTTGCGTCGTCTGTAAATCTCAGGTTACTACCGCAGTAGGCATCACAACCTCAAATTAAGCCCCTCGAAGCCCCAATTTTAAAATCTAAAGTTTGTTTTCCTGCAATAAACGGACATGGACAAGGAAACACGTTCTACAGGGTTTGTGTAAGAGTTAACATAGGGAAATGGTTTAGCTGTCGCGGACATATTTGAAACCTGAGCAACGTCGGGTTATTCAGCAAGTGTTTCATATGAATCTAAGTTGCATAAGTACAGCTTCAATTTCTAGAGTCAACAACCTCGACCTTCTGTCACTTAATTTTAACACGTTTCATAATAATTGATATAAATATAATTAATAATAACTAAGTAATATTACATATGTAATTAAGTAATTAATAACATATAATCAAATAATAATTACTCAAAATTAAGTAATTAATCAAATAATAATTAGAGCTAATTAAGTAATTTATTACATAATAACTGCACATAATTAATAATATAATATTCATAATTAATTTATTAATAATATATAATTAATAATTTAATTAATACTACATAATTATATTGTTAATAAAACATTTCATTTTTTTTTCTTCAAAATTTCTAACTGTGATATCATTCTAAGCAACAAAGTCTTGATTAAAAATCCTTTCACTCCAACATTCATATTCCTCAATCATATGACTGGATCACTTCAAGCACTGCTCACCGAGTGGACCCGGGTTCGAATCCCGGATAAGGCATGGATGTAAAATTGGGAAAAGAAGTCGGACTTTCGCCTGGAATGGATTCCCGTCTTGAAAGGAAAGCAGCGCACACCTTCTGTTCTTTGATGGGATCATCGTTTGTAACAATAAAATATTCCTCTTCTGTACTTGTCTTGAATGTTTCTGTTCATCTCTTGCTTTCATATGTATCCCAGAAGAACATACGTCAACAACAACTTCAAGCACTGCCTCGAGAATAGCCGTAAAATCCCTGACAATAGAATTGCAAACTCTGTTGATGGTGTTTGAAATCCATAATTGTTTACTTCAGAACTCTATTGGACCGTTCGTGGATTGATGACAGATAGACCGGGGACGGGCATAGGATAAAAAAACATTTGGTCAAGCTGAGCCAAAGAGAAGACAACTTCCAAGTACAAAATGCGTTGAAAGGGCTGAAAAGGGGTATTGGGGAATAGAGTAGTCTGGATTACCAAGAGACGGTCGCTGTGCGATTTGTAAAACACGATCTTTTTTACCTGGTCACGGTTGTACCTTGACCGGGGGGTAGGGGGGGGTAGTTTAAGGCCCGGTGCACACATCGATTTTTCAACGTGCGGCGCCATTGCGGCACCGAAGCCCAACTATGCACACATAACCGTGAAATGACTCAACTACTCATTTCACGCCATTGGCGATAAATATACTATCGAAGATGCAAAGGATGCAGGGTGATGCAAAACCACATCGTACGGCGGAAATTTTCGCAGTGCTCAATGAGCATTTGCACGGTCGAATCAATGGGTTAGATCACCCATCGCACTTACAAGGTGTTTCCCGGATTTAAACCCTTGCGATTTCTTGTTTTTAGATTATTTGAAGAGCAAAGTGTGGTAGACCAGTCCAAAGACACTTCCTGAACTGAAAACTGCCGTTACAACTGCAGTCAACATGATTGACATCGAAGTTTGCTCACGCGTGATGGATGGACTCTTGAACCGCCTCACTGCTGTCCTGGTTAAAGAAAGCGGTCACTTCGAATCTCTTTATCATTAATTGCTTACTATTTAATTTATTTCAATATATATAAAATCTTTTTATTACTCTTTTGTGTTTTGAAATTTCGATTCGTTTCAAACATTACCCGCTGAGCCACCTTGTAAAATCAACACCTTACAATGGCATGTGGACCCAGGTGAAAGACAAAAGGTCACTCCAGATTTAGGAGCTGCACATCTGGAATGACTATCAGCGCAGAGTTGAAAAGAAAAGCTCTAATGTGTGTGTTTATACAAAACACAAACAAAAGCTGTTCCCATGAGATTTTAAAACATCGAAAGTCATTAGTTACCTTCCACTGAAAAGCTTTAATCGTGAAACAACGTTGGAAGACATCCAGAAAGCTGTTCCAAACATTAATCAACAAACTCAAGCACACAAAAAAGTCCACACAGAACCTGGTGAAATAAATAATCCCATCACCCTGCTAATGGAATAGTTTCCCTCTTGCATAAAAGTCAGCTACTTCCGATCTGATTCAATCACTTACGAATCAATTTGATAAAGGAAATGGAAGAGTGGAGAGAGAGCCATCTTAGGAAACTTTCGGGGAAAGGAAATATAGGATTTCAAAATTACCCAAGAGGCGAACTTCCGATTTGATGTTTCAGGAATCCGAAATGTGATTTTCAGGGATGCTTTTCCGTCATATTGAGTTATTGACCATTTGTTAGTTAAAATCAGGGCTCGAAATACCCGGGTGTACAGGTGCACTGTGCACATGAAAATATAATTGTGCAACTAATTTTTTTCCACTAGGTGCACGCAGTACACCTAGTGCACCTAATTCAAAAACTTAGGTGCACAAGGGGCACCTGTATTAAAAAATCTATTTCAAGGCCTGAGTTAAAATCCTAGATATAACATTAGAGGCCAAGCACATTTTCAAATTTGTATTAGCTGTATCGGATGAAATGGTGTGATGACAGAAGTGGTAGCGTAAAGAACAAGATATTTGGGTTTCACCACTACAACATTTATTCTAACATCCTACAGCTTTACAGATATGTACAGCAAATGTACAGCTATTTTGGGACAAGAGGGGTTTGACAATGGTTATCGAGCGTGTCCTCGTTCTCTCAGGTCTCAATGGTCTCTCCCATATTCCAGCCATCCAGCCGTTTTTCACCCGAAAACCGCCTGTCGATAGAATTTTGAGTGTTCTCAAGGGGTTTGAGATTTAGGAGATCGTAATGTCAGTGTAACGTCAGATGGAGAGTGCCCAGAACTTTATGACCAATTTAATGTCAAAGGGAGTACTGTAATAGTACTTCCATAGTTAGTTATGGACAGTTGATCACTTGAATGTACTCTTATAATCTCGAATGAAGGAATTCTTGAATAGGTCTGCATCATGTCGGCTTGATCAGAGAAGCTGCCTTTAGAGTGTTACAACTACTCCCACACAACAGAGGAACGAAATGAACCAACGATATTATAATAGGGGGTATGTGCACGTAGTTTATCTTATAATATCTCGGTTTGTAGATTTTCAATTTAGGGTCACGTTTTGTTGGAAGAAAGTACGTATCCCAACGTATGACAGATTGAAGAGCGTGATATAAAACACGCGTTTCCGCTTCGATAACCAATCGGCCCAAGTCGATTCCCAAGTCCACTCGACGCACTCTTCTGAGATAGTACAACACGGACTCCACCCGCATGCTCAGTATACTGAGGCCCGGTGCACGCATTCGATTTTTCAACGTGCGGCGCCGCTGCGGCACCGAAGCCCAACTGTGCACACATAACCGTGAAATGACACACGCACTCATTTCGCG
The DNA here is from genome assembly GCA_947359465.1 of Metellina segmentata. Lineage (NCBI taxonomy): Eukaryota > Metazoa > Arthropoda > Arachnida > Araneae > Tetragnathidae > Metellina > Metellina segmentata. Next base: position 15,304,406 of record OX375877.1, read on the forward strand.
CCATTTGCGATGCATATTCTATCGAAGAAAACGTGTTTATTTTGCTTACTTGGTGTACAAAAAACATATATTTTGAAACAAAATAGACGTTACTGAATACAATCATTTATTAATCATTATTTATATTCCATTTATTTATGAGAACAAGGTACTTCAGTCAGGAGAAGCGTGTGCAGCGAACTGTAGTATACAAATTGCACGCAAGTTGGACGTGCGTCGCCGCAGTGGCGCTGGAGGCATGTGTGCACTACTCCATTGGATCTAATGTATCTCAGACCACACTTGCGTTGCGGCAGCGGCGCCGCACGTTGAAAAACCGGATGTGTGCACCGGGCTTTAATTAGAAGGTCGTCGAAAGAGACACCACAACTAATGCAAAGAAAGACGGATTGGAATTGAGGATTGTCAAATGTTGCATTGTTTTGATGAGTCAATTTTAAAGAACGGTAGGTCGCCAACTTGGCGACAGCACTATTTTCAAGTGGTGATGGTATTTCAACTAACGTCACACTGGAGCAACGTAGCGGGATGTCTAAGGTGCGGGATCAAACCCGAAGATACGTAATTTTGAGCCAGTCAGATGATGTTTCCACGTGAATCTTTCGTAATAATGTGTGACAGTTATCAAAAATACCATACCGTAATAATATTACTACTCGTCTTGCTGAATCGCGAAAATGGATACTACTTTTTGAAAATCCAGAGAGGGTCGACATCTGTGAATTACCGATTTTCAGAGTATCGGTAAGCCTTGACCTTCAAATTAAACAGACGGACCATGTGGGCGGTCATTTTCGTAAGATCTGTGAACTATTTTGTGTGTTTCAAGAGCCACTCGCAAGTCGAAAGACCGATTTTCATGGGTTTTCAAGATTTTTAAAAGTGTATTACGGTGCTCATCAGGAGTCGATCGACGATTTGTATTTCGCGTATCAAGGGTTGCCATTCAAACCAGCCAGTTCCCGAATCATCATCAATGCTGCACTCGTAAGCAGTTTTATCGCCGATCGGCCGCTAAAAAGAGGTCAGAAATATAATGAAAAAATATCGTGGACTGCATTTTTTCAAAGGAAAACAAGAACTTTCTAAGGACTATTGACGAAAAATAACCACTTCTAAGGGCTTTTAGAAATGGAAGGTCCAAATAAGCACTTATTATCACTTTCTAAGACCAGTGGGAACCCTGTTCTCTCTCTATATAAAAGAATGTGTGTGTATTTTCTCTATACAAAAATCTACACCGTTTGACAAATCCACACCCAATGTGGTACACTTATACTTTAGAATACTGCGGAAAACATAGGTTACTTCTTTCCTGTATTCAAACCGATCTGTAGTCATGAAAATTGGTACACAGGTAGTCCTAAAAATGCCCTTCGAAACCCCAATTTTAAATCTAAAGTTTGTTTTGCTGTTATAAATGGACATGGATAAAGAAACACGTACTATAGGGTTTGTGTATTTGAGTTAACACAGGGAAATGTCGCGGTCATATTTTAGTTGTTTCGGTCATATTTGAAACACGAGCAACGCCAGGTTATTCAGCCAATGTGGAAAAAAATGAAATATGAAATTTTAGTCAAAAATGGACCTTTTAACAAAGAGCGACGACGTCTTTGGTGGGGCAAATAAAATAGTATGACCAAGAAACCCGGTAATAATATTTTAGTAGCGGTAATCCTCATCCATATATTAAAAAAAATTATTTTTACAGGTTATCAATCCTATACAAATGCTTGCTTATTCTGACCTTATTCAAATACTTGCGAATCAGTTTGACAAAAGAAAAGGAAGACAAGTGCCATCTCAGCAACTTACGGGAAATGGGAATCTGAAGATTCCCTCTTCCGCGGAATGAAAGGATGATGGACCCCTCCCCCCTCTCTCAATCGCCTAATCCACTTGTTCTCGGTGTTGACACGGAGACGGCTTCTTTGAAATAATGTATTGGGAGGAAAGATACACTCGGATCCCCCACCCCTCCACATTGGGTGAGAGGCTTTGTTTAAGATAATCGGATGGGAGGAGTGAACGTACATTCCCTCGACGTGTCCCACCAAATCGTAATCGAATTATGCCCGAGCTGATTGGGACGCAAAGTTAGGAGCTTTCTAACTCTATTTCCCTTGTAGAGGATTCTTCCGAAAGGACAAATGATGTAAGCTCAGTTCTGGTGTATTGTATTTGTATTTTTATTAATGTCGTACTGGAGCATCAGAACGGACTATTGGTGACGGTCCTGGATCAATCCCAAAACGAAAGATTTGAGAACACCACCACGTAATTTTGAATCACGGTCAGGTGTGGTCACGCCTTTGCTGGCTCCCCACTCTCCAAACTTCCACACCACGCTAACGTGAAGCCATTTGAGATTTAACGTGCACGAGCACCCTTTATGCACGACGGTCTTTGGTTGGATTCGAACTCACAACCCTCCGGTATCTAATTCGTTACTCTTCCAAACGGGCTACCACGGCTCTTACATTATTGGTACGAGGCATGTATTGAGCAAATTAGTCCGGAGAACAAATCTTCCTTTTAAGTTATTATTATGATCAAAATGAGCATAACGTTTTCTGATTTTTTGATTTATCTACGTAATAAGGCGAAACCTTGTTTTGAGTTGATTTTTTTCTTCTGTGCGTACAACGGTAAATAATACACACAAAGCGGGAAATAGGTAATTTTTAAATAACGTCGTACTATCGCAACATAAGACCTATTGACGACGGTCTGGGATCAAACCCCTAAGGAAAAGAACCGAGGACAACACCACGATAATATGACGAGGAAATACCTGAGCTGGCACTCCACTCTCCAAACTTCCACACCTACTCAACTTGAGGACTTTAGGCCACGAGATATTTAAGGTGCACCAGCCGCCTATACACCATACGCTTACAAACAACCAAGCACTGACCGGTTGGTCGTATATATGAAGCGGGAGTACAGAGGGTAAAGTAATAAATTTAAAAACAGTATTACTTCGGTTTCCCATAAAAATTGGAGGTTTGGACTAGTTAGTAGGAATTTTAACTTTCACATTAAAATGGCATTATGAAAATAGTGGTTTGGCTTTCATGGCGTAAGGTCCTATAGCGGACAAGCTGTACCAAACACAAAATTAATTATTATCCAATAATATTAGTTTAATATAGAGATGAAAAGGGTAACAACTGTAAACAAAGATAAGTGAAATTATGTAGTTTAAAATAAGATAAAAACTCCACACAGAAGTGACAAGCGGTCTGGTGGTTAAGGTGTTAGCCTCCATATCGGAAGGTTCCTGGTTCGAATCCATCCGGGTCAGTGCATGGATGTTTGTAAGCGTATGGTGTAGAGGAGGCTGTCTCACCTTAAATCTGTCGTGGCCGAAAGTCATTGAGTTGGTGTGGAAGTTTGGAGAGTGGGGCGCCAGCAGAGGTTTTAACTCGTCATCTGACCGTGGTACAAAATAACGTCGTGTTGTCCTTGGATCTTTCTTTCCCTTAAGAGATAGATCCCGGACCGTCGTCAATAGCCCGTTGTGTTCCTTTAGTACGACGTTAACTAAAAAAATATCAATTACCATTGAAAATTTACAATTTTTGCAAACGTATTCCACTATTCATAGCTGACCAACCGATCCGGTGGTTAAGGTGTTTAGATCGGAAGGTTCTTGGTTGGAAACCGGGTCAGTGCATGGATAGTTGTAAGCGTATGGTGTGAAGGCGGCTGGTGGACCTTAAATCTGTCGCGGCCGAAAGTCCTCACGTTGGGTTGGTATGGAAATTTGGAGAGCGGGGTGCCAGCTCAGGTGTTGCCTCGTCATCAGACCGTGGTTCAAAATTACGAGGTGTTGTCCCCGGATCTTTCCCTTAAGGGATTGATCCCGGATCGTTATGATAGCCCGTTGTGTTGCTGTAGTACGACGTTAATTAAAAATTAGTTTTCCTTACCCTATAATAATTTCCACACCGCGCCAACGTGAGGACAAGCTGAATATTAAAAACTTGGAACAAATTTCAATTGAAAGGCTAAATTCACACAAAAAGTAAGTGAAAAAATGCCTCCCCCCATTTTTTTCTAAAAGCCTTTGCCTTGTAAAAATAAATATCACCAATGGTGAGGGGGAATTCCATTTACTCATACACATACGCAACCAATTGACGAATTAAGATGGAGTAGCGTACTACCGCGATGTAGTAGTAATCAAATGATGGATGCATTCCAAAAGCTTTAAAGAATATGCAAGATTTCGTGTTCCAATTTCTACTACCCTCCCGAGTGCATTAATCTGAGGAAATGTTTCCACAGCGGCTTCCAAACTGTCACGGTGCAACAGAACCGCGACTTCCTTCCGACAACAATGGGGGCCTTTTTTGCGTAACCCTGGAGACAACACGTCCCTTAATCCCGCCAGCAAATGGGATATTTATTTGGGCAATAAACTCGGCCGACGAAAAATTATCATCGGCGTAATTTAATTATCCCCGACGCAACGAAAGGACGGTGTTGCGCTGAGAAGAAACTGAACAGACATCTTCTCCCTTGAGGGGACGGGACGGTTTTCAGACATGGCGTTTTTTTAAGGTGTTGTTTCAAAAAAGAAATGGCGATGAAGGCGCTTCTGGAGGGAAGAAGAGTCAACGAATCTGGCACACCAGAGAAATCATTAATGAATTAACAACAGAAGACGGTTATTGTTTTAGAGAAGGAAACGATTTGTACCGCCTGGACAAGGTTTTGAGATAAAAATAATAAACGATAAACATGTTACACATTATGTATATAAATTGGATTTTGGTATAAAATGTTACAATTGGGTACAGCTAAAATATTTCCATTTCTGTTGAATTGCCTTATTTTATCCCTTTTTCTTCTCTGAGTTGTGGACTGCGTGCGTTCGATTCCTCTCTTTGTGTTTGTGTCAGTAAAAAGAACTTTCTGTAATGTAAACAATCTGAACAAATATGTCCTAACTCGTTATCTGACAGCGGTTTTTGTTTTTAAGATGTTGTTTAAGAAAAGAAATGGCGATAAAGAGGCTTCGGTTTTGAAAAAGAGTTAACGAATTTGGCACATCAGAGAAATCCTAAATCAATTAACAACAGAACACGGTTATTCTTCTAGAGAATGAAACGATTTGTATCGCCTGGAGAATGTTTTGAGATTAAATAATAAGCGATAACTAAGTTACAAATTATGAATATAAATTGGATTTTGGTATAAATTGTTACAATTTGTGCAACGAAAATATTTTTATTTCTGTTGAATGGCCTCAACATATCCCTTTTTCTTCTCTGAATTGTAGACGGCGTGCGTTCGATTTCTCAGTGTGTGTGTGTGAATAAAAAAACTAACTTTCTTCGATGAAAAGAATATGACATGACATGTCCTTCCTCGTTATCAGACAGCGTTTTTTGTTTTTAAGATGTTTTAAAAAAAGAAGTGGCGGTAAAGAGGCTTCGGGCTTAAAAGAGCGTTAACGCGAATCTGACACTCCATAGAAATAATAAATCCATTAACAACAGAACACGGTATTGTTCCAGAGAAAGAAAGAGTTTGTACTCCTTGGTGTATTTTTTTTAGATAAAATAATAAATTATAAATACGTTAAAGATTGTGAATGTAACTATGGCAATTGCGTTTATGAATACAATGCTGTAATCGATGCAACTAAGATTATCTACCTTAATTCATGCTTTATCTCTGCAATGCGGAGACTGCTATCGTCTATCCAATTAGTGCACTAAAGCTCATACGGTCTCTAATCCGGCAATTGGATGAAATAAAATCTTCTGCCTTCCAATTATCTATCTCATTAGTTCTATTTTCTCTCGGTATGTTCATTCTTTTTCTTTCTTTATCCCGTGTTTCATCTTCAATATCGGGAACTCCCGGTTCGAAGAGTTGAGGATTTCCAACCGAGTTTGAAATTCGATCCAACCAAACCCGTCGTGTGCGTGGGGGTGGTGCACACTAAATCCGTCGGGACCCCAAATGCCCTCACGTTGGCGTGGTGTGAAAATTTCGATTGGGATGTCAGCTCAGCCGTGATCATAGTTCAAAAGGACGAGGTTTTGTGCACGATACTTTCCCTTCGGGATTGATTCCGGACCAATAGTCCGTTGTGTTTTCCTGTACCATTTTTCTACCTAATTCCATTATCTACCTACAACTATCCTTCCTCCTATGTATCGTTCTTTTTCTCCTCTGTACCTCTACTTTTAATTTTACACCACTGTATCTGAAACACATGGTAATCAGCTTAAATCTATAGGACGTGCATTGCTGTCTATTGAACAAGGCTGGGATGCGGTTGCTCGGCAACGTGAGTGTCGCGTGTCAAACTATCACAGCGGCTAGTACCACTGAAACGCATACTCGTATACATGCAGCCTGGAAAGCCAGTTCCCCAGGAACGTAAACAAATCCTCTTCGATTTGATATCCCGACCTACACTACCCTACAATAATGGACCGGACGCCAGCAGATTTGCATAAAATGCAACTACTTGTTTGGGAGTGTTTGTCGTGGTATGGTCTAGGACCTTTGCATGTTGCTCCTGGTCAATTGAACGCCCGCATTAACCTTTTGGAGAATCTGGTTATTCCTACGCTCTGGCAATTCTATGGAATGGACGCATCTTACTTCCAGGACGATGACGCTCCATGTCATATTGCGGCCTCTGTCAAGCAGTGATATCGAGATATGGATGTAAAACGTCTTGCCTGGCTCGCTCAGAGTCCCGACTAAACCCCATAGAACATTTTTGGAACGCGTTAGAGCGACGCTTACGGACCAGGGAACAACGTCCGAAATCTACAGCTGAGCTGGCGACATTCTTGCAGCAGGAATGGACACGAGTACCCATAGCTGTGTATCTAAAGCTTGTTGGAAGTATGCCCAGAAGGGTTGCTAGTGTAACGGCAGCACGCGGAAGATCACCCTCCTATTAAACCATCACATTTTGCTGTCCGGTCCATTATTGTAGGGTAGTGTATAGGAGCTTTTTGAGGATTCACAACATATTGATTTGGTCAGGTTGTACTCGTTGTATTGTTCTAAAGATGTAACCGTTTATGTTCAGATAATATACGCAATTATTTGGTTTAAATTTCAGTGTAATGGCATGATTCGTTTATGATGTTGCCAATTTTCAGAAACAGTAGTGCGTTGCCCCTTTAACCTTTTCGCTACCTAGGTCAACATACACGGACCTCGACTCTTTCGCCTTAAAAATAATCTTTCTGATAAAATTGATAGTTAAGAACTCGGGTACACGTGCTTGGACGTATAAGCTTCCGATTGACACCAATGGATAAATAAATCGGTAGTACCAGTGGAATATTTATTATTCAAAAGCGATTGGGAAGAAATGGCTTCGACTCAAAGTGCTCGTAAATGTAAGTATAATTTAATTTGTTTTTATGGATTTCTAAATCTTTTAGTTTGTAATTCCAAAGTTCTTAATTATGAGTTCTTAAGTCAATATCTTATCATTTGAAAATTATTACGCTTTCAGCATAATTGAGACCCCAAGTACACATGTGTACCTCAAATGTTTAGCCCTCTATGATACCACCATCTAAAAGAGGAATTTACTTGAGAACTTTGAAGTATTTCATAACATTTATCAGGAAAGAAAACTGCTTAAAAATTTTTTTTATATGGTTGGTAGTGAAGTGGTTACTTATGCTTCGATCGACCCGTCCAAACTGTTTAACTAATACCTCCCTCCATCTTTTATTATTCCTATTTCTTTATAATATTTGTGACTCTTTTCATCCCTGCTTGTTTTATCTTCCCCCTCTTTCAAGTGCACTTAATATCGCTTTGCGATTCCTATCTCTTTCTTTAAAAATAACTACTCTTCAAAAAGCAATCCCCCTTTCTCTAGTCTCTCTTTCATTCTTTAATCTCAATTTCTTTTTGTCTCACTTTTATTTTACTACGTCGGTATTAAACATATACTCATTAACTGACATCGCGTTTTGAGGTACTAGATAGTTTTATTTACGTCTCACTGGAGCAACACAATGGGCTATCAACAACGATCCGGGATCATACCCAAAGGGAAAGATCGAGGACAACACTTCGCCATTTTAAACGAGCAATAAACTCCGAGGTCAACACATGAACTGGAACCTCATACTCCAAATCACGTCAATGTGAGGACACTTAAAGCAGATTTAACATGCACCTGCCTCCACGTACACTACGGTCTTTAATTGGATCTAGTTTCGAACTCGCACTACTCCCGCTGCTAATCCGGTACTCGTCCAACCGGGCTACCGCGGCACTATCAGTCCCAGAGAAAAGTAAACTATCACACACATCCCCAGATTGATTTAGGGTAGGCAAGACTGAACAATGAGCAATCGACAACACCAATTTGCAATAAACTGCAACAATTTCCTCTTCATTTTGTTCCTCGTCCAATCAAGGGTCGTATCGTTCGGAATGCGGTCGGCAGATTCCGGAGACACATTCGTTCCAACTGTCGTCCAATCCCGAAGGCCCGATCCATCATGCGACGGGAGCGTCCGTGGAGACGCTCCGTTGCTAAGCAGCCGAGAAGTAAATTGGGTCCGATTAAAATCTCTGACACTCGAGAGAGCCTGGGAAGAAGTCGTTACGTGTGACGTCGATCTTGACATCCAAATGACTCTGGACACGTCTCGGCGGTGTTGCGGAAAATATTGGAGGAAGAGGAACCTTATATTTTGACGCATATGTGTGGTGAAATACCGAAACATTTATCTTTGATGATGCCAATTCCTAATCGCTTTTCATTTCTCGCCCGAATTCCCTGTTCAGGCGTTGACCTCGTCATCAGACAGTGGTTCAAAACTACGAAATGCTCCCCTTTAGAAATTTCACTGCGAGTCTTTTTATTAGTATTGATATATAGTTCAAATCAACCAATTTTTAGAGTTTTCGTGATGGCTTCAGAAAATCTATTTAAAAGCATTATTATAGAAGATACTAGTCACTGCGTGGCAACGCCGTGATGTAAAGTATTAATTTGGTGTAAAATTTTCCGTAGATTTCAAATCCGTTCAAATTTTTAATCTATCTTTAGCGATTCCGATTTTACGAAAAAAAACTTAACAATCCCTGTCAATATGGTATTTATTTCTTGCTCTCATTTGCGGAAATGAAATAGGATAGGAAATGTTATCTGTTTCTTTTTTTTTTTTAACGCAAAGAGCAGAAGATGCAATCTGTTTTTTTTTTTTAAATTTATTATTTTTTTTTTTGAAAAAGAAAGTTCTCGTGACGTCACGATCTCTTATGAAAATATAAAAAAAGGTCACGTGGGTAGAAAAAGTCCATTTTCTGAGGTTTCTTCTTTTCTCCGGAAGAAACGCGTTTGAAGAACCAGGTAGAGAATAAAACTATTAAATTCATTTAAACATCTTCTACAATGAATTTTAAAATTCGCCGCGACCCAAAAATTGTAAAAAATATTCTGACTACCAGTGTGCCAAATCTCATTGCTGTAAGTGCCATAGATCGTCAGGATTTTGCGGCCGCGAAACAAAAAAACACACAGACAGACAAACAAACAAACACTTACTTTTATAATATTACAAATTTTTCCCTATAGAAAGATCAGAAATATCTTAGAAGGTATTTACAGAAAATGAATAAGAATAAGATTATATTACAGAAGATATTTTTCCCTATAGAAAGATGCCGATCAACCGGTCTAGTTGTTAAGGTGATGACCTCTGGATCGGAAGGTTCCCGTTTCGAATCCGGGGTCAGGGCATGGATATAAAATTGTGCTGTCTATGTTAGGAGCAATAATGACCGCCCATTGGGTGTTCCTTCACAAATGGCCATCGCTTTGCAGTGTATATAGATTGAATTCCAATACGGCCATATGTTTAAAAAAAAGATCAGAAATCCATAGTAAACTTTAATTATTTTATTTGTAATTCATGTATTTAATTGTTGTTTGGCAAACTTTCTACCGTAGTTGTGTCATTACGCACACAACTATAGTTCATCGAATATTTCCTCTAATAAATCGATAAAGAACCATAGCTGAGAAAATGTACTGTAAAAGTGTTAAGCGCAGTAGGTAACTATCACTGACAGTTGACAAGTGAAAACACATGGTAGATAAAGTGCGTTCCCACTAGAGGCTCTTTCTGTCAAGAGGTGTTTACGACAGCAAGTGTTTTCTGTACGTATTCCAAATGTGACTTGACTTGGTCTTCGAATAAAATTTCAGCGTTATTTTCGTCAATACAAATTCCAAAGAATGAATTTCGAGTTGATATGTGTTAGTTGATTTGGTGAAAGCCTATGAGACTAAACTCAAAGCGTCCTCTAAACGGAATTTTTTTTTTAAAGTTAACGTCTATAGGTATCACACAAGAGCATTTGCTTAGAGGAAGGTTATAAAACAATCTTCGAAACAGTTTTAACCTTCTTGATGAATAGAATATTTCCATAAGATTGAAATGAGCAATAGAATCTTTCCAACGATTCTGCTCTAAGGAAAGAACCAAAAAAAAATCAATCTCTTTCCAGAGGATTCTATTATCAGTAAATGAACAATGGAATCTTTCCAAAGAATTCGATGTTCTAAGAAAGGGAACAATAGAATTATTTCCAAAGGATTCTATTTAAAGGAAAGGACTAATAGCATATATATATATATATATATTTTTTTTTTCTTTTCTATAAGGTTCTATTGATACGAAATGAGAGAGCAATGTAATCTTTCCAAAGGATTCTATTACCACGAAATGAACAATGGAATCTTTCCGAAAGATTCTATTATCAGGAAATAAACAATGGAATCTTTCCGAAAGATTCTATTATCAGGAAATGAACAATGGAATCTTTCTAAGGAATTCTGTGTGTGTCCTATAAAGAAAGGAACAATAGATACTTTGCAAAGGGTCATATTAAGAAATGACTAGCAGAATCTTACGAAAGGACCAATAGAATCTTTCCAAAGTATTCTGTTCTAAGGAGAGGATCAACAGAATCTTTCCAATGTCGTTGTTTTCGTGCGTGTGACTGTGAGTACCATAGTTGTGTGAAGTTACTGTAATCACGCTATGTTTCAATTTCTTCATAACAAATAGTCTCGGTAATAATTTGAATTTTTTGCAGCATGCTTTCTAAGAAAATCAGCGTCTTCCTGTTTATACTCACGCAGACAGGAAAAACACAAGGTTTCGAAAAACACAGGCTTGCATAACCAGTACGGAACAAACAAAGCAATCGCGTCGCTAACGAAACAAGGGCACAAACCAAAACGTCTTCTCTCATATCCGTTTATTAATTAAAATTACAAATCCAACAACAAGACTTGGGAAATCAGTATGAGCATATTTAGTGCACGAAACTCAAATAAAATCGGACTCTCCAGAAGGTAAAAATAAAAACAAGAACACGTGGCACTTGCATTCGCTTCTATAGTACACTGCTTCACAAAATTTGTTTGACCTTCCACCACAAACCGACGGGAAGGGATGAGGAAAAAAAGAACCAGCTATTTTCACCTGTTCTTCAAAACGAACAGGAACAGTCAGTGTTCTCACTTTTCATAACAATCTATTTTCTACTCTTTTTGTTAGAAGAAACATTACATTTTCATTACACCAATTTTAACAGTATAGAATAAAATTGGAATTTTGAAAAAAAGTACTGTCTTCTTTTTCCAGTACAGTCATACCTAGAGACAACCGCTGTAAATAATAGAAGAGAAGGGAATTTTGTTTAAACAGGTTGGTAACACTGGGCTAGGATACCGTCAGTCATTCATGTTGTTTGAAGGTGGTGACTTCAACTGGTAAGTCGTATTTTGAATTTTTCTATCTTTGCCTACCTAAAGCAAGATTTTTAAGTAGTTTTTCTCGATTTTTCATCATTCTTCAGTGTACTTTACAGACACACTGTTTAGAAATCAACTCTACTACTTTTCAAGAGTTAATTCATATTTTATTGGATCGTTCACCCAACCCTGCCATATTGGCGATCGAATTCAAAATGGGCAGATGTTGAAAACAAGGGACACTTTTACCTGTCGTATCTAGAGACAAAATACGCTGCTGTCTCTACGTACCACAGCGGATCGTCAATGATGTTTCCAAGCTACTTTGAACATTTCAGAATGTTATATAATTCATAGGTAAAATGATTTAGTGTGTGCTTTTGTAAAAATTTACTGTTAAAAAACTTTAGTTTCATGTTTCTCTTACCAGTTTCGTGTTAAGATAAGGTTTTTCACATTTATTGATGCACTCAAAAATGGCATGGTAAGAAAAATACCAGTTCTTTCGCTGCGATTTATTGTTAAGCAAGAAGTATGACATGATTATGACCAGGAAAACTTTCACTGAGCTGTGATTTTGTAGTAAAATTTAAGACTAAAGATTTTTAGTAAAATCTAGCTTTTTTATATTATTTTTGCATAAATACTTAATATTTATATATTTTTGTAAATAAGTACATGACATTTTGATATTTTTGTAAATAAGTACTTGATGTTTTGATATTTTTGTAAATAAGTACTTGATGTTTTGACATTTTTGCAAATAAGTACTTGATATTTTGATATTTTTGTAAATAATCTTAATTTTTGTAGAAAAATTCTTCTTGATTGTTCAGTAACGTTGTTCAATAAAAGTTCGAGTTGAAAAGTTGTTTAAAAGGTTTTTTTTCTACACTTTCTGGGCCTGTGTTATTAGGTATGGAGGGGGCGTCGTACCAAGGAACAGTGGAAGATGTTAACAATTTTCCATTTTTCATATTGGTCCTAACTTAAATAGCCACCACTAAAATAAGAATAGGAAGAAAAATACCTCGAGTTCAACATGAGTATCAGCAAACCCCTCTAATTTTGATAGAAAAATTTATAGAATTCAAAATAAAATTTTGTATTTCTGGTACGACACTTTCTCTAATCATCCGTTCCTAAACTGCTGTCGTCCTGTTCTTAAACTGCACTCGAACTGTTCTTGAACTACTCTCGTTTAGTTCTTGAACTGCTTTCACTCTGTTGTTGAACTTTTACTGGACTTGACACTTGCGCCATAAAAAATTAATCATTATATTAACTATTCGAAAACCCCTAATTATTAAATATTTCGGTTTTTTCCAGTCAAATTTGAAGCAAAACTCGCCAGTTAAAAAATAGCATATGAGTCATTTGTAGTTTATATGCGCATGACTACAATGTAGGGATGCGACAAGTATAAACATCGATGTTTATACTTGTCAATGTTTTTACTTTGTCGATGTTTTATTTTTAAATGAAAAAAGTACCATTATAAAAATTAAAATATAACCAAGTAGCATAATATTTTCATAATCAGTAAACTGAACATACTTTTAGACCAAAATGGCCATGGGTGAAGGGTCTAAAAAGTAGGGATACGACATCGATGTCGATGATTTCAAAACATCGATGTTTTATGAAAAAATTGATGTATTTACCATTGATTTATTGGAGTCGATGTTTATTTAACATCGATGTTGTAACAATGTCGATGTTTATTTAAAATCGATGTTTTAACAATGTCGATGTTTTTATAGTGTCGATGTTTTATTTTTGAATGCAAAAAGCACCACAGTAAAAATGAAGATAAATAACCGCGCAACTAAATATTTCTCAGTGATGGTGAAATCTGCCCCATCAGAAAGAGTTTTTTCCTTAACTGGTGGGATAGTTCGTGAAAAAAGAAGTTCACTTAAGGTGGAGAATGTTAACAAACTTCTTTTTTTTTACAAGCTGTAAATAAGAAATATTGAGGCATATAATAATTATAGGCCCCAATATTTTTTATTTTTAGTAAATAAAAAATAAGTTTGTTGTGTCCCCCCCCCATAAGTTTATAAATAATTAATAATAACTAAGAATAATTATTATAACTAGAATAAATAATTAATAATAACTAGAATAAATAATTAATAATAACTAGAATAAATAATTAATAATAACTAAGAATAATTATTGTTATGTACCTACGTAATTATACTTATAGTTAGTAGTACCTATGTTAAATTGTTGTCAATATTATTTTCTTTTATATTATTCAATTTGAAAATAAAAGATTTGTTAGTTGTTCTTATTAATTTTTTGACTTGGTTTTGACAAAAAAAAATAAGTCTTACTTATAAATTAATAAACACGGAAAATGACAAATTAAATCTCCCCCTGCGAACATTAATGTTTGACGTTACTAAACCAGTTTTAAGTAATGGGGGGAGAAAATGTCAATTACACTGATGCTTAAAAACATCAATGTTTAAAAACATCGATGCTTAAAAACAATAATGTTTTTTGGGCGTTGTATTTTCAATATTGATGTTTTAATTTTGAACATCGATGTTTTGCTGTCGATGTCGCATTCCTACTACAACACGTGTCAACAAAAAGATGACGTTTCAACAAAATCCTGTCCCCGTCTGTCTATGAAAAAAAAATGTTGACGTCACATAGCCTAGAACAGTGCTTCTCAAAGGGTGTGCCCCGGCACACTGGTGAGCCCGGTGACATGCCTAGGTGCGCCCTATGATATTCCAGATAGATATGTCGGGAAATAAAAATGAATTTATAAGGGAGAAAAAATGAGAGTTTGCTGATCATACAAACGCCCCGACATTTAAGAAATCGTTAAGACACGCCAGGCTCACGTTTCTTATCAGCAGAAATTAAACAATGAATAAAGGTATGTAGCATTTTTAAGTTATTTCTCTATTTCTTTGCATTTTTTTGTATCTTATTTCTTAGCATTTAGTGAGCAGTGCGCCTACGATTTATTGTAGGACTTAAAGAGTGCTACCACTTTACACACACAAAAAAGTTTTAGAACCACTGGTCTAGGAGGTGTAACAGGGCTCCTAACTTTTGAGTAGAGTATAGATGCATTTGAAAATAGTGGAGCGAAACGCAGTTTAAAGAACAGTTCTTTTAAACAGAACAGGAACACCAAAAAACTGTTCTTCTAAAAGAACAGTATTTCTTATCAGAAACCGTCGGGGAAAATTCCATTGCCAACCAGTTGTGAGAAAATGGCAAGCTGACGTTGAATCAAAAAGGACACAAACTGTATCTGAAGGAAACGATAAGTCAAAGGGGTGGGAGAAAGGTGGTTTTTGTATGAAAGAAACATCTGCGCGCATAATAACCTTCTTTTGAGTGCAAATCTGTGCAATTAGTCTTTGGGAAGGAGCTGGTAAAGATTGACAGCAGGTTTTCAGTCTTTCATACACCTTGTTTACAAGCGCGGTTTCGTAAACATTCAGAAAAAGGAATGTTTTTCTTTTGAGTTTTTTTTTGTTGTGAATTTTATGGACGATGACCTTCATACGATAAATGAGGCATTGCACTGCAAAATCGCACAGATTTAAAGATATTTTTGTTATGAATTTAACAGATTTTAAGTCTTTGTTATGAATTTCAGACATTTGTATCGGGACATTATTATATAATTGTCGTCAGAGAAGAGTATTTTTGTAATGAATTTCAGATTTTAAGCTCATTATGAATTTCATGGACGATGACCTTACAAACAAATGGGGGTACGGCACAAAACTGGGGTTAATGAAAAACTTTACGAATTCTATGGACAAATGTGGTTTAGGTTTCTTGTACTTCCAAGATAAAATTTTGTAAAATTAATGCTTCAAATGGATTTGACCATCAAGATCTTACCAAGTTTGCCTTGTGACAGGATATCTCGTCATCAATATACTGTCGATTTTTTGATAAAATTAAGTTCTGGTTATTTTTTTCATACTAACATGATACCTCGCCCATCAAGATCTAGTCAATTTTGCTAATGTCTAGTCAGTTCAACTAATTCATCTTGTCGAGACAACAATCTGAAGGGTTAAGTGATGCAAAACTCAATGAAGGAATCTTGGTTGGTCTATTCACATAAGGAAACTACTGAGTTTTTCTGTTTTTCCACACAAGTTAAATAAAAATAAGCGCGCCACATGGCAATCATTCTGTGGTCACGGGATTTCTGGGGAACTACACAGCGGAAAACTATCACCAGCTCTTTAAAGACCTCCTCAAATAGTATCGAAACCTCTGGTGCCGAATGTCCTTAGCAATACATTTCCCAGATTCTCGTTTGGATTTATTTCCTCATAACCAAGGAGTAGTCAGCGATGAACAAGGAAAAATGCTCCGACAACATATCCGAACAAACTGTGGAGGAGAGAGACAGGGGAAGCCCGATTCCTAAATGATGAGCGATTTCTGCTGGTTTTTTCTAAACGAAGACATCACACATGAGAGAAAAAATGAAATATTTGTATGAACATATGAGAATGAGTGTATAAATTTAATTGTCATTTATACACGTTTACTCTAATTGTTTGTTACCTCATGCAGTGATATGCAAATATGGTACTTGTAATTTCCTTTACGAAGAGAGAGTTTTTTTTAATACATATTTTCCCCATAGAAAATTCTATAGATTCGTATAATGAAACGAGATTTCGTTTCTATAGAAAATTATTCTATATATTTGTATAAAGAAACAAAATTTAGTTTCTGTGGAAAATAATTATATAGATTTCTATGTAGATAAAACGAGCTAATTCTATAGAAATGTATTTCTACAGACTTCTAGAATGTATTTCTATAGAATTCTATAGAGAAGTTCCGTCGAAAAGTAAAGTTGCGAAGCAAAAGAAACCTTCTTTTATAGAATTCTATAGAGATTTTAACAAACATGAGCCCGTTGTGTTGCTTCAGTGAGACATTAATTCAGCTGCTTACTTATCCAAGATTTACAAGAAAAATCTCATTTCACTAAAGTTATGAAACTTTGAAAATGTTCTTCAGTGCTATTAAAACCCGTGGTAATTCTGCAATAAATTGCTTGAAGTGGGAATTGACAAAGCCGTTAGGACTTCTTACAGAAATGCAAGTAAAACTCGGAACTTAAAATTCAGTTAGTCCTAAGGTTTTCTAAGATTGGTTTTGTTACATGAGAGAAAATGAGACTGAAACCTGCGGTTTGAGGTATTCAAACCCAAGCCCAGAATGCTCATTGACCACACCACTGTCGCAATTTGAACTAAAAAAAAAAAGGCAAGAACACGTAAGAATGTCCAGATTTGAAAAAAAAGTACAGTTCGTTCAAATGACATCCCAGCGGTTAATACGGGAAGGATTTTCGATATAAACAAGAAATATGGGAATAATTTACTTACGCTACTTAACTACTTTCGTATGATACACATCTGGGTAACTCTAAAATGTAGTTTATTGTCGTTTGGTCTCGTTTGGAATCTACCCTAATGAAAAATCTTCTATAGAATTCTATAAACATTTTTATAGAATTGGGTTGGATTAAGATCTTTATTTATAGATTTAAATCTAACCCAAATCAATAAACATTTTTATGGAATTGGGTTAGATTTAAGAGATAAGTCTGCAGAAATCTCTATAAAAAATGTCTGTAAAAACTAGGGATGCTACATCGATGTCGATGTTTTCAAAACATCGATGTATTTAACATTGATGTATTGGAGTTGATGTTTTTGTAACATCGATGTTTATACCTGTTGATGTTTTTACGTTGTCGATGTTTTATTTTAAATGAAAAAAGTACCGTTATAAAAATTTAAAAAATAACCAAGTAGCATAATTTTCATAATCAGCTAATTGAACATACTTTGAGACCGAAGTGACTAAGTGTGAAGGGTTAGAAAAGTAGGGATACGACATAGATGTCGATGTTTTCAAAATATTGATGTTTTATTAAAAACATCGATGTATTGGAGCCGGTGTCGCATTACTAGTTGCTAAACCAGTTTTTAAAAGATGGAGAAAAAAGTTTAAATACACTGAATTTAAAAAACATCGATGTTTGAAAACATCGATGTTTTTGGGGCGATGTATTATCAACATCGATGTTTTAATTTTGAACATCGATGTTTTGCTGTCGATGTCGCATCACTAGTAGAAACCTGTATTGGTACGCTATAGAAGCTACCACATTTCTTTTGTTTCACGACTTTTTTCCAACAGAAATCTATGAAATACATTTCAATCGTGTTCTCTAACAAAATTTCTGCGGATTCTACAATTTTTTTGTTGTAAAGAAATAAAATTTCACTTCTATGTAGAAATCTTACAGAAATATTTCTAGAGTTCACTGAAACTATAAAATCGTTTCCAACCGACATGACCAATCATATTTCAATAAGGAATTAATATACTTTGAAATTATTATCTGTGAAGTGCTTAAATCATATTCAGAAAACAAGCCAACTGACCTCACATTCGGAATACAGCAAACACGTTACACGATGTGATTGAACCCAGACCCTACAATATTTTATAATCTAAAAAGATATTTGTAATATTTTTATTTACGAACACCTAAAAAATACTATGGATAGGTAGGTGTTCCAAATATTGACCCTGTGCTTACTATCGCCTTCTCGTGTTTTCAAGCTACTATGCGCGACATCTTTGAGTTAATGTTGTTACCTTGAAGGTCTATGAGTTTGCCACACGTTGCGCCACCGGCAAGTTTCCTATCAGTTATATCAACAACACTATTGCATCCGAAATATTGGAGGCTGTGTGCAACGTAGTTTTTGTCACCAATCCAGGAAATATCCATATAAGTGTTTCCAAATAATCATTTCGTTTGTATGACTTGAAAGTACATACAATACTAAAGATAGGTATGTATGCTCTACTAGCAACTCGTCTTTAATAATAGCTTCTCATTTTGCCTGGTGGGAGGTAATGGGAACAGGGGTAGTCGATAGTAGGAACCCTCTCTAGAAAATTCTCTTGGAAAACGTTTTGAAGTTTTACTAGCTAACTTATACTGACATAAGTAAAGAAGGTATAGGATCTCTGGAAACTGAAGGAGAATAATTCCTAGAGATAATCATTTAGTTTCCAGCTTGTTTTCCCAACCCAAGAGGTTGAGATACTGAGAAATAGTTAGGGTAGGCGATAATTGGAACACCTACCCTACCGTTCCGCTTAACGATGCATATAGTGGTTGAACAAACCTCACAGCGTTCTCATAATCACAAGAGATTTTAGTAACTTTTTTAATCCACAACAATTCTAAAAATATTTTCAGTGTCGTACATTTTATAGAAAAAAACCTCGAGTGTATGACCTGAAAAATCAGAAAAGTTTGATACATTGTGTAGATGGTTGATTGTTTTGGAGTACTATGACACAAGGGCCACGCCACATCAAATACAAGACCATGTCAAAATACATTGTGTGGAACTTTACATTAAAGAATTGGATAACACCAATGTTTCATACACAAATAAGAAAAATATCGATTTATGATACCATTTTCGTTTCAGAATTATTTTCGAAAGACATTCCAACACCAGTTCATTATTGATGCTTAGGGTAGGTGTTCCAAATATCGCCTACTCTAACTATTCCTCTGTATTTCAGCCTCCTGGATTGGGAAATGAAGCTGGAAACTAAATTAATATCACTAGGAACTATTCTCCTTTGTTTTACAGGGATAACTTAAACTGACATAAGTAAAGAAGGTAACTAGTAAAACTTCAAAAAGTTTCCCAAGAGAATTTTCAAGAGTGGGCTACTCCTGTTCCTATTGCCACCCACCAAGCGAAATGAGGGTCTACTATTAAAACTGAGTTGCTAGTAGAGCATGCATACCTACTTTTAGTATTCAATGTACTTTCAAGTCATATACTGCTGTTTGTAAAAAATGCAACACATTAAGGAGTCGTCAGAATTAAATGAAATTTAATACACAAACGGCTTATATTAGTACAAATAAATGAATAAATTTTCAAAGCAAAAAAACAATGTTAAGTGTCCGAAATCAGTATTTGGTGTAGCCACCACGTGCTGCAATAAGTGCTGCTATACGACGTGGCATGGAGTGAAACAGATGTTGAATGTCTGCTTGAGGAAGATAATTCCATATTGTTTGTATGTGCACCAAAAGTTCGTCTGTTGTAGATGCAGGACGCGGATCACGAGCGAGACGCCGACCAACCAAATCCCACACGTGCTCAATAGGCCTGAGCCAGCCAGCGAATAAGCAGGCCAAGGAAGAAGTTGCATGTGTTGGGCTGAAAAGAAGTCTCAAACATTCCTTGCAACATGTGGGCGTGCATTATCCTGTTGAAAGATAGCTCCAGGGTTGCCTTGAAGGAAGGGAACGACTTCGGGCTCTAGCACTTCACGGACTTACCTGTTGCTATTCAGATTACCCTCAATTCGTAGCAGCTGAGATCGTCCATGATACGAAATCGCACCCTAGACTATAACTCCTGGTGTTCGGCCACTATAACGTTCGATAACGTACTCTGGAAGGCAGCGTTCACCGGCATTGCGTCTAACACGAATGCGGCCATCATGGTAACACAAATTAAAGTAGGATTCTTCAGAAAAGACAACTTGATGCCAATCAGCCCGCCAGGTTCTGTTTTCATGAGCCCATTGCAGACGCAGACGTCGATGGTTTGGCGTGAGGGGGATCCTGTATAAAGGAATCCTTGCACGCAGTCCACGGTGCAGCACACGTCGAAGAATTGACGAAGACGACATTAGTATACCTGTAGCAGTAGACCAAAGTGCTACCAACTGCTTAAAGGAAGCTGTACGGTCATTCACCGCCATGTGGACCAGGTGTCTATCATCGCGCGCCGACGTCACCTTGCGTCGTCCAGTCCCAGTTTTTCGAGTTGTCCGGTGCTCGTCGTTCTACTGCTTCCAAACTCGCATCACTGTGGAACTGTTCCGCTGCACACGAGCTGCTATTGCGCGATAGGAAAATCCTCCTTCACGAAGGCCGATGTTTCTTCCCCGTTCAAACAAGTTGTTGAAATTTCACCCTATTTAGTCGTGGAGGCATACTTAGGTCTCAATAAACATTCGCCACTAAAAAATAATCATGCTCTATTTTCAACTACAACCCTCTATTTATACGCTTTTAGCATCAGTTCATAGGGCGCTGCTAACACCACGCATGTGTGGTGGCTCTGAAACTTTACTACTTTGCATAACATCCTATAGTTGACATTTACTACAAGTTTCATTTCATTCGGATGATTCCTTCATGGTGTTGTATTTTTTTTACAAACAGCAGTGTATAAACGAAATGATGGTTTGGAAACACTCACCTGGATATTCCCTGAATGGATTGAAGACAAATATACATTGATCACAGCCTCCAATACTTCAGAGACAATAGTGTTGTTGCTATAACTGATAGGAAACTTGCCGGTAGCGCTACGTGTGGCAAAACGCTAGACCGTCAAGGTAACTACATAAACTCATAGATATCGCGCATAATAGCTTGCAAACACGACCAGGCGATATTAAACACAGGGGCGAAATTTGGAACACCTAACTCGAATCATGATTTTTGTAGAACATAAAACAAAATTAATTAATGAATGAAGGTTCCACATGATTATTTTTGTGATACAGCCTTAAGAACACAATGATTGATGTCAAACATGAAATATCAAATACGTGGTAACTAAACTAATAAGTAAACTTGGGACTAATAACCACAGTCCCGTAAGTAATGGATGTTACATCATTATACAAATTTTTTAGAAAGTGCCTTTGAAAAGTGCATAAAAAGCTTCGTATTTTTTTAGGTATTTTATGGTTTGACATAATGAACACGGTTATCAATATATCCGTATAGAAACTGATGGAATTATTATTGATTGTTTTAAGAATATCGTTACGCATTTTGGTCACCTTTCGTTTCATTTTCTTCGACATCATAGTTTTAAAATATCTCTAAAATGAGAAGTGATGGAAATGGTTTTGCTGTATAATTGAAATAACGGCTGTAAACGAGAAAGGATCAACAAAATGCACCATACGATTTTAACGTATTCACACATCTGCTAGTTTATTCAAATATAGAGTAAAATATCAAAATTTATATACATCTGAGAAACTAGTAAATCATACTTGATACATTTCAGAAAATCTTGTTACCCTACTTTTTTTGCCGAAGCAATCACTCCATTACACTAAGACCTATAAAAACGGCAATGAATAACACAATAAATTATTTTTTAAGCACATTTCGTTGGCAAAATACTTTTAGGCAAGAAAATCAAGGACTTTGTATCGAAACTATCTGATGAGTATTTGAATCATTGAACCTTCTAAATGGGTATTATAATCCAAAAGTATGGAATATAAAATCAGGGGAAGTATGTACAAGCAATTAAAGCAGCAATGTTGAGTGGAATATAGTTATTCAAAACTCAACATTAATTCTTACTGTGGGTACTCGAAGTGCATAAATGAACATATCCAGGTTGTAAAATAAAATTTGGCAGGCATATCCACAACAAGAGGGATTTTCAGGGAATACAAGCAAACCACACGGTCTGTGAAGATTTTACTTCTGCTGTCCAATAGGGATGCAACATCGATGTCAATGTTTTATAAAAAAACATCGATATATTTAACATCGATTTACTGGAGTCGATGTTTTTTGAACATCGATGTTTTAACATTGTCGATGTTTTTACGTTGTCGATGTTTTTACGTTGTTGATGTTTTAACATTGTCGATGTTTTTACGTTGTTGATGTTTTAACATTGTCGATGTTTTATTTTTTAAAGAAAAAAGTACCATAGTATAAATTAAGAAAAATAACCGTGCAAATAAGTATTTGTCAGTGATGACGACATCTGTCCCATCAGAAAAACTTTGTCTCTATCTGATGGGACATTTAGTGAAAAAATGCGTCGGCTCAAAGGGGAGAAAGTTAACAAACTTCTTTTTTTACAAACTGTAAATAACAAATATTGGGGCATATATAATGACAAAAGGCACCAATATTTTTTATTTGTAAGACAAAAAAAATTTATGTTTCCTA
The DNA here is from genome assembly GCA_947359465.1 of Metellina segmentata. Taxonomy (NCBI): domain Eukaryota; kingdom Metazoa; phylum Arthropoda; class Arachnida; order Araneae; family Tetragnathidae; genus Metellina; species Metellina segmentata. The sequence continues at coordinate 15,327,265 of OX375877.1, forward strand.
CCCCATAAGTTGAAAAATTATTAATAATAACTAGCAATAATTATTGTTATGTACCTACAAAATTATACTTATAGTTGGTAGTTCCTATGTCAAATTGTTGTAAATATGATTTTCTTTTATATTACTCAATTTGAAAATAAAAGATTTGTCAATTATTCGTTATAATTTTTTTGACTTTGTTTCGACAGTTAAAAAAAATCTTAGTTATCAATTAATAAACACAGCAAATGACAAATTAAATCTCCCCTCCCCGGCGAACATTAATGCTTGAGGTTACTAAACCAGTTTAAATACACTGATGTTTAAAAACATCGATGGCTTTTGGGCGATGGATTATCAACATCGATATTTTAATTTTGAACATTGATGTTTTGTTGTCGATGTCGCATCACTACTGTCTAAATGCTTTCGTATGATACAAATCGGGGTCACATTTAAAATTTGGTTTATCAGTGTCCGCAACATTTCGCATTTAATCTACTTGGTGTTAACCAATTCAATTATCATATATCAATTCGGAATTTATTCTTTGGAATTTTCAGGCCAAATTGAAATCAGAATAAGTACAAACAAGTACAACAAGTATCGCAGCAGAAATACTAATGCCATCAGATTGACAGAAAATGCCTCTCATATTCATGCTCAAATTATTTACTTTCAAATTATTTTTATTTTTATTAAATCAATAAAATTAAAAATTGAAAATAATTAAATTGGAAGAAACATCCTTGACATCTTGTTAAAACTGTTCTGAAATGTTCAAATGTTACATTTGGCATTTTTCAACATTCACAGCAAGCAATTAGCAATTACGGATTTCAATGGATGTTTCTTTGATTCAAACTAAGAAACGGTAGGTAAAACATTTTTAAGAGTACCTAATGTGTTTGGGTGAAAATATACAACAAGGATAAATATTATTCAAAGCAGCTTTAGCCTGCCACTAAAATGTTAAAATGAAATAAATAATCCTCAGATTCATATCCTAAAATTATGTTTGTATAGGAAACATCATTAACTTTATTTCACGGTTCGAATTGTTTTCCATTAGATAAATTTTTTTTTCTATTCGGTCTGGAAATCGGCTTCTGTTTCATTTTCTAAAACCTTCGATACTACCAGACATTACGATAAAATTCCTTTTAGTCAGAATACGATACGGATACTCTATCTGTTTTTTTTTTCGAAATAAAGAGGGAAAGTAAGATAATAAAAAGCGAAAGGTATTATTTGAAGTTGAGTAGCAAAAGAAAAATAAAATCACTTTTCGAAAAGAGTAGACACGATAAATTTATGCAATTTGGAATTCAATTCACCATCATTTACTCCCTAACATGTTCGAATTTACATAACATCAAAATTCTATCGTACAACTCGACGCTTTTTTTGTTGAGGAAAGCTATTCTTTATGCAGCAGACGTTCTCTTCGGTTTTGGGAAGGATTCTAAAAATAAAATGTAGCTGTAGTCACACGCAGTCCGACAGATGGACATCAAACCATTTCTTTGTGTTCTCAAAGTGAAGGCGAGAAATACAGGTGTTTCAATATCTAGTGAAACATAACGAGAGTTCCAAGTAGCTAAATAACTACGGTGAAGAAGGTTCTTATGTGGATGATAAATCTCAAATAAAATAACGAAACGATAATAAAGCAGTTCATCTGTTTTCGAAAAACCAATGTGAGTAGCTTTAGTTAGTTAAGGTTAGCATATCATTATACGTAAATCCGCCTGGCGGGTAAAAATTATCTGATAAAAATTATCACATGGTTTGCCATGGAATTTCATACTGCCATCATGGGTTGAGGAATATGAATATTGTTTTACACATTTAATGAAACGACTTTCTACAATCTTATAAACAAAAATAAATAGTCATTTTGATCTATTTTATTTTAAAACACAAACTTTATTTAATGTAAATTTTTTTTTAACACAAATGGTTCCGTTTTAAAAAAGTTGTGAACGATGGTATTCTAAGATATATTTTAATTCAAGTTGACGTATTTCACCGTTACAATATACGATTATTCTTTTAAAAATAATTTCTTACCGAAAATTTTAATAACGAAAAAATCTTTAAATGACGTTTGTTCGTTAAGCGCGTTCGTAAATAGCAATGCAATAAGTAAATTCCCTCGTAAAAAAATCCGTTACTCTGTAAATACTATACTATATTACTAAGTAGTAACTTATAGTATTTTAGCTACTAATCTTTAGATTAGTATAAAGTAAATTATAGTAATTTATAATCCGGCAAGTTCTTATAGATATGTTGTCGTCTTTGAAACATTTATCTTTTACAGAAAAAATAATTTGTTATCCAAGATACAACTTTCTCCTCTGCACTCGGGCACCAGTATCTGTTTTGAGTACGCCCTACCTAAAAAGCAAAGCAATTCAATGTACATTCGCTAGCCAACCACAGGCTAGCATTTCTCAGAGTTCTTATACAACCGGAGGTAGGTCCCTTCAGGTCAACCGTACATGGACCCTTACTGGTATCTTTCAAACGGGGGACGGATAAAGCCATACCCCTATATCGTGATCCTACCTTTTATAGCCTGGCTCGAATTTAAGCTTACAGGGCTTTGGAGAAATTTACACAAAGGCATCTACACTATTTGGACCAAAGTATTTGGACACTGCAGAAATTAGAAGGAGGATCTATCTTAGTATGAGGTTGTTTTTCCTGGTTAGGACTCAGCCCATTGCCTCATGTACCTGGTACCACGAACTCTAACGTGTATCCTTACGTTCTGGGCAATTAGGCCCTGCCTACACTATGGCAATACTACGGCGATGATGGTTGTTTCTTCCAACAGGATCGAGCTCCATGTCATACTGCAAAACGCGTCCTGGTCTGGTTTCCTGAAAATGAGTGGAATTTGCATGACTGGCCTGTTCAGTGCCCCGATCTCAATCCGATCGAGCACTTGTGGGACAAACTGGAGCGACGAGTACGACACCGCCACGCACGCTCAACTTCACAACAATCTCTTTTCACAGCCTTGCAAGAGGCATGGCGAGCTATTCCTGCCCATACTTACAGAGAACTCGTGGAAAGCATACCATGGCGTGTTGAAGCTGTAATACATGCAAAAGGAGAGCCTACCCGTTACTAAATAGAACAATAAAGCACCTTCTCTTAAAAACATGCAGTGTCCAAATACTTTGGTCCATATAGTGTATATTGATCCTAACATTCATAACCTGGCACGAATTTAAGCTACAGGGTTTTAGGTAAAATATCCACACAAAAAAAGCATCTATGTCTTATATCAGTGACAGAGACCAGACCCTCAGGTACAAAGATAAGAATTCAAGAACCGAAAGTACATGAAAACAGCCTAGTGGCCTAAAAGTCTTCACATTTCTGCATGACAACTCTTATTCCTCAATAAAAGCATGACTTCAGCCGAGACGCATTATTCTCAATTTGATAGAGAACAAACATACTTATGTAGACATAACCTGACATCTAAATAAACCCACGCCTTATCCCATCCGGAACGAATAAATATGCACTAAATTTTATGCCCCGCGCCATCCATAAAATACGCTTCCAAATCCTGCTGCCCGGGTAAACGAGGAAAAACTGCCCTGTTTGTTCCTATAAAAAACGATAGGGCTATAAGAGGGTTTTGTCGTCCCACACTGCCCAGGAGGCGAAAAGGGTTTTTATTTCTAGGCCTAGTAGGAAAAGTGGGGGAAATAAATAGTCATTTTTCCTCCTCTCTCTCACAAAGAGGAATAACACTTTTATGAATATTTGTCGACTCTAATTTTTCACCTCTTTAGAGAAGACATAATAAGCGTAAATTTGAGGAGGATAACTTCTTTCCTCCATATTACGAAGGTGATATCTGATTTTTTCCCCCCCCGTTTCGCTCTGAATTCTAATGTGGAGAGAAACTTTGAAGATTTTTTCTGGGTTTTTGTCTTTTGGGTCGTGAAAATCGACGGGGCTTAGTTATCCGACAAAAAAAAGTTGAGAAAAATTGTGTGGAGGAAAATGGCAGTTTAAACTTTCTTGGAATTCAGTTATGTAATCCTTTGCGTAAATCAGCGGACTTTAGGTCATATGGTAAAGAGTGGATTCCGTTTTGAATCCTTTTTCGGCTCGGAATATTTTAAGTCGTAAAGTTTTATACTATTTATATTATTTGTCGGGAGGTAGAGACATACTTATACAATTAGACAAAGAGTTCTATTACTGAATAACCATTGGCTATACAATTTATTTTTTCAAAGGTTTGTATTACTTAACCCTCCAAGTGGTTTCGACGAGATATCTCGTCCATCAAGATCAGGCCAATTTTAGCCAGTGACAAGATATCTCGTCATCAAGAATTCCGAGGGATGAAGATATTGCCGTTTCCTAATGATAAAGGCATCAAGATAAGGTTAAGTTTTTCTAAGGATATTTTATCACTCATCAAGGCCTGGTCAGTTTTGTTAATGACGAGCTACATCGTTCAAACCACTGAGATAAGCATAAAACCTAAATTAACCAAACAATCGCTCCATTGGTCAGGGTGCTCGCTTCGGAATCGAAAGGTTCCTGGTTCGAATCCAGGGTTAATGCATGGAAATTTGTCTAAACAGGGTTTGCTAAACTTCTTTGACCGTCGATCTCTTGAAGTGTTTCATGACTTTTGATCGACCCCCTCTATTTAACTATTACATAATTGTAATAGAACGTGTAAAATAGACCCTTGTATGTTTTTAGACTGTTTATTACAGTATATTGCACATATTATTATACATTGCCTTAACGTCAAAGGGATACGTATTTGTTTTTGTCGTCCTTCTTGTTTCCGGCTTGGCGTGAACCACCGACTTCCGTTTGTAGGTAAATACGTCATTTTGACCTCCGTAACTATTTTCAAGACCTTACTCCACCTTATTGGCATTATTCATGTCGATTGTTCCTACAAATCACTCGTAATGGCGTTGTCATTCAGGATGGAGGTTAACCCGAATTAAATATTAACCGTACATTGATGTCTTAGATTCTTCTATAAAGGTGACTGGTGCACGAAAAATCTGTCGTGGTCACAAAGTCCTCCAAGTTCCCATACTAAATCAATACCTCTGGGGGTGCCGAACCAGGGATTAGTTGCACTCTGGTTTGGATCAAAATTACAACCGTGTGCCTGAGGATGATTGAATGTCGTAAAAATGTGACCTCTCCGTAAAAACGAGACGTGTCGATGTGCTGCCATCTGTTGGCTAAAAATTCGAGCCAAGTCGGACTTCCTCCCTATGGGGCTCACTTGCATGGAAGCCGCACCCCCCTCGCCTCTTGCCGTCTACGACGGGCCTGGCACTCCGATGGTCTGCCAGTGTAGGCATAAGAAACAACAACATTATTCTCTACACCCTAGACAGAATCAACCCATAACAATATTATATCGACCACTTTGGAAACCACTGGTCTGTAACTTGGGACCATAAGTTTTGTTTCGCAACACACTGCAGACAGAAGAGAGCAACAAACCACGTAATCCAAAGTCACACCGGCCCAATTCTCGCCCAGCACCGCATAACTTCGACACATTGCAAACCCCCTTCTCAGTGCGCCCGAGCATTTAGTCAGTAGGTCATGTCGTGTAAGGACATCCTTTGTCTGCGACTCGATAATTTCTTACTGTGTGTTTCTTTTAGTTCTGAGATCAGAAGACAAAACAGTTGCAACGATTTTTTGTAACGCTAAACTTTTCATGCATTCCCTTCAGTACTCTTCGGTTTTTAAAGACGTATCCACGTCAAAATGGCTTTTAATATTCCAGTTGAAAAGGATAATCATTATTATATCTTGTGCGATTTTATTTCAAAATAAAGAAAATGAATAAAAGACAAAAATGAATAAAAGACAAAAATTAATGAAGTGAATCCTTGGGGATGTGCACAGTAGTATCAGTAATTTAATTCGCATTGAAGGAATTCTAATCTACCTTTTCCATACCAAAGACAACGCTATTCGTTTTGTTAAAAATAAACGAGCTTTTTTGTAATAGTCTGGTTAAAATGGCAGTAATGAAATGTTGAGGATATGATTTTACTAGCAGGAAATTTTTAAAAATCAGCTAAATGACCGTTCGTCTTCTACCTTTATAAGTTGAAGCAACAATTTCCTTGAAATAAGTAACGATAGATAAGAACTTCATACTGACTCTGAAAAGAATAATGGGTCAATTTTCTCGAATTAACACCAATTTCAGCTCAAACTTTTATACATTCTATCATTCATTTCTTTGTTAACAGATATGGGAGGTTGTTATATTATTTGTCCTTCGTAGATTACGGCTAACTTGTCATTGGACGCGTTAAGTTACTGTATAACTCATGTCGATTATTTTTTAAACTGAAATACCCTTTACAAGAACACTCTAGTCGTAACAGGTACTGTGAAATTCACAAGGTGTTACTTTGTTTCTCTCGAAAACCGCGTGAAGGGATAAACCTTTTAAGCGGATTTTCTACTCTTTTCCGATTTTTAATTTTTAATAATTTTACTCTTTAGGGTCTTAAGAACATATGTGACAAATTGAAACTGGTGTTTGTCTTGACGTGGTGTCTTGTCATTAGTAAAACTGACGAAATCTTGATAGACGATAATCTCCTCAATATGAGAAAACATAAAAGATCCAGACCATCAAAAATCGGCAATATCTTGTTGGCGACGTATCTCGTCATTAGCAAAATTGTATGAGTTCGAGCCCAGCTGACCGAAAACTCCCGTGTACGCTAAAGGTGACTGGTGCACGAAAAGTCTGTCGAGGTCACAAAGTCCTCCATGTTCCCATAATAAATCAATACCTATGAGGGTGCCAAACCAGGGGTTAGTTGGTCTCTGGTTTGGATCAAAATTACAACCGTGTGCCTGAGTATGATTGAATGTCGTGAAAATGTGACCTCTCCGTAAAAACGAGACGTGTCGATGTGCTGCCATCTGTTGGCTAAAAATTCGAGCTAAGTCGGACTTCCTCAAAATGGGGCTCACTTGCATGGAAGGATCCCCCGCCTCTTGCCGTCTTCGACGGGCCTGGCATTCTTTTGGTCTGCCAGTGTAGGCATAAGAAACAACAACAACAGCAAAATTGTACGGATATTGACGGACAAGATATCTCGTCGAAACTACCTGGTGAGCTTAAGGGGGCACAGTACCCTAAAATTGATCAAAATGTTGAGCACATTTTATTATAATTTATTAATTGTAAGAATTTAAAGAACACGTGCACAAAATGTTTTAGATGTGGCTACATTATTTAGTGATGCATTCAAGTTTTTTTTATCGAATATAAGGACCGAAACCCAAAGCATTTAAAACTTCAATGTGCTTTTTCTCAGCTTTTTAGTTTTTATGACTACAGTTTAAAATGATAAAATGCTTTTATAGTAATTGATGTAGAGGTTTGAATATTTTTTCTGTTGTTTATTATGTTATATTTAATAACTTTGTGTATGGAATAAGGATTTGGAATGATGGTTATTCTTTCAAAAATTACTGAAATTAATTATGACTGTTTTTTCTCTGTTTTCACAGTATTTATTACAAAAATATTTGTAAAACAATAAATAACTGTAGTACATGTAATTCCATGCACAAAATGGCGAGGAACACTTCATATAGAAGGTAAATACAAAAAAATATCTGTAAAAATTAAAATTTGCAGATGGAGTAGGAATTTGAAAATATTGAAATATTTTCATAAAAAGGATTTATTTAACTTTTGAATGAAAAAAGTATTATTTTTTTCTCTATTGTAATGTAAATTTAATATGTGTTGGAATAAGGTACACTAAAACATTTTGTTGTAAATATGGAAAAAAAAAAAAGATCAAAGAGTACTGTGTCCTCTTAAGGTAAATAAAGCATAACATAAATTTTAATTGCGCACATATACAGAATTATTTTGTAATGGTAAGTCATAAATACTTATGTTAAGACCTAACAAAAAGAAAAGGATTGAAAGAGAAAACAAAGAAAACCGCCTTGATGCGTTATTGAAATGAATTGAATCGAAAATAGAAATAGCATTCTAAAACTACAGGGATGTGTGGAAGCTTCCCTTTATGGGAACTTTCGTTTCCAGTTCATTAAAGAAAGGCAATTTCAGCAGTGATCGAAGCGAAATTGCTTCGTTTCTGGTTTCGACAATAGATTGAGGGATAAAGGGGGTAATTACAAGCATTCTTCTTTCTCCGAGGAATACGCCAGGTATCCCATAAAAGAGATTTGAATGTGAAATCAAAAGTAGCAGGTTAGCATTCGATCTATTTCAACCCTCCAAGTGTTCTGACGAGACATCCCGTCCAGTGTCTTGCCAATTTTGCTAAGAAAGCGTTATCTCGCCTTCAAGGTATTGCCGATTTTTCGATAACGATTAGATCGAGATCTGGTCAGCTTTCTTCTAATGACGAGGGACGACGAGAACTTTAAGGACGAAATATCTCGTCCATCATGGATCTGGGCAGTTTTGCGAATGACGAGGTACCTCAACAAGACAAACCTGCCCCGTCACTCAAGGGGAATGAAGATCCATGAAGGAATAACAAATTGTCTCTTGCTCAGAACTGGAGACACTTTGAAACAGGTTTCTGCACCAGAGGCTGGTGACTCCGAGGGAAGTTTTTGACGTGAAGATAAACCACCAGGAAGGTTACAGGTAACTTTAAATAGGTGGTATGCGCATCGTCGGTGGTTCGGACTGCGCAGAGAGCCCTTTAGGATTAGACGGATTTTCTGTGTTTACATCTGTCATTGATGTCTGTCTCAGTGCTTCTTGCTAATGTTCTTGAATGTGTGTTACTGCTTGCACGTCTACTTGTGTCTTTGTGCATCTGTTAGTATGCTTGTATCTATGGCATAGTTTTCTCGTCAACCTATGTCATTGTTTGCTCGTCAACCTATGTCCTTGTTTGCTCGTCAACCTATGTCATTGTTTACTCCTCAACATTATGTCACTGTTTGCTCGTGTACATACGTCTGTCATCTATTGGTGTGCTAGTATCTGTGTCATTGTTTTCTCGTGTACCTACGTCTTTGGGCATTTGTTGGTGTGCTTATATCTGTGTCATTTATTCAGGTGTACCTTCGTCTTTGTGCATCTATTGATGTGCTTGTATTTGGGTCATTGTTTGCTCGTGTACCTACGTCTTTGTGTATCTGTTGGTGTGCTAGTATCTGTGTTATTTATTGCGAGTGTACCTACGTCTTTGTGCATCTGATGGTGTGCTTGTATCTGCGTTATTGTTTGTGCGTGTACATACATCTTTCTGCATCTGATGGTGTACTTATATCTGCGTTATTGTTTGTGCGTGTACCTAAGTTTTTCTGCATCTGTTGGTGTGACAGTATCTGTGTCATTGTTTGCTAGCGTACCTACGACTGCGCATCTGATGGTGTGCTTGTATCTGTGTTATTGTTTGTGCGTGTACCTATGTATTTCTGAATCTGTTGGTATTCTTGTATCTGTGTAATTGTAAGTGGATGTATCTATGTCGTTGTGCATTTGTTGGTGTGCTTGTACCTGTGTGCATCTGTTTGTGAAATTAATGTGTGTTAGGGAGTCACAGGAAAATCACTAGTCAAATAGTAGTATCAGCAGCAGAATTTTTTTAAACAGTCGCGAAATGTCTTCCTTTGAATCCTATTTTAATAGCAATTTTAGTTGCTGATACAAAATGAATCGGTTGAAGCATAAAATTTGCCTAGTAAGTATAAAACAGACGTTGAAGGTCTCGGTAAGAAATTTAAGTTCTAAAATTAAAAAACTAAATATCTTCTCTCTCAATAAGAATTTTGTGACAATCTAGCAACCACATATTCCGATGTTTTTCGTTCATGGTTGCCCTGACTTGGTGCCAAAACTTCGAAATCAACGTCCTTTAAAAAAAATTTGTCCCTAAAGAAAAATCCAAAAAATATTTTTTCGGTCGCTCTTAGCTAAATAAAAGAGAGGCTACATTTTCGCTAATGAATTTTCAAGAAACGGTCGCCAAAATTTTGAAAATGAAAGCTTTAGAGTTGATTTTGCTTGAAAACCTTATCGACAAGGTTGATAAATACATCGTTGAATAATTCTTCGGTATTCTTTCAGTACTCCCTTGTATTATTCCTGGTCTAGGCCAGCCTATGCACTTTGACCAAGTTGTACGTGTTCAGTTCGTTTAAACACCATCTCTGTACAATTCAAACACTGAGAGGCCAGAAGGTTAATGACGTTAAGTCAAACGCATGACATCTGCAATCTTCACCATATTCTTTCAGAGAGGTATGCAAAAACGAAAGTATGTCCTCATCGTTCCATTGCATAGCGAATGAACCTCACCTTAAATGGAGAATCTCGGCCTATTCATCACTGTCCGCACCACTGGCTAAGCCATTCCGCACCGTAAAAGAAATGAAGCTCCAGAGCCTCTATGAAGGTAATGCATACTAATACTAATCCACGCCCCTCTTTGCTAATGAATATTAAACAGGCCGCAATCTCTTTGAAGGCTCCTTAATTAGTCATTTCTGAACAAGTTCTCCTTTCGAAGCCCCTGAAAGTGCCAAACAATGGAAACAACGCAATGAGGTTTATGGCGCAGAGGATCCATACTATTGAAGTATTTTCCCGATGACAAAGGCTATCTGTGGTCACATTTTCTTGGCGACTTTTCTGGTAGCAAAAGAGACACCCTCAGCGCCATTCGCATTACTTGTGCATTCCTGGCGTTGACCAATAAAGTATCAAATACCATTTCGGATTTTGCTCTGGAATTTTTATGAGAAATGCTGGAAATCGTATGCGAAACACAAGTCAACTCAAATATTTTATTTTTTCATTTTGTTCTATTTAAATTTTTAAATCAACGTGATCCTTTTCATATGTCAAATTGGTGCCGACCAACCGGTATAGTGGTTAAGGTGTTAGCCTCTAGATCGGGAGGTTCCTGGTTCGAATCCGGGTCCGGGCATGGATGTTTGTAAACGTATGGTGTAGAGGCGGCTGGTGCACCTTAAATCTGTCGTGGCCGAAAGTCCTTACGTTGGGTTGGCGTGGAAGTTTGGAGAGTGGGGTACCAGCTCAGGTGTTGCTTCGTCATCTGACCGTGGTTCAAATTACGAGGTGTTGTCCTCGAATCTTTCCCTTAAGGGACTGTTTCCGGACCGTCGTCAATAGCCCGTTGTGTTGCTCTAGTACGACGTTAACGAAAATTACCATTACCATATGGCAAATTGTACTTTTGTGCATACATGGTTTGTCATTCACTTATCTTTTGTTTTTCGTGTACTATTCTAAATGTTTTATATGTATAGTGAATTGCTCGGCTTTCCTTGATCCCCGAATTTCCCTCGTAAGGTGAACTACATAGCTGAAAGCCACACAGGTGAAACTGTGCTTGGCAAAAAAAAGATTTTCAGTTTTAAAATAAACAGCATTATTGAATAAAGCTAGGAATACTCAATACACCTCTTTATAAGTCAATGTAGTCTCAAAACGAATAATTCTTTTGAATGAAAAGAAGGGTGGTATTCATACTTCTTTATACTTCATTCATACTTCTTTAAAGGGACGTGAGAGCCTTGTTGGAAGAGCAACGTTTTAGCAATAGGAGGATTGCGAATTCTGAACTTGAAATAGCTAAAGATCCTCGTGTACACGGGGGCTGGAGCACATCAAACATGTCATGGCCTCAAACGTCCTCACGTTGGCGTGATGCCGAAGTGTGGAGAGTGGGGTGCCAGCTCAGGTGTTGTTATCGTCATCTGACTGGTTCAAAATTACGAGACGTTGTCCTTGGATCTTTCCCGTAGGCATTGATTGCCAATAGCGCGTTGTGTTGCACCAGTGTGATGTTAATTAACCTTTTTGACTACAACGTTAGATACAACTGGCGCGATTCTTTCTGGGCGTGATTCATAAAACTTTTAAGGTACAACTGCTGTTCCGGCCGTAGTGTAAATTCTTTCTTGGAGGGATTCTTGAAAATTTCAAAGTACAACTACTGTACTGACCTTAGACTAAATTCTTCCTTGGCGAGATCAAGATGCAACTGCTGTACCGGCCGTAGTCTAAAGGTTAACTATTTACCTTTATAAGTCAATGAAGTCTCAAAATGAAGTTTCGCTGAATCAAGATGGTGGGCATTATTAATTCTTTTTGTCAATGCAGTATCAAAACCAATAATTCCGCTGCACAACGATGGGTGGTATTCATAGAACTTCTTCATAAAAGCCAATGAACAGACTCAAAATGAATAGTTTCGGTATATATAAAGGTGAGCGATTTTTATACTTCTTAATAAAACTTCCCTACAGAGTCGAGTTATAAAACATCACTTTTGAATGTTAATAAATAATTTTTAAATATAATAAAGTTTTATTCGAACAGTAAAAAATCTGCACTAGAATAATTTAAAGGAAAGTTTCAAGCATTTCCACTTCAATAACAACCTCAATGCGTTAGGCGTTCAAAAAAGAAACCTATAACAGAACCGAATATCTTTAAAATCTAGATGTCTCCATTTGTTCCAACATGCGAGTTTCCACTAAACGTCCCACACACACGATTCAACATGGCGTGCCGCGCGGCTTTTATAAACGTTCTATTCCATTCTAAAGCAATTTAATACTTCCATTTCGAGACAACCGAAACTCACCGTTCTGCGGGGACGAATTGTTTCATTCTCACGTAAATGGATCTACTTGCTTTTTAAAGAGATTTCCCAACGCAAGATGCCTACTGCTGTAAATAATGCACGATAAAATAAATGCACGCGGCTTCTTTTTTACACGAAAATGCGAGTTTTATTGCATCGCTCTGATACATCGGGACTATTAAGCTCGCTCGTATTAAAATACGATGAGAGAAAACATGTTTCTTTCTTTATCTCACGCCATTGTGGATGGGGTTGCTAGATTTAAAGATGAAAGCGCAGAATTTTGCTTTTAAGAAACGCTCAAATACGACCCAAAAGTATTGCTTTTATTAAGATGGTTTTTTTTATTGCCATAAAAGAGGCATTTTTTTTCTTCTGGTTTTTCAGTGGAAACATGAACAAACCCCCATGGAAAACATGAACAATTCTTCCGGGTGGTAGTTGAACTAACTGTTATGCCTGAAACGACATAACACTATTTTTTAAGCCATACTGTGCGCTACTTCCAAGCCGCAGAATAAGCGCGCTATTTTCCAAGCCACGAGAAATGCCCATTTCTATCGATAGACGATCAATACCGAAGGGAAAGAGATCCGAGTACAACCAGCTGGTCATGTTTTTAGGTGCACTGGATCATGTGACCATAACTAGAAGACATGACTCTTATACTGCTTTCGTCTGCTGGGTAGAACCTAACATTCATCATCTGATTGGTCGACGCAACAAGAGAAGACGCCCATTAATTGATTCATAATTTGATTGGTCCATTGGTTGATCATCTGATAGAAGTAGATAGTGGCGATTTTTCACTTTTGTTGTCAGTCCATAGAAATGTGCAACCTGTCATCAGAAGTTACATCGCCAAATGGGGCGATAAGATGCCAAATCGGCCAAACATGTTATATTTTCAGAGTAATCACGTAACTTCTAGTCTACATGTTGGTCACACTTTTTGACGCTCTTCTCAATAGCAATGCTCAGTCTACTTATATTTCACGTCTATGAAGAAAATCATGGAAGACAAATCAAACACTTCCGGTTAAGGATGTTAGGTAGTTAAACTAACGTCACACTGAAGAAGAGCAACGGATATTGGTGAAGGTGCGAGATTAAAACCGAAGGGAAAAATCCGAGTTCAACCATAGAATGAGTTAGAATGAGCATGGTCACGTTTTAATGTGCCAGACTGACCAGATACTGATTTTCGTCGTCAACAAAAAAAAATCCGCAACATCTGATGAAGTATCTCGATATTAGTGAAATGTTTCAGATTCTGGTAGACGAGATGTGATTGAAACCAATTGAATGGTTAAAAAAACCGAATAAGTATAAAACCACAAAACACAAGCGTCATCTATAATGAGCTTTAGAAACGAAACATCCCTATACCACACAAAGAAGGGTTATGCAAGTAGTATATTGACAACTGTAACAAATATATACGTGAAGAATATAGGTAGTTAATTAACGTCGCACTAGAGCAACACAAAGGGCAATTGGTGATGGTCCGATGTATATCCGTAAGGGAAAGGTCCAAGGACAGCGTGTCGTAATTTTGAACTACGGTCGGATGACGTGGTTAACACCTGAGCTGTCATTCACTCTCCTAACTTCCACACTACGACAACGAAAGGACATTTGAGACCACGACAGATTTAACTCACGCCAGCGCCCTACACGACGGTGGAGGATATTGGTTAAAATATAATGTTTCTATACATTTCAACTTATGTTATACACACGAAATCCCTTCTGATGATACAAAAATGCTGCAATCCTTACAAAAAAATTTTAGAGTTTTATGGAACTCTATAGATTTCTGAAAAGATTGCCATAGAGAAACGAAATTTCACTGCTACAGAAAACAATTATGTTGATTTCTAGACAAGAAAACAAGCTCCGATTCTCAAGAAATGCATTCCTATAGAATTCTATAGAGAAGTTCTATAGAAAAATCAAGTGGTGAAACAAAAGAAATGAGTTTCCGTCGAATTCTAAAGATTCCTGCACACATTCATCTAGAGATTTCACTAGAGTTTTGATTCAGAGAACTTGTTGAATAAAGAGCCATAATATTCTATAGAATTCAAAAGAACGTTTAAGTTAGGGAATATATTTTCATTTAAATTTCAGATAAAACTTCGCGCAATGCAAATTTTTGACGCCCACAAGGTAAAAAGTAGCCCAAAGGGAGCGACAGCGCCCAATATGGTAGCCACTGATTATAGACCTGAGATTTCGGAGCACGGAACATAATGCGGCAAGCAATCGCTGAAGTGAAGCACGAGATGAAAATGGATGTTTTGTATCAGAAAGAAATAAAACGACAGGGGGTGGATTTGGTAATCTCGGACACCGATGCCACCGCATTCTGATGATCTTCCGTGTCTGGCTCAAACGAGAAAAATATCAAGGCGCAGATGGAAACACAAAAAAAGTAGGCACTGTTATATAAGAGCGTTTATAAACATAGAAATAAATGCGATCAGCAAGAAAACAAACAGAACTTCATTACAAAAGGAATTAAGTTCCATGTCCTTGCTTGTTTCGTGATTGGAATTGTAGAATTATTTGGATTGAACCAATGTTTTGTAACACTCGATGGGCCTCCCATTTTTTAAATAAAACTATAAAGAAAGTAGGTAATACCTACCCTACAATAATGGACCGGACGCCAGTGGATTTGCACAAAATCCGACTACTTGTTTGGTTTTTTTTTGCTGGTATGGCCTGGGACCTTTGCATGTTGCTCCTCGTCAATTGATCGCCGACGCCTGCATGAACATTTTGGACAATCAGGTTCTTCCTACGCTCTGGTAATTTTATGGAATGGACGAATGTTACTTACAAGACGACAACTCTTCACGTCATATTGCAGCCTCTGTCAAGCAGTGGTATCAATGTATGGATGTAAAACGTCTTCCTGACCAACTCAGAGTTCCAACCTAAACCCCATAGAACATGTGTGGGACGCGTTAGAGCGACGCTTACGGACCACGGAACCGCGTCCGAAATCTACAGCTGAGCTGGCGACATTCTTGCTGCAGGAATGGACACAAATACCCATAGCTGTGTATCGAAATCTTGTTGAAAGTATGCCCAGAAGAGTTGCTAGTGTCATTGCAGCAAGTGGGGGACCATCTCCTTATTAAAGCAAGTGTTATTTCCCTTATACCATCACATCTTGTTTGTCCTTGCATCATCCTTGTCAGGTCCATTATTGTAGGGTAGTGAATATTAACGTCGCCCTGGAGCAACTGGGGCATTGGCAACGGTTCGAAATAGAACCCGAAGTGAATGATCTCAGGCTGACGGCAACCGGGAATCAATTTCAAAGGGACAGATTCGAGGACAACATCTCGTGATTGTGTATCATATTCAGATGACGAGATCACATTTGAGCTGTCACCCCACTCTCCAAACTTCCACACCACGTCAACATGAGGACAATTGAAGCCACGGCAGATTTTGAAGTGCAACGGCCTCCGTACACGACGGTCTATGGTTGGAACAAATTTCGAACTATGTAACAACCCCCTGGTTGTTAATCCACCCCTCTTCCAACTGGGCTATTATGGTCCTAATGAACACAAAGTGAAAGCAAGAAATATGGAAAGTCTGATTTTAAAAGTGTGCCAAATTAGAGTGGAATTTAAAAAAAATCCAATGGCAAATTCAACTAAGATTCATAAGAATAGATAACTTAGCCAACTTTAAATATTTTGAGATATACTTAAAGAGAGTCAGAACAGCCGATTTGAAAAAACGGTATCTTATATGGAACACCTGCCGACCAACCGGTATAGTGGTTAAGGTGTTAACCTCTAGATCGGAAGGTCCCCGGTTCGAATCCGGCTTCGGGCATGGATGTTTGTAAGCGTAAACCAGCTCAGGTGTTGGCTTCGTCATCTGAACATGGTTCAAAATTACGAAGTATAAATTGTTAGGGGCAATGATGGTCCTCCCGCTGGGTGCTCCATCACTTCCGGCCTTGTAGTGGCCAATGAGTTAGGTCAAATGTGTCCGCCATTAGACAAAAAAAACATGGAACACCTAAAGAATTTATCGCACTCAAACTCGCAAAAAAACTTAAACTTTTTACTTAAACAATTTGGGAAGACTGCTTAAAGGGAAGAATATATACTTTTTCCCCATGTTTTTGCATTTACTTTTAATTAAAATAAACGTGTTTCACACATTGGAATGTATTTTCGATCTCCAGAATAAATATTTCCCGCTCAAACTAAAACCTCTTATCCATATCAATACCGCATTCAACCAGCTTTGTTTTCCCTCGGGTAAAATAAGTTTCCAACCCAATGGTGTTTTTCGGATTATGGTGGTTCATTCTCCCTTTACGACCTTAGCAATCACTACATCAATAGCACTGCTTATTTCTTTTTACAAGTACAGCTTGAGGATCCATACATCCGAACACGTAATAGGTGATATTAGCCATTTTTGCATAGAAAAAGACATAAAATTTTTGGATCTTATTTGAAGAGGAGATAGTTAAAAATTAAAAAACGTTTTTTTACTTAATATCTACTATTATAAAAGGAAGTGTCCTATTTCTGTTTTTTGTTATCAAAGTCCTGACGAAGCCATGGCACTTACAGTAATGGGATTTGGCACACAGGTAGTCCAGTTTTTTTGCAATTTTTGGGTCGCAGTGAATTTTAAAATTCAATCTAAAACATTTTTTAATGAATTTAATAAGTTTTTTCATTGTTCTTTCTTCTTCCAAAAATGAAGAACCACATGCAGATTGACTTCTTCTCCCTCTGTGACGTCACTATTGATGTTAGCCTTTGGAACCATGCCAAGTTTTTTTACATTTCGTGTATTCGCAAGAAAAGGGAATGTTAGCAAACAGATTCGAACGACCTTCGTTTGATTCGACATTAATTCATTTTGATTTCCTGAGAAATGGATTTGAGTGAAGCAAAAGAAATTATTAAAGTTATCACTGACGTTCTTCAGTGCTTTTTTTTTTAATATCTCAGCGATCGTTAAAGACAGACAAATTTTTTTTAACGGATTTGAAATCTGCAGAAAATTTTACACCGTATAGATTACCTTATAAGTTTGATTTTCTTTTAATAAATAATTTTTCAATTAAATAATTAGATTTTTTGGTTTGCTTCGCAAACCAACATCACGGGCAATATGACCCCCACGGTAAGAACTGTCATGAGCAGCGCCCATTTGGTTTGCGAAGCAAAAGAACACCACGGGCAACTCCGTTATTGCTGTTATCCAATAAGCTACGAATTTATATTTGGTTTGAAAAGCAAATCAATAATTCCACAAAAGCAACTGGCACGGGCAATGGCTAGTAAAGAATAATAAAAGATAGCCATTATCGTGATTAAAACCTGTGTACTTGTCCCACGCGCGACTACGAAATGTCCCTACTGTTAGTTGTTGCAGTTAAGTCGTCGTCAGAGGTTGGTTATTTTGGGGTTTCATAGCACAGGGGTCATAATTTGCAAAGCAGCGCCAAACACAAGACAGCGGCAAATTAAAAAAAAATGCCATGAAAGTTTTGTTAGCTGCACATACCTAAAGAAGTGCCCGAGGGAAGGATGCAGAGAAATTCTCACTTGCTTGGTAGTGCTTCTCCGTTTCAGATTTATGTGAGCTTCAAATAACGAAATCCACTTGATATTCGTATAACTTTTATCTAACACTATCTTCATACTGTAGGATCGACCCTCGACACACTAGCGCCCTCTGTTGTGTGTGGTGACTGGCTCGTCAGTAGTAAGACGTACTTCCTGATGTTCAGATGTCATGTTCAGATATCTTATTCAGATGTAATTAGTACCTATACATAAATGTATTTAACCCTTCACCCTCTCTCAGTTATGATGTGGACCCCCTAGACTCACACATTATGATGTCATGATCTAAATAATCGTCTATTATGGTACTTTTATCACACATTCCTCTTGCTATGGTACAGCGAACTGGTGTTCCAAATCGGAAAAGTACTGGGGAGGGGGGTGTCTTATGATTTCAGAAATAAAAGAAACAACCAGAAGATAAATATAAGCGTCGTGGGGAATTTAAAGGATGTCTGTACCTGATATGACCTTTGGACCTAGTGAGCAGACGCACTGACTGCAGAGAGAGGGGGGGGGGTTGAAATTACAGTCGAAATTTTATGGTGGTGCGCGAGCTTTGGGAATGTCAGTTTGAAGTAAGTGTAAGTGGAGTGCGTATGAGGACTGAGTAAAGCTTCAGTTTCCTAAGAAAGTGGAGCCGTTATCTAACAACCGTGATACGTCATGATGCCGTGGGCATAACTAGACGGCCGTCTAAACAAGAATCCAAGGTGTCAACTTGACGGACCGAATACGTTGGAGAATGGGCAACACAGACGGCTGTCGTGGTTTATTTTATTCGAGAAACAAAACAAAGTGGTTTTTTATTCTCTAGTTCAAAGTTTCTAACTTCGGGATCGTTGAAGGTAGAGTAAAAATTTCAACAGATTTCAAATCAGCGTAAATTTCTACGCCAGATCGATATCAAAAACAGTTTTATTATTCAATTATTTACCATTTGATTATTTAATTATTTATTAAACAATTAATTATTTATTTAAAGAAAATCACCTTAAAGGTATCGATCTGGTGTCAAATTTTCCGCAGATTTCGAATCCGTTGAAATTTTCATTCTGTGTTTAACGATCCCGATTTTACAAAACCGAATTATTCAATGGCAGTCAAAAATGTTTATTTATATTGCTCCTCTTCGTTCGAATCGTTTGGAGCAGGAAATGAAATCTTGCCGCTACAAGAGAAAAAACGTTCTCCAACTGTTTGAGACCGCTATGACGACAGTGATGGAAATGGCGGCTCCGATCATTTTCGTTACGCTCACAAACAACGCTCTCTAGGAAACCAGCACCATGTGTTAGTATAAACAACGTTTTAGTGACGTCCCCCACCAATACATCACGGCTACGCTTTCTTAGGAAACCGAAGCTTAAGTGGTGTCATTCGAAAACTACCGATCTACGCTACACTTAATGTACAACAATCTCTCAGGCCCCGTTCACATGAGGCGCGTAAAATGCGCGTTTGGCGAGGCTATCAGGGTCCGGCTCTTCAAGGTCGCAAAGATAGATACATGAATTAGAGGTAATTTTGGTAATTTTAGTTAACGTCGTACTAGAGCAACACGACGGGCTATTGACGACGGTCTATGAATTAGAGGAATAAATAAACATAATTAAATGGTGGGACTTTGATAGCCTCGCCATACGCGCGTTGAAAAGCCTCATGTGAACGTGAACTTCAACGTCAATTAATACCAAACTGCCCTTCAATCGTTCAAACTGTATATTAATTGTTGAATATTACCACAATAAACAATCGCTCAAACTTCCTATGTTCATTTCATTCATTCCACAATCCGATATCAGACTGGAGTATTCACGCAAAACTACGGTTTGTATCCTCGAAACAACTTACCAATTCTTCTGCCGCAGCACAAAACACCTGCTCCCTTGTCATTCTCTTTCTTCTCGCCTATGCTGCATTGTTGCTTTGATTTCATTTGCAGCTGTTATCGTTCTCTTAGTTCCCTGGTGGTTCTTTATTAAAAGGCCATTCCTTTTTTTAGATGCACTACGTGTTTTCGCACAGTCGCGTGAAATTGCGGATGGGCATTTTCGCATTTATGAACTGAGAATTATTTAATGCCAGCGATGCTTTTATAGAGAAAAATATCCAATACCACACCTCTAGTTACTTACTGGTGGTGAGCGTTTTATACCTAACTAACTAACTAACACCAACACACACTCCCGTGCCTAGTGTCGTGAGACACTGTACCAGTTTAAATAAGTGTGGTTGGATGAGTAGAGCATTCCACCAAGGTGACATGTCTACCCAGAATGTTAGAGCACATTACATTACATTTATACATCCTTACATCTATACAGCATATACATTAAATCATTATACTAGGTTACATTATAAATATATATATATACATCATGCTAGGTGAGAAAAAAGTTCGTTTTTCTTAGTCTCTTAGGATAATCAAGTCCTGATGATTTTCAATGAATCTCACCATGTTAATAATTTTAACCCTCGAGCCTTTGTTACATGCAATGTTCCTGAGCCATGCAATTTTAAGGTGGTCGGCAGGTGTTCTCATATGCCATGAGGCTGTAAGGGGGCAAACTGTGATGTAATGTAGAGGTGTGCCAATTTCACCACAGGAGCAGTTTTCGGACTTTATTTTCTTAAACCTCGTTAGGTAGGATGGGAATGGGCCGTGCCCTGTGAAGAAAAGTGTCTCTTCCCTGGTCCAACTTGATGATTTTAGTGACACTTTTGGTAACACATCGTGCACCGTCCTGCCTGTTTCTCCTTCGTCCCATTCATTCTGCCATGCATCAAGTAGCCAGCTAGTGGTTTCCTTTCTGTAATGGCTCTTGGGCCATTTCACCCCTTCATCTACGCATTCCATTGTTGTTGCCTCTTTTGCTAATTTATCTGCTTCTTCGTTTCCATCGTGACCCGCATGGGCTTTAATCCATCCTAGGCAAATTTCCTTGTTGTTGTATAGTAAGTGTTGTATTTTTCGTGCCAGTGGACTAGGCGTCTTGGGGTTTTTAAGTGCCAGGAGACCAGCTCGACTGTCCGACCAGATCTTGACATTTTTGTCTGCTCTTGCTTCTGCTGCTTTTATGGCTGAAAGTATTCCATAAAGCTCCGCCTGGAAAACGGAATTATTATCCTGCATTCTCGTGGACCATTGTTGTGTTATGCGCCCTTCTTGAATAGCGCAGAGCGTTTTATACCACCAACATAGTTATAGGTCAGTATTACGTTGTTCTCATCTTATCTAGTCATTTTTTGAAGCTTCTTAAGTTGGACTACCAGCGCTGGCAAAACGCAAAAAAACATCTGCTTACCATAAAAGATAAGATCGGCCCGAACAACGAAATGTCAGGCCTTTACTTTTACCAAACAGAAAATGCAGAGATGATGCTGTCAGTTTTCGAGGCGAGCACTTGTATAGGATGGTACCATTAATTCCACCCTCAAAAAAGGAATAATTTAATTAAAAACTCATTTATATGTATGAAAGCAAACCGCGCAGAGTCATTAGGGTCATTCCCCAAACACAAATATTAGGGATAGCTGTCTGGCTTGCAAAAGCTAAACTCGAAAAATATATGATAGATGGATACTGCAAGTCCTTCCCTCTACTACACTCTACCAGAAAAGAGATTATGAGCGAATTATTTTTGCTCCTAATGCTCCGACAGGTCATTTAGCATGATAATCCTCAGACCCATTCTTCCCACGAATCCATTAGTTAAGTTTTAATTTTAAAAAAGAAATAGAACACCGCAGAATTAAAATAAGTTAGAAACTTTAATTGCGAGGAGTGTAACTTAGTTTTCAGAGAAAAATAAAAGATTGTGGCTTGATTACTTGTCTTAAAGTTAAGTCTGTAATTTTATCTTTGGTTTTATTTACGGTAAGCCCAATCTGCATACGAGTTGATTTTATCGTCCAGCTAAATATAGGTGACGCTGACATGTATTTCGGACGTTTCATCAGTACTTGGGGCTTACTTTTCAAATACGATTTGAGCAGATCGGCATTATAAATTCAAAAGAATGAATTACGAATTTATATATATGCTGTCGCTTTACGAATGAAGAACTAAGATAAAAAAAAAAACAGCTCCGAGAAAACGAGTGGGAAAAATTTCTACTCAATTAAGTGGCTTTCTCGAGAATAAATCTAACATTCATGCAAAGAAGCAATGATGAACGTCACCGGAATAAAAAGATCACCACACACGTCTAAAAAAGCTTAAGGTGTACGTACACACTAGAAGTTTATTTTTTTAATTTTAACTTTAAAAATCCAGTTTTTTCACAGTAGGTCATTGGTTTATGCTTAAAACTATTTCAGTGAAAAAAAAATCATATTAAACTAATTATTAATTAACTAATTAAGATATAATGAGCTAATTAGTATGTTTTTTGAACAGTGATATCTCAAATTCTAATTTGCCTAGAAAGACAATTCTAGTTGGAAATCATTTCCAATATTATTCTTCATGTTTTGACCCTCCATCACGTTTATTGAGAGAAAAGGTTTTCTGTTACAACTTTTTTCGCCAAGAATGCATAAAAAATCACGATTTTTTTCTGGAAATTGAGGATTTAAAAATTCATTAAAAATTTATTTCTTAACTAATAACTCTGATTGAGGGTCAAAACATCCGCTGTATTATGTAGATTATAATGATACAAAAATAATTATAATAGATTAATTTATTGTTGAGTTATCACCGTTTGAAAAAAGCATCCTATTGCAAAAACTTGTTTCTTCAGAAATTGAGTTTAAAGTTTTGGAAACACGTCTGTTTATGGTGACAGTACCAAACGAAAACCCTTGGAACTAGAAAACTATTTTGAATATTTTCAAGATGTTGGCATCGTTTGAAAGCTAAGGAATTGAAGAATATTTTGAAGCAATAAAAAAAAGTTAGACCTTCTGTTGAATTTTCAGGATTTTTAGTGTGTACATACACCTTAAGAACTCCTATCATAAAAATTGCGACTTAGTATGTTTCCTGGTAAGCTGACTATATAACAGTTAAGTGGTCAACGTCAGTTAGATTAAAAACGACAAACGTCTCCAAAACGGCGATAAATTACTTTTTAATCCCGAAATGCATTTATTATATGAGTATTATGGTAACAGTATTCCTATTTTCCGATTGTTCTTCACATTTAATATCCTCTTATCATACAGAGATTAGAATACATTCATGCTATGTCAGCTTTTCAAACGCATAACAGACTTTGTTAAAGGAATAAAAGACTGCATAACAAGAGTATTTCTAAAAGAAAATTTGTGGAGTCTTCGGGGGGAGGGGGCTTTGGTCGAAATGGGTAATTGATTTGTGTTTGAAAATGTAATTGATTTTTTAGATTTTACATTGTCACACACAATTAAATAACCATACATGACCTTTTCTAATTGGAAAAATAGATTTGCTGCAAAAACGATCTAATAGAACTCATTGCATCTCATTTGATTGACTCTGCATGCAATATTCGTGTAGCTATATTTTCACAATAGAATTCGAAAATAGTCAAACCACGATGCCATTCGAAGAACACAGAAAATAGAAATTTAATAAAAGTCCGAATCCCTTACGGAATCAGAAATGAAATGAACGTATTGAATTCCATTGAAATCTATATATCTCATCCAAAAGTAGAAAGAACTTCGGGAGTGATTATCGAAAACTAGAAAAATCCAGGAAAATACGGAATTCCTGAAGTAATTTTTCATGTCTCTATATCAATGGAAAACCTACATTTCAGGAAATGCTGAATTGCATGAAACGATATTTAATGTGGAGTTTTGTTCCCTTTATAACTGAAATCCGATTCAATGCAACCACAAGACAGAAAAAGACATCCATACAATACCTTTTGAAATATATATATAGAGGTACTTTTAATCTATTTTACTGCACATAGCCTAAAAAAGCCTAAGAGCTAAAACTTTCTAAGCCTAAAAGCTAAAACTTTCTAAGCCTAAAACTTCCTAAGCCTAAAAGCTAAAACTTCCTAAGCCTAAAAAATAAAACTTCCTAAACCAAAAAGCTAAAACTTCCTAAGCCTAAAAGCTAAAACTTCCTAATTCTATTGAAAAGCTCTTCTTGTTTAAAATGAGTTTCAAACGATGTTTTTCTAAGCTTATTGCCAAAACTATTTTAGTTAACGTTTGCAAACACCTCTTTATATTTGAGGTGCTACGATAGTCCGGTTGAAAGAGTAACGGATTAGCAATCGGAGGGTTGCGAGTTCGAATCCAACCAAAGACCGTTGTGTACAAAGAAAGCTGTAATCTTTCGTGAGCTCAAATCTCCTCACGTTAGCGTGTTGTGGAAGTTTGGAAAGTGGTGTATTGAATAGCGTCCTACCGGAGCTGGCTATTGGCGGAAATCCGAGATACATCCCGAAGGAAGACTTCGAGGATAACACCTCGTCACTTTGAACTACTGTCAGATCAAGAGTTCAACACTTGAGCTTTTATCCCACTCATTAAATTTCAACATCACGCCTACGTGAGGAAAATTGATGCAATAATAGATTTAACTTGCACCAGCCCCTATGTGCTCGACGGTCTTTGGATAGATCGACTTTCGAACTCGCAACCATCCGGTTGCCTATCTGTGCTAACCAACTGAGCTAACGTGGATCGCTTTACTAAAAGGTAAGGTAAGGTAATTTTAATGAACGTGTCGTACTGGAGCAACACACCGGTTCCCGGTTCGAATCCGGGTCCGGATGTTTGTAAGCGTATGGTGTAGATGAGGCTGGTGCACCTTAAATCTGTCGTGGCCGAAAGTTCTCACGTTGGGTTGGCGTGGAAGTTTGGAGAGTATGCTGCCTGCTCAGGTGATGCCTCGTCATCTGACCGTGGTTTTGAAATTACGTGGTGTCCTCGGGCCTTTCTCTTAGGGGATCAATCCTGGACCGTCGTCAAATCTCCCCTTGTGTTGCTCTAGTACGACGTTGATTAAAAATTACAAAAAATTACATTACGGATCATGTGGGTGATATTGGTATTTTTTTAAATTAACGCTTAACTTTAGCGACACAGCTGGCAATTGGTGGATCAACCCCCGAAGGAAAGAACCGAGGACAACACCGTGTAATTTAAAGCCACGGTCATATGATGAGGCCACACCTGAGCTGGCACCTCAATCTTGAAACTTCCATGCTATGCCAACGAGAAGCGGCTCAATCCCATGATAGTACTTTACGCAAGTCCAACTTGATTGGCTAGTTTCACGGGTTTGGCTTCACTTGGATATCTCGCCAATCTGATTGTTGCAGTAACCATTTTGATTTTGATCTCGCCAACTTATCCTAAGGGTACTTATACTTTTAAAGAGCTTCTTTTCGGAAAGCAACGATGGCCTAATGGCTAAAGTCACCTAAATTCAGATTGACGTAGATAGCGGAGGATGACTTTACGAGTTCAAATCCAGCAGGCGGAAAAAATTTTAGATCCTACAAATTATTTTTTAAAAATTCCAATTTAATTCCTTTTGAGTCTAAATTACTTTTCCTAATTTTTAATATCCTTTTTATATTTTTCCAAAAGCTTCCTTTGATTTTACATAAATAATCTAAGAACCACTCCTGAACTCACTACCAGCTGATATTTTTCCGCCCCTCTGCCGTCCCCTTTGCTTTAGGATGATGGTGTCGTATCCACCCCCTGGCTTAGGACCATTCTGATGTAACAAAAAGCATACATAAAACACTAACTTATATAATTATTAACTTATATAATAAAAGGATACAATTTTCGATGATGATGTTAGATCAATGAAAATCATATTACACACCTTATTTCCTTTTTTCTATAGCCCCCCCCTCTTGATTATACAGCAGATCTGAATTTAAAGTTACCGAGTCAACTAAAATATATAACTAAACAGTTGCAAAGAAATTTATCCTCACATAAATTTCGAAGTACGCCAAAGGAAGAGATAAATTGCCAACATAAAAATTCTGATGACATACGTATCTAGGTCATGTGATCCGATTAGCCAATCAAGTTGGACTGGCGTAAAGTACTATCATGGGATTGAGGCGCCTGTTGCCAACGTGAGGACATTAGAGAGTTGAAGTGTCTCGATACTTTTTGTAAATTTTAATTAACGTCGTACTAAAGCCACACAACGGGCTTTTGACGACGGTCCAGAATTAATCCCCTAAGACGGAGTTTCCCAACCGGTGGTACGCGGCAACGTTTCAGGTGGTACGCAAGGATGATAAGAGCGACAGAAATATTCTGCGAAGTATGTTCAACCACGTTATAGGAAAAACGTGATTATATGAAATCAATTTTGTGATTAACGATTTTATTACATTGTAATAAATGACGTGAACAGTAGCACATTATTTAAGGAGAAACTTCGTTGCTGATTATCTATTTCTTTTCAATGGCTATCTCGGCGAAATTAAGTTGATATCTCTCCCTGTCAAATCGTTTTACGGAGAATTCCTTTATCTTTATGTATGAGATGTATGCATGAAAACTTTTGTATATAAAAAATAAATATAGAAACAGAGTAAGTGTTGAAGAGGATTGAAGAGTGAAGTTAAGCTTCATTGCTCCTGATATTGCTATTTTAATAAAAGACAAACAACAACTTTCGCACTAAAAATTGATTTTTGATTATGTTAATCTTTGTTTGCATAGTATGTACTTATTATTTAAAATTATTTGTTTTTAGACCTGTAAGTAAAAAATAAAACTGTAATTTTCAATAATCGTTTTATTTTTCCTTTATTAAAACATCATTAATACGAAATACAAGTACATTAATCATAAAATATGAACCGACCAACCGGTATAGTGGTTAAGGTGTTAGCCTCTAGATCGGAAGGTTCCTGGTTCGAATCCGGGTCAAGGCATGGATGTTTGTAAGCGTATGGTGTAGAGACGGCTGGTGCACTTTAAATCTGTCGTGGCCGAAAATCCTCACGTTGGGTTGGTGTGGAAGTTTGGAGAGTGGGGTGCAAGCTCAGGTGATGCCTCGTCATCTGACCGTGGTTCAAAATTACGAGGTGTTGTCCTCGGATCTTTCCCTTATGGGACTGATCCCGGACCGTCGTCAATAGCCCGTTGTGTTGCTCTAGTACTACGTTAACTAATAATTACCAATTACCATAAAATATGAAACTTTCTTATTATTTTAATTAAAATAAAACAATCCATTTGGCGCTTTTCTGACATTAGATATATGTTTCTAAAAAAATATTAGACTGGTGGTACGTCGAAAATTTCTAAAAATTTCAAGTGATACGCAGTTTTAAAAAGGTTGGGAACCCATGCCCTAAGAGAAAGATCAAGGACAACAACGCGTAATTTTAAACCACGTTCAGATGCCGAGGCATCACCAGAGTTGGCACCCCACTCTCCAAACTTCCAACCAACCCAACTTTCGGACTTTAAGGTGCCCCAGCCGACTCTACACCATACGTTTATAAACATCCATGCACTGACCGGATGCGAACCAAGAACCTTCGGATCTAGAAGATAACACCTTTACCACCAGACCGGAGGATCGTCTCTTCTTGTCGGACGCACTACTTACACTTCTGCCACTGTCACTCAGTGAGCGTCCTGTTTCATCCCAAACAATTCCCCTGAGAAACGAAAGACAAAAAGCACCTCACACACCACGAGAGACCGGAGCACTTTGGGAACCGGAAAAACGACCCCTGGAGATTTCCCATTCCCGATTCTCCGCAGGGAATAAAAAGGGAGCAATTTCCCCTTTTTGCACTCCGCTGTCCTGAGCAGCGGGAGGTGGTCCGATGTGGCCGCCGCAATTTTCTCCCTCCCGATACCTCAATGCCCCCTCTTCAACGACACTCCGAGTGTTTTTCACCGGGGACTTTTTCTCACTAATCCCATTAAAGGCAGAGTGCTCTTGCCTCGAGTTGAAGGGCTTAATTTTCTTCCCTCACGCCACCGGAAAAACAAAACCGGTGCTTAATTATTTTTTAAGGAATTATCGGATAGCGCTGTTCTTGAAGCTTTTAAGCAAGAGAGTAATCCGGTGTAGCAGATTTTATTTTTACGCTGTGGTGTTTTCTTTGGGTATCTTCTGGTGGCCGCAGTGGGCAGGGGTGATCCGGTTGAAAGCTCAACGGACTAGCAATCGGGGGAAGGGGGGGGGGGTTGCGAGTTCAAATTCAATCAAAGACCGTCGTGTATAGGGGGGGGGTGCACGTCGAATTTGTCGTGGCCTTAAATGTCTTCACGTGTGGTGTGGAAGATTGGAGAGTGGGGTGCCAGCTCAGGTATTATTCTCGTTGTGAGGTTCTCTTGCCAACACAGGGAGGAATGTTTGGCAGGGGGAACGGGGTTCCTCTAGGGACGTTGGCGGGGGTGTCGGTGAAAGGTCACCCGGGTCCGTAGAAGAAAAGGGGAGAGCGGAAAGAAAGAAGGGAGTCGACCAGTGGAGACGAGAGACAACGGACGATGAAGGGCTCTCTGCGGCTGTTTTATACTGAGTTGTAATATATTCCTATATAACCAAGAATGTCCAAATAAATCGATGAAAATATATCTATGAAGTGTTGCCCTCTCCACTAGACAAACGAACCACTCACCAGAGATAGAGAAAAGAGGTGGGGTATGACACTCGTTATCTGACCTTGGTTCAAAATTACGTGGTTTTGTCCTCGGATCTTTCCCCCACAATTGATCCCGGACTGTCACCAATATCCCGTTGTGTTGCTCCAGTGGGACGTTAGCCTTTTGGCCATGGCTATCGATATACCTGGCGCAATTCGTATTACTCTTAAGGTACAACAGCTGTATCGGTCGTAGTCTAAATTCTTTATTGGCGCGATCAAGGTACAACTGGCGTAGTCTAAAGGTTCATTAAAAATACCATACCTGGCAGGCGCTGTAACCTAACTGGTAGAGCCGATGTTTGGGAAATCGGAGGATTACGAGTTGGAAACTCGAAGACCGTCGTGTAAATGTGGACGGGTGCACGTTAAATCTGCCGCTGCCACAAATGCTCTCACGATGCCGTGGGGAGTTTGGAGAGTGGGGTGCCATCTCAGTGGTTGCCATTTGACCGTGGTTCTAAACTACGTGTAATTGTCCTCGGATCTTTCCTTTCAGTATTGATCCCAGACCGTTATAAATACCCTTCTGTGGTGCTCCAGTTCGACGTTAATTCAACTACCTACTGTGACATTGCACATTTTATTTTTATATACAGGGTGGTCCCGAATTCATGGTACAAACTTTAATGGTAGGTACAGGACATTGTAACAATGATTTATTGTATAGGAATGTATAGTCGCAAGTGACGCGGTGAGGCGAAAACAGGGGAAATAACGGCCGAAAGGAAAAACAAAGATTTTATTGAAAGCGTTGTTGACAAGTGTCATGTTTACAGTAATTGTTCAAAATTGCGTCCACCAGTATCGATACATGCTTGACAGCGTCGGTGGAGCGATTGGCGTACACGTTCAAAGATGCCTGGTATTTCACGCACACCTGCAGCAGCTACAGATAAGCGAGCGACGAGATCCTCATCTGAGTCAACTGGAGTCTCATAAACAAGATGCTTTAGATGTCCCCATAAAAAGTAATCGAGGCTCGATAAATCGGGAGATCGGGGTGGCCAAGGGACTGGTCCACCACGCCCAATCCATCGAGTACCAAACGTGGCATTCAGGTAATTCCGTACATCAATGCTGAAGTGTGCTGGCGCCCCATCGTGCTGAAACCACATGCGGTTACGAATGGCGATCGGAACATCATGCAGCAGTTGTGGTAACACTTCTTTCAGAAAAATAAGATAGCTTCCGCCAGTGAGCCGCGTGGGTAGTAAGTATGGGCCAATCAAAAAGTCGTTCACAATACCAGCCCACACATTAATACTGAAACGTTGTTGAAACGCATGTCGACGCGTTGCATGTGGATTATCGGTTGCCCACACATGGGAATTGTGCGCATTAAAGACACCCTCGCGTGAAAATGTCGCTTCATCTGTAAATAGCACATAATCTACGAAATCCGGCTGCAACGCACATTGCTGCATCACCCACAGGCAGAAGTTCACGCGGCGAGGATAATCTGCCGGATTCAATGCTTGTACTTTCTGAAAATGGAAGGGGTGTAAGCGATTTTCGTTTAACACTCTGCATACAGTCTGATGACTCACACCTACGTCACGCGCAACAGTTCTTGTGCTTGACTCGGGTCTATCAGCCACAATGTTCAAGATGCTTTCTTCCAGCCTTGGAGTGCGTACAGCTCTTACTCGACCAGCGCCATGTCTGTTGACGTCGAACGCACCTGTTTCACAAAGTTGACGATGTAACCGTTGAAAAATTCTATGATCCGGCATTCGTCGATCAGGATACTCCGCGCGATACATTCGTAACGCAGCTCTGCCGTTACCATTTGCACGGCCGTACATGTAATGCATGTCTGCTTTTTCTGCATACGTAAAGTCACCCATCGTCTACGGCAGCACAATTGTGAATGGCGCTTTTCCCTACTGCGATGCATCATGTTCAACAGCGGCTAGACATCTACTGCCCTCTACCGGCAATGATACCAACCGATCACTTAATTTCTCTTTCCTTTTATTTCCCCTGTTTACGCCTCACCGCGTCACTTGCGACTATACATTCCTATACAATAAATCATTGTTACAATCTCCTGTACCTACCATTAAAGTTTGTACCATGAATTCGGGACCACCCTGTATAACTGACATATGTCAGTGTACGTCTACCTCGTGGACACAACCCCTGCAATCTCGGTCTGCAATGGACGCATAACCCCCCACAAAAAGCCTTTAACAAGTCGCTGAACCCAGGGTAGGGGTGCGAGAGGAAGCTCCCTGGCCGAATAACTGTGAAAAACAAACACATTAAGATGCCAAAGTGATCGTCTTCTTGGGTTGGCAGAAGGAAAATCTGCAACTAAACAAGACAGAGTGAAGCAAGAAACGTTTCCGAGCACATTAAGCAGACAGGCTTTCTCTCAACTCTCTCATCTCTTCAAAACAAAAACATAAAAACCTTGAACGTCCAGATTCAAAAGGAGAGAGAGAAGTCGGTTAGACCCGGATGGAAGCAGACTAAACACTTGATTTTTCGTACGGTGCACACTACGGTAAACGGGGTAATGCGGGACTCCGATCCCCATCCCCGGGAAAAGATGCATCGTCTTTCCCCCCCCCCCATTTTGATGTGAGGTAGATCTGTTCACCTCCCTGTGTGCGATCAAATGTCCACATCTCCGATTAGATTTGAGGCCGATAGATTCGTCTTTCACTACATTCGCGTAGTTTTCCCTCCTTTTTTTGATGTCTTGTGATATCATCAGCGCTTCCCCATTGCACCACCGGATATACTCGTTCTCGTTTTGAATAAAAGATTTTGAATATGAAAGTGCTTTTGGTCTTCCTTAGAGGTATGTGGTTTTAATTGTTACTTCCTAGGTGATCTCATGGAGCAAACGAAGAAAAGGACTCCTGGTTATTGTCAACTCTTTGTATACCTATCGATCATTCCTTTTAGGCCAAACGCGATTAACGCAAAGGTTCTTTCCAAATTAATCTCCGACAGTACCTTAATTTAACTCCACGTCTATACCCAGTCATACGACACCTACCTAGTTTTCGTTCAGGAGGCAAACATGTGAATCTTCGGTTCTGTCTTTCAAAATTCCCAAAATAAAATATGTCGAAAAATGAATTCCGAAATGATATCGTTAGTTAGAGCAGAAACTCATTGAATGGCATTTTTCGAAGACATGCTTCTGATTCTGATGTAGGTATTTTAGTTAACGTCAAACGGGAGCAAAACAAAGGGATATTGGCGAAGGTCAATGATCAACAACGAAGGAAAGATCCGAAGACAACACTTCGTAATTTTCGACCACTGTCACATGTCTAAGTCAAAACCCGAGCTGGCAACCCCCTCTTCAAAATGAAACACATTAGAGGCCAAGACGGATTAAACGTATAACAGCTCCCCGGGATGGATGTTGGACCGTTGTCAATAGCCCGTTGTATTGCTCCAGTGCAACGTTAATTAAAATACCTACCTATCTCATCGCGATATACGAAGTCCTAGTTCTGTCTGCTGTAACAATGTTAAACAACTGGGGTGTATAAGTTTTGGCAGGAAGGATATTTTACGAAATCTGAATATTGTATAGAAAACAAATATTCTTTTATTTCTCGGTTATTTATTATATACAGTGCTGTTCTGTTGAACAGACAATTTCAGAACATAACCAGTCTCCACCGGAGACTTAACTTCCAAAGTCTAGGGCGTCGCTAGTACGCCCTCGAAACAACGACCAAACTCTTCTCGAGTCTGTCAGAGAATCTTCTCTTCGCTGACCCAGCACTCTCTGCTCCAAGCCTCGAAGCTCCAGTCGGTGGGAAAAACCCTTGGGCAGTTTTCCACCGCCTCAAAACTCCAAGAGGGGAGCTCCCCTGCCTTTTCAGTTCTATTCCAACAGAGGGGCTGGCCATTGTCCGACAAGGAACGATTTCAGCCGGCCAGGCGACTGGTGAATCAAGAGGTCCTTTTATCACTACGCCACACTGCCTTGTCTGTGTGGTAGGAAGACTCATTGCACAAAAATATCAGTAAAGCGATAGGGAACGAAGCCTGGCCATATATACAACTCTTGGTAGTTAAGAATAAATTCGATAAAAATCCAGAAGATAAGGTGAACGTCCAATCCAATCTATTTCTCGCCGCTTCGCTTTACTTTTCTTTGAACTTCCTTTTCAAGGGGTTCATTTCTATTTGGGGGATTTGATGAATTTCCAAATTCCGCTTTTGATTCCTCGCTGAAGAAACGTGAAAAAAGAAAACCGGCAAAGAAGATTAGTTTTCGATCTTCCAGCGATTGTGAGGTTAAACTCTTCTTTCATCTTGTACTGATTAACGTCAATAGATGGGGGCGATACATTAACTTATATTCTGTACATTTTCCAACGTGTTGTATTCAAACTTCAGAATATAGTTTGGGGACTTCGCAAATGTTCAACATAAATCGGAATTCTTACAATTCCGTTCGTGTACACGAAGGCTGGTGCAAGTTAAATCTGTCGTGGCCTAAAATATCCTCACGTTGGCATAGTGCGGAAGTTTCGAAAGTGGAGTGCCAGTACAGGTGTTCACCTCGTTACCTGACCGTGATTCCAAAATACGTGGTGCTGTCAGGAGAACTTTCTATTGGGGATTGATTTCGGACCGTCGGCAATAGCCCGTTGTGTTGCTCCAGTGGGACGTTAATTAATTTACCGTAACCTTACAATTAGGTAAGGTAATTTTAATTAATGTCGTACCATAGCAACACAACGGGCTTTTGACGACTGTCCGGGATCAATCCCCTAAGGGAAATATCCGAAGACAACACCACGTAATTTTGAACCACTGTCAGATGACAAGGCAACACCTGAGCTGGCACCCCACTCTCCAAACTTCCACACCAACCCAACGTGGTGACTTTCGGGCACGACAGATTTAAAGTGCACCAGCCGCCTCTACACCATACGCTTACAAACATCCATGGCCGGACCCGGATTCGAACCAAGAACCTTCCGATATAGAGGCTAACACCTTAACCACTGTACCAGTCTTGGCGGCTAGGACTATCGTTTTAAACAAAGTCGTCCTCCAAAGCTAATTTTAAAATTTTGTCGCCTTTAAAAAAAAATTCACACGTACGAACGAAATCTTTCTCCTTACATGCCCGTACTTCGTATATCTTACGAATATGATCCGATTACTCCTCGTGTTTCAAAATTACGAGGTGTTGTCCTCGGTTCTTTCCCTTAAGGGACTGATCCCGGACCGTCGTCAATTGCCCGTTGTGTTGATCTAGTACGACGTTAACTAAAAATTACCATTACCGATTACTCCTCATAGAGAAAACTAAAGAGTGCAAACCCAAAAAAACTATCATACTCATATAAACTCAGTATATCTCAAATAGCACTAATCTTTTTCACATTCATTCATCTTTACAAATGCTCTCTTTAAGCCCTATCACCTACTCCTCGTCATCTGACCGTTGTTCAAAATAAGTTCATGGTCGTCGGGTCTTTCCCTTCGGGTTTGAAAGGTTCCTGGTTCGAATCCGGATCAGTTCATGGATGTTTGTAAGTGCATAGTGTAGAGGCGGCTGATACACCTTAAATCGGTCGTAGCTGAAAATCCTCAAATTGGGTTGCTGTGGAAGTTTGAAGAGTAGGGGGCCAGTTCAGGTGTTGCCTCGTCATTTGTTCGTGGTTCAAAATTAATGGCGTTGTCCTCTGATCTTTCTCTTATGGGATTGATCTCGGACCGTCCTCAATAGCCCGTTGTGTTGCTCACGAAGTTAATTACCATTACCGTTCAAACTCACGTGACTCAAATGCCCATTCGCTGAAGTAGGTAACCAAAACAAGTTATGTAAGGAGTGTGGTAATTTTATGGTAATTTTAGTTAATGTCGTACTAGAGCAACACAACAAGCTATTGACGACGGTCCGGGATCAGTCCCTTAAGGGAAAGATCCGAGGACAACACCTCGTAATTTTAAACCACGGTCATATGACGAAGTTATGTAATGAGATTAGACTGTCTTGAAAACATCTCAACACCGAAACTTATACCCAAATACCACAATTATAACTGCAGTAGTACTTTCACAATTCAACAATCTGAGTAGAACTTTATTTTCTGTGCTTTTTATTGTGTAGATGTATCGCACGAAACATTGCTAAACACGAGGATTTTGATCCCAGCCTTTAAAAGAATTTACTTTTAAATTAGTTTGAACTCATCCAAGCATAGCATCTTGTGTACCCTAGCACCGCAATTATATTCCCAATTCAACACAACCTACTTAGAACTAACTTTGTTTAATATACTATCCTATGGCAAATGAATCCCACGAAACATTTCAAAACCCCGAGGATTTCGAGTCTTAAAAGAATTTTCTTTAACGTGCATTTGATTAAAATGTCATGATACATCCTCGGAGAACCTAAGACATTGCAAAATTTAAATGCCCTAACCTTACATACACAATAGTGCTAATTTTAGAGCACGTTTTTAATCTCTATAGATCGTAGTATGTTCTACAAAGCTGTAAAATCATAAGCGTTAAATTACAATGGGCTTTCGGATAAACGAGTGTTGTTACAGAACTAATCCCACGTGCCTACATTACGAAAAGGAACGATAAGAAACGGCTTGCGCCCTATCTCGAGTGGGAAATAAACCAAACTCTTCCTTTCACATGCTCGATAAGTCCTCTGATAAACAATTGCGCCAGTTCCTTTCCTCACGTCTCGTTATGGCAATGGCAATGCAGTAATCAGTTCGGGAGGAAATGGGTTGGTCGATCTGGTTATTTGTTGTTACACATGGGTTAATAAAACGGGTACCTAAGGGTTTTAAAGTAAAGCATAACGGCTATCCTATGCCCAGAGCGGGAATCGAACCCAGACCCTGCTGTATCAAGGTAATAGTAATGGTTATTTTAATTAACGTCGTACTAGAGCAACACAATGGGCTATTGATGACGAGTAAGGTAATTTTTAGTTAGTGTCGTACTAGAGCATCACAACGGGTTATTGACGACGGTCCTCGAATATTACCCATCGGGGTTATTCCCGAACCGTCGCCAACAGCTCGTTGTTGTTTTTTTCCAGTGCGACGTTGATTTAAAAAAAAAATGCGAAAATTTCAAATAAAGATATCTACATTAGGGTGGAGCGAAAAACACGAATTTCGGAAATTGAAAACGCCTATGGTGGGAATAGTTGGGGACTACCATGCTTATTAATAATACAAAATATGAGCTAAATCAATTAATATCTTCAAGTGCCAAAATCGTTTTGAAATTTCGAAATTTTGCCAAGTTTTTCACAAAAATAATAATAACGCATTTAAAAAATTTAATACATCTTATTTAAAGCCATGGGTGAGGGAAATGAACTTCCCTGCGTGTAAAAAAAAAGTTTTACACCTAACATTATCCCGGAAAATAAAATATTTACCCTTTTTTTAGAGCGTTATCACGCTCGTCTCCACTCCGCTCAATAGACTCATCATTGCGACCACGCGTTTACACGGGCGCTTCCCCTTGTAGACCGCTGTTTTTGCATTATGAAAACAACCCAGAACTCAGCACGTGGAGGTGGCTGCATAACAAGTTCCACCCCCCCCTAAAAATTTCAATTTAAGTTACTAGCTTGCCCTAAAAAATTAAACTGAAGTTAGTGGCAAGTGGTTTAGTTTAAAAGTGGTTGATATTGGCTTTTGGTTTCAAATCTTGATAAAGCAAGTCTGGAAGCAATTCTTGACCGAATAAATCCATCTCGTGCTTTTGTACCACATACTGTACTATATGCTTCAGTTACTAATTTAAAGCAACGTTCTACTGCTTGTGAATGGCATGGAAAGTTAAACATGTTACTATTGGTTGGAACGTCTAGAATCATAGACTTGAGTTGATCATTAGAAAGAGATACTGTGAGTGGTGGATCTCTAATGGAATTTGATTGCCATTCAATTAGATTTATGTAATCGTCTGCTTCCAAATTTAACTTGGGAATTTTAAACTCGCGATTATTCTTTTCAACTTTTTTTGTCTTAGTTTTAAATTTTTCTAAGACTCAATTCTCTGACGTGTTTTGATCATCAGCTAACATTGCCAAAATAATATTTTCTGGATGGGCATAATAAGCATTTCTTTGTAAAGTTAGATCTACTACAATTTTTAAATCCTCAGTCAAAAATTTCGATTTATTTAAAATATGGTAAAAACGAAGACTCCCGTACCAACATGATGATTGACTTTTAATTTTAAACCACAAATATGAATGTACCTTCACAACATACTCTGTTAATATTTTCAAGTTATAGGTTGGATCTTATGTTGAAACATATAACCTTAAAATTCTATTTGTCGTCGTCACTCCATCTGGAATGATTCAATTTTCCTGGATCTTTTTGTGACAAGCTTAATAGAATATATTTATTCGATATCCCTGTGCACATTTCGTAAATGTATCGTTAATCAGTGCTAAGATCCTCCAGGACAATATCTGGTAAAGTTACTTCTATCTTTTCAAAGTTTGTTAAAGGCAATTTTTCACAAGATTCTAACATTTTTCCAATTTCTCCTATGTATCCTTTTGGTCCAGTGGTTTTCCCTTCTAAATGTTGCAACAAATGACGTAAAGGTAGCTGAGTAGCTTATTTGTATGTAATAAACAATTAAACCAATGCACAGAACGTCCTAAAAAGAGCTCGATATGTCGAATGACTCCATTTTTTAAACATGCATTTACTACTGTACCATCACAACCAACGAGTTGCATCTTAGAAATCGATATTTTTCTTCAAAAAAGTTAAAATACTTGTTTTAATATTTTGAGAAGAGCCAGTCGTAGGAGTGACATGTCCCATATATTTTGATCCTGGTTCTAGTATTAGAACGATATGTTCTTTTGTTACCGTCTTTCTAGAAATCCTTTCTCTTTCTTTAATCATTACTAAAGATTAATAATTTCGCTCATCAAAATTTATTCCATATTCTGATAAAGAGGTAGTTTCCTCATTTTTCCTTTTCAGGTAGCTGCGGGTCTTTATCCTTTCTCTTCTAATTTTACTACGATCAACTATGTTTGAAGAATAATCCTTGGAAATTTTTCCCATATCCTTCAAAGCGGCATTTATAAGAATTGCTGCCGATCTATCGGAAAAACCAATTCTGTCACAAGCCTGAGCTACATTTAGAAATTCAGTTCTCGTTTGTGAAGTTGAAGAAGAATTATTATCAATGATTGTGTTGATAGTGTCATTAGAATTCTTAAGAAAATTAAAACTCAAAGTAGCTCCCGTAATAGAGGGCGAGAGTATTTTGGATTGTTTTCCTTTACAATCTTTGAGCTGAACGTTTTGGCTCTATGCTTCTCTTTCTTTGCGCTGCAATCTTTTCTTTAATCATTCTGCTGGTTTTAATGTCAACATTTCCAATGACCATTTTTCGAAATGTCCTTTGATCTGTTAAAAAAGCTCTTTAAGCAATAGCTACTTTCATTTTGAAAGTACAACTGAGAAAGTTCTTACATTTACATATGCTAATATCAAATAGATTTTTTTCTGCTGATTCCCTAAAGGACACAACTTTTTTCGAGAAATATAGTTTGACAGTATTTTTTAATAGTTTCTTAATATTTCCATATGTTTTATGGTATTTTTTCAGCATATATACTATTTGTTGGTTTGTTATAGTTCGAATCTCCCATAACCCTTTAAGCTCTTTAATTAAAATTAAACATACATCAGCCACATACTAGCATCTCTTTTATAATCTTTCTGTATGTAAAGATAATACTTTATAACATCTGCATATGTTGGAAGCATGTTAGGCTTCATTATTTCAGCCATTCCAAACACGGGACATACATCTACTGATCGTGTCCTAGACATTTCGACTAATTCACCGAAATGTGTGAATCATTAACAATCAAAACAAACCAAACCCAAACAAAACTGAACTTAAAGATTAAAATTCTATACAAAAATGTATAAAATAAGTAAAAATAAACAGTAAAATACGCAACAAGAAACGAAAGCGAATCAATTTTAACAAAGGACTTAGTTTTCCTCGATAGACTAGATCGGTAGGGCATTTGCAAGATCATACACCTACTAGATATTTACAAAAAAAGTGGGCAGGTATTTAAAGAAACCCAGACACCTCCACTCCATGTGGTGAAATACGAGTTATTTGCCCCTTATAAACAAGCGAAGAAAAGGAAGCGTTCGTGCACCCTAGTAACGAGGAACGTAATGATTAGTCTATTGAGAGGAGTGGAGAAGTGCGTGATATAGCGCTCTTAAAAAAGGGGAAATTTTTAAATTTCCGGGATAATGTTAGGTGTAAAACCTTTTTTTTCAAGCAGGGTAGTTCATTTCACCCACCCATGGCTTTAAATAAGATGCATTAATTTTTTTAAATGCGCTATTATTGTTTTTGTGAAGAAATTGGCAAATTTTCGAAATTTCGTAGTGATTTTGGCACCTGAAGATACTAATTGACTTAGCTCATATTTTGTACTATTAATAAGCATAGTAGTCCCCAACTATTCCCAACATAGGCGTTTTCAATTTCCGAAATTCGTGTTTTTCGCTCCACTCTAATCTACATCACTAAGGCTACGTTCACATGAGGTGTTTCAACGCGCGTTTGGCCAGGCTAGCGAGGTTTCGCCATTAAATAATGTTTTTTTATTCCTCAAATTCAAGTTTCTATCTTTGAGACCTTGAAGAGCGGGACCTCGCTAGCCTCGCCAAACGCGCGTGTCACGCGCCTCATGTGAACGGGGCCTAAATCAGTCTAGGATCGATTAACCGAACATCTGCATTTCAAACGTCGCTCAGGGCACGCTTCGAAGTTCCCCCCCTCGAGAAATAAAGAATCCAACTCCATCGGATATCTAAATATTTGAATTACTTTTCAAATACTCCGTGATCGAGGTTCGAGGTCGTCTGTTCCCGGAAGACACTCCCAGACAGGATTTCCTTGTTTCGGGAACGGGACTGGAAGGGGAGGAAATATTGACATTTGAGATAAGAGAAAGATGTTAGGTATCCAGAGTATTCTTGAGTTAGATTAGCCGGCAGAATAGGGCTTTTTACCATCGATTGTGTAATTCTGTTTAAATTGCTTCTTAATATTCCAAGTGGTTTCGACGAGTTGACTAAATGACGAGTCTTCGGGATCTGACCAATTTTGTTAATGGTGATATATTTCGTCATCAAGATACTGCTGATTTTTTTTTAATGCAAAATACGTCTTACCTTTTGAAACCGGGGTACCACGTTTAATTTTTAACTATCACAAAAAAAGCGTAAGTTCGAAAAATTTAATAACTTAAAAAATTAAAATTTTGCATAAATGAACGACATCACTTTCAAAATAACATTAAACAAAGAATGTTTTAATGGGTCAATTATCTTGCGCTCATATTACCGCTCATATTAATTTAGTCTAGCTACTGCCTCCTTTGTACGAGCACGACGTTTGAGGTGTCATTTGTTTCGTCTCTTTGCGCTTTGTAAATAATAATAGAAATAAAACCTCAATATATTTAATACTTGTTTAGATATCATACTTCGGAAAATCGCAAAAATTTCAAAATGTCCAAATATACGCACAATATATATAAGTACAAGAAAAATTATAGAAAACGTCAACAAGAAGAAAGATCGAGAGATGGAGAATCCAAAAATATCCCGACTTCCGATGCTGAGTGTGAACGGGCTCGGAGAGGGTGAAAGTATAGGCGTCGCACCTTCAAAGTAAACAAATATCTGGTACGAGTGCACCAAGTTCCTCCACCGCTCAGTTCGACGCAAATAGCAAAAGTGATGAATGACATAAATGTTTTATAATCAAACTAGGGGCCCCGCCCCCTGCTCACTAAAGCTCGCCAACCCCCATAGGATTGCTTTGCAATCCTCATTGGTTCGCTGCTCAAACCTATGCTCGCTTCGCTCGCATCAATGAAGACATGTGTGTCCTAGCAGAAAGGATTTACAAAATACGATACTCCAAAAAAATATTTTTCAAACCTAAATTTGCTGTATTACAGAAAATATAAACAGTACCCTGAAATCAGAATTCAAATGAAAACTTTGAGCAAATATTGAGTCGAAATGTGAGCGCCGCTTTGAAATTGAATACCCAGTATGTTGTTTGTGTACATTTCCAGCGCTCTCGAGTCACCCACACTTTTTAATTGAGTTTGTTGTCGAAAGTTATAGTGCAAGCGTCTTGTTGAGCTATAATTGTCGGCCCTGAAAAGGACGTTTTTTAAATGGTACTGAAATGATCCTCCGCTTTCTTTGATTTCTAATTATAAACTGCAACAGCTCAACTAAAATTCTTTTTTTTTTCAATAAAATTTCATCCGATAACGCTATAAATTCAATTGAGGCGCGTGGCTTCGTGGTAAACAAACAATCGTACAATGTTGCCAAAACGCGATGACAAATAACGTCTTTTTTGCGTGCCACGTAAGAGAATTATATACAGAGATGATGGAGTAGAACGTATATAGGTCGGTAATGAGCCACAACCTTGAACATCAACAGCGAGTGCACCCATTGTGATACAAGTACGGAGCGAAGAACATTTGATGTGTGAAATTAAAACACCGTAGTACTAATTTATTTCATTCTCATTTACCATAAGACCACAGTGACGTCTGAAATCTACACCTTAAATCTAGCGGCCGTGTCCTGACTCATCCCTGTCCGTTTTTTTTTCTGATGATGACAGTATCAATACCACTGGTCAATGTTTTGCTAATAATGAGATACACTACCCTACAATAATGGACCGGACGCCAGAGGATTTGCATAAAACCCGACTGCTTGTTTGGGGGTGTTTTTCCTGGTATGGCCCGGGATCTTTGCATGTTGTTTCTGGCCAATTGAACGCCGACGCCTACATGAACATTTCGGACAATCGAGTTCCTCCTACGCTCTGGAAGTTTTATCGAATGGGTGAATGTTACTTCCAGGACCACAACGCTCGATGTCATGCTGCAGCCTCTGTGTAGTAGTGGTATCGAGATAGGGATATAAAACATCTTCCTTGGCCTGCTCAGAGTCACGACCTTAACCCCATGAAACATTTGTGGAACGCGTTAGAGCGACGCTTACGGACCAGGGAACCCCGTCCGAAATCTGCAGCTGAACTGGCGACATTCTTGGAGCAGGAATGGACACAAATACCCATAGCTGTGTATCAAAACCTCGTTGAAAGCATGCCCATGGGGGTTGATAGTGTTGTAGTTGATAGACCCACTGCAGGTTAGATTCCTTCCTGACAGTATTTCCCTTTCTGTGTCAGCAAAACTTTCTTTGTCAGTGTATCCTTTGTGTCCCATTACATGCAATTGTTTGTCTTATTTCTGGCGAAGCATGGTCAAACATGCTTGCGTGCCAAAAACCCCAAAACCAACCTACTTATTTATAAAATACATTTATAATGTTTCAATCCTGCGCGCATTGAGAACGAGCGAAGCGAGCACGATTTGCACGTTAAACCAATGAAGATTCTAAGCAATCTTTGTGTGGGTTTGGGTCTAAACAATCACGGGGATGCGAGATCCAGTGTCGATACAAAGCTCGTAAGACGATAAAAAAAAGTTGGTAGGTAGGTAGTTAAGCAACGTACCACTGGAGCAACGCAACGTGCTATTGGCGGCGGTCCGGAATCAATCCCGACTTGAAAAATTAAAAAGATTAAAGACAGAGCCTCGTAAATTCGAACTGAGGTCATATAATGAGGATAACAAATGAACAGACACCCTACTCTCCACACCACTCCAACGTGATGATATTTCAAGCCAGACTGAACAGGCACCAACCTGTGTATACGAGTCTTTGGATGGACCAAGTTTCGAACTCGCAACACTTCGGTTACTAATACGTTGCTAATCCGGGCTTCTTCGGTCATGTGAACGTATTATCTACTGAATAGCATAATCTGCTGCTAGCAACTGAATCCGACTCGATTTCAGGAAGCAATCTTGTACGATATCATATTTAGTTTTTCTTTCACCTTTTACAAGTAGCCCGTTGTGTTGCTCCAGTGACACGATAAATAACTTCCTAACCTAACCCATCTCCGTATTGTTTTAGGACGAAGTTCTTTTTATCTCTGTATAAATGAGGACTAAAGGAATATATTATGTGGAAGCTTCGAGAAATTCCGTTGCTCTTTTCCAACTAGGATACCACACCCCCCCTAAAAAAGTTGAAGTAAACAAATTAAAGAAGTAACACGATTTTTCCTCCTCTTTCTACATCTACTCAACTGTCACCGAAGACGGGAAATTGGCTGAAGAATATTTTTCATTGAAAAACGCCTTGACAAAAGGTCTCGCATTACGGTGACATGTGAAGTTTACTGTATCCGATACATCGACGAAGACAAAGAATCCAATTAAGTTAAATGGAGCTTCTTCAAAGGTAAAGTAATG
Organism: Metellina segmentata; assembly: GCA_947359465.1. Classification (NCBI taxonomy): domain Eukaryota; kingdom Metazoa; phylum Arthropoda; class Arachnida; order Araneae; family Tetragnathidae; genus Metellina; species Metellina segmentata. The sequence continues at coordinate 15,370,565 of OX375877.1, forward strand.
AGGTTAACAAGCCTGAACCCGAGAAGGCTTTGGGAGGATTTTCTTTCAGAGTTTTACAGAGCTTCTCATTTATACCGTAGTAGATGTTTCAAAGATCAAAGAAAAGAAATATTTGGTCTAAGATTCAAACTCAATTACACTTTTTCTAAGTGCTGATTGATGGTGACACAAGATGTTTGTTTAAGTTCTAAGCATTTCAGAAAAATATGCTCGTGAAGGAATATTTTTCATACAGCTTCACTGTAGGTCCGTGTGTGAAATCTTGTTATTTCTGAAACGTTTCGTTGATTGGAATAAATTAAGGGATGAAAGGCGGCGGGGAGTTTTTAGAAAAAAGTGAGGCGCAAATCATCCTGGTTGTTTCATTTCTTGCATCTTGGATTTCCTTTGACATTTTAAAGAAATGATTTGAATCTCATTTAGATTAACAATGCTTTAAATTTCCGATTCCTAAAAGGCAGAAAACAAATTAATCTACAGAGTGATGAAATAATTAGAGCCACGACGAAAATAATGTGTTTTTTGAGTTGTGGATAATATGTATAGCTCGCATATTTCCTTAGAATATAATTATTTGGAAATTTTATGGGAATATTATGCGTTTGGACTATTATACTGCTCCTTTCCTAAAAATGTAATCTATTAGAAAGATAATATTGGCCTATACTGTAGAATAGAATATCCTACGTAAAGATTCTATGCCTCATTTCCTAAAATGGAATTCTTCGGAACGATTGTATTTCTCTTCTTCTAGAACAAAATCATTTTGAAAGATTCTATTCTAAGGTTTATGTTCTATTCTTTTCACATATCCTTAGGTAGGTAGGTGGCTAATAAACATCACACTGAGGCAACGCAACGGGCTATTGGCGTAGGTCCCGGAATCAATCCCCTAAGGGAAGGATCGAAGCATAACACTTAGTAATTTTGAATCACGGTCATGTGACATTATTTCCATAGGCGATAATATTTTAGAAGATTCTATACTGATTGCACTCCGGGGCATAACTCCTTTAGGTGGTAATTTGGTAATTTTTAAAATCTATCTATATATAATTAATATTTTTAATATCTATAACATATAATCTATTAATTTTCAAACCCTCCAATTGGTTTCGACGAAGTAAGGTAGTTTTAATTAACAGCGTACTAGTAACAATTGACGACGGTCCGGGATCAATCCCTTAAGGGAGAGATCCGAGGACAACGCCATGTCATTTTGTACCACGGTCGGATGACGAGGCACAACCTGATCTGGCACCCCACTCTTCGAACTTCCACATCAACCCGACGTGAAGAATTTCGGCCACGACAGATTTCAGGTGCACCAGCAGCCTCAACACCATACGCTTACAAACATCCATGCACTCATCCGGATTAGAACCAGGAACCTTCCGATTTAGAAGCTAACAACTTAACCACCAGACCGGTTGGTCGGCGAGATGATTTTAGGTAAAAAATGGTAATGGTAATTTTTAGTTAACGTCGTACTAGAGCAATACAACGGGCTATTGACGACGGTCCGGGATCAGTCCCTTAAGGGAAAGATCCGAGGACAACATCTCGTAATTTTGAACCACGGTCAGATGACGAAGCAACACCTGAGCTGGCACCCCACTCTCCAAACTTCCATGCCAACCCAACGTGAGGACTTTCGGCCACGACAGATTTAAGGTGCACCAGCCGCCTTTACACCATACGTTTACAAACATCCATGCCCGAACCCGGATTCGAACCAGGAACCTTCCGATCTAGAGGCTAACACCTTAACCACTATACCGGTTGGTCGGCGATGATTTTAGGAATAACTTTAGATGGGTAGGTATATTAATTAACGTCGAAATGGAGCAACACAACGCGATATTGGCTAAGGTCAAGGATCAAACCTGAAGGGAAAGATTCGAGGACAGAATCACGTAATTTTGAACCACGATTTGATGACGACTCTCCAAACTTCCACACCATGCCATCGTAAAGACATTTGTGGAAAAGACAGATTAATCATGCACCAGCCCCTTTTGTTCAGGACGGACTTTGGTAGGATTCGAACTCCAACCCACCGGTTGCTAATCCATTACTCTAGCAACCGGGCTAACGCTCACACATTTTCCTTAGAATTCGACTTTAACGCTCACACATTTTCCTTAGAATTCGACTTTAACGCTCCTTTCCTTAGAGTCATCAATAGCCCGTTGTATTTCTTTAGTATGATGTTAATTAAATATTACCTTACCTTTTCTTAGAATACAATCTTTTGGAAAGATTCAATTGGTCCAAAAGTTGACAGTGGATTGCCATCGTGCAGGGAAGACGGCAGGTGGAATCATGGATGTGAACCACTCAGAGGGGTTGAAAAAATACAGCGACACATTACATTGATAGTTATGTGCCTGGAGCTGTTAGTTTTGACGTCATAATCTTAATCATCATCTGCCCCCGCTTTATTTATCAGCCCACACACTAAACCTATGGCGGTGATGCGATCAATACGAAGAGAAAGCGGGTTCCAGACAGACGGAATATCGCATCCGGCATCCTGGCTCCGGGAAATATTCAAACGGGAAACTTCGGGAACAAAAGGGTGCTCCGGAGACGCCCGCTTCCGGTTTGCGAGCCTCCTCCTGGAACACTCTGATCGGAATCGAGAGGAAACAAAAGTCAATTTTTCTGTGGAGAGAAGGCACTGGAGGGAGTGAAATAACAATGGCAACCCAGCCAAATCATTTCATCTGAGTGGTCCTTGATCACACTTGACAAAACCCATTGAAACGATCTCTTCGAATACATTATGAACTTCATTTGTGACAAATTGCCGTTGAAGATACTTTTTAACGATTCATCAGTGTGGAGGGAAATTGTTTTCGTCTGCCATTATTCCCTCTGTAAATTGTTTTCTTGTGTTTCGAAGAAAGGGGGCTTTCATTTAACCCTCCAAGTGGTTTCGGTGAAATATCTGGTCCATCGAGATCCGACCCATTTCGTAAATGACGAGATATCTCGTCCATTAAGATACAGCCGATTCTTTTATGCCAACGAGATCAGGATCTGGTCTATTTTGTCAATGACGAGGTACCTTATAGATACAATAACCACAAGGAGGTTTAAACCTTCCGTGAGAGGTGAATAGAAAAGGATTCCACCAAACAAATTTATGTTATTTGAAAAAAGGCGACCAAGGTGTTAGCTTCTAGATCAGAAGGTTCCTGGTACGTTGTACAATAGCAACACAACGGTCTATTGACGACGTTCCGTGATCAATCCCCTAAGGGAAAGATTCGTGGTCAACAACACATAATTTTGAACCACGGTCAGATGACTAGGTAACACCTGAGTTGGCACCCCACTCTACGAACTTCCACACCAACCGGTCTGGTTGTTAAAGTGCTAGCCTCCAGATCGGAAAGTTCCCGGTTCGAATGCGGGTCAGTGCATGGATGTTTGTAAGCGCATGGTGTAGAGGCGGCTAGTGCACCTTAAATCTGTCATGGCCTAAAATCCTCGCGTTGGGTTGGTGTGGAAGTGGAAGTTTGGAGAGTGTGGTGCCAGCTCAGGTGTTACCTCGTTAACTGACCGTGGTTCAAAATGACGTGGTAATGTCCTCGGATCCTTCCCTTTCGGGATCGATTACGGACCAACGTCAATAGCCCGTTGTGTTGCTCTTGTACGACGTTAATTTAAAAAGTACCAAGTTACTTGAAAATACATTAATATAACGTAATAAGAGGCTAAACCACACACACAAATATTTTAAAATTATCTTCCAAATAATGTGCTTCTAAGTGGTAAAATGGAAACATGTTGCAAAAGATAAGCAAAATGAGTTTACGTTTGGCGAACAAACGCATTCGAACACGCATTCGTAGCAGAAACACTGCCACTACCTACATCTTGCTTGACAGAAAAAGTCCCTCATTAGGGGAATTAGTTGACTGTTTATGGCCCAATCATATTGGTCATATTTGGCCAAAATGCGAAAAACACAAGACAGCCATCAAGCAATAGACATACGCATAAAAGGAAAATTTAACACACGCAGAAAAATTTAATTGATTATTTTTACGTCGTAAAGACCATATTTGGCTAAGCTGCGTCAAGCATCAAGTTATGGACCATACACATACAAGGTAAATTTTAATAACACAGTTCAGAGTTTGTTGGGTTTTTCATGGCCATATTGCGACTAACAGAAAACACATCAAATAATGGACATGCACGCACAAGGGTTTCCAAAGAGAGCCGGGAATACACCCAGCGAAGAATCGAACTTGCGCATCGTACAACTCGCAAGTTCATAGAGCAGTGGACAAACCGAATGAGCCATACCTTTATTTGATCATAAATAACTGATTCGTGAGGATCTGACCCCGGAAGGCTCTGCTCTAAATTGTCTCATTGTTAAATTTATCAAAAATCTTTTACTTTTAGTTTTGAAAATAAATTAAAAAGACGGTTTTCGAATTAGCGACCGCAAAGAGAGTTCATATGAGACCTGTGAGACAATCATATTTCATTAGAATGACACGTTCCATTCCGTCCACCGAATTTACCCGAACTCATGTGTCGACAGTATTGTCGAATAGATTAAAGCTCCAATCGAATCATCGTAGTTATTTATCGATTCGAGGTGAAGATTGTGAAAATTAACTTGGATAATTTGTAGAGTTTCATTCAATTACGTCTCCTCGGGGTGTAAAACACGGCAAGATTTATCAGCTAGCCATAAAACATGGCATTGTTTATTCAGCTAGACATGCAAGAGGTGGTAATTTGGAAACACTTTAAATGAATCAGTTAACTTTATGAGACGGATAGCCCTTTGTGTTGCTCTAGTAGGACGTTAATTAAAAATATACCCGTTATACCCGACGTTAATAAAACAATACCAATACTCGAAAATTTTATATTATTACCTTTTATTAAGACCTTTTATGTATTTTAAAAATGTGATCGTCTTCTAAAATTAACAGGTGCCTCGGTAGACCTGTTGGTTGGTAGGTATTTCATTTAACGTCGTACAGGAGCAACACAACCGACGATCCGAGATCAATCCCAACGAGAAGATCCGAAGTTAGCCCGGTTGTAAGAGTAACACAGCCGAATAAGCAACCGGAGGGTTACGAGTTCGATTCCAACCAAAGATCTAGTGTATAAAGTGGTCTGCTGTGCGTTTAATCCGTCGGGGCTTCAAATGTCCTCACGTTTGTGTGGCGTGGAAGTTTGGAGAGTGGGGTTACAGGTTAAGCGAGAACTCGTCTTCTGTATGTGGTTCAAAATGACGTGGTATTATATCCTTATCTTTCCGTTCGTGGGTGGATCATAGAGGGTCGCCAATGGCCCGTTGTGTTACTTTATTCTGACGGTTATTAAAATACCTACCTACCATATAAAATTGCAAAATAATTCATTGTTTATCACAGAAAAACAATGTTTTAGAATCTCAAATCATGTCGTGGGTATATAATAATAATTAGCTATATATACATTACCCTACAATAATGGACTGGAAAGCAAGATGTGATGATTTATGGGAAAGAATACGTGCTTTAATAGGGGGATGGTCCCCCCTTCCACATGCTGCAATTACACTAGCGACCCTTCTGGTCATACTTTCAACAAGGTTTTGATACACAGCTATGGGTATTTGTGTCCATTCCTGCTGCAAGAATGTCGCCAACTCTGCCGTAGATTTCGGACGTGGTTCCCTGGTCCGTAAGCGTTGCACTAAGTCTTCTCCCGCAAATGTCCTATGGGGCTTAGGTCGGGACTATGAGCAGTCCAGAGAAGACGTTTTACATCCCTATCGCGATACCTCTGCTTGACAGAGGCTGCGACATGACATGGAGCTCTGTCGTCCTCGAAGTAACATTCGTCCTTTCCATAAAATTACCAGAACATACGAAGAACCTGACGGTCCAAAATGTTCACGTAGACGTCGGAACAATGTGGCATGGTGTGGCGCAGGAATAACATGCAAAGATCCCAGGCCACACCACGAAAAACACCCCCAAACAAGTAGTCGGATTTTATGCAAATCCGCTGGGCTATGGCGACGGTGTGGGATCAAGCTTCGTAGGGAAAGATCCGAGGCAGCATGAGGATCCGTTTTTCTGCAATAAACGGACATGGTCAAGGAAACATGTTCTACAGAGTTTGTGTATTTGAGTTAGGGGAATGTTGCGGTCATATTTGAAACCCTAGCAACGCAGGGTTATTCAGCTAGTAAAATATATAAAAATGATGGTTATAAAATCGCCTTTATCTCTATTGGGTATGTGGGTGACTTAGGCCTCTCTTACTGGTCTGATGTAGCATGACAGAGATTGCGTCTCATAGCCCTGTGTTAAATGCTGTTTTTGTGAATCTTTTCCATGATATAGCTAAATGGTTGGGGGGTGGTATTTTTTCTTGTGGCAAGGGCCAGATCTGGCCCAGCTGCGCCAAACATCATATATATATATGACTCAAAGAGTCAGGTGATATAATCTAAATATAGTTTATGAAACCAATGTCTTTTAAAAATAAAAACAGGTTTTGGGTGAAGGATCCAATAAAAGTTCATGTTAAGTGGGGTGATAAATACCAAATCGGAAGAGTTTATGGAAGTTAAAATCAGGGCATTTTATTAAGATGTGTCTGACTGAAAAGATAGTGTTACACTTGCGACACATTGGAGCGGGTTCTCTACGTAAAAGGTGTCCATGAGTGAATTAAGTGTGTCCTATTCGGAGTCTTGTGAATATTGTATCATGATTTTGATTTAAGATAGTTTTATTAAAGCCTTTGATGGATGTCTGGATATAATTTAATTTGTTTTGTACTTCGAGGTCCCAAGTGTTTTGCCAACATGAGTTTATGGATTTTTTTAAGAGTGATTCAATGTCTGGAAATGGTACTTTTGAATTTAGCTACTGTGTTGCATTCTTGGCCGCCAAGTCAGCTCTCTCGTTACCTCCAATACCCACATGTCCAATAGGTTAATAGATCAGATCAGCATTTTCTAAAACATACTAAACAACATAACAGTGTAGATATGAATTTCAGAAGCAAAATTTAAGACAGTAACACTTGTTTTAGTTCATAATATATTATTATGTTGTTTATGGTGAGCATTGGAACGTTTTAATGCATTAAAATTGCTCATGGACATAACTTTCCCGAAAATATTTATTCCCGAAGCGAAAGTATTCTATTCCATTTCTACTAGTGAAGGGAATGTTTCCTACTTTACCATCAAGAAAATATTCTTTTGCGCTTCACAATTACTATATTCTTTGCTGCCAACTATTCTTTTCCACCTCAGAGAAACATCCTATTCCTTTTCTACTTGCGAAAAAACTCGAGTATTCTCTAATAGCGGAAAAACTCCAGAGAATACAATGTTAGAAGCAATTTTAGGAAATTCTTGCTTGATTGTAGTTTGTTTATATTTGCTTTTATATTCAATTGCACTATATCACAGTGTAGTTCTTAATAAAAACTATAATTCTACATTACACGTCATTTTCCAGTAGAAAAATTAATCAAATCTGAAATACAAGAACTTGGTGTTAAATGCGTCCTATATATTTAACATGATTCGTCCTTCCAATAGAACAGCTGTAGATCTGTATGAACACTTAGTTCCACTGAAGAGCTTTGCATCATGGTTCAAATGGTGGTAGCCCAGTTTGAATAGTAACGAATTAGCGACTGGAGTGTTACGTGTTCGAATGCAACCAAAGACCGCCGTGTACAAAGGAGAATTGTGCACGTTGAATCTGTCAGGGTCTCAAATGTCCTCACGTTGGCGTGATGTGGACGCTTGGAGAGTGTGGTGCCAGCTTAGGTGTTGCCTCGCCATCTGACTTTGGTTCAAAATTACTAGGTTATTCCCGACCGTCGCCAATAGAACGATGTGTTGCTCTAGTGTGACGTTAATGAAGTCACCTTCCTACCTTAGAAAAACGACGCAAGTGTTGTTAAGCGCAACGGTTGTAGTTGCGACTCGGGTAGCTATTAAGTAGGTAGTTAATTAACGTCACTCCGCAGCAACACAACGGACTATTGACGATAATCCGGGATCAATTCCGAAGGGAAAGATACAAGGCCAGCATCTCGTAATTTTGAATGACGTTCAGATGACGATCTGAGCACGGCACCCCTCTCTCCTAACTTCCACTCCACCCCAATGTGAGATCATTTGAGGCCACGACAGATTTAACGTGCACTTGCCACCGAGTACCCGACGGTCTTTGGATGGAACGAGTTTCGAAGTCGCAATCCTCCGGTTGCTGATTCAATGCTCTTCTTGCTGGGCTACTGTGGCCTTCCTTCCAATGGAATAGCTCGTTGTGTTGCTCTAGTACGACGTTAACTAAGATAACCATTACCATTACCATTACCTTCCAATGGAACGAAGCCAGATCTCAAGTAACACTAAGCTTCGACTGGTAGCGTTGAGTCATTGTACAATCAACAAAATATAATTAAAATAGTTATTTAAAAAAACAAATTTACACAATTAATGCAGGGTTTTGTGTCTCTAGTTTGTGGGCGTGGCACAAAGTAAAAATTGGAATCCACTCAAACGGCCGTTGATCGCGTGCCATAAAAATACGTCTGGCCAGTTCGAGTTCTTGAAGTCGTCTCCTTTCTTTCGTTTTTAGCATTCTGTACTATTTTCATTGGAACGATGAATCATGTCAAAAACAATTTGCATATTTAACTCAACATACCCATATACGCGGTGATTCAAAAGCTCAGGAATAAAAAAACAAACCATAATTACAAAGGAACGTACAAACGATAACTCCCCCGGAGTTGCTAGTATACAGTAGAAAGAATAAAAAATAAAGGTATACAAGTAAAGCATCATAATATGTTTATTAGACATACGCTTACAAGCCCAAGTGTTCAAAGCGACGGTCCGGGATCAATCCTCTGAATTAAATATCCGTGGACAACACCACGTAATTTGGGACCACGACGAATTGTTGGGAATATTTGGTCCATCAATAACAATCTTCAATTTCTTAAATTCCTCTTTTTAATTTCTTTAATGAGTAACTCAATATAATTTACTCTAAATATTCGTCCATCATCACCTCCGGCAGATTCGTTGTCAGACATTTTAGACAGGTATTTTGCAGTGTTTTAAAATAGTGATGCGACATCGACAACAAAACAGCGATATTTTGAAATATCGATGTTCAAAATTAAAACATTGAGGTTGATAATACATCGCCCCCAAAACATCGATGTTTTTAAAGTTCAGTGTATTTAAACTTTTTTTCCTATTCCTTAAAACTGGTTTAGTACCTAGTGACCCGACATCGACAGCAAAACAACGATGTTCAAAATTAAAACATCGATGTTGATAGTACATTGCCCCCAAACCATCGATGTTTTAAAATTCAGTGTATTTAAACTTTTTTCCCCATTTCTTAAAACTAGTTTAGAAACTATTGATGCGACATCGACAGCAAAACATCGATGTTGATAATACATCCCCCCCTAACCATCGATGTTTATAAAATTCAGTATATTTAAACTTTTTTCCCCATTTCTTAAAACTGGTTTAGTAACTAGTGATGCGACATCGGCTCCAATACATCGATGTTTTTTATAAAACCTCAATGTTTTGAAAACATCGACATCGATGTCGCATCCCTACTTTTCAGACCCTTCACCCTTGGCCACTTTGGTCTAAAAGTATGTTCAATTCGTTGATTATGAATATTATGCTACTTGATTATTTTTTAAATGTATACAACGGTACTTTTTTCATTTAAAAACAAAACATCGACACGTATAAACATCGATGTTACAAAAACATTGACTCCAATACATCGATGTTTTGAAAACATCGACATCGATGTCGCATCCCTATTTTAAAACAGAGACCAGAACAGGACTGCTTCATAGTAGGGATTAGACATCGATGCCGATGTTTTCAAAACATCGATGTTTTGCTGTCGATGTCGCATCAAAAGTTGCTGAACCAGTTTTAAGAAATGGGTAAATAAGTTTAAATACACTGAATTTTAAAAACATCGATGGTTTTGGTGCGATGTATTATCAACATCGATGTTTTAATTTTAAACATCAAAGTTTCAAAACATCGATGTTTTGCTGTCGATGTAGCATCACTAATCACTAATTGCTAAACCAGTTTTAAGAAATGGGGAAAAAAGTTTAAATACACGAATTTTAAAAACATCGTTGTTTAAAATCATCGATGTTTTTGGGGAGATGTATTATCAACATCGATGTTTTAATTTTGAACATCGATGTTTCACTGTCGATGTCGCATCCCTACTTCATAGCTGTGACTAAACTATCGCATGAGGGTGCATGTCCATGCCAGTCTGTGTGATTCATTGGGTATAGCGACAGTCGCGTCGCAGCGAAAATAGGACCGGTTACAACTTTTTAATCGCTGAGATTGTTTTGTCGCAAGTTTGTGCACTTGTATTTGAAACAATGAGTTTTATTTCTGATACTGAAAAATCGCGCGACTAGAAATCGCAAGTGGTGGCTTAGCCTTAAGCGTGTTTTCCAAGAAAGCAAACGAGACTTCCATTTGCATTGCAAACTTGTTTATTTTGCAAACTGTCAGAAATAAAACAGCATAGAGTCAGAAAAGAAAAGCATATGCACTTTGGCAAATATCCTCGCGACTGAATTATTCATACGTTTTCTGCGATACCATACTTTCGACAGAGAAGTATTCTAATTTGCTTTCTACGCGAAAATGGAAATGTTTCAACAGCTCCTGCAGTCGTTTAATTTTATTCTAGAAGGGAGAAAGGGTGTGTTCATTCCGAGCCGTCAAATTTTCATGAGCTAGCTAATAAATAAATTAGTTATTTCTGTGTAACATCACAGTTTTAAGTTTCAAAAGAATATTAAAAACAGTCTTCGTGAAAAACTTCAAACCGAACAAAAACGTTTGAATCCATCAATAGGAAATTTTTGTTTGCATATTTATGTAATTAAGAAAGTTATGTTTTTAACAAATAGTACCTTCACGAGAAATTAAATAAAGATGGAGACTTAATTTTTTGATTTACATACAATTCTATAAAAATTAAGAGTTTGTAAGTAAACTTTGGATAGACTATTTTATGCTCAAATGTTTAATAAATGTAAATAAAAAAATTATTATAAACTCAAATTTTGAGCTATAAACTCAAAGTGAACATTTATAAGAAAATGCTTTTTTATACTAATATGTGCTACAAAATTTTCAAAAATATGGATTTGAAAAGATTTAGATAGATTATTTTATCCTCAAATGCTTCATTATTGTTTCAAATTTATTATTTTAAAATAAAAGAAAAACTAATTATGAAATCAAACTTTGAGCTCGAATTTCTCAAAGTGAACATCTTCTATACATATAAAAAATAATGTGTGTATATTCTCTATACAAATCTACATCGTTTGAACTATCCACACCCAATTTGGTACACTTATATTTTAGAACACTGCGGAAAACATAGTCTATTTCTTTCCCGTCTTCAGACCCATCTGTAGCCATCAAAATTGGCACTCAGGTAGCCCTAAAAGCGCCTCTCGAAGCCCCAATTTTAAAATCTAAAGTTTGTTTTCCTGTAATAATTGGACATGGACAAGGAAACACGTTCTACAGGGTTTGTGTATAAGTTAACACAGGGAAATGTCGCGGTCATATTTGAAACACAAATTAACGCCGGGTTATTCAGCTAGTCTTAAAAAAATGTTAATAGTCTACTAAATTTCCTGACATTTTCTACACGTATCACAAATATTTTTCTCAATTTTTCCAAGTGGTTTGGACGAAATATCTCGCACCACTTGGAGAGTTAATGAAATATTCCTGAGAAATAAATGAATACGGAAGCCTGAAGGATCAAGAAAAACTAGTCCCCGGGAATTACGGAAGAATTGGCCACTCTAGTAAATCATAACCAGAAAATAAGAACGGAAAGACTGCTCCCTAGAGAGGGAGAAGGTAGCAATACACAGTGGTGATTTCCACATGAAACTCCGGTTCCGAAATGTTTTCTGCTCTTAACTAATAAAGAAGGTGGAGATACTTTCATGTGTCTCTCTATAGGACAGAACCGGGACATATCTGGAAGCTTAAGGTATCCAAACACGTAACGAATGTCAGTTTAGACTAAAAATTAAAAAAAAAAAAAAGGTTTTAATTTTATTTGATAGAGTATTTATTTGACTTTCCAAAATATATTTGATTTTTTTTCTCTAAGTTAATTAGTTGCAGATATATTAATATTTTAAACAAGGCAGGGAAAACCGGCAGTAGGTATGGAAGACACCGGAAGTGGCCGTTAAAAGACCCTAAACATGTCAAAATTTAAATTTAAAATTAACTTTTTTTTTGCAAATATAATTTTAGAAAGTTTTCTCAAATGTTTAAATGGCTTCTCTTTTCAAAATAGTGTGAACATTTTTAAAGAAAAGTGAAGAACAAAATAGTTCGCATAAACAGTAAAAACAAGAGAGAGCAAACGATACACTTATTTACAAACTATTTTTACTCTGAATTAATATTTATGCATTATTTCCTCACTTCAAATAGTATAACACAAAAGCTTATAGATTGATTATCGTAAAACTTTAAGAACTTGTTCTTTATAACGCTGTCTAGGGAATTAACTAGAATAATTATGCAGAGGTGAAGAGTTTTTAAATTATGATAATTTATTTTAGAAATAGGACTGTAAAACTATCAGAAATCTTGTATTTATTTTTCGATCACTTGTAAAACTTTTGTTTATTTATGTATCCTTTCGATTCTAGTTCATTCCCTAGAAAAATGCATGTCGTTTTAATATGGTATCCACTCTCCACGCTTTCACACCACGCCAGCGTGGGGGCATTAAGGCCTTTATCGTGCACGATGGTCTTTGGTTAAACAGAGTTTCGAACTTGCAACCCTCAGATTGTTAATCCACTATTATTCCACCTGATCTACCCCGGCCCTATCTCGCCATCGTATAAAACGGACCAGATCTTGATCTTGTCATCATCCAAATTGGTCAGTTCTTGGGGACGAGATGGGTCGCCATTAGCAAAATTTTGTCATATCTTGGTGACGAGATATCTCGTCAGTTGCAAAATTGATTTGATCTTGATTGACGATATATCTCGTCGAAACCACTTTAATGGTTAACTGGTTACAAAAGCAAGCACCCATAAACCCAGCAACCTCGGATAACGATCAAAGATTTGGTTGGTAGTGGTAGTAAAACACGTGCAAGTGAGAAAAATAAATCACGTTAAGCACCGTTTTCCCCACGAGCCACCAAGCCGAGCTGAAAGATCGTTTATTCTCGCAGAAAAGAGGCTTTTAAAAGTATTTAGCCGCTCTCTCCGAATTCGTAGCTCGACCTCTTGGCAGGTGGTTATTGGATTACCACCGCCGGCTACCCTAATGAATTTCAATGAGGTTAGCTCGTCTGACAAAATCAATTTATAATCTCCTTGTCTCGTTTGAAAAGGCCTTCTCTGGCTAAAAAAGATTTATCCGCGCCTTCTCATTGTATTGTAACGCTCACTTGATTTAATGGATCTCCAACCAAAGTACGTAAAAGTTATTAAATGCCGGTGGGATTATGCAGGGGATTGAATCGATCCGATGAATATTGAAAGTGATAAGAATCGTCATTTTTTGCTCGTTCTCAAGAAAATTGTAAATCCGTTTCTCCGCTAATAAAATAGTTTTTTTATAGCACTTTCTCAACCTATGTGGAATAGTTCCATAGTTACTCTCGACGGTATACATACATGAAACGATACTAAAATTTAATCCCTTAAAACACAATTTTCACCCTTAACCATCTTAGTATTTGTTTCGACGAGATATCTCGTTTTTAGCAGAATTGATCAGACTGTGATGGACGAGATATCTCGTCATTAGAGATAAAACTTAGAAACTTAAAACATTTGAATAAAACCTAACAATAGAAGAACAAAAATTAAAAAAAAAATTAATTAAAAAAATTCTAAGTATTTAATACCAGAAATTCTCTTTTTGTTCGGCAGAATTCTCTAAGAAAAGTTCGATTACGGGTGGGGTGGGGTGGGGGGGGCGTCAGGCACCCCCCAAAACCATCTGGACGGTAATTGGTCCATCATCAAATACCTCTCCGACAGATGTTTCGGGAATTTTCTGCCGGAGGTCAGTGATGTAGACCTCTGATACCCAGCTTTTGTTAGGAACGTTACAGGGTGTAGTCCAGAATTAATTTCTTTTCGAAATACATTGGTAAAATTTTGAAAATATTTACAGCTTGAATTGTCATGCATAGGAAATGTATGCCCAAGCCTCCCAATAAATGACTCAGATGCACATACACAGCCATGCTGTCTTATTGTAATTGTTGTCAAAAATAGTGAGATAGATAATTAATTGGTCTCATAAATAAGTATATAGATTTAGACTTTTTAAGTTCTGTCAACAGTCTGGTGTGTTACCACGTGAGATTGCTTAACCCGCTGTAAGCTTTTCAGCATCATTCAAATATATAAAATGTGAGTTTGGAAAATTTCAGTAAATGATAAGATACTTTGTAGTGATTAAAGAAATGAACTTACCAATTGGATATTTCAAAAAAGAAGAGCAATTTATAAAATGAATAAGGAAGATCCTTACCTAAAATAGAAAAAAAAAACAATGAATGTATCAATAGATTTTAAAAATTCAATAAAATAGCATTCCTGAATTTAAAAATTTTAATTTATGTTCATAATTTATTATCTTTCCGTGAGTGAACGAAATATGGTTCGACTTGTTGACGACCCTGGTAGAAAAATTTAGTGCTTAACTAAATGTACCTCTTACTGAACAATAAAGTAAAAATTCAAATGTCTCACTCCTGGGTACTGTAATAAAAAATTAAACAAATAATAACAGATAAGATAAATAAACAAATAATAGTAAGTTACAAAGTATGGTTTTTGGTAGGGGGCTAGAGACCAAAATAATTATTTGTTTATTATTATGTATGTATTTATTTAACAACCTTCCCTCCAAAATGGCTGGGCTATACTCTTTTTCTTTTGATTTTGCCCAATCAAAAACCATATTTTTTATTTATATGTATTTATCTTATAGCCCCCTCTGAAAAAAGAGGTAAGCAATCCCCTTCTGCCGAGAGGTTTTTGTAAACAAATATAATAAAATAACTTGTTTTAAAATTGGATGTCTTCAGTACAGACGAAACATAAAGGTAATCTATTCATTTTTTAATAGTAAATCTATTCGTAAAATGAGCCAACTTGATCTTTAGCCGCTTTGACAAAACATTTGTGATATTCCAAAGTCCTAAAAAAAGTTACTATTAAAAATATCCTAGTCCGAATATATTTAATATTAACGTTCTTGCAATAATGGCGAAATTACATATAAAATTTACTTTCTAATTTACATGGCCGCTTAAAATCAAATAATATGCGGTGGTGTTGAGTGTGTAACGACCCCCTCACTAAAGAAAAACAATTTATTAAAAAATTAAATATTTTAAACAGAAAACAGAAATTAAAACTTAGCAGGAAAAAAAGTTATTTTAAAGATATAAATTCGTGATTCTATTACATCTTTTGATCTCATACAGTTGCCGCAACTTACAACTAAAAATTATGGGCACATATAGATAGACTGGCACCAAACGCACAAGAAACAGATTTTGTATCAGACGGATCCAAAACGAATAGAAAACTTTAAATGTGTCGAAAAAAAACTGAATGTACACCCGTCAAAAAACAACGACTCACTCGATCGCAATAGCACAATTTACATCGCAGAACAAAACCGAAGAATCGATGGGGATGAATGTTTTCTACAAATATCAATATTTAAAATTTGTCTACGTATTAAATTGGTTGCTAGCTCCGATATTTTCAATGCGAACTCCCATCTTTTAGCAAAAATTTGGATTCTACACACAATTTCAGGCGGAAATAATAAAAAGTTAATCAATTTTATTGCATTTATCACCAATTTGTAAGTTTGAAAATTGGATCTGATGTAAAAATTGTGTTTCACGTTTTTTGTTTTAAATACAAAAAACATTAGTTTTTCTTGGAAATTGTTTTTTCATCCTTTGCTACCCAAAAACCCAAACACAATATTTTAAAATTTATTTATCAAACTAAATTTACTATTTTTTATCAATTATTTAATTAATATTCATAAAATTATGAATAGAAACATGGGAAAATTTTGACACCATGTGATTCAACTGTTACTGAAACATCGGTATTCCAAATTTCAGCTCATTACGTGCATTATTAGTAGCTCAGTGAGACTGCAAAATTCGGTGATTATTATCGTTATTGGGGATTGTTCACAAAGTTAAAACAAATTTCTGCCAACGTATCCTGGGATTTAATCAGAATGGATTCTGCCTTTGTCACCATCTTACTGGACTCCATACCAAGGCGCCTGCAACAGGATTGACTCCGACTATCACTATACACGTCTATATTAATATTTTTAATATGATTGAACTTCGAACATTTACACGCTCCCTCAATGGTTTTTATGGATTTTCTCGGTTAATTTTACGTTGTTTTAGTTTATTTTTTCATCAAATCCACCTGGAATTTTGTGTAATATCCAAATTTGTGATAAAAGATGTGGATTCGTATTGAAATGATCGGAGCAAGCACCCAATTTAATATGAAGACGGCCCTTAGACAAATTTTAAATATTGATACTTGTAGAAAACATTAATAGTCCAAGAGCTGATGACGAATTTGGGGAAGGTATTTTAGGCACTGTGAAATTTTAAAATAGTAGTATATCAATTGTAGTTGAATAAGGAATCGAGAGTCGGAAAAGGCGTTTGGGGTTATTTCGCTACTTCGCAGCATATGAAATTTGCAAAAAATTAATCTCACCGAGTATCCTTTAGGCACTTAAAAATTTTTAAATATCTTATTTTCACATTTATAGAATCTAGAAATAAAAATCACAGACTGTTTAGACGGTTTTAAAGTACAACCCGACTGCCCCGAACTTGTCTTATGATAAACGTAAAAAATATTCTTTAGGCACTCTGAAATTTGTATAGCATGTTTATTAATTAGTATTGAAAATATGTGCAAAAAGTCAGACGAACACGACGGTTTTAAATAACAACCCGACCCAAATAAAAATATTACATAAGTATCGGCTGGATGCCGGCAGCTGCCAGAGCCCTTGCTCGCCAGTCTGTGATTGGTTGATGAGGAACCACATGACTCGATTTTAGTGTGCAGCTGAGGCTGCTTGCAAAGCATTTTGGAGAAGTTTATTTTTTTGCACGCAAATGTGACCACGCTGAAAATTATTTTGAGTTCATTGTTTTCTGTTTTTTTTTAGGTTTTTTACATACAGTTGTGTTGTTAACATTTCAAGTATTAACATATGCACATGTATATAACTATGTATACATAGTAATAATTAATTATTATAGTGATAATAATTGTTTTACCTTCAAATAAATTCTGCCAATAGATATATTGATCATTTAATTGATTTAATAATAGTAAAACTTTTCTAATAATTGGAAATTTATCTATCCAGAGGATCTTTCTTTAGATAAAACCAATTTAGACAATAATACAACTGATTTTCTCGACTTCAAAATTTATGTTTCGTGTGACAAAGCTGACATTAAAGAAAGTAATTCTTGAAACGATGAAAGAAAGTCAAAAAATTGCCCAAGAACTTGGAGAACCTAGTATAAGTGTGACATATGATTTAGCTATTGCCAAAGTTGCGATGCAAATTCAATCAATACAGGAACCATTATACGACAATTTGTTTATTCATTTAAGAGCGTTCATTTTCATGTTTGCTTATTTCAAAGCTATTGGGACATTTATTAGTGGTTGCGGATTAATGAATGTTGCTGTTGATTGTGAGTTGTTAACTAGTGGATCTGTTGAATCATTCCTCACGGGCAAACATTCCAATAGATGTAAAAGATTGTACCCATTAATGGCACTGGGGTTAGAAATTATGAACTTTAATTATTTCTCGAAAAAGGAGGATTCACAATTGGGGACGAGTTACGTTCGAAACTTTTGCAATTTAATAAGGGTAGATTGTCTATAACGACTGTATAGGAAAACCAAGATATGTCGGTGCTTATGACCTCTTATCTTGCTCATAGAGAAGCCTCTCTGAATGGATCATTTATAAAAACAGCACAATTTTATACGACTTATATATACCTAATTAACTATTATCACATGTTGAGCCGTAGTATCAGAACATGAGATTTTGCACTATTTAAATACAACTTGCCAAAAATGTCTAATCTATTTTTTTTAACCAGCCGAATTATGCTCGTTGGTAGGTTAAATATCACGACACTTAATGAAAATTGAAGAAACTCATCCTGAAATTGCAGAAGCTATGGAAAAAGGATATTTCGAAATCCAGAGAACTGATAAATCTTTTTCAAGACAGCCAATCGATCTGACTCTGGAACAAACAATCAATGCTGAAGCTGCAAAAAGATTAGTCTGTCATATATTTTACAAATTCCATCTCAGCTCGTTAACGTTGGTGTAAGAGCCAAGAAATCCGATTTACTGTTATATCATTTACATATGAAACTACCGGTCTTCAAAAGAAACAGGACGTAACATCCGATTTGGAAGAGCATAATATCAAGAGAGATACCAAATTGTTAAAAACTTTTATTGGCGGATTTTCAAAGTTTATGGATTTATTCGATCAAATATTAACCAAAGTTTACTTTTCAATATTTCTAATGGAAAGGCAGCTTCAGAATACGTTGAAAAATTTTTTATTGCGAGAGATTTGAAAAATCCAATTACAAGAGTACGCATTATGAATATTTCTGCTGAAACTGTAAAAAAAAAGTAATAAAAGTGGTAATAATGTACAAGAAATACGGATACAACGGGATTTGTTTGGAAGTATGCTGAGTATATCAATGGATTACAATGTCGATTTTGAGAAGATTTTATGCTATCCAATTATACCGATTACAATGTCTTTATGCCATTTCTATGGGACCACTTGCAAAACCAAAAAGTCAGCAATAGTAGAAGTTTTTGAAAAAAATCACAAACCTGGAAACATACCTAAAGATTTTGATATCGTAATAGTTGATTGTTTCCGTCTGTTACATACCATGCGTGATATGCCGGCGACATTCGGCAACATTTCCAAAAAAATTATGAAAACTCGAACAGCGACCAAAGCATAAATTAATTTTTTTATCAATATTTTTCTCATCGATTAAAAATTACGAATATGCACTACGGAATGAAGTAAACAGCATGGAATTTAAAATTACCGGTCGAATGCAAGTACGTCCAACAGATTTCAGTAAAGAGATAAAAAACATTACATTCAAGCATGCTCTCGTAAGATTTTTAATAGACCACTGGGACTACACCAGAAATGGCGCCATTTATTGGTAACACAATCATTAATTTAAGTTATGATCAGTGTTACTTTTACAGATTGAAAATTATACTGTAATTATGGCAAAAAATGACGAAATGTCTTGTGACGATCACGAAGAAGCAGACACAAAAATTGCACATCATGTGTGTAAAATTAATAATGATTTTGTCACTAGCATCCTAATTAAATCTTGCGATACAGATTTTTTTAAATTATAATGTTCAGCAATTTAGATCCTCTGCAGTCTGACAATTGTCATGGAGTATGGCAACGGAACTAAAAAAAGGTTTATTAACACGTCACAATAGTCTACTGAATTAGGACCATCAGTGTGTTCCAGCTTGCCTAGGTTTCATGCAATTACGGGTTGCGATTACAGCCCTTCTTTTTACAAAAAAAGGAAAAAATAAGTCATATTAAAATCTAACGGAGATTATCAAAAAGCTTTTACCGATCTTGGAGCAGCCCATGTGTCAGGTTTGCGATAGGAAACGTTTTCGGTATTAGAAAAATTTGTCTGTGAAATTTATGGCTTCAAAAATTCAACCGATATAAATACTGCTAGATTCCATACATTTTGTTCAACATATAAAGCCCATAACGCTAATCTAATGAAAAGTTCAAAACCTTTTTCAAAAACTACGATGCATCAAATTTACTTCCGTGTAAAGCTGAGTTACACCAACAACTCTTACGCACTCAATACATAACAAGCATTTGGCGAAATGCACATTTACGGTTTCAAGTAGCATATCACCATCAAGGCAAGGATGGGATTTGCAAAATGAGAAATATGAATTTTACTGGTTAGAAAGAGATTGTAAGCCGCCTTCTGTTTTGGATGCTTTAAAAGTAGAAGTTGTAATAGAAAATAATACAGGTAAATATCGATACTTTTTATTCAATGAAATTACATTATTTGTTGTGCGCAAATGAAAATTAACCATTTTTTCAGGCAACGAACAAAATATCGATGAAGACGGAGAGGCGTATATTGAGGAAGAGCTTACAGACGATGAAGCATCGGAGAGTAATGAAGAGGAGTAATAAAGTCGAAAATATAAGTTTACAGCTTTGAAGAAGTTCAGCAAGCCAGTGCCCCGGCAGCTGCAGGCGCATCCAATAAACGTTCTATCGTACTCATATCTTCCAATAAGACTTTTTGTCACATTCATGTAAAATCTTTATTTGCGTTGGGTAGTTATTTAAAACGCCGTGTTCGTCTGGCTTTTTGCACATATTTTCGATAATAATTAATAAACATGCTATAAAAATTTCAGAGTGCCTAAAGAATATTTTTTGCGTTTATTATAACACAAGTTCAGGACACAGTCGGGTAATACTTTAAAGCCGTCTAAACAGTCTGGGATTTTTATTTCTGGATTCTATAAATGAAAATAAGAGATTAAAAAAAATTTCTAAGTGCCTAAGGATACTCGGTGAGATTAATTTTTTGCAAATGTCATATGCTGCGCAGTAGCGAAATAACCCCAAACGCCTTTCCCGACTATCGATTCCCTATTCAACTACCATTGATATACTATTATTTTACAATTTCACAGTGCCTAAAATACCTTCCACAAATTCGTCATCAGCTCCTCGACTATAATCCGTATCGTATGCTACCTTCCGTTATGTTCTGTGATGTAAATTGTGCAATTGCGATCGGGTGAGTCGGGTTTTTTTTTTTACGGCTGTACAATACACAAACATACACTCTATTCTTCTATATAGTGAAACCCCGATTCAACGTAACCCGAATTAAACGATTTCCCACATATAAGGTTTTTATTTGGTCCCAAATAATTTCCTACACACACAATCTTAAACAAATAATGTATTTAACATTATCATTTGGAAACCTTTCCTGCATTTAACGTTTTTAACGAGAACTCGAAGCGATATTCTTAAATAGTCAGATACTAGCAGGTCAGAATGATAACGATCGCGTAGATAGAAAACTTCAGATAGTCCTTTTTGTGTTCGTAATGAATATCTTTGAATACCTATGAAATAACTTATAAAACTCACATGTGGAGAATGATGTTAATGATTTAGCTAGTAAAAGGAAAACGCAAATCAAAATAACAGATTTCTGGGTCCGGCACCTCCATAGACACCCATGTTAAATTCACAAACATTGGGGGTCATCTCATTTATTCATAAATAACTGTATTAATTTGAAATTTTTGCAGTGTAATATTTGAATACTTTTAAAGACTTTTACACGGGTAATTTAATTTTTTTTTAAATTCACAAAATTATAATTAAAAAAAAATAACAACAAAAAAAAGTGAAATTTTTTTAGGTAAAATATTTTTACAAAAGTATGCATTTTATATCTTATTCCTCGTGTTAAAGTCTTTAAAAGTGCTTCATAAACAATCACAAAAAGTTTCAAGGATGTACTTAAATTAGTCCTTTGCTCTATGTTTTGTTTTTCTCCGACTCCGATTTAACGTTTTCCCACATATAACGTTATTTCTTTCCGGTTCCTTGAAATACGTTAAATCGAGGTTTCACAGTAATTATGTATTTATCTTTTCATATTCCTAATGCGAAAGGGGTGGACAAACTACTTTCGTAGAAGGGGTTGCCCATGGAAACTATCTATTCACTTATAAAATTTCGCGTTACCAAACAAAAGATAAAAGAAATATGATAGAGCTATGTAAAGATTAAATTACTGTTGTAATTAAATGGCCATGCCACAGAAGGAGATGGATACGTCCAGATTTGTTTCTCTGCCTATCGGTTGACAAAGAGAATTTTACTCCAAGCCCTGTCGAGACCACTTTCGCGACATTGATGGTGAAATTGGCTCGAGAACGGACATCGGGTGCCACAAGGGAGGGGTGATCCTTCAGAACTACAAGCACAGAGATCTGTTTCGATTTGCCCGAAGGTACTAATGGTACTAGCAAAAAGGTACTAGTGGAAAAAGTCACGTAAAAAACCGAAATATTGTCCGGTCTCTGACCGCAGTGTGGTAGGTAGGTATTTAATTAACGTCGCACTGGAGCGACGCAACGGGACATTGGCGATGGTCCGGGATCAAACCGAAGGGAAGAACCGAGGACAACAATAGGTCATTTTGAACCACGGTACAGCTACACTCTACATTTATAAGCGATGGCAACGGCCTTGGCGATTTTTTTGGCGCACTTCTAAAGTCGCCAAGGAAAGAATTATTTCATAACTCTTTTTCTTTCACAATTTTTTTTCTTTTCACGTCGGAAAATAAAAGCTTGAAAACACATTTGAAAAAGGTTTTAAAAAGTATATTTTTAAAAAACTTTCGCAAAAAAAAAGTAATCTTAAACACATTTCAAAACACATATGTGAACTAGGAGAAAAATTAAACTGGGAATGTTGGGTACGAATATACCCTAAAATTTATCAATTACACTAAATACAGTAGGCTGTTTGAAAAGAGAAAGATTACAAAAAAAAGCAAGAAATAATACAAACTGATAACGTCAGAACTCTTGCGGGAAAAAGTAATCGAAACGAAAATGGTAAAAAAACAATACTCTTAATCGTTTTGTGCAAAATATTATAATAAAATAAACATTCCACAACTGTATAATTGCAAATGAATGAACCAATGGTCTCAGAGAAAAAAATTTTAAAGGACCAATGCAATCAAAGGATATTTTAAAATCAAACAAACCAATGGGAGCAAAGAAAAAATTTCAAACGAACCAATGAAATCAAATTTTAACGGATTTTGGAAGAACTTTCTAGAATATTCAAAATGAAATTTGAAAGTTTCCGTTTGCCGAGGTTGCCATGAAAACTACAACAACCGTAAAGACAGATAGGTTGCCTTAATTTATCGTAACTCGCTACTAGAAAAGCGCCAAAAAATTCGCAAAGACCGTTGCCACGGCTCATAAACGTAGAAGCTGTACTTGAACCCATGTCAGATGATAAGGTCACACATGAGCTAGAAACCCACTCTCCAAACTTCCATATCCCTCCAACATTTGAGGTCACGACAGATTTAAATTGCACCACCCCTCATTATTCACGACGGTTTTGGGTTGGATTCGAACTCGCAACCCTCGGGTTACTAATCCTCCTCTGTGTGGTAGGGTTGATTCTTTTTGTAAAAGCAAAAGATCACTTGAATCTCAACTAAACATTTTTAAATAAATAATAACCTCTGTCTCAAGGAAAAGAGCATCGCAAAATACGATCGGTCTGCAATACTTGACCCTCCTTCTCGCTAAATCGTTCTCTATCTCCTTATAGGCATGCGGCAACGATGTCGATGTGTTCAAAACATCGATGTTTTATAAAAACATCGATTTATGGGAGTCGATGTTTGTTTAACATCAATGTTTTTACGTTGTCGATGGTTTTGCATTGTCGGTGTTTTATTTTTGAATAAAAAAAAAGTACCATAGTAAAAATTTTAAAAAATAACCGTGCAATTAAGTATTTGTCAGTGATGTCGACATCCGTCCCATCAGAAAGAGATTTTTTCCTAACTGGTGGGATAGTCAGTGAAAAAAGAAGTCGGCTTAAAGGGGAGAAAGTGACCAAACTTCATTTTTTACAAACTGTAAATAATAAATATTAGGGCAGATAAGTATAGGCCACAATATTTTTTATTGACAGTAAATAAAAAATACGTTTCTTATGTTTTCCCCAAAAGTTGATAAAT
Organism: Metellina segmentata; assembly: GCA_947359465.1. Classification (NCBI taxonomy): domain Eukaryota; kingdom Metazoa; phylum Arthropoda; class Arachnida; order Araneae; family Tetragnathidae; genus Metellina; species Metellina segmentata. The sequence goes on from OX375877.1 coordinate 15,394,657, forward strand.
AATTAATAATAATTAACAACAAAACTTTAAGAAGAAGTATTAACAATAAATATTAATAATTAAGTAATAATAAGTAAGCAATAATAATTAAGTAATAATTAATAATGGTTAATTAATAATTAACTAATATTTAATTACTAATTAATTAATAATTAAATAATATTTACTTATTATTATTAATTAATTATATAAATTATTAATAATTAACACCAATACCTATCTACTTATACTTGTAGTTAGAAGAACCTGTTTCAAATTGTGGTGTAAATATTATTTTCTTTTGTACTATTCAAGTTGAAAATAAAAGATTTGTTAATTGTTCGTATAAATTTTTCTGACTTTGTTTTTAAAGTTAAAAAAAAAAATCTTAGTAATAAAAATTAATGAACGCGGTAACTGACAAATTAAATCTCCCTCCCGAGCGAACATTAATGTTAGAGTTTTAAAAAATGTGGGGGGAAAAGTTTAAATATACTGAGATGATTAAAAACATCGATGGTTTAACGGCGATGTATTACCAACATCGATGTTTTAATATTGAACATCGATGTTTGCTGTACATGTCTCATTACTACCACCCACAAGTGAAACCCTTTATACTGTCTCGTGATCACTGCTCTCTCTGATACCTGTTTCCTCCATCATGTAAGGGTTGGGTAGAGAGAGAGAGAGAGCATATCGCTCAAAGTGCAAAAGGTCGTATGTCTAAAAGCTGTACTTTTCAGGAGAGAGAAAAAAAATTACTGCGTGGCTAGCCCGACGTTGCCCGTGCCCGTGATGTAAGATATTAATCTGGAGTAAAATTTTCCGCAGATTTCGAATACGTTGAAATTTTTAATCTATCTTTAGCGATTCCGATTTTACGAAAGAAAGCTTAACAATCCCAGTCAATAGGTTTTTTTACTTCTTGCTCTCTTTCGGGAAAATGGGACAAGAAATGTAATCTTTTTCCTTTTTTTTTTTAAACGCGAACGACACGAAATGCATTCTGTTTTTTTTTTGGAAAGGGAAAATTACCGTGACGTCACAATCTTGTGCGAAAATATAAAATATATATTCAATTAAAAATTTATTTATATATAAAAAAAATCATATTTTTAGGTTTGGATCTAATGTGCAATTTTCCACAGATTTGAAAACCGCTGAAATTTTTACTCTATCTTTAACGGTATAGGAGGTAGAAAAAGAACTAATTGAAAATCTGTTAATTGTTGAAATCTAGTTAAAAGATTGTTTGTTTTTATCGTCTGACTGAAAAAATTAGTCCTCCGATCAAAATCAAAACGGAAATGAAAACAATAAATTAAGAATATGTGATCTTTTCTATGCTGTAGCATTCAATAATGATTGAATTTCATTAAATTCATTTTAAAATGTTCTAGATTGTATTTTAAAATTCGCCGCGATCCAAAATTTGCAAAAACTTCGGACTACCTGTGTGCCAAATCTCATTGATGTAAGTACCATAGAATCGTTAGGATTTTGCGGCAAAAAACAGACAGACAAACACTTCCTTTTATAATAGTAGAGATTATATACTTTGGATTTTGTTCTCAGTTTATTGGATCAGGTGATGACATAAAAGATTTTGCCACCAGGTGGAAATCACAAACTACCACATACATATTGTAATAATAAAAGAAAAAATAGAATTCTTTACATACGACCTTTTGTACTTTGAGTGTGTGACGATATTACACTACTTAATTAGAATTAAAACCAACAGGTCAGATAAGTGTGCTTGTAAGTAATATGATGCAAACAGTGGCGAAGTAAAGGGGAGCTTTATTGTTCCCAGGTCCCCCTGAAAGTGGTAGTTTCTTATTTTTATCTCCCCCTGTCACATTTAATATTCGTAAGTTATTATGATTCCAAAATACCAAATCGGGCCCAATTATCGAGATTTACTGCAAATACTGGAGACAAAGTATCGCGTCGTTAAAAAAACTATACTGATCTTGCTGAACGAAATTGAAGCTGGACGTCATTAGAAGAAAACTGACCAAATCTTGATCTCCGTGTCACGAAGAAATTGGCAATATCTTGATGACGCGATATCTCGTCACTGGCAAAATTGGCCAGATCTTGATCGATCAGGTGTCGGCCTCGTCACCTGACACTAGTTCGAAATGACGTGGGTAGATCCTGATCTGGGATATTTCCTTTCAAGATTGATCCCGTACTGTCACCAATAGCCATGGTGTTGCTCCAGTGAGACTTAAATTAATTACCTACCTCCAATCGAGTTACCGCTACCCGAAAAAAAATGCAACTTAAAGGATTAACATAAATGAAATATTCGGGGCATTTACAAAAACGAGTTTACAGAAACAGATCAAAACAATTTCCCATTCTACTGGCGCTGTCCTAGAAGAAATCGGTCCTTGAATTTTTAACACGTCCATTCGTCATCCTTGCGCTCTCCACTTCAGAGGACAAAGCCTCTATTCCGAAGGGAACACATGTTCAGCACGGAGACCGTCTTTTTAAAGCACCCTGTCAGCCGAAAGGGTAATAGAAATTCATCCTCGAGAATCTGGACGGGAAAGGATAAGGAGACTGAGAGGGTATAAGTGAAACGTTTTAAGGAGGCTAAAATGGTTTTTATCTCCGACCTTCATCGAGATAAAAGCGTCCTTGTCGAGGCTGGGCTTCTTATGCAGTTAAAAACAGCAGAAGAAAAATAACGGACTACTACATGTGCGTGATCAGTGAAGTAAATTCTATAATACCTTTCGATATGGAACAATATGTTCCATAAATAGATTCGTAGCCAGGAAGAGTTGGTACATTGGTTGATTTGGGGTTTATGGCGCACGGCCCATGTTTGGACAAACTGTGCCAAGCAGTACAGTGAGTGCAAAAGGTTGTGAAAGGGAGGGATGAAAACTGAAAAAGATCGTTTTTTTTCTAAAGACAGTAAACCCTATGGCAAAAGATCACTAGACAAACTAGGCATGTATACACTTAAAAGATATATGGCCCTGGGGGCTGCTAGGGCGGGTGACAGGGGAGGAGGCCCCTAGCGCCAGTGGCATTTTAAATATATTTAACAGCGTTGAGAAACATTTTAGCCCTACCTTTTTTGTCAGTGTTTTCCAGTGGTATGCGTGGAAAAGTAATGCTTTCATACACTCTATCTATGGATAAGAGCTTAAAACTCAATTCTACTTTTCATGTAGCCACCTCCATTTCAATTTCTTTGCAATTCATGTAGGTAAGTAGTTAATTAACGTCGCATCGGCTCAGTATAACGGGTTATCGAAGACGGTCCGGGATCAATCCGCGAGAAAAAGATCCGAAGACAACACCTCGTTATTTCGAACAACGGTCCGATGACGAGGTTAGCACTTGAGCTGACATCCCATTCTCCAAACATCTACACCACGTTGGGGGCGTTGGGGCTCAGTGGGTATGCCTACTATACTTGCAACTTGAGAGTTGTAGGTGACACATGTTTGATCCTTCAGTGGTTGTATTTTGATCTGTGTCCATAAAACTTTTTGTGTTTGTCCGTTACTTTATTGTGGATGTCTGGCACAGTAAGGTTAATATAGCCCTTGCGTCATAAAAATCCAACCAACCATCCATACCACGCCAACGTGGGGACACTTGAGGCCACTAGAGATTAATTTGCATCGGTCCTCATGTACAAAACGGTATTTGGATGGATCGAGAATCTAACTCGCAATCCTCCGGTTGCTAATTCATTACTCTTCCAACCTGGTTACCGCCGTCCCCTCTACCAGTAAGGCCTTGAACTGCAAAGATTTATACATTCTATAAAAAAAATAAACGCACCCAGATGAAGTTGTGCGATTGCGATAAAAATGGGTGGACGTGAAGAAAACACATAGAAAAACAAACGTTTAAAATTTATGAACAATTGAATGATTTATTTCAGAGTTTGACCGTTACAAAGGGAGGGAGTCAATAAGGCGTGGGTTCACCTCTCGCCTGGATGCGTCACACGGCGTGGCATAGACTGAAAAATTCCCGGTGTCCTGCGGAACTTCTTGCTAAACTGTCTCCAACTGTCGGGCTAAATTGTCAGCATACCGTGATGGTTGTAATCGCCTTCCCATAACGCCCCAAATGTGCTCTGTGGAAGAGAGATCAGGAGACCTAGCTCACCAAGGAAGTGTTGGGAAAGCTTGAAGACAATTCATATCAACACGTACCGTGTGCAGCCGGCATTATCTTGTTGAAAAGTAAGTGCAGGGTGTCGCAAATGGAACGTTAACACAACCAGTCGTAGAATGTCGTCTACGTACCGCTGTGTTGTTGTAAGTATGATAGAAAGTACTACCAAAGGGTCCGGCTATCAAAGTAGATGGCACCACTGATGATAACGCCCTGTTGTGGGCATGTGTGGCGTGTTACAGTAAAGGCAGGTACCCCACGCTGCCCTGGATAACTCCAGAAAAGTCGCGGGTGGAGTCAGGACACAGTTGGAAACGGGACTCGTCACTAAAGACTATACGTCCCCAGTGCCGTATTTCTAAATAGGCTAAGTAGGCTGCAGCCTAGAACGGAAAAATTTTCAGGGGCGGCAGTTTGCCAATTTATTCAAACGTTAAAATGAAGTATTTCAGACGTTAAAAATATGATTTAGTCCTTCTACATAGCCTACTTTCTAAAACTATAACGAAATATAAATTCACAGCACGTAATCTTGTATTATAATTTTCTTGTAGTGCAATCTAATTTGGTTTGACAATACTGGCACAAGCGCAGTGATTCGATCTGACAACACTGTTGGTGGAAGGTCCAGTGGCTCCGCTGTCAGTAGTGTAGTGTCAGTCTAGTCTGTCTGAGTCTGACGCTGTCATTCATGTCTATCGGTGTGAACAACGGGATCGTTGATGATTGTGTTGAGCGAGGCATGTTCGTGTCGTTTGTTACGATTTTGCCTTATAGTTAAGAGTATTCCAATACATAACGTAAAGTTTTTAACAAGTAGGCTACTCCCTACTAGCTACTATGAGTGACGGTAGGTAGAGACTCAGTGGCGCTGAATACAAAAAACGAACACAACTGAAATTTCAAGTACAAGAACGTGTTCTGAAACAAACAAAAAAACTATATACGTTTTTTAAAACTAATAGTTTGCCAGTGGAAGAAAAGAACGATAAAGAAGATAAAGGGGAACCTGAAAGTGCTCGAGCTGTTTGTGATGGTTCTGTTGGGGACGACAATGCTTTCTCTGGAACGAGCTGTTCCAAAACAGCCATGTTGTTATCAGAACCTACTGAAATACAAGTAAGTTCTCACAATGAGATTGTACCCGATATTTTTGATGTTAAAAGTCAATCTTTAACAGAAAATAAAGAGCCAACATTAGCAATTTCCTTAAATAAGGATCCAGCTTTATGGATCTTAAATGATGCTACTAGAGATCTAATAGCAAAAAATGGCCTTGACCAAAACAAGAGATGACGCGTGCCAAAGTTTACGAGAGTCTTGGGAAGAAGTGTACATTGATGTGACAAGAATTTAAAATGACACAACAGAAAAAGCAACGACTAGATGTGAATCCCGAGGAATACTTCGAAGATTAGAACGTTTTGAGACTGCGTTTATGGTGTGTTTCTGGAGCACAGTACTTCACAGAATCGATAAAGTTAGCAAAGCCTTGCAAAGTGGAACTGTGGATGTTTTGTTGGTCAGAGATTTCTATGGCTCTCTTGTAGAATATTTTACGGAACAGAGAAACAACTTTGATTACTTTGAGGAATTGGCCATGTATATAACCAAAACTACATCTTATGAAAAAGATAATAAAAGACAGCCAAAAAGAAAAGTTTGGCCTGACGAAGACCGAAGTGGAGAAGTTAACTTTACTAGCAGGGATGACCTTAAAATAAATACGTTTTTACCAACTATAGACTCTTCTGTTTGTGAATTCAAGAAAAGAAAAATGGCCTATGACGAGTTTCAAGACCGATTCTACTTCTTAACTCAGTTGTGTGAAAACAATACAAATATGGAAGAGGAACTGAGAAAAAAGGCCACCAACCTTTACCACGTCTACACAAATGACTTGGATTCGGATTTCACTGAAGAGTGCATCCACTTTAAAAATCACTGTGCTGTGGGTAATGATCGCCCATCTGATAAATCGTTGGAAGGAATTTCGAAATTTCCGAGGTGTAATTCCTTAAAAGATGGTTACACCAATTTGGACATTGCTGTAAGGATAAGTTTGTGCATACCTGCTACAAATTGCGCGGGAGAACGCAGTTTTTCCTGCCTTAGAAGAGTTAAGAACTATCTGCGAACTAGTATTTCTGAAATACGGTTAAACTCACTTTAATTACTTTGTATTGAGGCAAATACAACAAAAACACTTTTATATGAGGACATTATTAACGAGTTTGCCATTAAGAAATCTCGTAAGAACGCTATGTAAATTTGAACATGAACATTACGTGGGGTGAGTTGTTTTAAAGAAGTTTGTATATTTTTCAACAAATAAACCATTAATTAACTACATTTTGTGTAATTACATTTCCGTGTAGGACAACGTAATTCAAATTGAATACAGTTAGTTCTTCAATTACGTAAAAGATAGTCATTAGCATTAAAATATAAAAATATGTTTAAAATAGTCAGAAGAACAAATTAATTAATTAAGTTCTAAACCCAATTCATTTAAAACAAATCTTAAAAGAAGCAAGTAAAAAAACCGAAGTAAATAACTAATTTGATTACATAAAAAATTTATTATGTAAACCAATAAAATTGTAGTTTTATCTAAAATAAAGGAACTTTATGTTTAAAAAAGATGAAAACATCAATGAACTCTATCCTTTTGAAGTATAAAACAAATATATTTAAGCAAATATGAACTATAGAGGGGGCGGAAAATGGATTTTAGCCTATAGGCGTACCTGTACGTCCCCAGTTAGCGCAGTTCCAAGTTCAAACATTCTTGGTGCGTCGATTTCTTTGTTATAGAGTAGATTAAACTAACGAGCATTTATTTTTGTAAAATTAGAAATATTTCTGATTTTACAAACCCTGAACTGGGCAGTATACTGTGAATACGTCACTTATTGAATTCCATCTATTACAATGGAAGCAGAACCACGACATAAATTACAATCTTCCTCGAAACTCATTTTCTCTTAAAAGTAGGAAAGAATCCTCCAAGAATAAAACCCCCGAGGGAGTAGGTAATCATTGTCACCTGACGTGAATGCCTCGCAGCCGTACGTACCACCCATTCTGCACCAGAGAAACGAAGCGAAAAGCGCCGTCTGGTGGTCGTGAATAAAAGTGTCGTCCCAAGACCAGACACATTCTGGGAAAATAAGCGACGGAGCACTTAAGTTGCAAATGGGCCGTAAAGCGGGAAATAAATTGATAAGATGGAAAAGGAGAGGGCACTGGTGACTTAAAACTCGTTCTGGTCAATGGATTGAATAATTTAATATCGGTTTACTGAACTAAGAGCAATTAATTTATTATCCAGAAGAGAATAATAAAGTGGCGAATTGAGTGCATATATTTGCACAAGAAAGTAATCGAGTTCGAATTTATTGTGTTTTTGTATATTTCAAATACAGATATTTGCATTCAGGGGTGCTAAATCGTTTTCGGATATTCCGTCGGAAGAAATAAAGATATTTTCTTAATTCTCATAAAATAATGGAGTTTTTTATTATTTAAATTCAGTATTTTTCAATTGATTTCATATCTAAAATAGTGTTTGATTGTTGTGTTTGCATTGAAATCTTACGCTGAAAGAGCTTGGCAAAAGAGAGTATTTCAGAATCAATGCCGCCGAAGATTAGCGGATTAGCAACCGGAGAGTTTCGAGTTCGAAACTCAATACAACCAAATACAATGGTGTGCGTGGGGGCTGGTGAACGTTAAATCTTTCGCGGACTCAAATATTCAACAACCGTGCAACACAACGGGCTATTGGCGACGGTCCGGTATCAGTTTGGAAGGGAAATATTCGAGGACAAAACCTTGTCATTTTGAAGCACGGTCAGATGACGAGGTAGAAACTCGATTGTTGGGAAAAGGGTGGGAATGCCGAGGGGTGGAAGTAATACATTGTTAACTATTATAACTTTTTTATAATAATAATTATTAATAACTTTTCTGAAAACAATATTGTCTGATCCACTATGTGTATCATTTATCTTTATTGGTTGAAACGGTGCAAAACCTTTGTTCACACACATTGGCATGGAGCGGAAGTTTTGGGTGCTCGTCATCTGACCATGCTTCAAAATAACGAGGTGTTACACTCGTATCTTTCCGTTCCGCCGAATTGACGTCGAGCAGGTGCAACACAACGGGCTATTGGCGACGGTCCGGTATCAGTTTGGAAGGGAAATATTCGAGGACAAAACCTTGTCATTTTGAAGCACGGTCAGATGACGAGGTAGAAACTCGATTGTTGGGAAAAGGGTGGGAATGCCGAGGGGTGGAAGTAATACATTGTTAACTATTATAACTTTTTTATAATAACTAGGGGGCTCCGCCCCCTGCTCGCTTACGCTCGCCAACCCCCGGGGATTGCTGCGCAATCCCATTTGGTTTGCTTCGCAAACCAACATTACTTTCACAGAGTGAAACTATCTGAATAATTCGTATTATGCTGATTTCACTTTCCGGTTCATGACGTCACAGCGAGGGCTTCGCTGCGTCTCGCTTACGCTCGCCGACCCCGGGGATTGCTACGCAATCCGTTTGGTTTGCTTTCTCAAACCAATACTTCTTTCGCAAGTGATTTAACTTTTTTTTGCTTTAACACTTAATGCACCCTAAACTAATAGCCGCATCAGTAAAAAATCTTCTGCATCTTGTTCCCTGTACAATTTTAACTAAACATTGTTAATATCCAAACTTTACGATCTGTACTTTGTCGGTAAACTGTCTTGAAAACAGAGGGAAAAAAGCGAGCCTTTTTCCTCGCCAAATAAAAAGAAATCGTTTTTATGGCAATTGTTGCTACGATAAATTTGATATCTGGCAAACCCGATAGTCAAAAGTGTAACCCACTACTGCTTTCGGAAGCAGCTATGCGAACTGAAAAATACGAAATTTGTGTCACCAACTTTTGATTGCATCGAATTTATTTATGAACCAATTTTAAAAATAATTGTACCGTAAGAAAGAGTATATTCTGAGGTATACTGCAATATTTTTAAAATTAAAAATTAACAGTAATACTATACAGATATGACCATTTTAGTTTTGTATCGGAAGTTACGATCTGAAAGTTCCGAAAATTGTATGACCCACTTTTATTTGCATCGATTTTATTTATTAACCAATTTGAAAAATAATTGTACCATAAGAAAGAGTGTAATGTAATGTATTCAGTGATGTTTTCAAATTTAAAAAATAATGGCTTTTGCCGTAGACAAAACGGTTTTAACAATAAGTAGCGAAAATATCCAAAGATTCCGAATTTTGTATGACGAACTTTTGATCGCATCCAATTTAATTATTAACCGATTTCAAAAATAATAGTACCGTAAGAAAGAGTATATTCTGAGGTATACTGCTATATTTTAAAAATTAAAAACTAATAGTAATTAGATATAGATATGGCAGTTTTAAAAAAAAGTAACAAAAATGTCCCGATTTTTCCTGAATTTCAAAAAAATATTATCAAGAACCAAATTTAAATTTAAAAAAAACTCGACGAGCTGCAAAAATTTACGTTGAGAGGTACTCTTAAAAAAAAACTCACGACTGAAGACTGAAAATTTGAATGTGTTTTGCTCACTCGCGGAAGAAATTTCACTTCTTCAACTTTAACACTTAATAAAACCTAAACTAATAGCCACATCGGAAAAAAATCTTAATAATTATCCAGGGAATACGATGAAGAACAAAGCATGTTAATTTCATTTTTTTCCGATCAGTACTTTCTCGGGAAACCGTCTAAGAATCGAGCTAAACAACACAGTTTTCAATTCTTCGGCGGCGGCGGCGGCGGTAACATTTTTTTAATATATAGAGAGATAATTATTAATAACTTTTCTGAAAACAATATTGTCTGATCCACTATGTGTATCATTTATCTTTATTGGTTGAAACGGTGCAAAACCTTTGTTGGTAGACTGGGTGAACTGGAACATGAGAATCTTTCTTATGCGGGCAGACGACTCATAGTTTTTGGAAAGGGTTCAAGCAGGGATATGATGAGTTGACCAAGGGGTATATAGATTCACTATGATTTATAAGAGGACACCCAAAAAATATATTATTTATTTTATTGATATTTATTATTTATATTTTATGTTACAAAAAAAGAATACAAATTATATAAGAAATTTAATTTGATGACATTTAATTAATCTAACTATTGTTTTTAACATTTTGGTTCAATTTTTGAAGTAGCCAAGCCCAAAATCGATTCCAAATTTTCATTACTCTCAAGCGGTTCCAATTTTTTAGTTTTTTAATATTCACGACTGAAAAAGTGTCTTCAAATGTTGTACTGACACCAAGACACTAGCGGATTTCAATGCGTCATCTGGTAACGACAGTTTCAATCACAATTACCTATCGTGCGACTTGTTAAAGTTAAAATAGCACATGGTGATGCGGGCCACCTCAACATCAACGGAACGCCGTGGCTGAGCAGCCTTGGGTTAAAGAATAGGTTCGGTGACTTGCCTGGTACAATGCAGTTACCGTTCATAGGTACTTTTTTTAATTGAATTACTTCGCTTCAAAACAATTGTTAACTCAGGTGTGACCCGTCGGGGATGGTGCACGTTAAATCTGACGTGGCTTCCAATGTCCTCACACTGGCATACTGAGGAAGTTTGGAAAGAGGGGTTCCACCTCAGCTGTTCACCTCGTGATCTGTCATTCTATAGTGATTCAAATTACCTGGTGTCCTAGGATCATTCCCCTTTGAGGTTAATCCCTGAACGTCGCCAATACTCCGTTGTGTTACTCCAGTTAGACGTTATCAACTACTTACTTTTCACACTTATTACAGTGATTTTACTCTATTTTATTTTTCGATGATGTTTTTGTCGATATAAGAGTTAAGATTTTCATGTAACGATACGTGCCGCTTTGAATGCTTTATTTCCATACATTTCAATGGGTGATCGTGATTCAGAATTACGTGGTGGTGTCCCCGTTTCATTCCCTTTTGGGGTTGATCCCTGACCGTCGCCAATAGCCCTTTGTATTGCTACAGTTATACTTTATTAACTACGTACTTTTCTCACGTATTACAGTGATTTTACTCTCTATTGCGTTTTTCGATGATATTTTTAATCTGTATAGGAGTAAGCTTTTCAGCTAACGATACACGTGTCTTTCAATGATTCCTTTTCAAAACATCGACAACTTAAAAACATCGACAAGTATAAACATCGATGTTACAAAAACATCGACTCCTATACATCGATGTTAAATACATCGATGTTTTGAAAACATCGACATCGATGTCGCATCCCTAATTCAGACCAGAGGTGGATCAACGCCTTATTGACTTCCTCCCTTAATAACGGTCAAACTACGAAGTAAATCATTCAATTGTTCCGAAATTTTCATCGTTTGTTTTTCTATGTATGTTCTTCACATCTACCCATTTGTATCGCAATAGGAAAACTCATTCTGGGTGCGTCGATTCTTTTGTCAAAGTGTGTACCTACAAAACAAATGTTTTCGAATCACGAGTGAGAAAATCAGCAAGATCGACAACAACGCGGTTCTTTCGTCGTATGGAGTGTCGCACGTCTCCGTCCACTTTAATAATTAGTATCGCTCACTCACCAAAAGCGCTTTACCCTAAACATCAGTATTCACGGCTTGCTCTGTCGGCGGTAATAGCGTGTTTAGCGTTATGCGAGTCGTGTCTACACTCCTGATGGACCACCCCCTGCGACGCGTGAGAGGGGGTGAGGGCGGAGCGTAATGGAAGCCATTCCAGAAACAACCCGGAATCGTAATGGGACGGAAAGAGGCCGTTCCAGAATGTGGTCTCGGCGAGTGGTGGTTGTTTGGTTTCTGTGGGACGCAGATTTCAGCGATCGATTAAAACTTCGAAGGGAGAACAGGACGATTTTTATTTACTGAACGGTAGGTAGTTGAATTTACGTCGCACTGGAGCACAAGAATGGGCTACTGGCAACGGTCCGCGATCAATGGTTGGTTGTTTTGGAGTTTTATGGCTCAATGGGGCCTTGTTTGGCCAAGTTATGCCAAACATAAGACAACATCAAGTAAACAATGTCGTGAAATGAAAAAAAAGAGGGATTGTGGACAAAGTAGTGAAGGGAAAAAAGCTGGTGTATCCAGGGAACGAGCACCCCATGTTTAATTTAGATGGTAAACCCCGTGGCAAAAAAATAGGTTTAAGATCCGAGGACAACACCTCCAAATTTCGAACCACGTTCAGATAACGAGATTAACACTTTAACTGGCACACCCTGCTCTCCAAACATCCACACCCAGCCAGCGTGGGGACATTTTAGGTTACCACAGATTTAACATGCACCAGCGCACACGTAAATGACGGTCTTCATTTGGATCTGGTTTCGAACTCGCAACCCTCCGATTGCTAATCCGTTTCTCTAACAACTGTACTAACCCGACCCTGAATGATAGAAAAGATAATTAAATCTGGAAATTGTCATTTGTATTCCTCTAGGAGTTTCCTGCGAGCTGTTAACGGTGCAGGTTGGATTTCTTCTTGGGTGTATTTCTCTTTGTGTCAGCAAAACCAGACATGAAGTATAAATTAGCTGAACATTGTTATTGTGAAGAGTTCCAGAAAGTGTGTTCTCTGATCAAGCCGACATAAAGCAGACATATTCAATGATTCCTTAATTGGAGATTACAAAACTCTTTTCAAGGAATCAACCGTCCTTAACTATCTCTGGAAGAACTGTTACAGCACTGCATTTGACATTAAATTGGTCATTAAGTTCTGGGCGATCCACACAAACCCTCTTCATCTGACGTTCCACTGACATTACGAATACTCAAGCCCTTTGAGAACACTCAAAATTCCATCGACAGGTGGTTTTCTGCTGAAAGAGGCTTGAAATTGCCAGAGACCATTGAGAACTGGGAGAGCGAGGACACGTTCGCTAACCTCTGCCGAACCCTTCTTGTCTCAAAATATCTGTAATATTGCAGTACATATCTGTAAAGCTGTAGGATGTTGGATTAAATGTTGTAGTGATAAAACCCAAAGATCTTGTACTTTTACCCTACCATTTCTGTCAGCACACTATTTCATCCAGTACAATGGCAACTAGAAGTCACGTGGCGGCTCTAATGTGTTTTTAGTTTGAATTTTAATGAGTTATTTCTGGAAAGGGTTTATCTTAATCAAAGGCTGATTTCCAAATGCTAACATATATTTAAATGTAGAAGTTAAAAATGGCGAAATTAATAACAGAATATGCCTTGACGTTTTGCAATAATATTTCTCTACACAAGTTTCATAAACATTTTCAAGAACATTTTTTATACACAAGTTTCATAACATTTTCAACGACGTTTTTTTATACACAAGTTTCATAACATAAAAAAATCATTTTGAAACAAACAATGATAAAGAAAATGAACTGTTGCTCACTGCACGAAACCATATGAATCAACGAATCGTTTAAGAAGTCAGAAATTAAAAGTGTCCTCGGCACTCTTTTCCACTTTATTTGTGTAATAACATTACGGCACAGTAAAATGAAGCCTACCGACGAACCACTTTGAATGGCGTGCCAAAACTGTGGCGTGCTCCATTTCATAAGAAGCGCACGAACCAATGCATTTAAGGTTTAAAACGTTAAGGTAGGGAAAAGTGCTGCAAAAATTATTCCAACATCAGCAGCATTTTTTCCCCATTTGTTTAAGAGAGTAGTTTTTCCCCTTCCATTAAAGTTCTCTTTGTATTTTAATCAATCCAGGGGAAGTAAGAAACCCCGGTGCGAAAACTTCATGCATTAAATATTAAGTCGTTACTTTCGATTCTTCAAGGCGCGATTGTTCGTGTCTCTAAGGATTGCTCAATGCGTTAATTTAAGGTATCCGAACACATTAAAAATGTCGTTTTTGACCAAAAATTCCAAAATATGTTTTTGATCAAATTTGATAGAGTATTTATTTGTCTTTCCAAAATACATTCGATTTTTTTCCCTAAATTAATTAGTTGCAGAGATATTATGATTTTAATAAAAGGCGTGGAAAGTGGAATTAGGTATGGAAAACACCGGAAATGGCCGTTAAAAGACCGAAAACCTGTCAAAATTTCAATTTAAAATTTACTATTTTTTGTAATTATATAATTTTAGAAAGTTTTCTCAGATGTTTAAGTGGTTTCTCTTTTGGAAATACACTCAAACCTGTTTTTGTGCAGTGGATAGGGGCCGCATAAAAGAAAACGCATAAAAAAATCTTCCAAAACTTTACGAGTAGCTATAAAATAATATTTTTCGCAACACATTAAAAAAGTATTTTTATGCGGTGAATACGGACCGCATAAAAAAAGTCTCACGTAGAAAACAACTCAAAACCTTACAAAATAACTATAAATTGCTTTTCAAAACGAAATCAAGACACGAGGCTTGGCAACTACTTAGAATCTCGTCAAAACTGTTGGAATCTCATTTAGAAATCTCGTTTAGAAAATACACATGCGAACATTTTTAAATATTTTATTTACTATACTTATTTTACGCATACAAAACTTTTAAAAATTTATAACCATTATCCTTCGTAGTCTGACAGTACGCGGATTTTATTGTAGTGAATTGGTTCAAAATCACTTGAAGATACTACCTCGCACTCGTTTAGAGTTGACTTTTTTTCAGTTACCATGGAGTCGGTGTAGCGGACTAAAATAATTTCTCCTGGCCCCATACAGATTATCCTGAAAATTTGTGATTGTGAAGTTTTAATAGCTATAAAAATACTTGTAAGATTTAAAACGAAAAACGTGGGGCGCTTTACGCTCCTCACTATTATATGTTGCATGCGTCCCACGTTTTTCGTTTTAAATCTTACAAGTATTTTTATAGCTATTAAAACTTCACAATCACAAATTTTAAGGACAATCTGTATGGGGGCCAGGAGAAAATATTTTATACTCTTTAATCCGTTAGAAAAACGAACTATATTAAAAAAAAATTTATTTAAATAATTTTTATTGACAACTTTGTCAATTATGTTCTAATTTGATTGAAATTTTGAAAGGACTGTAATTGTACTGAATATATTTTATTTCATAAACCGCACAAAAAAAGATCGCACAAAAACAGGTTTGAGTGTAGTGATAACATTTTTAAAGAGAAGTGAAGACAAAATTGTTTCCACAAACTGTAAAAGAAAAAGAGAGCAAACAATACAACGAACTATTTTTACTCTAAATTAATATTCATGCATTATTTCCTTTCCCTTCAAATGTTATAACACAAAAGTCATTGACGGATTCTCGTAAAACTTTGTTAACTTGTTCTTTATAATGTTGTCTAGGGTATGAATTAGAATAATTATGCTGAGTTGAAACGTTTTTAAACTATGGCCATTTATTTAAGAAATAAGACTGTAAAACAATCAAAAATGTTTCTATGCCACATTTAAAAAAAAAGGGTCTCGAACGTGTTCGGATACCTTAAGCTAATTGAATTTAAAGGTTCACCAAAGTAAATTTAATTGTGACAGAATGAACATTTAAACCCCTCGATTTCTAAACGACGGATAGTGAACTTCCATATAAGGGCAATGTTGCAATATAGAAGTGCAATTTTACCATGCAAATGGTTTTATCCGACGAGGTGTCTACAATATGAAAACTGACGTTCGTTAGTCAAATAAAACTAGCTCGCTTTCTCTATGTAGAAATCGATACAATTATTTTCTACAGAAGTGAAATTTTGCTTCGTGATACAAATCTATAGAATGATTTTCAATAGGGGCGAAATTTCGTTTCTTTATAGGAATCTTCAAAATTTTCTATAGAAAATAATAAAAAAATACTCCATCTCTTCGTAAGGGAAATTACAAGTACCATATTCGCATATCACTTCATGAGGTATCAAACAATTGGAGTAAACGTGTATTAATGAAAATTAAATTTACACACTCATTCTCGTATATTCATACAAATAGTAATCTATAGAATAAATACTTTAGAAAAAATACTTTTCTATAGAATTCTATAGAAATACATTCTAAAATAATTATATAGATTTCTATATAGAAGAAAAGAGCTAATTCTGTAGAAATACATTTCTATAGAATTAGCTCGTTTTATCTATATAGAAATCTATATAATTATTTTGTACAGGAACTAAATTGTGTTTCTTTATACAAATCTATAGAATAATTTTCTATCGAAACTAAATTTCGTTTCTTTACAGGAATCTATAGAATTTTCTATGGGGAAAATATGTATTTAAAAAAATACTCTCTCTTCGTAAAAGAAATTACAAGCAAGTATCATATTTGCATATCACTGCATGGTGGTAACAAACGATTAGAGTAAATGTGTATAAATGACCAGTAAATTTATACACTCATTCTCTTATGTTCATACAAATATTTCATTTTTTTCTCTCGTGTGTGAGATGTCTCCGTTTAGCAAAAACCAGCATTAATGTCTGATCATTTAGGATTCCGGCTACCCCTGTCTCTTTCCTCCACAGTTCGGATATGTTGTTTGAGCATTTTTTCCTTGTTCATCGCTGACTACTCCTTGGTTATGAGGAAATAAATCCAAACGAGAATCTAGGAAATGTATTGCTAAGGACATTCGGCACCAGAGGTTTCGATACTATTTGAGTAGGTCTTTAATGAGCTGTTGATAGTTTTCCGCTGTGTAGTTCCCCAGAAATCCCGTGACCACAGAATGATTGCCATGTGGCGCGATCGTTTCTGTTTAGCTTGTGTGGAAAAACAGGAAACTCAATAGTTTTCCTTGTGTGAATAGACCAACAAAGATTTCTTCATTGAGTTTTGCATCACTAAACCCTCCGGATGGTTGTCTCGACAATATGAATTAGTTAAACTGATTAGACATTAGCAAAATGGACTATGTCTTGATGAACGAGGTATCTTGTCATTAAAAAATGACTAGATCTTGATCTCGTCATAGTAGAAAAATCGATAATCTCTTGATGATAATGGTAATTTTAGTTAACGTCGTACTAGAGCAACACAACGGGCTATTGACGACGGTCCGGGATCAATCTCTTAGGTGAAAGATCCGAGGACAACAACTCGTCATTTTAAACCACGGTCAGATGACGAAGCAACACCTGAGCTGGCACAACACTCACCAAACTTCCACACCAACCCAACGTGAGAACTTTCGGCCACGACAGATTTAAGGTGCACCAGCCGCCTCTACACCATACGCTTACAAATATCCATGCCCGGAATCGATCGAGGAACCTTCCGATCTAAAGGCTAACACCTTAACCACTATACCGGTTGGTTGGCAATCCCTTGATGTTCTAGATATCTCCTCATTAGCAAAATTGGTCAGGTTTTACGTTCGAGATATTTTGTCTAAACCATCTCGAAGGTTAGTAAAAGCCCATCTGCAGTCATTCCAGACCTAGAAAGTGTATTATACACTTCTCTCAAAACAAGTAATCCTTCATAAAAAGCCCAGTTTGACCCAGAAGGAAATATAAAAGTAGTGATCAATGACACAACCTTTTGATGTGTCTCCTGAATCATGTGACTAAAACTTGTCATAACGTGACCATTTGACTCTTTCGTCTGCAAGGTGGAAGCGAACGTTCTTCATTGGATTGGTTCACGGAACGGGAGAAGATACTCATCCATTGATTTATCATCCGATGCGCGACACACTAGTGTAACTTTGGCTAATTCACCATTGTTGTCTAAACTATCCATGCACACTAACGCTGTGGAAAATTCATATGTAGATCTCGGCCAATGAGAGTTTAGGTAGGTGGAGCTACCACCATACGGCCCCTCCTGGACTGGTGGGAATGGCACTTACTTGTAGATGTTTGAATAAGATCTTAGTGTGGCTGTAAAAAACCTCACATATCTGTACATATGTAAATATGCTTAATCTTCAATACAAGTGTGTAGAATAAAAAAATTTTAAGGCTAAATTCATGCAAAAAGAAGGTGAAAGGAAATAGGTAACACACACACACACGTGTGTGTGTGTAAGGAATAACATCGTAAGAACCACCGAAGACAAAACGAAACGGGGTCGTCAAACGTGCCTACCCTCTCGTAAGATGTTATATCCCTCTACGAGGCGATTGGATTCCAAATTGGACAATAAAGTCAATTTTTCAGAGCCGTCACGTTACTACTAATCGACATTTTTGAAGCCCCTCTCAATAGCAATACCATGTCTACCTTTATTTCACGTCTATGGTTTGACCCAGAATATTTTCCATCACATTTCAAACATTCAGTGGGTCTTGAAAGTTTTTGGCCATCTCATGTTCAAATCTCTGCACCTTAGAGATAAACAGTACAATGTTATTATCTTTCTGCTTCTATAGATATATTCATGGAGATTGACAACTTTCAAGTTACGATTGTTTAACTGCAGGGCACAATTAATTATATACATTTCATAAGGATATAGTTAAAAATAGGATTTTTGAAGTTTTACCACATAAAAGCGGTCCTCTGTTTTAGATTCCTATCAAAATAATCCAATAATTATTCAAAGTTTTGCGAAATATAACATAATCCATGAAATTAGGCATTCGGCCACATTTCGTAAAAAGTACAAAATGTTAAACGAAAAGGGGAAAAAGAGTCTATAGATATTTTGTATTCTGTCTTACAGGTTTTAACTGATTTAAAGTCTAAATACCCTCGTTTGTATTTGTTATTTGGTCAAACTGAATTAGATTTCATTCTACTCTACTTAAAAACAGATTTTCAATGAATTTCACTAATTTCAACACAGAGAAAATGTGATTTCGTATTTTCGCATAAAAGTAATGTTAGGATACAAATCTTAAAATGAGGTCAGATTTAATTTATACCAATCAGACTTTTGTATGTAAAGTATTATTTTTAAGATTAGTGACGTGGAATGGACCAAAATCTGCATTTAAATCAAATTTATTACCAAAAGCTTTCAAAATTCTTTTATAGATCAATATATGATACGTACATAGCTAGCTTATTGTCATCGAAAAGAAAAGGTTAGTATGGAAATTTCACACTGCCAAATTTAAGTGCAACAAAAGAGAAAGATTAAAACTTATTTATTAAAGTTGTACTGCAACGGAACATAATATAAAAAAACGAGTACATAATACTAAATGTCATTTACGATACATATGTTCTATTTTAAAATTATTCAAACATGTGCTCCACAGGCGTCCTTCATATCTTAATCCAGGGCTCGAAATACCCGGGTGCACAGGTGCACTGTGCACATGAAAATATAACTGTGCACCTAATTTTTTTCCCACTATACATAACTGTGCACCTAATTTAAAAACTTAGGTGCACCTTGTGCACCTGTATTAAAAAATCTATTTAGAGGCCTGTCTTAATCCACCCTAGTTTTAAATCGCAAAATTTTCCATTCCTCAATTACAAAAAAAAAGGAATTCAACATTTTATAGAACAAGAACTGGTAGCAAAAGAGAACGAAGAACAAATACACGTCTGAGCTGATTTGTTTGTTTCTGTGTTAAGCGATTCATTTTCACTCCTTAACTATGCAAACGATTTTAGCTTATCTGCGAGTTCGGTTTTCTTATGAAAATTCAATCTCCTTAAATCGATTGTCTTAAATTTCTTCGATGTAAACCCTTAAAGTGGCCTCTTCTCTACAAAACTAGCAACAAAAACACCAAACGAGATCACACAAAGAACTTAATTTAAAAAATTAAGTCTTCTGTTTGCTTGGTAATGAGATACGAGCGACAAAAGAAGTGGGGGGGGGGAATAAAGTGAGTTCCAGGTGCAATTTTTCACAGCTCATCGCTTTGCGTAACAAAAAAAGAATGAATTGTGTACGTAGTGAGAAGTGTATTTCGGATTATTCTATGTGAATTCAAACAACCGAATAGAAAAGGAACAAGGGAATGTGATCAAAAGGTATTAGACTACTTTTAAACCGTCGAAAAGAACAAACAGGCGTACTTCAATTTAAACTATTTAACTATTAAAAAATAAAGCATTTATTTTGGTGTTTTAGTAAATTGATTCGATTTTTAAAATTCATGAGTATGTGGAGCAAAATGATGACTAGACGCAGTGTTTTATTCCTTTAAACTGAAAAATGAGTCATCTATAATATTCACTCACAGAAAGATGCAAAAGCCAAATCTTTTGTTTTTGAGATAGTTTTCCGAGTGGTTTAGTGCAGAGAACCTAATAATAACTTAGAGATTCTTTCAGTACATTAAACTGAATAAAGGTAAGAGTTTTATGTGAATGACATAAATACTAGACTTCACCCTTTCAGAGTTGGTGAGACGTAAGAAGTCTCACCGACTCTGAAATGGTCAATTCTGAAGGGTATCTCTGAAAAGATTAATTCATTTCCGCATCAAATGTACCGTCCTTTACACATATTCACGAAGTTTTTTAGTCGTGATTCGTTTTCATTAACAAGAATCAATTAATACAAATGGTTTGCAAATATGAAATGTTTATTCATTATTTCAGATCCCTTGATAACGCCAACAGATGAAAACAGTAACAGACCTACGTTTTCATTGCGGAAATCATACGTTCTTTTACGGTATGGATACTCGACTGATAACGATGTAGACCAGGAATACAGACATCGGCCCGTGGGCCATACGTGGCCCTCCGTCTATTTGCTGGCGGTCAGCCTCACCAGCCGTTATTTGAATTTTAACGAGTCACATAATATGTAATTTTTAAAAATTACAATGCGCACAACAAAGTAGCTGTGGTGTTAGGAGTGGTACAGACCCTAGCCTACAATAATAGACCGGACGCCGGCGGATTTGCATAAAACTCGCATACTTGTTTGGGGTTGGTTTTCGTGGTATGGCCTGGGACGTTTGCATGTTGTTCCTGGTCAATTGAACGTAGACGCCTACATGAACATTTTGGACAGTCAGGTTCTTCCTACGTACTGGCAATTTTATGGAATGGACGAATGTGACTTCAGAGAGACGACAACGCTCCATGTCATGTTGCAGCCTCTGTCAAGCAGTGGTATCGAGATATGGATGTAAAACGTCTTCCCTGGCCTGCTCAGAGTCCCGACCTAAACCTCATAGAACATTTGTGGGAAGCGTTAAAGCGATGCTTATGGACCAGGGAACCCCGTCCGAAATCTACAACTGAGCTGGCGATATTCTTGCAGCAGGAATGCATGCAAATGCCCATAGCTGTGTATCAAAAACTTGTTGAAAGTATGCCCAGAAGGGTTGCTAGTGTAATTGCAGCAGGAGGGGACCATCCTTCTATTAAAGTATGTATTCTTTTACTTATACCATCACATCTTGCTGTCCGGTCCATTCTTGTAGGATAGTGTATTATTTGTGAACAAACGTTTTCTGTCAGGAATGTTATTAATTAATTAGAAAAACAGGAACCACTTGATTAATGAAAGTTTATAATAGATTTTGCGATTGGCTACTGGCTTAGTCGAACCAAATATTAAATCAATTGTTAAATCAATGCGATCTTAATTTATTTTTGTTATATTTCCTTGTCATAATATTATAAATATAAATACTATAATATTTTATGAATAACTCGTATTTTTGGACGGCTCTACCATGTCACAATAAATCTATATTGCCTCCATGATCTTACCAAGTCTGCATCCTTGATAAAAGTTATTTCCGTAACTTTTTGGCTCATTTCCCCCTTTTAAAGACACGTTTTGTTTTCCCAGATAGGTCCTCTGGGATAACTCTCTAAATTAATAATAAATTGTAAGTAGCAGTGCCAATTATTTTTAATTTTCACCAAAATATTTAGATTAGATGTGCCTGCAATTTTTTGAAATTTCAAAGCTAGTTTGAAAATAATACAATTCGAAGCTGAAATTATGAAGTTAACATTGCAATGGTTTCTGTGGCCGACTGAATAGCGCCATTCTTCAAATATTCGATGCTATATTGTCTACATTTTGTTTGGTTAACCCATAGGTTTATAAGTAAAAAGTTTTGATTATTGTCATAAGGTACTTTAGGGTTTATTTATACAATAAAAAATATTGACTGATTCACATCAAGGTAGTAACTGAAAATCATCTTTCAACTTGCCATTATCAACTTGTTTTATAGACAGTGCAGAGCAGTCACTAGGTTTTACGTGAATAAGTCTCGTTAGATACTATTGATTTGGATGTAGAGTAAATTAAAGACAAATTCAGCAGTCAATTCAGTGTTTACAGAAAGTTGAAGAATTGCTCTTCCGCGTAGATTACGTTCGGATGGATTTCCACTTGGCTTTTTGACGAGCATATGCCGACATAATGTGAGATTTGTCATCTGAGATCCACAATTTCATAACCAGCACTGTATTCGATTTAACATCAATTGTCTTAAATCGACAGATTGGTAGCTTCCGTTTGAGATCCATTTTGACAGTGTAGAGCTTCGCAGTCCAGTTAAACTGATTTGAAATTTGCTGCGGAAAAGTCCCCTAAACTCCGTTCTCTCCCCGCTTATCACACTGCTCGAACTCAAAGACCACTAACTTTGTTCCCACAGCTATCGAATGACTGGTCTCGTTTGGTTCTGGTTTATAATACAGAAATTATTAGATAATTGGTAATTATTAGTTAAAGTAGTACTAGAGCAACACAACGGGCTATTGACGACGGTCCGGGATCAATCCCCTAAGGGAAAGATCCGAGGACAACACCTCGTAATTTTGAACCACGGTCAGATGACGAAGCAACACCTGAGCTGGCACTCCACTCTCCAAACGTCCACACCAACCCAACGTGAGGACTTTCGGCCACGACAGATATAAGGTACACTAGCCGCCTCTACACCATACGCTTACAAACATCCATACCCGGACCCGGATTCGAACCAGGAACCTTCCGATCTGGAGGTAACACCTTAACCACTATATCGGTTGGTCGGCAGAAATTATTAGGCAGGTTTGTATTTTAATTAATGTCGTACTCAAGCACACATCGTGCTATTGACGACGGCCCGGGATCAGTCTTAACGGGAATGATCCGAGGACAACACCACGCAATTTTGAAAGAAGGTAAGATGACGAGGCAACACCTGCCACCCTATCTCTAAACTTCTACACCACGCCAACGTGAGGACATTTGAGACCACGACAGAGTTAACGTGTATCAGCCTCCTTTTCAGAAATTATTCGACTTAACTCGAGTCCCATGTTTTCGTGACGCTCAACTTTCAACACTGGCCACCTATTACTAATCGCCCTCGGGAATACATCTCCTACTGAGGTGTACAGGCTGCACAGACATGAGGTATTCTAGTGATATTTTCTTTTCCCTTGGGATTTTTACTCTCTGTAGTAAACAGGGCTGTCCCGCTCCAGGGATACCCAAGCAATCTTTTCTGCTTTCATTCCATTATTCTATTCTCCAATCCCATTTTTGACGTAGAATACGTCTTACTTTTCGAAACTGGGGTATCACGCTTAAATTTGTGAATATCACAAAAAAAAGCGTAAGTGCAAAGAACTTAATAACTTGAAACGTATACATGATACATAAATGGACGATATCGTGTTCAAAAGAGCATTAAACAAAGAATAGTTATAATTGCTCATTGATCTTGCGCTAACGTCATGGGCTAATACAATCGCAACGCAAAGTTGAGTCACGAAAATGTGTACTTTCGCTCACGTAAATTTAGTATAGCTCCGGCTTTCTTTGTGCGAGCACGACGTTTGAAGTTTCATTTGTGACGTCTCTTTGAGCTTTATAAAAAACTAATAGAAATCAAACTTCAAATATTTAATACTTGTTTATATATCGGACTTCAAAATGTGGAAATTTCGCAAAATTTTCAAAATGTCCAAATATGTGCATAATAAACATCAGAAGAAGTATAGAAAACGTCAACAGAATGAAAGATCGAGAGATGGGTGATGCAAGAAGATCCGGACATTCGACGGTGAGTGTCAACGGGCTTGGAGGGGGTTCTTGAAAGTATAGGCCATCCTCAAGGTGAACAAATGCCTGATACGTGTACGCCAGTACCTCCACCGCTCACAGTTCGAATCAAATAGCATATCTGATGACATAAACGTTTTATAATCGAATGGAGTTCAGCCCAGACGTCGGTAAGGAGCCACATCAACAGCAAGTGCAACAATTGTGATACATGTGTGGAGCGATGAACACTTGATGTGTGAAATTAAAACAGTGTAGTACTAATTTGATTCACTCTCATTAACCATATAGCCTCACTAACATATTCTAAGCTTTAAACCTAGCGTACCAACACAGCCCCGTGCGTTTCTCCCCTTCGACGACAATTTTAGCTTGAAAATGTCAGTCGAAGTATGGCCTTTGCATCATAAAATCCCAAAACACACACACATAAAAAAAACCTATTACTGATCTGATTTTAAAGACGTATTCAGTCAGAAACCGAAATCATTTTCTCGGGACTAGTCCAGTGTTAACAGATGAAAGACCTTTGTATGTCTTGTACCCTGGAGTAGATCAAACTCCCCAATTGGCAGGTACGTAGGGTAGGTGTTCCAACTATCACCCATGTGTTTAATATCGCCCACTTGTGTTTTCAAGCTACTATGCGCAACATCCATGAGTTTATGTACTTACCTCGACGTTCTAGAGTTTTCTATCAGTTATATCAACAACACTAATGCATCTGAAGTATTTGAGGCCGTTATCAACGTATTTTTTGTCTCCAATCCATTTAGGGAATATCCAGGTAAGTATTTCCAGTCATCATTTCGTTTATATGACTTGAAAGTACATTCTATACTAAAGGTAGGTATGAATGTTCTACCAGCAACTCGTCGTTTTCAATAGGAGCTCCTAATTCCCCTGGTGGGTGGTAATAAGAACAGGGGTAGGCGATATTAGGAACTCTTAAAAATTATTAACTCTTGAAAATTATTAATTCAACTTTTTTAAGTTTTACTAGTTAACTTAAACTGACACAAGTAAAGAAGGTGTATGATCTCTGGAAACCAAAGAAGAATTGGTCCTAGTGATATTCATTTAGTTTCCAGCTTAATTTATGAACCCAGGAACCTGAGATACAGAGAATTAGTTTCCGTAGGCGATATTTGGAACACCTACCCTATCCTTTTCGATCGAATCGATGTGAAACGATAGCGTTCCCATCTTTTACAAAGGCATCCATGCATATTTCATGCGGAAATACCACAAGACTTGGCACTAGGACGAAGGTGAAGAAGTTAGAGCAAGGGTAGTGTTGCTTTGATCGGTCGTTCTGCACTTCTACACTCCGGACCTCGAGAAAGATCGATGGAAAATTCTTTTTTATTCTTTTCGCGTCTTCGTTTTCCCGCCTCTTCGACTTCGGCCGCCAAGATCAGGTGTAGAGGAAGAAACGAGGCTTCTATTTCCGGATTCGCAAGACGGAACAAAGAGGCATCTGGACGGGAAGTGCGAAAGAGAATTCTTTTTTCCCTCAAATTGATTGGGCTGGAAAGAATAATCAAGTAAACAGTGTGGTGTTGGGATCGCGTAAATATACATCATTCTTTCGCCCGCCTCTGTACTCCGTTGTCGTGTTTTTGGCCGGATTTTATCGAAGAACGTGTTCTTGTTCTGATTTTTGGAATAAATTGAGTGTGGCTCGGCAGCAGCGCAGCTTGACATTGATAACTGGGGATGGTAAAGTTGCATCGCCCCAAAACAAATTTTATACTTCGCTGAAGACTATTTAAAAAGTCAACTCTATTCGACGTATTTCTTTTCAACAAAGACAAGGCAATACTTAGGAAATTTAAGCCCACTAAGTTTTTTAATCCTCCAGGTGGTTTGAATGAGATATCTCGTCCATCAAGATCTGACCAACTTGACTTAGTACGAGATATTTCGTCAAGATGTATCCCATTTTTTATGGTGACAAGATGAAGATCTGGCCTCTTTTATGCTTATCACGAGATATTTCGTCCATCAGGATCTGGTCAATTTTGATATAATGACGAGATAATTCGTCGATACAACCGCCAGGATGGTTAAAAGCCTATAACAAAAAGAATTATCTGTAATCTAGTCTGCTGTCCTCATGTTGGCCTGATGTGAAGTTTGCAGAGTGAGATGTTGAAATCGTCATTTGACCGTGGGTCAAAATGACAAGAAGTCCTCGGTCTTTCCCTTTGGGATGGATCCTGTACAGGCGCCCATAGCCGAGTATGTTGCTCCAGTGCCGACTCTAATTCAACTACCTAATGTAGTCCACCTAATATAACCTAATTAACTCTAATCGTCAAGTGTTAACCCCGTCCTGGTGATTTGTCTCCACCCTGCAGTGGTCAGCCTCTAGTGCAAAACCCTGTTCCAAACTGTAAGCAGATCTTGACAAGGGACAATTTGTTTTTACTTGTTGAATCTTTATTCCCCTATAAGCAATAGGGTTGTTTTCTGTCGACGATATATCTCGATTACAAAATTGACTAGATCTCAGAGGTAGGGATGTTACTAATAGTGATTTCACAATTATATATTATACATAACAGGTCTAACTGTGACTGCTACCATAGAATATCTGTGATTCTAAACTTTGACTGAATCTGAAGAGGGGATCACAAATCCAAATATGAACTGTTTTGTTATTTAATATATTTTGCAGTGCACGCCGGAAGTTCCCTTCGGCTGAGTCGCGGCTTACAACGAGCACCCTGATTGATAATCCTATACCTTTAGCGAAACACAAATTAGCTCCGTCCCAAATTTCTCAGGTATACCTCGCTCCATCGAATCACCAATTCGGGTTTGCGAAATAGCCGATATTTAGTCCCACTTCTCACTGCTACAGCAACACCAATACCAATCGAAGACATCGATCGCAATCACCGATGAAGTTTAACTGATATAATTTAGCCCTTAATCATTGCTACCGAATCAGTCGCAGTAATGTGATTAAACGATATCCGCTGATATTATTTAGCCCTCAATCACTGCTACCGAATCACAAATATTCTCCATCACTGTTATTTTGAAAAATTCAGTAGTAGGTAAGAACTGTGATGCTCTAATTGAAGATATCTCGTTAGATAGATGCAAACCTTTCGCGGATCATGCTGTGCATCCCTATCCTATTCTTTCCACTATGTTGTTGATAATTCGCAGCCTCGTACACTCTTCCTATTTCTCACTTCGCGCTTTTTGAAACAGGTTTCCAACGTATAAGTTCCTTGGTGACTTATAGATACCACAAAAAGGTCCATTGTCGCTCGGATTGTTTATGCATTCTGGACAAATACCACCGTGGAGAATTAAGCATAATTTACGAGCATCTTTGTCGATTCGTATTCAGGCTTTGTGTAACAATATTGTTACGTCCAGGCTATTCTATTCCAATGAGACACGCTACCCTACGATGTACAACACATCACTAAAGTGACCTTGAATAGCCAGAACATGATGTTTTGCGCACAATCTGAATGGGTAAAAGCATGGAGCTGTAAATCTTGGGAGACAAATTACATGTGTCGATTTAAGATCGAAAATTCTGATGAGTTGTCAGGATACCTTTAACATTTCATCAGGTGATGCTGCCACGTTTCGGACTCGGATATCGAGCTCTTGCCCGAAGCCCCTTTGCTTTCAATTTCAAGAACTGAAAGTGGCCTGACTTCAACAATCTGCGCTTTAGCTCTTGACTCAATTGTTCCTGAACTTGAACGCTGATATAGGCGTTCACATTCGAATCGGAGTTTCGGAACCTACTTTATTGAAATCCTTGTCAAATTAGCAGTCATCATAATTAAATTGTAGGCAGTTCAGGAAAAATTCGAAATTATTTTTATTGAAATTAGCAAAATTGTAAAAGTTTGTTAACATAACTGATGAACAAAAATCGGATTATGTACCGGTAGGAGTTCTACTTCAGTAGAGGAATAAACGGGAACTTAATCAATACCTTAAAATAACTTTTAATCCCATGTCAGTATATCCCAGGCCTCGAAATATATTTTTTAATACAGGTGCACAAGGTGCACCTAAGTTTTTAAATTAGGTGCACAGGTGCGCCTAGCGGGAAAAAATTAGGTGCACAATTTTATTTTCATGTGCACAGTGCACCTGTGCACCCGGGTATTTCGAGCCCTGGTATATCCTCTTCGTGGTTGTCTCGACGAGGTATCTCGTCATTGGCAAAACTGCCCAAACGAACTTGGACGAATATCTTTTCATCGAAAGAAAATTTGATCACGATCATTGGAAGAAAACTGAAAATTTCCTGATCTCGTAATCATCAAAAATACGGTAATATTTTGATAATTTATATCTCGTCATTATAAAAATTGGTCAGATCTTGACTGGCGAGATATCTCGTAAAAATCACTCGGAGAGGTAACGAGTTACCTCTGATGAATTTCAACAAAATTAACGAACGTAAGCGTGCATAAATATTAAATATGGTGATTGACCCTCCAAGTGGTTTTGACGAGACAATTCGTCCCTAAAGGTCTGACGAAGTTCGGCAATGACGAAATTTCTCGTCATCAAGATCTGGTCAGTTTTTTCTAACATCGTCCATCAAGGAATGGTCAATTTTGTTAAGAACGAGATACCTGGTGCAAAAAAAATAAACAGGAGGATTAAAAAATAAAAGCTAACTCTTAATGTACCTCAGAGTAAATCATTAGTTTTTAAGGTAAACTAAACGAAGTATTAATACAATTGAATAGAAGCAAGTTTTTTAATTTTCCGACAGTTCACAGAAGCTTTTCCAATTACGTATACAATAACCAATAATCCTCATGATCTTTAAGAGAATCTGTGTGGTACAAAAAAAATCCTTTAAAAAATCGACTTTTCAAATTTACTTTTAAACGACAGAGGGTGATCTGCTGATTCCTGTGATATTTGGGTTTTATGGTTTTAGATACTTAAAAGGGCTTCAAAAAGACAAAAAACAAACAAAAGTAATAAAAAAATGCCACGCCCACTTTCACAGCTGTTAAAATTATATAAATAAATTACTACGTTTATAAAACTACTTTAATAAGTTGCATTTTATAATATTTTTGGCTTGTTGAACAATACTTAGTAAGTTCTTTGCCTATTGTTTGTAAAGTAAGTTATTTGCCTTCCAAATGGTTAACTGCTATTTCCTCAAAATGTGATTTTTCCACAATCTTAGGTACATTTTTCTCAAACTGTACTCAATTTATCAGCGTGAAATTTTGCATACTATTCAAACTATATCATATTCACACAGTTAACCTCACATTTTAATGAAAAATAAAACAAAAATTTTTATAATCTTTTGTTGTTGTCTTGTCCATGGATAGAACACTTCAAATAGGGCCATGTACGGTCCACACAATCTCAGCTATTTTAAGGCAATTGTCCGAGTACAGGTCCTCCAAGGGAGAGTCACTAATTTGTTGAATGCTCGCCAAGATGGCCGGGCAAGAGAGGACGTGTTCGGGACTTAATTCTGTATCACAGTTTATTATCTTTTTAATAGGTAAAAAAATACATGTTTTAAAGTCGTATAAAATAAAATCGCTCCAAATTACAAAATAAATTTAAGATTATTTTAATTTGAGGTTACTAGTATTATTTAAAGTATTTATGAACTTTGTACAAAATCTTCAAATTCTATGTGCAATTTTTTTTTAAAGTGTACCTACGCATGGCCCTATCATCAAATTTTGGGTTTTGAGTTATTTAAAATATCGAGCTAAAACGTAAATAATAATACATAAAAAGAAAAAAAATTTCTGTCGATATACTACTGAATACTTAAGGATAATATTAAAAAATTAAACAGGCATCTTAGAAATTTATAATATTACATCAGTTTACGTGGCATGACAATTTCTGTCCTTTTTCTCCTCCGAGAAGTACCAGGTTCCAGACTAATTGCAACCAAACTCTTGTGTGTCCCAGAGAGGCATTTCCCAAACAAAGAAATACAATTAATTGTAGTCGTCGTCGCACAATCAACCTTACCTTCCGGGCCGATATCAGATGCAATCAACCACCAAACTAGCCAGTTAGAACTAACTTCTCCATTCTGAGAAAGATGACAAAAAATGGTTGTCTGGTAATGTCAGGTTAATGCTATGCCCTGTGTGATAAGAAAGATGCCTGAAAGACATTGATACTATCTAAGAAACCGACCATCAATTGATGTGAATGACACAACCTTCAGATAAAGTACGTTTCTCGTCGACCTTCCGATCAGAGTTCACGAACGGACAAGTCCCAGTTTCGCTGTTCAGTGAATTCGAAACAAGACGGGCAAAACAAGGAAATTATGATTGTCTGTTTTACGTAAATGCATAAACAAATCCCGAAAGGACGCATAATTTGTCAACGTATTATCTTTGTTTGTACGTTAGAGTAAACGTGGTTACTGTTTCGTAAGAAGATAAGCGTGGTTTCAAGTTACATAATGGCGGCCACGGTGAATGACGTCATTATAAGATTCATTGCCACAAGTTCAGAGATATGTACGATCGGTTTTGATGTGATATTGTGGAGGACGAATTCAAAGGAAATAATACATTTATTTCATTTTGTTGTGTGTACCAAGTGGAAATAATTAAAAATTCGAAAGAGATTTTAAAGACTTATTTGGAGAAGAGAGACACAGTAAAGCATAACAAAAGCGGGAAGGAATGATAAATTCAAACAATCGAAGATATTTAAAATAGTAAAAACAACGTTCGAAATTATTATTTCTTCTTAATTTCAAACTAGCCACCGCGTGGCCAACTCGGCGTTGCCAGAGCCAATTCTTTTCGTGAGGTCACGTGTGACCACTACTCGCTAAAGCTAGCCAACCCCCGGTTACTGCTATGTATTCCCATTTGGTTTGCTTCGCAAACAAACTCCAGGGGCAACGCCGTGATGGCGTCGAAGTGGCTAGTAATAAATGCCAATAAATTAATTAAAAAATAATTTAGATTGAAATTTAATAATCGGGCTGGACACATGAAATCGTATTGATACTGAAAACATCGAAATGATAAAACACGTTTACATGGGTTACAATTTAAAAATTATTTATTTAAAGAAAATCTTATTTAAGGTGTCAATCTGATGTAAAATTTTCCGTAGATTTTAAACCCGTTGAAACTTTCACTCTATCTTTAGCGATCGCGAAGATAGAAAACCTCACAGTTTTTGCCTGTGACGAAGTTGAAATCCCTAGCAAGAAAGTCATACTAATCAACAAAAATCAAAACAATCTGGAATCGGGAAAAATTGACATGGTTCCAAAGGAACCATGTCAATTGTCATGCCGCTTGTGACCATGCCGCTTGTGACATCAGCGGTCGAAAATCTCAAAATCAGTTCCTTCTTTCGAGGTAATGGTGAAGTCACATTCCGGAAAGAACGAAAGGCGAAAAATTCTAATAAATTAATTTTTAAATGTTCTAGATTAAATTTTAAAATTCCGGCGCTACACAAAAATCGCAAAAAATTAGGACTACCAGTGTGCCAAATTTCATTATTGTAAGTGCCATAGATTCGTCAGGACACTGCGTACAGAGACACAGACAAACACTTCCTTTTATAATAGTAGAGAAAACAACAGAGTAATTACTTTAAAGATTCTTAAATGAAGTGTTTAGTCTTTTTTTAATGTCTCTCCTTTCTTCTAAAGATTCATTTGCTCGAGAATCATACATTCGTATGAATATAATACACACAGCTGAAATTATTTTTAACAATACGAATTTCAAACTACGCATTGCATTTGCTTCGTTTCAAAACCGGTGAAAATATTACTATTTCCCGCTGAAATATAAGACTAACGAGAGTAGAATAGCGTAGTGTTCTTGATCTAGTCGTTGCTAAACAGTGATAATTTTTTTTCCTGCTACGCGTAATAAGGTAATTGGTAATACGTAATTAAAGTCGTACTAGAGCAACACAACGGACACGTAATAAGAGAAAAATATTTTTATTTATCATGCTTAATATTAAACTTACTTAATATGACTCGCAACCCGATTTAAAATTTTGAATTAAAATTACTTTATAAGTATTATTGCTTTTTTTTAATTCAATGTTATTTCTGAGATGTTTACAGGTAGTTAATTGAATCAATGTCGAACTGGAGCAACGCAGCGGGTTATTGGCAACTATCTGGGATCGAACCCGAAAGGAAAGATCAGGGGACAAAACCTCGTAATTTGAACTACAATCAGACGATGAGGTCAACACCTGAACTGGCACTACACTCTACAAACTTCCACACTAATCCTACGTGAGGACATTTGAGGCCATGACAGATTTAACGCTGAGCGATAGTCCCTGAGAGTCGAGATTCGAGCTCGCAACCCTCCGGTTGATACTCTTCCAAATGAGGTACCACGACCACGTTAAATGTTTATAAAATTATCTTTATAGTATAAATTTCTCTTCGCCTCTCCCTGCATCCGACATACATATGAACTATCCCATCTTTACCATGACTGGTCATTTGGTCTGTTAAATATTTTACGCATTTTTACAAAAACTGCTGAGTAAAACAATAAGCACACACACCACTGTAAAAGAGTTTCATGCTTCACGTATCCTAACGATAACATCTTAACAAAAAAGAAAATTTTCAACTGTATTGAAGTACGGGAAAAATTTGAAATAAACAAATGTCACGCATATAATGAGTTCCATCCTCAAAACATTTTGTACCCATACAGCTGTGCCAATTAATTCGTGCAGCTGCGAATAGATGTCAATGCCATAACGTCTCAATTCTAAGAATAATTTGTGTAGTCTCCCGGTATCGCTCGATTTATTCGGATATTCGGTCGATCGGTTGCTTTTGGGAGTTATGGCGCAGTGGCCAAATTTAGCCAAGCTATGCCAAGCACAAGATAGACAGTGTGAATTAATTGTGAAAAGGTATTTAATTAACGTCGCACTAGAACAACACACAGGTCTATTTACGATTAACTAAGGATTCGAGGACAACACTACAAAATTTTGAATCACGCTCAGATGACGAGGTCACACCTGAGCTGACACCCCACTCTCCAAACTTCCACACCACGCCGATGTGAAATTGTGAAGAAAAAAAACGATACAGGTAATGGTAATTTTGGTAATTGTATTTTTAAAATATCGTCGTACTTAAGTAAAACAACAGGCTATTGACGACGGTCAGGGATCAATCCCCTAAGAGAAAGATCCGAGGACAACACCACATAATTTTGAACTAAGGTCAGATGACGAGAAAGGATGCTGGAGAAATTAGAGGAAGATCGTATTGAGTGAATATTCAGTCAATATCATACTACAATTTTGACAGTTTACATTGTATCAGCCTAGTAATTGCTTCATAATGAGTTGAGTTGTTACAATTATACTGATGATTGTGAAATTTTGAACGTTGAAAGAGCCATTTTAGAGTAGAATGTAATGAAAATAGTTGTGACATTAGTAGTTAGTGAATAAAAATAACTATTAGTGAATAAAATATAAAGTATTTCTAATAGTAGATAATAAGGTATATATATATTTAATTAACGTCGCACTGAAGGAACTAATTACGTGGTCTGGGATCAAGCCCGAAAGGAAAGATCCAAGGACATCATCTATTTTAGAACTACGGTCAGATGACGATCTAATAGTAAGGATGATCAGAATTCATAAAACAATGTCATGGAAAAATAAATAATATAAGTGAAGAATGATCTTTGAAATAGGAGAACATTTTGGAAACTACGATATGCACAAAATATATACCAATAAGATACTGCCTAAAAAATAAAACCACTAAAATCTGCTTTTTGCAATAAATGTGAATGTGGAAAGTTTAGCATAGCAACCTTGCATCAAAGAAATTCGACAAATGTAGACATTGTTCTATCAAATACCAAAAAAAGTGTAACTACAAAAAAATATATCAAAATAATATCTTACTTACGTTTTTCAATTTTATTTGTTTATAATTGTTAAATTTTTATTTAAAGATAGCTTGGTTTAGTATTTCAAGCACTGATTTCAATGTTATCTGCATCCAAATGGAGAATGTGTCATTTAACCCGTTTCGGAAAAATACAGAAGGTTGATCAATTCAGTGTTAAAGATACGTATCTCGTCATCCGCAAAATCATCATCAGATCTTGATGGACAAGATCTAGAAGAAATTCTAGATCTCTCGTCTCTAGAAGAAAACTGACCAAGTATTGATCTTTTCTTCATCAAATTATCGGCAACATCTTGATGACCACTGTCCAAATTAGTTAGATCTTGATGGACGAGATATCTCGTCCAAACCACTTGTAGGATTAAATAAAGTAGTTTAGCAGTCGTGGACAGGACATTGGAACTGTAGGGGTTCGTTAGTTTGCTGCCAAGCTGCGCCAGACAAAACAAAAACATAAAGTAATGGACAATGCATACACAATGAAAGTTTTTACTGACACAGAAGATACAAATATACTCAGGAAGGAATCAAACATGATATTAATCGAACCTGCACCGTCTTTAATTGACAGATTGCTAACGCAGTGGACATACCTACTGTAACACTCTAAACGTGGCTTCTCTGATCAAGCCGACATATTCAAGAATTCCTAAATTGTAGATCACAAAACTCCTTTCAAGTGATCAACTGTTCATAACTAACCCTAGAAGTACTATTACACCACTCTATCTGACATTACATCGGTCATAAAGTTCTGGGCACTTGAAATAAACCCTCTTCATCGGACGTTACACTAACATTACAATCTTCTAAATCTTAAGGCCCTTGAGAACACTCAAAATTCCATCGACAGGAGGTTTTCAGCATATAGGGGCCTGAAAGACACTTTAAATTTTCATAGACCACTGAGACCTGAGAGGGCGAGGACACGCTCGCTAACCTCTGCCGAACCCTTCTGGTTCCAAAATATCTGTAATTTTGCTGTACATTATCTGTAAAGCTGTAGGATGTTATAGAATAAATGTTGTTGTGGTGAAAACCAAAGATCTTGTTCTTTTACGCTACCATTTCTTACTGTCATCACTCTATTTCATTCGGTACACCCCTGAGCCGAGATGACTCCTTGTAATTGTGGGTCTATACCGGGTTACAAGTAGTTCAACGCAGTTCCAAACACGATGGTGGTAATGTGACCACAAAGACCCGATAGTTATACCCGATATGTCTACGTGGCCTATGGGCGTAATCGCAGAGCTTGGGAAAGTATTTGCGGTGTAGAATTTGATTTCGAAATCGGACCTCGTTTGGCAAAGGAGAAGTGTCAAAATTTATAGGTACAGCAATGTTCAAGCGAGAGGCTCGAAAAAAAGTGAGAGAATAAGGAAATGAAAGACAAAATTAGACGCAATACTAAATTATTTAAGCTGAATAAAAAGTTAAAAGTTTCCTGATATACAATTTATATAGATGTACTGAAATAAATATTTAAAATGACCACATTAAAGATGCGTCAAGCTGCTTCCATTACGTAGATTAGAATCTACTTACAATGCATGTAACCCTGTCATTAATTTGTGTAACAATAGCATATAATGCTACCCCTATTCAGGTTAGTCCTTTAAATGACATTTTGGGGAGAACCTCATTTTGTCAGAGGATATGGATTGGGAGAGAAATAGACACTTAAGGCATTGGTTTCCTGCGTAGTCATGCTTACTGTTGGAACAATCGATCAAAACAGGTTTTCTTTTCGGTTTTTGACTTTTAAGGACCGCAAGAACCGATCAAAAAGCGTACTTTCAACTCTGTGTGTCTCATTACAGAGAGCATTACCAATTTAGTGCCTTTGTGTTTTGTTTGGAAGGTTTTAAGCCATTGATTAAAGCTGCCTCATCTGACTTTTTAACTTTCTTGATAGACATCAGGCTTTGAGAGACAAATGAAAATTTTAGACAACAAACATCCGTAGATGGACGAAAGCTTGTGGGAAATGTCTCTTTGAGAAAAATATTTCCAACTCTATTTTAAAATTTGAAAAATTTGGGTAAGGTAAGGTAATTTTAATTAACTAGAGCAACACAACGGGCTATTGACGGCGGTCCGGGATGAAAAATCTGGGAAATTGACAGTCCATGGTCAACCTGCATCGTTTTATCCGTATCAGTCATGTAGGGGAAGACGGGGTACAATGAAACAAGGGGTACAATGAAACATTACTTCTAAAATCAGTAAAATTTGTCACAGAAAGTTGCAATTTATATATATGTTATGCAACTATATGTTCCAATTACTGGTGTGATTTGGATACATTCTCACTTCTACAACATTAGCGATAGAAGGTTATTGGTTTTCTACCATTGAAAGTAAGTTTCTTTCCTAAAAGTAATTTTGTTTCTTTTTCCTCGTTGTTATATGTAATAATTATTTTTTCTACACATTGTTATCTTTGTGTCGTTGTCTTCATACCTCCAAAACCAAAATTTAAAAAAATAAATTTTAGATACTTGAAAACTTTTTTTAGTTAGTAACCTCAGTACGGGGTACAATGAAACACTTGCAGACGGGGTACAATGAAACATGTTTCATTGTGCCCCGGGTGAATGCATTTACTTGAAGTAATATATCACTGGTAAATATAATATCACTGATATAAAATAACATATTACTGGTTGTCACTAATATAAATAAAACACTTTTACTATGGAAATGGCAACACCTAACATTAATAGGAAAAGTGACGCCAAATCAAAACAGTAATTTTGAAAGCATGCAAAATTAAACTGTTTTTTTTTTCTTCAAAAACCTTTAAGAATAGTTTATTTATTTCATAGGACTAAACTGCACTTA
Organism: Metellina segmentata; assembly: GCA_947359465.1. Lineage (NCBI taxonomy): Eukaryota > Metazoa > Arthropoda > Arachnida > Araneae > Tetragnathidae > Metellina > Metellina segmentata. The sequence continues at coordinate 15,431,523 of OX375877.1, forward strand.
CTAAAGTTCACAATCTTCCTAAAGTTCTCAGTCAAAGGGGGCCAAAAACAAATAGGTCAATTAACTTTTGGTAAAAGGGGTGTTCTTGTTGCTATGTGTGGATTTATTAATGTTTCTGGAACTTCTATTCCCCATTATTTAGTATTTCCTAGAGTAAATTTCAAGTTTTGCATGTTGAATGGAGCTCCACCTGGGACTGCAGGTGATGCAACAATATCGGGATGGATGAATGAATGGAGATATTTTTGTTAATGTTCTAACACATTTCCAGGCACATACACGCTGTTCGAAAGAAAATCCAGCTGTACTAATAATGGACAATCATTAATTGCATATTACGATTTCCAGTCTAAATTTTACGAAATATAACGGAATTGTTGTACCCTGCCCCCACATACCAGTAACAAATTGCAGCTTTAGACAAAGCTGTGTTCAAGTCACTTAAAAAATTCTTAAATCTACTGCAAATGATTGGATGCAGTGTGATCCAGGTCGTAGAATCTATCTATGAGATATCTTCTTTGCTTAGCATTGCTTATTGTATGTCTTTCAGTCCACAAAATATTACAATAGGTTTTTCAGAGACTGGAATATGGCCTTTCAATAGATAAATGTTTTCTGAAGAAGATTATTTGTGTTCGTACGTGTCAGATAGGCCTAGTCTTACTGAAAATTATTTCCATGGTCAGATCAATGTAACTGAAGAGCTGACTAATGAAACTGAAGACCAGACAGACAAAACCCAAGAATCAGAAGTGGTGGATCTTGTCATTAGTAGATCAGAATCACAGACTGCAGGTTGTTCAGCAACTGTTCATACACCATGCACTAGTTCTCAACCTGTGAGGAAATATATTTCTCCTCAGGAAATAAAACCTTACCCCAAGCCTGGTCCAAGAAAAGAAGTAAGAGTAGGAAAACAGAAAAAAAAAAGTGTTTTGTTTTAACCACGCCAGTAAAAAAATGCTCTTGTTAAGCAATTAGAAAGTAAAAATAGGAAAAAAACTAAGAAGGTATTGTTTTCAAAGCCAACTACCTCCTACGACTCTGAAGATGATCCGGATTATTTTCCAGCTCCAGCTGATCAACGAAGTACTAAGAATGAGATATCCACACATAACATGTGTGACACAAGCCGTATCTGTATAAATGATTAGGTATGTTTTAATCAAGGAAGGTGAACTGAAACATAAGGAAATTTATTCTGTTGGAGAAATCATAAACTATATAGGGTGAAAATTGCTTGCATCATTTGGAGTGTTTCATTGTACCCCAGTATGTGTTTCATTGTACCCCAGCATATGGGGTACAATGAAACACTATGAGACATTTACTTTTTGTTATTTTTCAAGCATAAGGATATTGTTTAGAACCTATTAAAAATTTATTTAGATTGGGAAAATACAAGACTAAAAGTATGCATTAATTATATTTTCGTACATGCAAAATTGCGGATAGGAAAAAATAATTAGTACATTTTGTTTCATTGTACCCCGTCTTCCCCTATAGTTTTTGTACTAGGTGTATCTCACGATGCTGAGGAAAACTCCAATTTGTTTCTTTCACTACTTAATCCTTCAAGTAGTTTCGACGAGATATCTCGTCCATCAAAATCTGGTTAGTTTTGCAAATGACGATTGATTGAAGATTTTAAGGCACAAGGGCCAGGTTTGGCCTAGCTGAGCCAAACTATCGGTAACTTCAAATACATTATTCAACCAAGATCAGATGACGCGTAGAACACTTAAGTAGCCACCCAACTATCTAAACTTCCACACCACGCCAACGTGAGAACATTTGAGGTTACGACAGATAAAACGAACACCAGCCAGCAGGTACACACCGGATTTTGGTTAGATTAAGTGCGGAAATTTCGTTCTTTGATAGGTTAAAATTTTGATTTGTCCCGTTCTATGCTTAGTTAACGCTTCAACGGCATTTTTTTTTACCTGCAGCCATTTTTAACTTCCATGTATTACAAATCGAATCGCCAACATGGCCGCCATACCGGCTTCGTCCGCATCCTCATTTGGGGAGAAAAATGACTTGACGACAAATATGGCTCGGTATTTCCAATCTTGTACGAGTATCTTTTAGTTACTCGTACAAGATTTTCGACGTATACACAAAAAAAAATACAATGTGTGTGTGCCATCTAAATTTTCTGAAAAAATATCCATGCAAACCCTACAATGTACAGTTTATTTAACGTCCTACCGGAGAACAACACAGCGGGCTGTTGACGATGGTCCGGGATCAATCCCGGAGAGAAAGACCTGAGGACACCGCGTACTTTTGATCCATGGTCAAATGACCAGGTCACACCTGAGCTGGCTCTCCACTCTTCAAACTTACACACTCCGCCATTGTGAGAGCATTTGAAGTCACTACAGATCCAACGTGCACCAGCACCTTTTGTACAAGACGGCACGAACTCGCAACCCTCCGGTTGATATTTCGATGCTCTTTCAATTTGGACACCGCGGCACTGACGAGACGAAAGAAAGGAAAACAGTCACAAATCAAAGCCGCGTGAAGGGATGACTTTTCCTGCAAAGGCAGTCTGCAGTTGCAGATGAGGCGAGGTGCGAATAAGAAGTACGTAATATGCGTAAGCACGGCGGTCAAAACATAAAGGCGATCGTACACAAAAGCATGTGCAGCCGTGGGAAGCCGCATACGTATCTCACCTGAGGTCATCGTGACTTTGCCACCGGGAAACTTTTTGCCTTCAAAAACAAGTCGGCCTTGGGTTCCCTTTCATTTTTTTACCAGTACTTTTTTTTGTTTACAAACGGAATCTTGCTGTGTAGGAGAGAAGGAAATGCCGGCGGTCATGAGATCTTGAATATAAAAGAAGTGGTCTTATTTTTTTTATCGGACCACGCAATAAAAACGCATGAAATTGAGGACGTGTGAAGCTTTATTGATCAAAAATATTAAACAATACAGCTCGAGTTTAAAAATGTTATGGCGGTCGTTAAACATGTTTGGTATCAGTCTTTTGATTATTAATGGTAGAATTTAAAAAATACCGATATCGTAGAGGATTAATAGTATCACAGGCACCCACACTTCAGGTCGCATTATGTTTTATGTCTCAAGAGTCAGGGTTGAGTTATAGAGACAAGCTGCGCCAAACACAAGTACGAATAAGTCGACTAACACACGCAATGAAAGTTTTACTGAAACAGAAGAGATAAATACACCCTGGGAGGTATCAAACCTGCACTATCAACAATTCGCAGATTGCAATTGAAGTGGTCGCTAGGTATTTACTTAACGTCGCTATGGAGCGACACAATGGGCAATTGACGAAGGTCCGGGATCAATCCCCGAAAGGAAAGATCCGAGAACAACACCATGTCATTTTGACGCTATAAAAGGGAAAAAAACATACTTGGGGATCTCGTCTCTTATGTTTGTTTTTGGAATTAATTATTTATATCCCCTCTAAATATCACAATTCTATAGAAGGTATTTGTTTTTTTGATATTTTAAAATTACAATAGCCACTTTTCAGCAACACAACGGGCGTTGTGTTGCTCCAATGTGGCTATTGGTGAGAGTCCGTCACCAATCCCCGATGGGAAAGATCGAAGGACAACACCACGTAATTATGAACCACAGTTCTAGGGGGAGAAGAAGGAAGGATACGGTACTGTGAGGGCTGAGAAAAATTTTACTAGTTCGAAAAAAAGCGCAAGTTAAGCATTTTATTTTGAGTTTATTCATAATCATGTAAAACTACAACAGGTAGAAAGTCCCACCAGTGGCCGAAAGGCTAAAAGCCTCGCTCTTAAGGGACTGGTAGTCTGAAAACTGAACTGAGACATACCTGGTCAAGTGTTCAAGTCTCGTATGTGCATAAAACCCAGCAAACCAATCTACTTGCATGGACCATTAAATATTAGAAGTGCCCGCTCATGAGTCTACATACTATATCCGACAGCATGTGTTTCATTCTGTTAAGGCTTGAAGTAACAGTTCTAATTTTACCATAATCGAGTAAGGATTTCATGTTTATAGCTGTTGTACGGATATTAGGGTCATATGGCGTTTACTAAACCCATCACAGTAAGATAAACCCTAACGTGTAAGAGTGGTTGGTTGTTTTGACGTTTTATGACGCAAGGACCAAATTTTGGATTAAGCTGAGCCAAACACAAGACGGAAAACAATCTGGAAAGGGAACAAAAAAGAGGCATTAGGAAACATAGTAGAATGGAAGCATAAAAACATATGGATATACCGGGACCACTGTTCCTGTGTTTAGTAAAGACAGTAAACCCCTTGCGAAAAGAAAATATCACCCGAGTACCTTAGGTCTGGCGTAAGAAAAAGGTTGTTGTGATTAGGTTTAACACGAGCCCTTAAATAAGATATTGTCTTCCGCATAGTTTAACCCGGCCGACAGACAAACATCTTACGACCCAAATTCTTCGAAAAGCTAGTATTGAACGGAATATTAAGCTATTGTGTGGAATAATTTAATAGTGTGCGGTTGGTTGGTTGGGTTTTTATGGCGCAAAGGCCACACATGGCCAAGTTTAATAGTGTGCGGAATAGTTTAAAATTGTGTGCGAGTATTGTGCATAATTTTAACTTATTATGTGGTACAATTTAAAATTGCGCAAGTATTATGTGGAATATTAAATTACTGTACGAAATAATTTTATATGCGGAATATTAAATTTCTGTGAGAAAGAATTTAATATTGTGTGGAGTATTCAATTATATTATGTGGTATTGTTCAAGTACTATGCGGAATATTAAATCATTGTGCAGAAAAATTTTATATGCGGAATATTAAATTTGTGTGCGAAAGAATATAATGTTGTGCGTGGAGTATTCAATTATTATGTGGTATTGTTTAATATATTGTACAAGTATTATGCAGAATATTAAATCATTTTGCTGAGTATTAAATTATTATGTGGTATTGTTTAATATTTTGCAAGTACTATGCGGAACATTAAATCATTGTGTGGAGTATTAAATTACTGTGTGGTATTGTTTAATATCGTGTAATTATTATGCTAAACATTAAAATATGGAATTAAAATATTAAAAAATTTCATTAAAGTTAGATTAAAAAACTACATTGATGCAAATTTAGAGTATTTCATCAATTACAGTGTTTTTGTAATCCAGTTTCAGCAGTAGTGGAGTCACTTATCAGTAACACCTACGGATATTCATATCCATGTGTCAGATATCGAGAGTTCTTTCAATAGTTCTATCTAGAAATAAACATCAGTCAAGTTTCGAAGTCATTTTTTAAAACTCGAACTCTATGATTATTTAGATAATTGGAGATAAGTCAATAAAATCACTTTCTAGAGCTTCCTATGCTCTTTCTGTTTATTGAAAGAGCAAACCCAAATTCATTTGGCACGCAGATCTCTTAACATTTTTTAATAGAACAGGAAAATAATTCAAAGGACTTTTTAATTTTTGAATATCTACAGTGAAGAACATTTACAATATTAATTCGTAGTCTTAGACATGAATATACCCTCCTATGGAGAAAAATAAAGTTATCGTCGCGACAAATTAGATTTGAAATGAAAATATAAGTTCAAAAATGTTATTCGTAACATTAGAATTCCCAAAGACAATAACTTAAAAATATTAAAATATTTGACCGTACAATATTTTTCAATTTAAAATTTGTAAATAAATATATATTTTATTAACTTTATATTTATTTTATTTTTTATACTAATTATATTATTTATAATCTCCAAAATTAGTGAACGAAAAAATTAGAATACCATAAATTTAAGAAAATAGCGCAATATTTTCCCTTTTTTTTTAGTGAATAATAAATATTTTAATCTATCTACACATACGCTCAGTAATAATATCAACTAAAATGTTCAAAATGACAGTTACAAATAAAATTATTTCTTTAAATCTTCAAAGGGTAACAAAATAAATCACAAACATTAATCCTATCGAATTGTGAAAACATGAATACTATAAATCATTAATGGGTAATCCCTCGATTCAGAGCGATTGACCCTAAGTTCAGCTCTAGTCAGAAACATAGTAATTCGTATATAATAAGCATCGACAAATTTAAAAAAAAACTAAGCTTAGGCAACAGAACTTTAGAGAGCGTTTGAAATCTATGAATCAGTAATGAGCATTTTGAGTACATACAATCCCAACATAAGCACCCAAAACAGAATTTTAAGGGACATAATAACCTCTCTGAGTGTAGTGCACTCTCATAGGTCCCCTCAGTTCCAGTAAGAAACCATATCTTAGCTCCAAGTATCCACAAGAACCACAACTTTCAAAAACATGCAAAACTTTAGAAACGGTAAGGAGCATTTTGAAAAATATAATATCCCTATCTAAGCACCCACAACAGTCATGTTTTGAAAACATACGAAACCTACGGCGCAGAAACGGGCCTTTTGAAAACGCTCAATCGTTATCCGATCTACCATAACATAACTTTTGAAAGAGTACATATCTGATCAATAATGAGCTTTTTAACAGCATAATCCTATACACGCACCTAACAACATACCTTCAGGAACATACTGAAACTTCTAAGCATCCACAATAGAACTTTTAAAAACATGTGCTCTATATATATCTCTCTATAATAAGAATCAAGTTTCGAAAACATAGTGAATCTATGACAAGGTAACGAGCATTCCGGATACATACAATCCCTATCTAAGCATCTATGGGAGTCAATTTTTGAAATCATACAAAACCTATGGAGCACTAAGGATTTTTTTTAAACACAAAATCGTTATCTGATCCCCACCACAGAACACTACTGGATCATTAATGAGCATTTATAAACGAAGTCCAACACAAGCACCTACAAAACTTCAGGAACATTCTAAACCTTTTAAGCATCCCCAACGGAATTTATGAAAATATGCGCAATATATGACATGGTAGCAAACGTTCTGAGTAGTTTAGTTGAGTGTTATATGGCGTAAGAACAAGGCTGCGTCAAACGTCAAGTACATGAACAAACATAAAAAGTTTCACATGCACAGAAGAGAGAAATACACCCAAGGCGGAAACAAACCTGTGCCGCTGAAAACAAAAAAATCCCTATCTGAGCATTCACAAGATTCTTGAAAAAAAAATCACACCTATTACGCTATATTGAAATATCCTTATAAAATCCATAACTGAACGTTTGATTGCATACACCCCTCTGGTTCATTAATGAGCATTTTGAAAACAATTCAACATAAGCATCCACAAGAGACCTTCAGGAAAATATTTAACATATTAAGCAACCACAAAAGAACTTTTGAAAACATATAATTCATATTTAAGTATCCACAAGAACCACCTCTTAAACATGTATAACTGTAACTCGCCAATGAGCATTCGAAAGCAATCCAATATCCCAGCACAATAGAACTTTCGAAACACAGGAATAAACTTGTAAAACATGGTCGTTTGGTCTTGGTTTGGATTATACTACGACCAAGAGGTAGACAGGTGTGTAGTTAATCAACGTCGCAATGGAGCACTTCAACGAAGAGGATTAGTAAAAATAACAACTTTTGAAAACATCGAATCAATAATCAGCATTTTGGACAATACAATTCCCACAGAACTTGAACATAATGAGCAGTCCGAATGATTTGTGAGAGAAATAAAATTGAAGAACATGGTCTAGATAAAGGGGTTTGGTAATAATAACGTTAGAAAACATTGTGTCGAATCAGTTAATCAGCATTATGAAACCTTACATCCCTGCAAAAGAAACCACAACAGAATTTAAAAATAGTGAGCAAGAAAACAATGAGTGCTGCTAGTGATTTGTGCGAGTAATGAACTTGTAAAACGTGGCGTTATTTTACCTTAATCTGGACCTTGATGGTCTAGATTACACTCGATTCAGAGGATTATATATATATATATATATATATATATATATATATATATAGTAATAACAACTTTTAAACAAATAAACCACATAATCCCTACAAAAGCACCCACAACAGAACTTGAATATAATGAGCAAGTGAACAGAGCGAATGACCCAGTCGTCAATTCCATTCTGTCGGCGAACGAAAGCGAAAGAAGCCCACTCACCATGGCCGGAGATGTTATGGACAAGCAGCTTATTGAGCAGGAAAGCCGACATAGTGTGCTCGGCACCCGAAAGGACCCAGGACTGCATCTTCCGCTTCTTCCAACAGGTGGAGGGATGCCAAGAGGACTAATGGAACAAGTAACCTTGGTGTCGAGCGACGAAAATCCCGAGCACCGAGCGATCCACGCGTTATGAAGCCTCGGTCCGTCAATGGCCGCCTTTTCCTCTTGCTTTGTGCGCTTTTGTTTGGAATGACGGTGTAACGCATTTCTTTTTTCCGTCACTGTGAAATAATCCTTTCGGTTTTGTCTGAACGGTCGGTTGCGCGAGGTCGTGCGATTTCGTCCCTTTTCCTTGTTGACATGATCCTCCGTGTGTGTGTTTTTTCTTTTTGGCACCTTGAATGTCGAGGAGGGAATTGCCAAGATCTGTAGTGACGGTTAATTAACTGAGATTTATTTCGATACATATTAAACAGAGGTGTCAACATTTTTTTCTAAGACAGTGTAAGTGTAATATTTGCCTCACTTGGAGACAGCAAAGGACCATGCTGTTTTGTGCTTGCAGTGGAAGGTACCCACTGCTAATTGATCAGTTACATAAATTATTGAGTGCGGCTTTCCCATGGCAGCATTTGTGGGAATGAATTCAATCCAAGGTAGATAGGTATTGTAATTAGCAACACATCGGGCTATTGGAAACGGTCCGGGATCAAACCCAAAAAAAAAGAACCGAGAAGAAAATAATGTAATTTTAAAGCAAGGGTCAGATGACGAAAATTCAATTCAAGATATCTAGTGCAAATTGCATCGTTATCCAACTCGTTGATGGAGAAAACAGAAGTGCAGGTGTCACCAAAGAGGAAATATAATTTGGTAATTTTTAATTCACGTCGTACTAGAGGAACACAACGCGATATTGACGAGGGTCCAGGATCAATCCCCCTAAGGGAAAGATCCGGGGATAACATCGTAATTGTGAACGACGGTCAGATGACGGGGCAACACCTGAGCTGGCACCTCACTCTCCAAACTTCCACAATTTCGGCCACGACAGATATAAGGTACACCATATACGCTTGCAAACATGCATGTACTGACTAGGGATGCGACATCGATGTCAATGTTTTCACAACATCGATATTTTTTAAAAAACATCGATGTATTGGGGTTGATGTTTTGGTAACATCGATGTTTATATTTGTCGATGTTTTTACGTTGTCGATGTTTTATTTTTAAATGAAAAAAGTACCGTTATAAAATTTTTAAAAATAATCAAGTAGCATAATTTTAATAATCAACAAATTGAACATACTTTTAGACCAAAGTGACCAAGGATGAAAGGTCTAAAAAGTAGGGATGCGACATCGATGTCGATGTTTTCTAAACATTGATGTTTTATAAAAAAAAACATCGATGTATTGGAGTCGATGTCGCATCACTAGTTGCTAAACCAATTTTAAGAAATGGGAAAAAAGTTTAAATACACTGAATTTTAAAAACATCGATGTTTAAAAACACCGATGTTTTTGGGTCGATGTATTATCAACATCGATGTTTTGCTATCGATGTAACATCCCTAGTACTGACCCGGATTCAAAAGAGGTACCTTCCGATCTAGATGCTAACACCTTAACCGTCAGATCGGTTGGTCGGCAGAGGAAATGTATAAGTAGAGTGAGTAATGGAACATTTTCATATGTGCCAAGGATCATGTCACCAAAACTAATAGTAAAGTGACCCTACTTTTATATGCTGAATGGACTGATATTTAAGAACCTAGCCATACAGCCTACACAGATAGTCTAAGGCTTCGCGAGAGGATAACGGGAAAGGGGGGCATTTGTAAGGCCCCATAAGGTCCTCAGGGTCCTTATCCCAACAGGACAATCAAAATACAATTGATATCGAACAAAAATAATGCAACATAGGCAATGCCGCCCGCAGGGAAACTTAACTGCTTGGAACAGAGATCCACAGCCCGAGACTCACAGTCCACATTCGACCTTCCGTTAATTGGTTTGATGCCAACTTCTTCGTGCTTTATTTTGCCTTCAAGTCATGGACTAGGTAATTTTTAAAATTGCACATGCGAAACAACAAAGTAGCTGTGACTCCAGGTGCTGCACCTATATCTGTGAACAAACTTTTTCAGTCATGAATATTAAAAAATAAATAAAAATAGGAGCCGCTTGACTTATAAGAAAATATGTAATCAATTTTGCGCTTGGCTGCCTTAAAAATTGAAACAGTAACAAAATAACTACTAAATAAATCTTAATGCAATGTCCGCCCATCAGATCAAATTATTTAATTTCTTTGTAATTTTTCTTTGTAACAATATATGAAAAATATAAATAATATAATACATCATTCATATTTTTTGGTGGCCTTTCCAGTGAATCTAATATTAACAAGTCTACATCTCTGGTCTAAAGACTAGCGATTATAAAATTTACAAAATAAGCATATATATGGATTGAAGATAAGGTGGGTGTTCCAAATATCGTCTACCTTAACTATTTCTCTGTATCTCAGTCTCCTGGTTTGGTAAATGAAGCTGGAAACTAAATGAATATCACTAGGAACTATTCTCCTTTGGTTTCCATAGATCCTATACCTCCTGAACTTATGTCAGTTTAAGTTACTAGTAAAACTTCAAAAAGTTTCCCAAGAGCAATTTCAAGAGAGGGTTCCTAATATCGCCTTCCCCTTGTTCTATTACCACCCACCAGGCGAAATGAGTAGCTATTATTAAAGGCGAGTTGCTAGTAGAGCATACATACATATATTTAGTATTGGTTCTACATACAAGTCATATAAACAAAACGATGATCTAGAAACACTTAACTAGATATTTCCTGAATGGATTGGAGAAAAAAATACGTTGTGTGTGTGTGTGATCGTAGCATCAAAAACTTGAGATGCAATAGTGTTGTTGATATAACTGATAGGAAACTTGCCGGTGGCGCTGCGTATGGCAAAACCCTAGACCGTCAAGGTAACTACATTGAACTCATAGATGCCACGCATAGTAGCTTGAAAACACGAGTAGGCGATGTTAAGCACAGGGACGATTTTTGGAACACCTAACCATAGTAGATAACTGGAGATGTCTAGATTAGATTTTAAAAAAAAGCAAATAATAATAATAATGGAATGAATAAATTGAATTTCTGGATACTAGGATTGAATAGAGAAAGATAGAGTAAATTATAAACATCTGGAGGTTGTATGAAAACAGTAAAGAAATGGAAAATATTATACTCTAAAAGGAATATACAATGAAGTCATAAGTAATTGTAAATTCTAAAACTTTCTACGTTCAATCGATAGTTACGATAGTTACGTTTCCATAATTTTCAATGGAGGAGAGTTAACTACCCGATTATTCTGAAAAGAAATGAATTCGTCAATTTAAGGATGGCGCGTAATGACGTCAACATGTTCTTTCACTGGAGGCATATTGACGTCACCATTTAATTAATATAATTTCTACACCTCTACAAACAATTACTATAATTCTTAAATTACCCAACAACAATCTCCGCGTGTTGAAGCTACTAATGCCTCATTTTATATTTCTCTGTCTTAACTAATACCAAATTGCAGGCGTAGATGTGCCAATATTTGAATTCCACTCAAATATTTATGAAACAGTACAATTTTTAGAATTTCAAAAAGTTAATTTAGAAATAGAACAATTTGGTGATACTGAAATCATATAAAAAATTAAATAAACAAAAAAATAATTGCACATAATCTAACTATATTTTAACTATTTTTAGTAAGTAAATAACAATCAAATCAGTAAAATTAAAGATAATTTCCAGTGAGGAGTATGGGCCCATGGCCGTGTGCTATCAATTAGTCTATTATCCCGTGCGATGTAGTTGGTTTAAGTATAATTAATTACTGTATAATTAAAACGTATTCACTTACAAAATTTATGATTACATTAAGAGAGGCCGTTGTAGTAAAATAATGAATGAATGATCTAGTATGAAATTGCGCTAAGGCGTAGAGATTGATGTACAGAAATGCGATATTGTTAACACGAGAAGTTCTAAAGATAACAAGAACAAAATTTTTAAATAAATCTTTAGACGTTGCCACACCTTGCGTCTAAAGAATAAAAAAAAATTACATTTACATAATGTGTGTGCAAACGATAATCATTTGGCATTCTGCAAAAAATTTTGCTCTGTAAGAAAAATTCTATGTATATTTTTTTAATGTTTCCAGAACCAGCGTCTACGGAATAAAAACGAAATAAATCAAATTTAAATAATATGCGTGCAATCGATAATCGTTTGGCATTCTGTTCAATGTTTCTTTTTTACAGTTCGGCCCAAATCTGACGATATTTTTACTAACGTAAACGACAGTGTTTGGGATTTGAATGATGGATTACTTGTAAAACATCATTCAGTAATTTTAGTGAACTAAACACAACCACTGTTACGCCTAAATACTACCCTGGTCTATCGGTTCATTGAAGGAATATTGAAGACCGAGGCATTGACTAAGCATAACGTTATATACCCATGTTCCCTTGCCATTCCATTATTCTAATAAGGAGTGACTGGCTTGACGAATGATCTTCGAGGCTCGTCCAATAACCTGGTCGATTCCAGTTGGAATTTAGAATGGAGATGCATTGACTTATCCTGAAACAATAATCTCTTTGAAAGGTCTCATCGGTGCGATAGTTTCACGTGATCAATACCAGAACTATGGTTCAGGACAGCTGCATTCCGAGCAATGGTAGCATTCTACGTCTTCATAAATCGTGCAGTAATCACACTCGAAATGCGCGGATGCATTATAAAGTCCCTTAATATGTCGTTGTATAATGTATTCCATCGAAATTTATATGTTTCGGAACAGAACATTCTTCAATTCTTGTTCGAAGTCGTCATATCTCATTGAGAAGTTTAAAATTTAAGACATTGTCTTTGGCGTGTTAACCGTTGTCATTGAAGGCGATGTTTTTTTCTACACGAGGGCTTTTTGGACAGTATTGGTCGACTGATTTCGGGGTTTTATGGCGCAAAGGCCGTATTTGGTCAAGCTCTGCGAAACACAAGGTCGTGATAACGGTACACGCCTAAAGATTATCTCCAGAGGGCTCTTAGATTAGGACCCACGACTAAAAGTGGATTCCAAACCTGCAGTCTACCATATACCAAGAATGTATTAGGTGGATTGGTTGTTTATGGCACCGGGGTTATGTTTAGCCAAGCAGAGCCAATCACAAGACAACGTCTTGTAAATAATGCGAAAGCAAACCGCGTATTAGAGAACAGAGTAATAGGATGAAAGCAGAAAAGATGGCTTGTGGGTGTAGAAAACTTCAGAAATCACGTTTTTATTGTTTTGTTGACCTTGCTGTGATAGTCTGTGGGTTAAAATTCTGATCTTGTTATGGATCTTCATTATGATTTGGATTTCCCGTTCATTAGCAAAGGCAAACTTCGGATTGATCGGACTTGTTGTTTCTGTACAGAAAACATATCGTATCGTAGGACTAATGTTGGTTTGCTTAATAAGCCCTTGTAGAGCGAGAAACAATCTCAATGAACACTGAACAATGAACAATCATATAGCAGAAATTTGATCCAAACTTCTGGTCTTCCTCCTCAACTGCCTCTGACTGAACACAATTTTGACCAAAGAACCGTTTTAAAGATTAGAAAATTGCACACACCTTCAGTGAAACTATATGAAAAATGTTTCTTCAATAGCACTTTTTTTCTAAAAGGCGTATATTTAATTAAAGATCGTGTGTCTCCATCAACCATGGCTTCAGTAATTTGAAAAAGTGTATCTAAGTTAAAATCTTAGACCTAATAATTATTTTCTTTGCTCTTTGAAATATCTGCTATTGTATGAATGAGAAGTTCCATCAAAACCTCAAAATTCTCAGAAAGGAAATTCCCTTAAAGCCTTTCTGGACTTGTTAACCTCATTACTTCACCGCGGAGAAAAAGCTGCATTTAACGTAATTGGATTCTTTGTCTTCGTCGATGTATCGGATATAGTAAACGTCACCTGTCACCGTAATTCTCCCTTTTTGTCAAGGCGTTTTTCAATGAAAAATATTCTTCAGCCAATTCCCAGACTTGAGTGACAGTTTAGTTTATGTAGAAAGGGAAGAAACTATCGCGTTACTTTAATTGATTTACTCCAACTTTTTCACGTTGATACGTCTTTTAAATCAGACCCTAACGAGGTGGCCAGTAACTTGAGCCTTACGAACAAACAAGCATAGAGTTTGGTCTGGAAATTTCTTTATCATCAATACGAACCAAACCAAGCGTCAATCGATAGCTGAGGGAACAAAGACTTGGTAATGACCATAAGTTCAAGGGCCCAGAGTTGGGAATAGGAGGTGGAGACTTCACGCAAACTTCAAATCAGATAGTGCAAGCAACGTGTCGACTAGTAATCATGACTGACCGCTCTAAGACAAAATGATTGGTTGGCCGTTTTGATCTATTGATATTTAATACATATTCGCCTCGCTTGGAGATTTAACATCTTATAACATGGTAGGTGTGCGAACGCGCATTTCTATACAAGGCAATAAAAGTGGTCAAATCGCCAGTATTCTGCTATTAGAGGATCGATCAATGGTCCAATCAGAGGATAAATCAATGAATGGGCGTCTTCTCCCGTTCCGTAGGACCAATCACATGATGAATGTTAGATTCCAACCAACAGACGAAAGCAGTCTAAGGGTCACGTGACTACTAGTTTCGATCACATGATCATTGCTCACTCTACTTTTATATTTCATCTATGGAGTTACGTCATTCCATGATTGAGTATATGGATGTACGTAGGGTAGGTGTTCCAAATATATCCCCTATGCTTAATATCGCCTTCTCGTGTTTGCAAGCTACTATTCGCGACATCTATGAGTTTATGGAGTTGCCTTGACGATCTAGGGTTTGGCACACGTAGCGCTTTGAAGCTGAGATCACGATGTATTTTTTATCTTCAATCCATTCGGGGAATATTCAGGTAAGTGTTTCTAAATCATAATTTCGTTTATATGACTCGAAAGTACATCAATACTAAAGGTATGTATGTATGGCTTTACTAGCAACTAATTTTTAATAGTAGCTCCTCATTTCGCCCTGGTGGGTAATAATAGGAACAGGGGTAGGCGATGTTAGGAACACACTCTAGAAAATTATATTGGGAAACTTTTTGAAGTTTTACTAATTAACTTAAACAGACATAAGTAAAGAAGAAATACGATCTCTGGAAACCAAAGGAGAATAGTTCCTAGTGATATTAATTTAATTTCCAGCTTGATTTCCCAACCCAGGAGGCTGAGATACAGAGAAATAGTTACGGTAGGCGATATTTTGAACACCAACCCTAATCTAAAACATCCATGCAGGATGATTTCTTTCGTTTAAATTTCGTTTCGACGGGCTTTAAAAGCCTCGATCCATCCAAGTCCCGAACACACACAAGCCTTAAAATAAATAGTTGTACCTCAAAAGAGGCCACTCCATAACATTCTCCTCCAGGGTTTCAGGCGATTTTCAATATAAAAGCTCTTTTTAACAACGCCATTCAATTTCCGTGTCATGTTATCCGAGTTTCCCATTGAAAAATGACGCTTCAATAGGCTGCGGTCGATCGTATTGATTTCGGCGTTAAATTTAAAATGATGCGTTTCCTGCTCTGGCGGTTCATGTTTGTGGCGATATGGAGATTTATCATAATTAAGCACACCACACATCCCATTAGCTTCCGTTTAATTGAATTCCGCTGCTGATTTAATTATGGATTTTTATGGTCTGACATTAACGATCGGAGAATTTCCAAAGATTCGAACGAAAGGGTTTTTTCGAGTCCTTCGATTCAGGGGTGTCATCAGCATTAATAATATCGCCTTCGCTAATTGGAGAGGGAACTAGGATAACCTGGCATCTAAAGGCTTTCAAAATTCTGTATTTAAAAAAAATTATGTGATGTGTCCTTGGTTGGACTTAGAATAAATCGTTGATTGGTTGGTATTGGAGGATGATTTTATGGTATAAGGACCTCATTTGGCCAAGTTGTCGCCATACACGACATTCAATATCAAGTGATAGACACACACAATGAAAGTTTTACTGACACAGAAGAGATAAACACACACAGAAAGGTCACCTGATATAAGTCGAACCAGCGCCGCCTACCTCTCGAAGGTTGCGCATGCGCAGTGGGCATACCCTCTGTCACGGTTACGTTCTCTGAACGGACTTTATATGAGTTTACAAGGGTATCCACCCTCAATTCAGGGCGTCATTTCGAATTATACATATAAAAATATTTTAAATTGACTAATCCGGCACCATTCTGTGTTTGACCAACGTTTTATATACTCTAGAACAAAAATATCGATGCAAAAAGCAGGAACTGTGACGGGCTCGATCCACTTAGAATGGCGCTGACTGGGACGTAGAGTGTTTAGATACGAGTCCCGCTTCCAACTGTGTCCTGACGACAAACCACAGACGTTTCTGGAGACGTCCAAGGCAGCGTAGGGATCCTGCCCTTACTATTGCACGCCGCATATGCCCACAACAGAGCGTTATGGTCTGGGTTGTCGTCTCCTTTGATAGCCTTTTGGTAGTCTTCTGGCACACTTACAGCATAGCGGTACGTAGACGACATTCTACGACCGGTTGTGTTACCGTTTCTTTTGTGACACCACGGATTTACTTTGCAACAGTATAATTCCGCACACGGCACGTGTTGCTATGAATTGTCTTCAAGCTTTCCCAACACTTCCTTGGCCATCTAGGTCTTCTGATTTCTCTAACATAGAGCACATTTGGGACTTTATGGGAAGGCGATTGCAACCATTCCGGAATGTTGGCCATTTAGGCAAACAGTTAAAGACGAAATGAAATTTCGCATGACACAATTTGGGAACTTTTTCAGTCTATACCACGCCGGATGACAGCTTGCATCCAGGGCAGAAGAGGACCAACGCCTTATTGACTTCCTCCCTTTGTAATGGTCAAACTCTGAAATAAACCATTCAATTGTTCTGAAATTTTAATAGTTTGTATTTCTATGTATATTCTTCACATCACCCATTTTTATCGCAATATAACAACTCCTTCTTGGTTCGTCGATTTATTTTTGTTATAGTGTATTATTTTATTTTAATATCTATCATTTAAAAGTTTATGTCAGTACAAACGGCGTTACATACATAAATCCAATGAATGACGAACACCCAAGAAAAACGAATTTTTTAAGTTACCCTAACCGGACATTCACTGGCCAGTAAGCCGCTCCCCCTTTCCCATTCACCCCTAGCTCCACCACAAGTCTCCTGTCTCCCCTCTGCAGGATTTTCGCTCAAGACACGTCAGCTTAGATGATATCCGGACAGGACTCGACAACGGAGCCATAACGAGCCCCAAAACACAATATAGACTCTGTCAAGTAATCGTGACAACAAAGGATGGTGAGACGAAAGAAAAAGTCGAGTGCCTGGGATTCGTTTCATTCATTATAGATGAGATACCTCGTAGAAGTCTGTTCGTTTCGAGCGATTGGGACCAAAGAATATTCACGTTTACGAGACATAAATATATATATATATATTAGTTTTATTAATCTTATTCACAAATACACCGAGCCTCTAACGTCAAAACATCTCGTCTGTCTCCTCATCTCTTCTACAGTTGTCCATATACTCACAAGTCGAGCTAACCAATCAGTCTAGTGGTTAAAGTGATAGCCTCGAGATAGGAAGGTTTCTGGTTCGAACCTGGGTCAGTGCATGGATGTTTGTAAGCGTACGGTGTAGAGGCGGCTGGGGCATCTTATGTCTGTCGTGGCCGAAAGTCCTCACGTTGGGTTCGCGTGGTGGTAATGGTAATGGAAGGAAAAGATCCGAGGACAACACCTCGTAATTTTGAACCACGGTCAGATGACGAAGCAACACCTTAGCTGGGTTGGCGTGGAAGTTTGAAGAGTGGGGTGCCAGCCCAAGTGCTGCCTCGTTATCTGACCGTGGTTCAAAATGACGTCTGGAGGGATTGTACCGGTCAGTCTCACACTCGAAAAATCTGGAATTCAGATCAACGCCGATGCGAAAACAAGTCGTCAGCACCTGTATTTTGGGATCTCCGTGTGAATACTGTAGACAAGACATCTCGAGATTCCGATCTCCTGAACTCCCGTCTGAAGGTCTCGTTATTCCCTTGGGGGATTGATCCCGGATTGTCGTCAATAGCCCGTTGTGTTGTTCTAGCACGACGTTAATTAAAAATTACCAAATTAAATATTCTAACTATTCATCATCATAGTGGTTCTGACCGTGGTTCAAAACTACGTGGTGGTGTCCTCGGTTCTGACCGTGGTTCAAAACTACGTGGTGGTGTCCTCGTTTCTTTCCCGTCGGAACTGAACCCGGATCGTTGTCAATAGCCCGTTGTGTTTCACTAGTACGACGGTAAGTAAAATACCTACATACATGATTCTAGACATTAACAAAAATATGCGATATTGGTGTTTCTCTAGTCAGTTTAGTTGGGTTGGCGTGGAAGTTTGGAGAGTGGGGTGCCAGCTCAGGTGTTGCTTCGTCATCTGACCGTGGTTCAAAATTACGAGGTGTTGTCCTCGGATCTTTCCCTTAAGGGACTGATCCCGGACCGTCGTCAATAGCCCGTTGTGTTGCTCTAGTACGACGTTAACTAAAAATTACCATTACCTAGTCAGTTTAGGTATTGCCAGTTCAGGTATTGCCTCGTCATCTGACCGTGGTTCAAAATTACGTGGTGTTGTCATCGAATCTTTCCCTAAGGGGATTGATCCAGGATCGTCTTCAATAGCCCGTCGTGTTGTTCTAGTACGACGTTTATTAAATAACCCTCCTCAATATATATTTAACATGTATATTCATAGTTCAACAAAATATTTTGCTAATAATATTTATAAATTTATTTAGTAATGGTAATGGTAATGGTAATTTTTAGTTAACGTCGTACTAGAGCTACACAACGGGCTATTGACGACGGTCCGGGTAAAGGTAAAGGTAATTTTAGTTAACGTCGTACTAGAGCAACACAACGGGCTATTGACGACGGTCCGGGATCAGTCCCTTTAGGGAAAGATCCGAGGACAACACCTCGTAATTTTGAACCACGGTCAGATGACGAAGCAACACCTGAGGTGGCACCCCACTCTCCAAACTTCCACGCCAACCCAACGTGAGGACTTTCGGCCACGACAGATTTAAGGTGCACCAGCCGCCTCTACACCATACGTTTACAAACATCCATGCCCGAACCCGGATTCGAACCAGGAACCTTCCGATCTAGAGGCTAACACCTTAACCACTATACCGGTTGGTCGGCAAAAATTTATTTAGCAATGAAGGCTCTGTCAAAAAGTCAGCCAAATTATTTTCCGGAGGGTTAAGAGCAGGGTCATAGAACAGCGTTCGTCAAATTTAAATTTGTAGTGGAGATTTTACAGGGTCAGTTGGAGCGTAGGTACGCCAGTGAGCTCCCGATCTGAATAAGTCCCTGACTTTCCGTTGTGTCATGGTCGTCTCGTATATAAAGCACCGAACAGGGCTGTCTAAGAGACAGCTCCCGGGAGAAAAATCTCTTTGGTAAGTGTCCAAATACGAGTAGTATCCCATTGTCTTCCGCTGCCAGAGAAAAGAGAATCCAAGAGGCGCTTGTAAATTCCCTTCGCTTAACAATGGGCGAGATTGATAGTGATCGCCATTAGCCGATCGCTGAGCCACTATTTATAGGACGCATAATTCGGAATGATTTGACGCACTGAGATCTGTGGACGGGGAATAACACTTGTAAAATGGCATATCGTCACGGGATTCAGCAGAATTCGGATGATGCCTGTCTGAGAATATCAGTCTTTAAAATGAGAACTGGTTGCTTTTATGGTGCAAGGACAAGATACAAACTATTTGGCCAAGCTGCGACAAACACACAATGCAACAACGAAGAACGGAATAAAAAGAAATGTGGACACAATTTGAATTCGACAATGTATTTAAAGTGGGACTACTTGCCATGTATTACTAAAGTGGAACATACAAAACGTTAAAAGAGTAAATACCTATAGCGACAATTTATCCCAATTGCCACCTTAAAATCTAACCACAAATGCTTAAAAGAAATTAAATTAGATGCTGTAAAAGGTAATGGTAATTTTAGTTAACGTCGTACTAGAGCAACACAACGGGCTATTTACGATGGTCCGGGATCAGTCCCTTAAGGGAAAGATCCGAGGACAACTGGCACCCTACTCTCCAAACTTCCACACCAACCCATAGTGAGGACTTTCGGCCACGACAGATTTAAGGTGCACCAGCCGCATCTACGCCATACGCTTACAAACATCCATGCCCGGACCCGGATTACAACCAGGAGCCTTCCGATCTAGAGGCTAACACCTTAACCACTATACCGGTTGGTCGGCCAAATTGGTAATTGGAAAAAATTAGTTAACGTCGTACTAGAGCAACACAACAAGCTATTGACGACGATCCGGGATCAATCCCTCAAGGGAAAGTTCCGAGGACAATACCTCGTAATTTTGAACCTCGGTCAGTTGACGATGCAACATCTGAGCTGGCAACCCGCTCTCCAAACTTGCATTCCAACCCAACATGAGGACTTTCGGCCACGACAGATTTAAGGTGCACCAGCCTCCTCTCACCATGCGCTTACAAACATCCATGCACAGACCCGGATTCGAATCAGGAACCTTCCAATCTAGACGCTAACACCTTAACCACCAGATCGGTTGGTCGGCTGTGGATAGTGGAATACGTTTTCAAAATTGTAAATTTTCAATTGTGAGGAATGTTTTGAGTATAGACGTATCACAGTAGCTTATGTCATTGAAACTGTAGCTTGTAAATTTACGACGCACTCAATATGGTAATGGTAATTTTAGTTAACGTCGTACTAGAGCAACACAACGGGCTATTGACGACGGTCCGGGTAATTGGTAATTTTTAGTTAACGTCGTACTAGAGCAACACAACGGGCTATTGACGACGGTCCGGGATCAGTCCCTTAAGGGAAAGATCCGAGGACAACACCTCGTAATTTTGAACCACGGTTAAATGACGAAACGCACTCAATATGAAATTACAGTTGTGTTGTAGCGTCCAGAATTGGTTAACTTAGTGTATTTTTGACCAATTCTGGAATCTGCAACGCAATTGCTTATAGATGAATTTTCTATAAAGTTGAGTTAGGTATTTTAATTAACGTCGTACTCGAGCAACACAACGAACATTCATTTTTTTAAATAAAATATAATGTAACAAACTTGGTAACAGTTTATTTTTGTTGTCAAGAAGTAAAGGTTTCTTATAAAACATGATGATTTTTTTAGGTAAATAATTGGTAATTGGTAATTTTTAGTTAACGTCGTACTAGAGCAACACAATGGGCTATTGACGACGGTCCGGGATCAGTCCCTTAAGGGAAAGATCCGAGGACAACACCTCGTAATTTTGAACCACGGTCAGATGACGAAGCAACACCTGATCTGGCACCCCACTCTCCAAACTTCCACGCCAACCCAACGTGAGGACTTTCTGCCACGACAGATTTAAGGTGCACCAGCCGCCTCTACACCATACGTTTACAAACATCCATACCCGAACCCGGATTCGAACCAGGAACCTTCCGATCTAGATGATAACACCTTAACCACTATACCGGTTGGTCGGCGATTTTTTTAGGTTGTAGATGTTCTCTGCATAGCAAATACAATTTTGACTTTTAATGGAGCAGTGATAAAATAATATCGCAAGGAAAATATTCTACCCTTGCATCGAATGTTTTCTTACTTAATTTTATCACCCGTGTAAAAGGTAAATCAAGCATTTATTAAAACTGACAAATAATAAACGGATATAAAGTTCTCTCAAAAAGAAATAATCGTTCATAAATATTTATCACCCGAAATGGAATTTTCGTTGGCTTAAAAATGTCAAATTATGACATGAGAATTTAATATATATTCATTCGATAAGCAAAATATTTTTTGTTTTGAGAAATGGTTCAAAATAAAATATATTTTCGCACTCACACGCACCTACCCGAATAATTTGGTGGGGACTGATCCCAGACCGTCGCCAATAGCCCACTGTGTTGATCCAGTGCGACGCTAATTAAAATATCTACCTACCCTAAGATTTTTTTTCTGTGAAACTGAATGTAAATGTCCCAAATGATTTTTGTGCTAAAACGTACTTCCTGTTCCTATTCCGTATGTGTGGTAACAGGAAATAAAATGCTCCCTCGTGAAATCCACCACTCGCAGTAAAGGCAATACTCAGTTGATAGCATAAATCAACTTCAAAAGGAGTCCGGGTCGAACTTCAAATGGGGGCCGAAATAGCCCAGTTGGGAAAGCAACGGATTAGCTAACGGAAGGTTGCGAGTCCGAAACTCGGTCCACCCAAAGACCATCGTGATCACGAGGTGTGTTGCTCGTTAAATCTGTTGTGACCTCCAATATCCTTACGTTGGTGTGTAGTGGAAATTTGGACGGTGGGGTGCCAGTTCCGGTGTTGTTCTCGTCATCTGACCGTGGCTCAAAATTACGAGTTGTTGGCTTTGGATCTTTCCCTTCGGGATTGATCTTTAACTGTCGCCAACAGCTCGTTATGTTGCGCCAACATGATGTGATGGAAGCAAGTTCTAGGAATGTTACTGCGAAGCGGTGAAGTTGAAGGGAAGGAAGACGAGATGCTTTTGAGGTTACGCCGACAGCCGTGACCCAGCACCCAGTTCCTAGCGCCCTGTTGAGTTAGAAGTTGGTTTCCGCCTCTTCCTGTGTTCAAAAGGGAGGTCGGAAGTTGATAGGGGCCCGCAAAAGATCAAAGAGTTTCCCAGATCAAAGGGAGCGCCAGCCGACTCGTCTAATGAAGTTCCCGTCTCAGCCGTCGAAAGGGGTAAATTAACCACCAATGGACATCCCAATTTGGAACCATCCAACGGCGAGAGTACGAGTGTGACGAATGAAACGAAGAGAGGTATGAACAGCCCCGTTGGATTTTCGGACTCGAGGGGAGAAGCGAAAGAGATGGTTTGGAGAGAGGTCAACAAACGAAACGGATCAAACTGATCTTAGGCAGGTAGGTGAACAACCGTTCCCTGTGGTCGAAATCCCTGTTTTGGGGGATAAGTGATCCTCCGAGCACGGAAGAACCGAAGGATTGAGTAGGTTCTGTGAAAAGGCTAGCAAAAAGCATGAGAGAGTCACGACTGCTGTTCTTTTGATTTTGCTAATAGGGGCGGACGTGGACGTTGGAGAAGCTCACCCCAGCTACTGATATCACTCAACCGAGTGCGAATTTTGGAAAAGCTCAACCAAGCTGTGGATCCCGCTCAACCGAGTGATCATCGAATTGTCGAGCTCACCCGAG
The DNA here is from genome assembly GCA_947359465.1 of Metellina segmentata. NCBI lineage: Eukaryota > Metazoa > Arthropoda > Arachnida > Araneae > Tetragnathidae > Metellina > Metellina segmentata. The sequence goes on from OX375877.1 coordinate 15,455,062, forward strand.
CTACGGACCTTACTCGAGCGAGGGGTTGTTGGAGAAGGGCTCAGCCGAGCTGGATAATCAGACACGAGTGTTCTGGAGAGACTCCGTGAAGTACCGAGTCTAAGTACATTCAGTGTCCGGTGGACACTTCCTCGTGTTCGGTAAATCTGTCACCCTACCTGTACAAAATTACGAACTCTATCATTACTTATTGACAATATTATGATCTTAATGACTTAATAAATATTTAGCCCAGAACACTGCGAGTTGTTCCTTCTAATAGATTAGTACCAGCTACCACTTCAACACGTTACAATGAGGTTAATTAATTACCTAACTACATGTACGTTTTCCAAATGTGACGCAACATTTGGCTTATTTTCTAATTCGTTTATAGCGCGTCGTTCGTAAAAATTCCAAAGGTTATGTTTCGAATTGATAATTTATAGTTGATTAGCCTATTAAATTAAATTAAACTGATTGATCATAGTAAATTTTAACGATTTAAACTCTTACTCCTTGCCTGTTTAGCCTGGGCGCCGATCGCCGTTGTTTTCGCGCATCTACTGATTTGCTCGTAGGCCGTACGGGCAATCTCAATTATCCGTCGCTTTTACTGTTTAGTCAGTATCGTAGCCTATTGGATAACAACCATAACGGATTTCCATTTGGTTTTCGAATTTGTAGCGTATTGGATAACAGTGTTGTTGGTTTGCTTCGCAAACCTAAAGATATAAATATTTAATTGATAAATTATTTATTAAAAGAGAATCAAACTTAAAAAGTATTAAACTGGTGTAAAATTTTCCGCACATTTCAAATCCGTTAAAATTTTCATTCTATCTATAACGATCGCTTAGATAGAAAAAAAGCACTGAAGAACGCCCGTGATAACTTTAATCGTTTCTTTTGTTTCACTCTCGAATCCGTTTCTCAGGAAATCAAAATGAATGAAACGGCGGTCATTCGAATCTGTTCGCTCCCATTCGAGACGGAAGGTGAAAAACACTTGGTATGGTTCCAAAGGCTGACGTCAATAGTGACGTGAAGGAGAAAAGTAAAAAAAAAATTGTTATGCTTCTTCATTTCCCGAAAAAAGAAAGAACGATGAAAAAATCTATTAAGTTCATCTAAAAATGTTCTAAATTGAATTTTAAATTCGCCGCTACCCAAAAATTGCAAAAATTCAAACTACCTGTGTGCCAAATCCCATAACTGAGATTCGTCAGGACTTTGCGGGCAAGAAACCAACAAACAAACACTTCCTTTTATAATAGTAGAAAAAAGACTACTTCCAGGAAAAACATTATTCTATTTGCTATAAAAAAAATTGTTCTAAATGGTTAAAATTACTATAAATGTTCATTTTATAATGGTTTCTTACGAACAAATATAAAATGAACAAAAAAAAATGTGACATTTTTTTGGATCGAATTCAGAAAAAAATGAAACGGTTAATCCGCCAAATGCGAATTTACATACCTACGTGTCACTAGACGTTGCATCGACAAACCAGACGATAAGACACCAAATCGGCCAATTCCATTTTTCACACAGCAGTCACGTGTCTACTAGTCGATCTGTTGGTCAAATTTTTTCAAGTTTCTATGAATAGCAATACTCAGTTGAGTTATTTTTCACGTGCATGACCGGCTATTTCTGATGGCGTCTTTCAGACACGATGGCATTGACGGTAACTAGTTTGTTTGGGGCCGTGATGAAAGAAAGACCATCAGCTGCTGTCAATCGTCGTTATCTCCAGGGTTATTGTACCTCATAAGGAAGCGTCGAAGAGGTAAAATCGATTGACAATGCCTGAAACATACCCTTTTGATTGAGATAATTGAAGGGTAATTTTTCATGCTATTTGAAAAACTTGGAAAGTATCAGTACAAATTTGTTAACTAATTTCGTAAGAGTACAAATATATTTGATTTTCGGGTCGAACCATTAGAAAATAGTATTAAGCAGCAGGATACTATAGTGAGAATATGTATTCCTCCAAAGAAACAGATTGCAATAACGATAAGGTAAGTAAATACGATTTTATATACTATAGTACAAAATTTTAGGAAACTAAAACAAGAAACGTACAGATTATTGCCGACGTAAAAATAAAAGGTAGGCAGTCAACTTGAAATCATACTGGAAGGACGGTTATTGGCGACCGTACGGGACCAATTCCGAAGGAAAAGATCTGAGGAGACCATGGCATTTATGAACCAAGGTCAAATGACACGTTCAAGCACCCCAATCTCAAGACATCCACATCAGGTTAACGAGTGGATATTTGAGGCCACGACAGATTTAACGTGCCTATGTGTACACGATGGTCTTTGATATGACCGAGTATCGAACTCGAAATTCTTCGGTTGTTAATCCTCTACTCTTCCATTTGGGAACGTTTTCAAAATCTTTTGCTTATCCAGACATAAACGAACACCAAACAAACGATTAGGCACTCATTCACATCCAAACGTTTGCCTTCCAGCAGAAAAACTAATATGCGAATGTTGGGTAAAAATATAGTATACCCTGAAACTTATCAATTACACTAAATACAGTGGGCATGTTGAAAAAGAAACAGATTTTTAAAAGAAAAAAAAAAGAAATAATAACTTGATAAGTCAGAACTGTTCCGATGAAAAAATTTATAAAAAAAGAAAATTCCACAAACGGCGAAATTGCAATAAATGTCAGAACTCTACCGTGAAAAGCATTATAATTAAATAAACTTCCACAACTGAAGAAAAACCGTTAAATGAATCAATGAAATCAAAGAAAAAAATTATCAAGGATCAATGGCAATCAAAGGATATTTTAAAATTAAAATAACCAATGGAATCAAAGAAAAAATTTCAAACGAATCGATGAAATCAAACGACTTTAACGGATTGTGAAAGAACTTTCTATAACAATCTAAATGAAAATTTAAAGTTGTTGTTTGCCGTGGTTGCCATAAAAACCACAATAACCGTAAATACCGATGGGTTGCCGAAGCCGTTGCCACCGCTATAAACGTAGAGTGTAGCTGTAAGAACCAAAGCCGAATAAGTCAGAACTGTTCCAATGAAAAAGTCTTGATAAGTCGAACCAAGCCTTGATAAGTTCCGTTCTGTTCTAAGAACTGTTCCAATGAAAAAGTCTTGAAAAGTCTTGATAAGTCGAACCAAGCCTTGATAAGTCAGAACTGTTCCAATGAAAAAATTTATAAAAAAAGAAAATTCCACAAACGGCGAAATTGCAATAAATGTCAGAACTCTACCGTGAAAAGCATTATAATTAAATAAACTTCCACAACTGAAGAAAAACCGTTAAATGAATCAATGAAATCAAAGAAAAAAATTATCAAGGACCAATGGCAATCAAAGGATATTTTAAAATTAAAATAACCAATGGAATCAAAGAAAAAATTTCAAACGAATCGATGAAATCAAACGACTTTAACGGATTGTGAAAGAACTTTCTATAACAATCTAAATGAAAATTTAAAGTTGTTGTTTGCCGTGGTTGCCATAAAAACCACAATAACCGTAAATACCGATGGGTTGCCGAAGCCGTTGTCACCGCTATAAACGTAGAGTGTAGCTGTAAGAACCAAAGCCGAATAAGTCAGAACTGTTCCAATGAAAAAGTCTTGATAAGTCGAACCAAGCCTTGATAAGTTCCGTTCTGTTCTAAGAACTGTTCCAATGAAAAAGTCTTGAAAAGTCTTGATAAGTCGAACCAAGCCTTGATAAGTCAGAACTGTTCCAATGAAAAAATTTATAAAAAAAGAAAATTCCACAAACGGCGAAATTGCAATAAATGTCAGAACTCTACCGTGAAAAGCATTATAATTAAATAAACTTCCACAACTGAAGAAAAACCGTTAAATGAATCAATGAAATCAAAGAAAAAAATTATCAAGGACCAATGGCAATCAAAGGATATTTTAAAATTAAAATAACCAATGGAATCAAAGAAAAAATTTCAAACGAATCGATGAAATCAAACGACTTTAACGGATTGTGAAAGAACTTTCTATAACAATCTAAATGAAAATTTAAAGTTGTTGTTTGCCGTGGTTGCCATGAAAACCACAATAACCGTAAATACCGATGGGTTGCCGAAGCCGTTGCCACCGCTATAAACGTAGAGTGTAGCTGTAAGAACCAAAGCCAAAAACCATGTATACCTCCATGCCAAATATAGTAGATGTCAATACTTTTTAAATTTTTATGTCTCTAGTTCTAATAGTCGAATAGTCTAGTTCGAATAGCCCTGTTGGAAAAGTAACAGACCAGCAACCGGAGGGTTGCGAGTTCGAATCCAACCAAAGACCGTCGTATACTTAGGGGCCTGGTGCAAGTTAAATTTATCGTGACCTCTAATGTACTCACGTTGGAGTGGTGTGGAAGTTTGAGGTGGGGTGTCAGCTCTAGTGTGGGTTCGTAATCTGACCGTGGTTCAAAATTTACGTGCGTTTTCCACGGATCTTTCACTTCTAAGGATGATACTGGCCAATAGCCATTGTGTTGCTCCAGTGTGACGTTAATTAATTAACTACCCGTCTATTGATCACAGAAGTATATTCCGTTTTGATTTAAAGAGCTGCAGTATATGTAAAATTTGAAAAATATGACATTTGGGTGAAAACTGGAGTGTTAAATACACTACAATACAATAATGGACCAAACACCAGTGGATTTGCACAAAATCCGACTACTTGTTCGGGTGTTTTTCGTGGTATGGCATGGGACCTTTGCATGTTGTTTGTTCCTGGTCAATTGAACGCAGACGCCTACATTAACATTTTGGACAATCGGGTTCTTCCTATGGTCTGGTAATTTTAAGGAATGGACGAATGTTACTTCCAAGACAACAACGCTCCATGTTGTGTTGCAGCTTATGTATGGAATGATATCGAAATATGCATGTAAAACGTCTTCCCTAGCCTGCTCAGAGTTTCGACCTAAACCCCATAGAACATTTATGGGTCGAGTTAGAGCGACGCTTACGGACCAGAGAACCACGTCCGAAATCTACAGCCTAACTGGCGACATTCTTGCAGCAGGAATGGACACAAATACTCATAGCTGTATATCAAAACCTCGTTGAAAGTGAATAAAAGAAGGGTTGCTGGTAGGGATGTCAAAAACCGTCCGGTTAAACCGATAAGTCAGTTTTTTCGTTTCGTTTAACCTGATTTTTACAGTGTTTTCTTGGCACGATTATAACCTCAGTTGTTATTTTAAAAACTAATAACCAAAAAAAAAAAAAAAACGGCCCCGAAAATTCAAGAAAATAATATTTGTGGCTTGTGTTTATAGAAAGTAAATGGTTCTTTTTCAAAATTGATTTTTCAAGATCCACCAGTTTATATGCCTTTTCAACCACTCCCGTGACATAGCTTGTTCTCGTTCTCTGACTTGGCATTGTTTAGTCTATGCAGGTTGAGGTGTAAACAAAGGGGTGAGCGATGAACTAAAATACATTTATACCAAACAACTTTTAATTACGATGTAAAATTCAACAGGACATGCCTAACACATATCTTTGCAGGCGTCGAGTTTGTATCGGGGGTAATGAATGTTTGGGAAAGCGCTTTCCGTTTTCTTTTTTATTATACTAGGGGGCTCCGCCAACTGCTCGCTTACGCTCGCCAACCCCATGGGATTGCTACGCAATCCCATTTGGTTTGCTTCGCAAACCAACACTCCTTTTACATATGGCATTTGGTTTGCTTCGCAAACCAACATTCCTTTCGCAGAGTGAAACTATCAGAATAATTTGTATTATCCTGATTTCTTTCCATGACGTCACAGCGAGGGCTTCGCCCCCTGCTCGCTTACGCTCGCCGACTCCTGGGGATTGCTACGCATTTCCCGTTTGGTTTGCTTCGCAAACCAATACCTCTTACGCAAGTGATTTCACTCTTTTTTACTTTAACACTTAATGCACCCTAAACTAATAGCCGCATGAGTAAAAAATGTTCTGCATCTTCTTCCCTGTACAATTTTAAGTAAACCCTGTTAATTTCCAAACTTTACGATGTGTACTTTGTACTTTATCGGTAAACCGTCTGAGAACAGAGAGGAAAAAAAGCGAGCCTTTTTCCTCGCCAAATAAAAAGAAATCGTTTTTATGGCAATTGTTGCTACGATAAATTTGATATCTGGCAAACCCGAAAGTCAAAAATACAACCTTTCGCGAATACAATGCTCCGCGAATTTGCTCCGCGAACTGAAAAATACGAAATTTGTGTCACCAACTTTTGATTGCATCGAATTTATTTATGAACCAATTTTAAAAATAATGGTACCGTAAGAAAGAGTATAGTCTGAGGTATACTGCGCTATTTTCAAATTAAAAAACTAATAGTAATACGATTTAGATATGACAGTTTTAGTTAATGGTTGTAACAAAAAGTAGCGAAAATATCCAAAGATTCCGAATTTTGTATGACCAACTTTTGATCGCATCCAATTCAATTATTAACCAATTTCAAAAATAATAGTACCGTAAGAAAGAGTACATTCTGAGGTATACTGCGATATTTTAAAAATTAAAAAGTAATAGTAATAAGATATAGATACGGCAGTTTTAAAAAAAAGTAACAAAAATGTCCCGATTTTTCCCGAATTTCAAAAAAATATTATTAAGAACCAAATTTAAATTTTTAAAAAAACTCGACGAGCTGCAAAAATTTACGTTGAGAGGTACTCTTAAAAAAACTCACGACTCAAAACTGAAAATTTGAATGTGTTTTGCTCACTCGCGGAAGAAATTTCGCTTCTTCAATTTTGACACTGAATAAACCCTAAACTAATAGCCGCATCGGAAAAAAATCTTAATAAATGTCCAGGGAATACGATGAAGAACAAACCATGTTAATTTGGTTTTTTTCCGATCAGTACTTTCTCGGGAAACCGTCTAAGAATCGAGCTAAACAACACAGTTTTCAATCCTGCGGCGTCGGCGGCGGTAACATTTTTTTAATATCGAGAGATATTTGTATCTGATTTATGGAGAAGTGCATTGCAACTCGCCTCGTATTTTTAATACGTGTGCTTAAGGTCCCGTTCACATGAGGCGCGTAAAACGCGCGTTTGGCGAGGCTATCAGGGTCCCGCTCTTCAAGGTCGCAAAGATAGATACTTGAATAAGAGGAATAATTAAACATAATTTAGTGGCGGGACCTTGCTAGCCTCGCCATACACGCGTTGAAACGCCTCCTGTGAACGGGGCCTAAATGTAAAATGGTCTGAATTTTGGTTCTCGCAAACAGAAATGACAAGTATCCATCAACAAAATGAAAAACGAGCAATAAAGTAAGCAAATAAGATCTAAAAATGTATTCGAGATAGCAATCACAATAATTCATTAGAATACATGCGACTAGGTGGCTACAGTCCATTTAGTTAGTCATTTTTCGTATTCACTTTCTCCGATAGTGTTCTGTTTAAGTAATTAATAGTTACGGACACTGAACTTCACAGTTTTCATTCCACCGTCCAACCGCTATGCCTTCTTTGAATGTTAGAAAATATTTTACTAAACTAAATAAAAGCGAAACTCAATGTAATTTTTGCCTGAAGCCAATTAAAAGTGGAGGAGGAACCTCGAATTTACGGCAACATCTCAAATACAAACATCCGAATTTTTAAGATGAAAAGGTAAGTTTAAATATTTTTTCCTTTTGACCTTTAAGTGAATGGGTTGAGTGCCCCCACAAAACTTCAAACCTTTTTCCTTAAAAAGTTTATCGACAATTGACATTTGTCATTTTTTATATACAACTAAATAGAAACACCTTGAAATTTTTAAAAATCGGTTATTTAAAAAACCCTTTTTTTTTGACTCGGTTAAACCGGAGCAGTTATAACCAGACGAAAAAAACCGGTTATTTTCTGAGAGTTGACATCCCTAATTCCTAGTGTAATTGCAGCACGTGGGGAACCTTATTAAAGCACGTATTCTTCTCCTTATACCATCACATATTGCTGTCCGGTCGATTATTGTAAGGTAGTGTATACAGGGTGTTTCAGTGAACCATTTCAGAACTTCTAAGAGGGGTAGGGTACATCCTGACAACTCGAAATCATATAGCAATGTGGGGTCGGAAATGCTTTCCTGAAGCGGTGTTGTACACAGAAGCACCGTAGAGAAAAGAGACCGTAAGTGAGAAATCGTTTTAATAATACATGAAAAGAAGCAAAAGGTATATGGATTAAAGTAAGTGTTCGAAGTTTCTTCCACGGGCTACAATGCACGCCTCATATCTCCGACGCATGGACATCCGCACATTCTGGAATATTCCAGGCATATCTCGAATTTCTCCGGCAGCTACTGCAATTCTTGCAACCAGCTCCTCAACATTGTCAAAAGGGGTGTCATAAACTAGCGATTTCAGATGACCCCAGAAATAAAAATCAAGACATGATAGATCGGGTGATCGAGCAGGCTAACGCAGGGGACCACCACGTCCGATCCACTGCTGACCAAATGTGACATCCAGGTAGTTACAAACATCTCCGCTATAATGGGCAGGGGCTCCATCGTGTTGGAACCACATTGTCTGTTGCGTCGATGCAGAAATCTGTTCATCTCTCAAAAGTTGTGGCAATACTTGCTGCAGAAAGAGCAAGTAGTTAGGTCAGGTTAGACGAGACGGTAACAGGTAAGGTCCGATGAGGTGATCTCCCATAATACCGGCCCATACATTGACCGAAAATCGAATCTGTGCTGCACGACGTCGTATTGCATGCGGGTTCTCGACCGCCCAGATATGGTCGTTATGCGTGTTGAAAATTCCTTCCCTTGTGAAGGATGCCTCATCGGAAAACAACACTTCAGCATGAAAAAGGGGATTTGTAGCACATTTTCCAAGGTACCACTGTGCGAAAGCAATACGAGGTGCATAATCCTCCGGTTGCTGTGTCTGGACACGCTGCACGTGAAACGGATGCATGTCTTCTTCTCGGAGAATCCTCCAGACGCTGCAATGGGAAACCCCGACTGCGTTTGCTACACTTCATGTACTCGTTCTTGGATTCCCCTGTACATGCTGCAGCACGTCTGCAGTCCATGCTGTTCTTACCCTGTCCCTGTCAGCTCTTTCTAATGAACCTGTCTCAGCTAACCTCTGGTGCAGTCTTGCAAAGAAATTATGACTGGGGATACGCCTCGTCGGATATCGTTCCGTGTAGAAACGCTGTGCGGCTGACCCACTACAATTTGCAGCCCCGTACGCCAAATGCATATCGGCTAACTTTGCGATCGTGTAATCATCGATCCTACTAACTTGGCGTTCTTGTGCGAAATGAAGATTCCCTACACGAAAGCTCGGGATTTTCGCACAACGCCATCTACCGCGTCAGGAAAGCATTTCTGACTGCCCATTGGTATATGATTTTGGTTCGTCAGGATGTACCCTACCCCTCTTAGAAGTTCTGAAACGGTTCACTGAAACACCCTGTATACAGAGTTGAATACCTTACACTTGTACATTGTAAGAATTGAAATTTTGAATAATTTAGAAGCGTATACAATGATATCATCTGTAAATTGTTGGCGTTCCAGCAAATCTTCATACGTGCAACTTCTGGCACGCGTGTCATAAGTTCGCCATCACTGACATAAGCTTTAATCTCCCATCTGATTCCATTGCATCGGGCACCACTGTTGCCGGTGTGTGAACATGGCATTATATGCACTCAAATGACAAGATAACATTTTTGTTTCATCCACACATGTTTTTCCACGAAGAATTCCCAAGAATGCCATCCTTGCGAATAAGGAAACTCGGAAGAATAAAACTCCGAAATGCTTCTGGCCGAAGAAGAAAAACGTATTTCGCTACCCCGTTTTGCCCAAAGCATTGTGGTAAAAAAAATTCCCCTCCACGCGAGTCCAGATCCCGAAAATAGGCTCAAGCGGCATAAAATACAAGCTTTCCAGGAAATGCTGTAAAATGTGGAACGAATAACGGCACAGAACAGCCGCGGAACTTCATAACGGAAACGACGTTATTGCAGACGTGAGGGGCATGAACGAATAAAGACGTATTTTACAAGTTCCTCCTACACAATCTTGAATCTTTGATGGCTTCGGCGGCAACTAACGTGTCTTGATGCGCCATTTTCTTCGCCCTGGTTATGTAGATAGAATCGGAACAGCGAGCGGTTCGTAAACTTTTTCACGAACTGTTTTTAAGAATTCTTTTCTCCATCCTTTGTCCTTGCATTTTTTCGAAGGGATTTTATGTGTGTGGAGTGCTAAATTCTTTCAACTACGCGGGAATTTTGCATCAAATATTCACTCTGAAACAGCGGTGAAGGCTCCATATAAACCACGAAGCCCGATTGGTTGAGTTTTTCAGTACAACGGCCATATCTGACCATATATCCAAGACAGATAACATCATTTAATGGACATATGCACACAAGAAAGTCATGTAATGACAAATTCACACAAGAAAGTCATGTAATCGACATATGAACACAGAATAGAAGGGCAACTAATGCGTCTGATACGCCATTTTCTTCCCATGGTTTTGTAGATAGAATCAGACGGCTCGTAAACTCTTAAGAAGTGTTTTTTCTAATTCCTTTCAGCATCTTTTGCAGCTGCATTTTCAGAAGGATTTCATGGATATGGGTGTGGTGTGATAAATGATTTTAACTACGCGAGAATTTTACATAAAACATTTTATTCTGAAACAGTTTTACGGGTTCATGCAAGCCAAGAATCCCGGCCGATTGGTTGTAATTTCATGTAGCGAGGGTAACATCTGTCCAAACTGTGCCAAACACAAGACAGACGACATGAAGAAATGGACATAAACACAGAAGGAAAGCTTTACTGACACAGAAGAAAGCGGCAACTAATGATTCCGGTGCGCCATTTTTTTTTTCGCCATGGTTCGTAAACTTTTATGAACTGTTTTTAAGGATTCTTTTGGGCATCCTTTGTACCTATATTTTTCAGTGGAATTTTATGGATTTGGATAGGGAGTGGCTAAATACTTTTAGCTATGCGAGAATTTTAAACACCCTATTTTACTCAAAAAGTAGTAAAGGGTCCATATAAGTACAGATTCCCGTTTGGTTGAGTTTATGACCCAAGGCCTTATTTGGGTAAGATGTGACAAACACGCATTACGAAAAGCATTCCTCCACAGAAAATAATTTCATAGAATTCTATAAATTTATACAGAGAAATCAAGATCTAATTCAATAGAAATATTTCGATACAAATTCATAGAGAAGTTCTAAAGAAAAGAAAAGTCCTGAAAAAAGGAAATATGCTTCCAAAGAATTCTATATATTTATATAGAGAACTAAGGGGCTCCGCCCCCTGCTCGCTTACGCTCGCCAACCCGAATTTGTGTGACCAACTTTTGATCGCATCGAACTTATTTATTAACCAATTTAAGAAATAACTATACCGTAAAAAAGAGTACATTCTGAGGTATACTGCGATATATATTTTTTAAACTAAAAACTAATAGTAATAAGATATAGATATGACAGTTTTTAAAAAAAGTAACAAAAATGTCCCGATTTTTCTCGAATTTCATAAAAATATTATCAAGAACCAAATTGGAATTTCTAAAAAAACTCGACGAGCTGCAAATATTTACGTTGAGATGTACTCTTTAAAAAAATTCAAGGCTTAAAACTGAAAATTCGTATGTGTTTTGCTCACTCGCGGAAGAAATTTCGCTTTTCAAACTTTGACACTTAATGAAACCCTAAACTAATAACCGCATCGGAAAAAGATCTTTACAATTCTCTGGGGAACACGATGAAGAACAAACAATGTTAATTTCATATTTTTCTGATCAGAACTTTCTAGGGAAACCGTCTAAGAATCGAGCTAAACAGCACAGTTTTCAATCCTGCGGCGGTGGCGGCGGTAACTTTTTTTAATATAGAGAGAAACGAGATCTTATTCTATATACCTTTATTTCTATAGATTTTTATAGAGATGTTCTTTTGAAAGTAGTTGTGTGAAAAAAAGGAAATGAGCTTATAAATAGAATTCTCTCTCCCTCTAGAGATTTTAGTCATTCTATAGAATTTTATAGAGAAGTTCTATAGAAAGTACAGTTGTGAAAAACAGGGAAATGAGCTTTTATAAAATTCTCTCCCTCTCTTTAGAGATAAGAACAGACATTCAATACATATTTCTCTCTCTCTCTCTCTCTCTCTCTATAAACTTTCAACAGAAATTACTTAATAGAACTTATAGAAAAACGACGGTAGCCATGTTTGAAGAGCATCGGATTCGCAAACGGAGGGTTGCGAATTCAAATCCAAACTAAAACTTCGGTTTCCTAAGAAAGCGTAGCCGTCATATAGCGGCCGTTATGCAACGGTGGGTGGCGTAACTAAAACGTTATTTATGCTAACACAAGGTGTTGGTTTCCTAGAGAGCGTTGATTGTGGACGTAACGAAAATTTTCGGAGCCGCCATTTCCATGATAGCTGTCTCAAACAGTTGGGGAACGTTTTTTCTCTTCTAGCGGCAAGATATCATTTGCTGCGCAAAACGATTCGAGCGATGAGGAGCAAAATAAATAAACATTTTTGACTGCCATTGATTAATTCGTTTTTGTAAAATCGGGATCGTTAAACACAGAATAAAAATCTCAACGGATTTGAAATATGCGGAAAATTTAACACCAGATCGATACCTTAAATGTGATTTTCTTTAAATAAATAATTAATTATTTAATAAATAATTAAATAATCAAATGGTAAATAATTGAATAATAAAGCTGTTTTTGATATCGATTTGCGTAGAAATTTACGCTGATTTGAAATCTGTTGAAATTTTAACTCTATCTTCAACGATCCCGCAGTTAGAAACTTTGAACTAGAGAATAAAAAAAACCACTTTGTTTTGTTTCTCGAATAAAATAAACCACTTCAGCCGTCTGTGTTGCACATTCTCCAACGTATTCTCTCCGCCTAAGTTGACACCTCTGGACTCTTATTTAGACGGTCGTCTAGTTATACCCACGGCATCATGACGTATCACGGCTGTAAGATAACGGTTCCACTTTCTTAGGAAACCGAAGCTTAAGACAGTCATGTACAAAAGGCTCTGGTGCACGTTCAATCTGTCATGGCCTTACATGTACTCACATTGGCGTGGTGTGGAAGTTTAGAGTTCAAATTACGTGGTGTTGTCCTCAGATCTTTCCCTTCGAGTTTGATCCCGGACCGTCGTTAATATCCCTTGTGTTATTAAAATACTTATAATCCAACCTCCTACATAATCCGGAATTCAGTCTTAGGAATTTTTACTGTCGAAATGCTGAAATCCATAGTCTAATATCATGTATTGTGTCGTCCCATTCGGAGTATGTAAAGGAAACGCGTTACGCCACAGAAATACTAACGCCTAGCTGGATCGGAAAATCATCTCAGTCATAAAAGCAAGCATATTCTGTTGGAAACCTTTTATGAAAACGAAGTGGAATTTTAAAAAAGGTAATTAACTTCGGATTTAATGGAATTCCTTTAGGAAAGACGTCGGTTCGAAAAAGAAGGAATTTGATTAATTCTGCATAAAACGCATACCTTGAAACAAACAGGATACATTGGACATTGAAGAATACGTATTTCCATAATTTCCACCGAGGAAATATGCTCTCATCTGAATGAATATGCGTTTCCATGGAGATTGTAATCTATTTGCCCACCAGTCCCGTTTGTTTCAATTCACTCGTAAATATTTAACTTTCCCATCTTGCTTATCTTGCATGTTAAGGGATAAAGTTAATAAGTTTATCCGTTTAAAATTATATGGTATGAAATGATTGCACGAAATCGAGGTTCAGTTGAGTGCAGTGGTTTCACACGGAAAAGGATTTTGTAAAATCAGTGCCTCGTACGTAATTTTGGTAATTTTTTTAGTTAACGTCGTACTAGAGCAACACAACGAGCTATTGACGACGGTCCGGGATCAGTCTCTAAAGGGAAAGATCCGAGGACAACACCTCGTCATTTTGAACCACGGTCAGATGACGAAGCAACACCTCAGCTGGCACCTCTCTCTCCAAATTTCCACGCCAACCCAACGTGAGGACTTTCGGCCACGACAGATTTAAGGTGCACCAGCCGCCTCTACACCATACATTTACAAACATCCATGCCCGGACCCGGATTCGTACCAGGAACCTTCCGATCTATAGGCTAACACCTTAACCACTATACCTGTTGATCAGCTCGTGTACATGGGAGATGGGATTCACGTTAAATATGACGTGGCCTATGTTGTCGTGGTGAGAAAGTTTGATGGTAATTGGTAATTTTTAATTAATGTCGAATTGGAGCAACACAACGAGCGATTGACGACGATCCGGGATCAATCCCTTAAGGGAAAGATTCGAGGACAATACCTCGTAATTTTGAACCACGGTCAGATGACGAGACAACACCTGAGCTGGCACCCCACTCTCCAAACTTCCACGCCAACCTAACTAGAGGACTTTCGGAAACGACAGATTTAAGATGCACCAGCCGCATCTACAACATACTCTTACAAACATCCACATGCTCTGACCCGGATTCGAATTATTTAGGTATTTGAATTATTTAGGTACGAATAGGTATTTGAAATAACGTCGCTAAGGAGTAATACAACGTACTATTCCCGAATGGTAATGGTAAATTTAGTTAACGTCGTACTAGAGAAACACATGGGGCTATTGACGGCGGTCCAGGATCAGTCCCTTAAGGGAAAGATCCGAGGAAAACACCTCGTAATTTTGAACCACGGTCAGATGACGAAGCAACACCTGAGCTGACACCCCACTCTCCAAAATTCCACGCCAACCCAACGTAAGGACTTTCGGCCACGACCGATTTAAGGTGCACCAGCCGCCTCTACACCATACGCTTACAAACATCCATGCCCGAACCCGGATTCGAACCAGGAACCTTCCGATCTTGTGGCTAACACCTTAACCACCAGACCGGTTAGTCGGCGAGAATGTTTGATGAGTGGGTAAGGTAGTCATATAACGTCCCACGTTTACGTTCGTAGCAACACAGTTTGTTCCCCTACTTTCGTTCAAAGCAACACAACTTCTATAAACGAATGTAAGGAATCAAGCCCTAAGGGAAGGAGCCTAGTATAACACCACATAATTCTGAATCAAGGTCAGATGACGACGAGGTCAACAGCTGAGTTTACATCCCATTCTTCAAACTTGTCTAACATACCACTATTAGGGTGTTTGAGGCCACTACCGATTTAACGTGCGCAGCCACCACGTACACGATAATCATTAGTTGGGCAGTTTCGAAACTTGCAATCCTATTCCGTTACTGCCGACCAACCGGTATAGTGGTTAAGGTGTTAGCCTCTAGATCGGAAGGTTCCTTGTTCGAATCCGGGTTCGGGCATGGATGTTTGTAAACGTATGCTGTAGAGGCGGCTGGTGCACCTTAAATCTGACGTGGCCGAAAGTCCTCACGTTGGGTTGGCGTGGAAGTTTGGAGAGTGGGGTGCCAGCTCAGGTGTTGCTTCGTCATCTGACCGTGGTTCAAAATTACGAGGTGTTGTCCTCGGATCTTTCCCTAAAGGGACTGATCCCGGACCGTCGTCAATAGCCCGTTGTGTTGCTCTAGTACGACGTTAACTAAAATTACCTTTACCTTTACCCGGACCGTCGTCAATAGCCCGTTGTGTAGCTCTAGTACGACGTTAACTAAAAATTACCATTACCATTACCATTACTAAATAAATTTATAAATATTATTAGCAAAATATTTTGTTGAACTATGAATATACATGTTAAATATATATTGAGGAGGGTTATTTAATAAACGTCGTACTAGAACAACACGACGGGCTATTGAAGACGATCCTGGATCAATCCCCTTAGGGAAAGATTCGATGACAACACCACGTAATTTTGAACCACGGTCAGATGACGAGGCAATACCTGAACTGGCAATACCTAAACTGACTAGGTAATGGTAATTTTTAGTTAACGTCGTACTAGAGCAACACAACGGGCTATTGACGACGGTCCGTGATCAGTCCCTTAAGGGAAAGATCCGAGGACAACACCTCGTAATTTTGAACCACGGTCAGATGACGAAGCAACACCTGAGCTGGCACCCCACTCTCCAAACTTCCACGCCAACCCAACTAAACTGACTAGAGAAACACCAATATCGCATATTTTTGTTAATGTCTAGAATCATGTATGTAGGTATTTTACTTACCGTCGTACTAGTGAAACACAACGGGCTATTGACAACGATCCGGGTTCAGTTCCGACGGGAAAGAAACGAGGACACCACCACGTAGTTTTGAACCACGGTCAGAACCGAGGACACCACCACGTAGTTTTGAACCACGGTCAGAACCACTATGATGATGAATAGTTAGAATATTTAATTTGGTAATTTAACCTTAAATCGGTCGTGACCGAAAGTCCTTAAGTTGGGTTGGCGTGGAATTTTGGAGAGTGGGGTGCCAGCTCAGGTGTTGCTTCGTCATCTGACCGTGGTTCAAAATTACGAGGTGTTTTCCTCGGATCTTTCCCTTAAGGGACTGATCATGGACCGTCGTCAATAGCCCCATGTGTTTCTCTAGTACGACGTTAACTAAATTTACCATTACCATTCGGGAATAGTACGTTGTATTACTCCTTAGCGACGTTATTTCAAATACCTACGAGCAAAACATGTCAATTTCTTTGAAAGAGCATTATAGCTACGACATTCAAAGCGAGAAGATCCGAAAATGGCGACTGCCAAAAAATGGGCTTCTTGTGGTTATAGGAAACCTTAAACTGTCGCCGGCAGTTTAGGTGGAAGTTTAACGAAGATCCCTCCGACTGTATAATCAATTTAACAACTGCTGAAACAGTGCCAGGAATCCAAACGCATGCCGCATCAAAAAGTTAGATCGGAGTTTATCAAATGTGTAGGGAAGCCGTGGATATCCGAGAGCTCGCCGATCAGGGTTGCCAAATTTAAAGGAGGAAACGCCCGATTTTGCCTTACAAAAAGCCCAATTGTAGCCAAATTATTTTTAGGAATTTTGCCAAAACAGTCATTTCCTAGAGAGATTTTCTGCGCAAAAACATGAACAAAACAATGGGAAGACGAATACAAATTTCCGGTTAAGAACTCGTTTGAATTATCGTCAATTTAATGACGTTTCCTTCTATTCTAATATATTCATGGAGAACGATTAGGGCTAGACTTCATGAACGAGTAATTTGTAAAATATGTGCTAGACAAGTTTCAGTTAAATAAAAAAAATTAAACAAACCAAACTTAAGAATGAACCAAAATAAAACAGGAAGTACCACAAAAACCACTAGCGGCATCTATTAACTTTGAATAAAAACCCTCCAATATCCAATGGTAATTTGGTAATTTTTTTGTTAACGTCGTACTAGAGCAACACAACGGGCTATTGACGACGGTCCGGGATCAGTCTCTTAAAGGAAAGATCCGAGGACAACACCTCGTAATTTTGAACCACGGTCAGATGAAAAAGCAACACCTGAGCTGGCACCCCACTCTCCAAACTTCCACGCCAACCCAACGTGAGGACTTTCGGCCACGACAGATTTTAAGGTGCACCAGCCGCCTCTACACCATACGCTTACAAACATCCATGCCCGGACCCGGATTCGAACCAGTAACCTTCCGATCTAGAGGTACCAATATATCCAATGGAAGAGCTTTAAGAAATTTTTTGTTGTGACAACACCTGGAAGGTACATAGGTATTTTAACTAACGTCACACTGGAGCAATAAACGGGCTATTGGCGACGGTCTCGGATCGATCCCGAAGGTTAGGTATTTAATAAACATCGCACTGGAGCAACACAACAGGTTATTGGCGACAGTACGGGATCAACCTCCGAAGTAAGGGAAGATCTGGGGACATCACGGCCGATTAACCGGTCTAGCGGTTAAAATGTTAGCCTCTAGATAGGAAGGTTTCTGGTTCGAATCCAAGTTGGTGCATGGATGTTTGTAAGCGTATGGTGTAGAGGCGGCTGGTGCACCTTAAATCTGTCGTGGCCGAAAGTCCTCACGTTGGGTTGGCGTGGAAGTTTGGAGAGTGGGGTGCTAGCTCAGGTGTTGCTTCGTCATCTGACCGTGGTTCAAAATCACGAGGTGTTGTCCTCGGATCTTTCCCTTAAGGGACTGATCCCGGACCGTCGTCAATAGCCAGTTGTGTTGATTTAGTACGACTAATTTAATAATTAAAAATTACCAAATTACCTGAGGACAACACGATGTAATTTTGAACCACGGTCAGATGGCGAGGTCATACCTAAACTGGCACCTCACTCTCCAAAATACATCCTGCCGACCAACCGGTATAGTGGTTAAGGTGTTAGCCTCTAGATCGGAAGGTTCCTGGTTCGAATCCGGGTCCGGGCATGGATGTTTGTAAGCGTATGGTGTAGAGACGGCTGGTGCACTTTAAATCTGTCGTGGCCGAAAATCCTCACGTTGGGTTGGCGTGGAAGTTTGGAAAGTAGGGTGCCAGCTCAGGTGTTGCTTCGTCATCCGACCGTGGTACAAAATTACGAAGTGTTGTCCTCGGATCTTTCCCTTAAGGGACTGATCCCGGACCGTCGTCAATAGCCCGTTGTGTTGCTCTAGTACGACGTTAACTAAAATTACCAATTTACTAAAATACACCCCGAACGGAAAGATTCGAGGACAACACCACGTAATTTTGAACCATGGTCATATGTGGAGGTCATACCTGAATTGACGCCTGTCTCCAAACTTCCACACCACGCCAACGATGACAATTGAGGTCACGATAGATTTAACGAGCACCAGTCCCCTTTGTACACGACGGTCTTTGGTTTGATTCGAACTCGTAACCCTCCAGTTGCTAGTCCTCTACTCTTCCAACGAGACAACTGTGGCTCACGATAACAACTGTAAGAATGCATTTATGATGGACATTACAGAAATTAATTTTTTTAAATAGAAAATAGACCAGTAAAGGATAATTTTATGTAGTCTATAATTATAAAAATTATGCTACGTAGAATATTTTTGGCATAAATGTGCGCCTAATGTCCTAATTCTAAGTTCTGACGCACAAAACAAATTTAAAAAAGTAGCACCAAAGGGTACACTTGTGCCTAATGTGGCAACAATTAACACACACTTCTGGGTTTCTGCGAAAGATGAGTTTAATGATATAAATTAAAAATATATATACACACTCTAAGACAAAAAAAAAAGTTGGACCTGAAGGAGTAGACCGATATAAATGAAAAATGGAGAAGTAGTACATATGCGTTGAAGGTGCAAATGATCAAATTTTCAGAATCGTTTGAGCATGCGCCACGCGCAGGGCAACTCTCAAACACGCTGCATACCGGGACATAAAAGGAACATCCAGTAGCGCAGCAAATTCATTTCCACTCATACATCGTTTATCATTTAGTTATGTCTCGGAAAAAAACTCGCAAACAATTTAAGCAACTTGGAGAGTTCCACAGAGTCGGAGTCATTGTTCTCCGAGAAAGTGGGCCGACCAACCGGTATAGTGGTTAAGGTGTTAGCCTCTAGATCGGAAGGTTCCTGGTTCGAATCCGAGTACGGGCATGGCTGTTTGTAAGCGTATGGTGTAGAGGCGGCTGGTGCACCTTAAATCTGTCGTGGCCTAAAGTCCTCACGTTGGGTTGGCGTGGAAGTTTGGAGAGTGGGGTGCCAGCTCAGGTGTTGCTTCGTCATCTGACCGTGGTTCAAAATTACGAGGTGTTGTCCTCGGATCTTTCCCTCAAGGGACTGATCCCGGACCGTCGTCAATAGCCCGTTGTGTTTCTCTAGTACGACGTTAACTAAAATTACCATTACCATTACCGAGAAGGTGGATAGTCTAATCGGCGGATTGCGCAATATATTGGTTGAAGTTATGTTACTGTTGCACGCTGGTTGGCAACGGTGGATACAACAAGACATTTTTAAAAGATGTGTGTGTGTACTGTGTTTTAAATATTTTCCAAACTTCAAGAAGCTGCATACCAGCTTTGCATTTCCCTATTAAAATAAAGTAAAACTACGCAATTCAGATCATATTGTTTCCGATGGGGCAAAACTGAGAACGGAACTCAAAACCATAAAAATGAAGAACCAAAGTAGAACCGACACGTTTCGAAAACGCGGACGAGTCATCGGAAAATTAAGATATTCAGTTGCGAACCACGTAACTGCACGAAACGAGATATTATGTTTACTTTTAAACGATGTAATAATGTTATCCGTCCCATTATGTTAAATAACACCCATCCGTCTAACTATCGAATAATTTATTCATAGACCGCCGTGCACGATAGACGGAGAAAAACAGTTTCTCGATACAAGATCGCCAGCCAGATAACGAAGCGCATAAATAACAAAGCTACGCTAATAATACGGACACCAGTGCATAATGAAAAGGAGAGTTGAGGTTTTCGGAAACTGGTTTCTCCCAATTACACGCATAAGTGTAACACATAATGCCCCGGGTCCACTTTTAGTGATATTCGATTAACGCTCCATTTCGATGCAAGATGTTCCAGAATTCTCATCTAGATCATAAAGAACTATTCTGATCTCAATCGCGAAACCGTCTGACCCGGCGCTCCGATCGAATGGCCGGCAATTAATCTTGAAGCGTGGTGGTTAAATGGTAATTCTATTCACGCGAAACGCAACACCGTAAGTGTCGTGTCTTGACACCGGAGGCTGGAGTGGCACTGTTGCTTCCTCGTATGAGTCTTTCTGTAAGGCAATGGTAATGGTAATTTTAGTTAACGTCGTACTAGAGCAACACAACGGGCTATGGACGACGGTCCGGGATCAGTCCCTCCAGGGACATATCCGAGGACAACACCTCGTCATTTTGAACCACGGTCAGATGACGAAGCAGCACCTGAACTGGCACCAAACTCTCAAAACTTCCACACCAACCCAACGTGAGGACTTTCGGATATATTTAAGGTGCAACAGCCGCCTCTACACCATACGCATACAATAATCCATGCCCGGACCCGGAATTCGAACCAGAAACCTTCCGATCTAGAGGCTAACACCTTAACCACTATACTGGTTTGTCGGCCTTTTCTGTTCTGTAAGGCTAGATGCAGAGGACGTTACTGTCTTTTACTGTAAAACGCGTTTCCTCCACGTATTCCGGAAGTGATTTTAACCTTTACGGTGAGGCAGATAGACTTTTGTTACCACTAAAATATCGCTTACACCAGCGGCGTGGTAGCGGTGGCTGTTATCCCCCTTTTAAGTGACCCCTGGCATCGATCATCATTTACGAGCTGTCAGCGACTGGCCTTCTAGAAGATCCCTTCTTTTGTTCGTTGGCCCTCCTTCCATGCTAACCCTGAGGTATGAACGCTTTGGGGAAAGCAGAAATACGGCGGGTGATATCTCTTCTCACGCCAAACGATACTATGAAAGGAAAGCGTCAGTCATAAATGCCACTCATGGCCCTACCGCTCAAATTAGGTAATTAGGTATGGATAATTTGCAATTAATGTCGTACTAGAGGAAGACAGCGGACTATTGACGACTGTCCGGGATCATTCCCTTGAAGGAAAGATCCGAGGACAGCATTTCGCAATTTTGAACCACGGTCAGATGACGAGGCAACACCTAAGCTAGCACCTCACTCTCCAAACTTCCACACCAACCCAACGTGAGGACTTTCGACCACGACAGATTTAAGGTGCACCAGCCGCCTCTACACCATACGCTTACAAACAGCCATGCCCGGACCAGGATTCGGAACAGGAACCCTCCGATCCAGAGTCTTACACCTTAAACACCAGACCGGTTGGTCAGTAATTATGTATGGGGGCTCCGAGAATCAGGAGAAGAACCGTTCTGTGAGACGATTCAAAAAATCTAAGCGCCGTAGGGTAAGGGTAATTGACTACAATTCATAACAACTGCTATCTACCGAGCCAGAAAAAACATAAAAGTATAGAGGTAATTTGGTAATTTTTATTAGACAATACCTGAGCTGGCAACCCACTCTCCAAACTTCCACACCACACCAACATGAGGGCATTTGATGCCACGACGGATTTAATGTGCACCAGCCCTCTTTGTACACAACGGTCTTTGGCTCGATTCGAAATCGAACAACGTCAGATGACGAAAACAACACCTCAGCGGGCACCCCACTGTCCCAACTTCCACACCACGCCAAGTCTTCATCGTCGATTTTTGTAACGTCAAGCTAAAACATCGAAATGAGTGCACAGGTGGCAAACGATATTAACTCTCTCTGGATAAAATCACGAAAGGGGTGATTTCAGAACCAGCACTCGCACAATGTCCTTAACGAGGCTCGAAACGAGAGTTTCTTCGAGAACGCAAACGAAGCCATTGAAAAGTCGTCATCGAACAATCCGTGCGCGCCGCTGCTCCCCTTAAAGAAACTACCCCTTCAGCTTCGCAGTCTACCCGCAGCAGAAGGGGACAAAGCAACCCTCAATCGAATTGATTCGGCAGTTTAGTTCATCCCCTGAAGTATTCCTCTCCAAACAAATCCCCTGGCGCGCAGAGGACGTGCATACGCGATGCCAGTTATGGATCGGCAGATGGCGATTTATTTTCTCAATTTTCTCAAAATGGCGAATCGATGGAATTTGTAAAAGAAAAGGAGGCTCTAATCCCCAGATGCAATTTGCGAGCGAGGATTACTCTAAATTGAAAAGGATACTTTCAGTTCTTGGATGCACCGGAAGTTGAGAGATCTAGATCCATTTCCAAGTCATGCCGGTTTTTGATCTGGATCATTTCGTCTCCCATCCGATGATACAATGGTTGGAAGAGAGGGGTGCCATCTCGAGATGACATAGTTTGGATTCAGTAGACGTCTTATCAATATTCCAATTTG
Organism: Metellina segmentata; assembly: GCA_947359465.1. NCBI lineage: Eukaryota > Metazoa > Arthropoda > Arachnida > Araneae > Tetragnathidae > Metellina > Metellina segmentata. The sequence continues at coordinate 15,477,946 of OX375877.1, forward strand.
TGACTCAAGAGGTTACTTGTTACTCTGTAGAGAACGATCGCACTATTTCAACTCCGCTATACCTTTAAAATTATAACGCAAAATAAAAGGTCTTTCTCAAGACTGCGTGATAGCCAAAAACCCATCATGGAAAACGACCTCCCCGTCGAAATGTCGGAGAAATCAAATTCAATTCCCGAGGAATTAAAAAACCTCACTCCAGCCGAACTCAGCACTCTTGCCTCCCGAATCCAGACGAAAATCAAGCAAACGAAAGCTGGCCTGAAACTCCTGGAACCTGCCCTTGAAATATACAAACTCGATGATGACAACGAAAGATATGCCTTTGTCAGCACCATGATCAACAAGGAATACGCTCAACTAGCCGTTCTTGAAGGTCAGTGGCAAGTCATTTGTGCTTTCTCTAATCCACCCACCCAAGATCAAACCTCCACTAAAAGAGTAAGATCAGAGGACAATACCAGCCCTCATAAGAAAAATGCTAAATTAGATGCTTCGGGATTTCAATCCCCGTCCAAAAAACATACTGCCACTCGCAATATCCTTGCCCCTTTGCCAAACCCAATCACTACAAGCAATAAATTCGAAAGTCTACCAGAAGACATAAACACCTCACCCACAAAAATTGAACCCATAATGATTAAACTGATTGAGGGCATCCCCGCTTTACTTGGAACTCTAAAAGGAACATTCGGAAACACCATAAAGAGCAAGCTTGCCGGTGAATATGTCAAGATCACCACCCAAACCCCTGATCAACACAGGGGAGTCACCGCCTTCCTTAGACGAAGAAAGATAGAGGGTTTCATCATAACCCCATCCTATGAAAAACCTGTCAAAGTGGTAATCAAGGGCCTTCCCAGGGAAACCGAAGTTGTGGACATCAGAAATGAGCTAGTTAATCACGAATTTCCTGTGCGTAAAGTAGCTCAACTAACACAATCACGAACAAAAAATCCCCTCCCCATATTCATGGTGGAACTTGACAAATCTCCCACCACTCATAAAATTTACAATCTACAAGAAATCCAACACCTTACTGTCAATATTGAACCATTCCAAAGAACATCTGGCCCTGGACAGTGTTATAATTGTAACAATTTTGGACACAGCTCCAAAAATTGCCTCATGAAAACCCGTTGCCTGAGATGCGGAGACGAGCATCGCACAGCCGATTGTGAAATGGAAGAATCTGACAACCCCACTTGCATCAACTGTCAGCAAGAAGGCCATGTAGCCTCTTGGAAAGGATGCCCTAAATTCCCAACACGTAAACCAATCTATCAAGAAATTATACGCAAAACTATCCCCAGAAACTCATTCAAAACAAACAACGTCACGGAAAACTTCTCGTACGCCCAGGCTGCCAATCCTAATCCAAATCCCCGCCCCGCTCTTCTTCCCAATCCTCCAACACGACTGGTCAACGAAAATGTTGACCACTCTGGAATAAAGTCAGATCCCGCCCCGACCGCTCTCAAAGAGATCTTAGACCTAGTCAGAGAGGTATCCAAGTTGTTCTCCCCTATAGGAGGCATCAAAGGACTAATTTCAAAAATCAGACAAGCCAAAACCACAGAGGACAAATTATGTGTCATCATTGATTGTATTGCGGCAGCACTATAAACCCCCATTTTCACTATGGCTGGCACACCCCAAAACTTTTGCATCATATTCTGGAACGCAAACGGCGTCACCAATAGAATACAAGAGCTACGTGATTTCATTAACACCCACAATCCGGACGTGCTCTGTCTCCAAGAGACGCACCTAAGACCCAATACTCCGATAAACATTGCTAATTACAACACATACAGAACAGATTTTTCACACACCCAACAAGTCGCATTCAAATCTATCCCCCCATTTGAAGTAATTATTCAGATTAACAAACTCAATATTAAAAAAGCCCCTGGACACGAAGGCATCACTAATAAGATGGTTAAAAAATTACCCGTTAAGGCCATCCTCATCTTCACTTTCATTATTAATCTCACTCTCAAACTCAAACACTTCCCCACTCCTTGGAAAACCGCCAGCATCATCCCCATACTCAAACCTCACAAAAACACAACTGATCCCACCAGCTACAGACCTATTTCACTCCTCCCTACCCTCAGTAAAATCACTGAAGCTATTATTCTTGAAACAATTAAATACTTCATCACACAAAACAACATTATGATCCCTCAACAACACGGTTTCACACCCAAACTCTCCACTACTCACCAGCTACTCCGAGTCACCGAACACATACACAAGGGAAAACGCAAATACAAAAAAACAGGTGCAATTTTCTTTGACATTGCCAAGGCATTCGACAAAGTTTGGATAAAGTGTCTCATCTATAAATTTATCAAACTCAACTTCCCATACTGCCTTATCATCATACTTACGTCATACCTTACCAATCGTCATTTTACTTTCTCCGTTAACAAGGCTGACTCTTCGAAACGCAAAATCAAATCTGGAGTTCCTCAAGGATCCAAATTAGGACCTTTCTTATTTAACATCTACATGAATGACATCCCGCAATCTAATTCTACCATGCTCAGCATGTTCGCTGACGACACTGCTATTCTCGCCCAACAAAAAAATATCAATACACTTATTTTTCTACTCAACAAACACATCCAGGCAATCGAACTTTGGCTTATTCAATGGAGAATTAAACTTAATGTCGACAAAACAGCAGCTATCATATTCGGAGCTAACCCTCCCACACACAAAGTCAAAGTTTATGGTCAATCAATAGAATGGGTATCACAAACAAAATATATAGGAGTTATCCTCGACAACCAACTCTCATGGGCCCCCCACATTCAAACAATCCAAACCAAATTTAAAAAAGCCCGATCTGCACTTTACCCTCTCATCGCACGTAGCTCTACTCTATCCATAAAAAACAAACTTCTGATCTACATTTATTATTTACGCCCAGTTCTAACATATGCCGCTCCGATCTGGGGTGCCGCCGCCAAGACAAACATCAATAAAATTATTGTCCTCCAAAATACCACCCTCAGAACCATTGTCCAGGCCAGATGGTTTTACAGAAAGATTGACATCCTAACTGCCACTAATATACCCCATCTTGGTCAGTTCATCGGCAACCTTGCTCAAAATTTTTTCAAAAACATCGCCAATAACTCAAATTCCTCCATCCAAGAAATCGAAATTTACGACCCAACTCTTCCAAAAAACAAAGCCCGCCCAAGAGCATCAATGTTAATTGGCAATAGATTGTCACCCCAAAGCATCAACATTCGCAATTAATCCCTCATTGGCCGTACGATTTCGGCAAGCCAAGAGCTTTTTAAACCACGCTCCTCGATGTAGGTGGCACTTGTATTTCAAACAAGGCTGCACCACGTTGAACGAGCTCCTGACATCTTCCTAACACCCACCCCATTCTTTCCCTAACCTGAAAGCACCATCTGTCATGCCACTTATCCATCAATACTGGAGATGAAGGCCCCTACCGGGACCATGGGCTCCGAGAAATTCAACTACTTGACTTGACTTGGGGTGCCATCTCTGGTGTTGCCTCGTTATCTGACCGTGGTTCAAAGTTACGAGGTGCTGTCCTCGGATCTTTCCTTTAAGGGAATGATCCTGGGCCGTCGTCAATAGCCCGTTGTGTTGCTCTAGTACGACGTTAATTAAAAATTACCAAATTACATGAGGACAACACTATGTAATTTTAACCACGGTGAGATGACGAGGTCTCGCCTGAACTGACACCTCACTCTCCAAAATCCATCCTGAAGGGAAAGATTCGAGGACAAGGGGAAGATTGCAGGTGTTGTTCTCGCATCTTGCCCTTGAGAATCGATCCCGGAATGTCATCAATAGACCACTGTCTTGCTCCGGTGCGGTAATAACCTTTACGCTGTGGCGCATAGATTTTTTTCAATCTTCTCACAGATCGGCTTTTCTCCTGATTCTCCGAGCCCCCATACCTAATTACCTAACTTGAGCTACAGGGCCGGGAGTGGCATTTACGACTGACAATTTCCTTTCATGGTATCGTTTGGCGTAAAAAGAGATATCACCTGACCACTTTCTGGTTTCCCCAAAGCGTTCACACCTCGCGGTCGACAGGGTAGGGGGTCGACAAACAAAGGAATGGATCCTCTAGAAGGTCAGTCGCCGACAGCTCGTGAAGGGTGATCGATGCCAGCGGTCACTTAAAAGGGGATAACAACCACCGCTACCATGCCGCTGGTGTATGCTTCATTTTAGTGGTAACAAAATCTGCCGCATCTTAAAGGTTAATCCACTCTTACCCAACACCAACCACACAAGAGCCGACCAACCGGCATAGTGGTTAAGGTGTTAGCCTCTAGATCGGAAGGTTCCTGGTTCGAATCCGGGTCCGGGCATGGATGTTTGTAATCGTATGGTGTAGACGCGGCTGTTGCACCTTAAATCTGTCGTGGCCGAAAGTCCTCACGTTGGGTTGGTGTGGAAGTTTGGAGAGTGGGGTGTCAGCTCAGGTCGTCATCTGACCGTGGTTCAAAATGACGAGGTGTTGTCCTCGGATCTTTCCCTTAAGGGACGGATCCCGGACCGTCGTCAATAGCCCGTTGTGTTGCTCTAGTACGACGTTAACTAAAATTACCATTACCAACCACACAAGAAAGTAACACTACCATCTAGGCCTCCGTCGTCAAGACACGACATTTACAATGTGTTTCACGGGAATAAAATTACCATTTAACCACCACGCTTCTAAACTAATTGCAGGCCATTTGATCGGAATAAGCGTGCATGGGAGTCAAACACTTTCGTGATTGAAATTGGAAGAGTTCCTTATGATCTGGATGATCATTCTGAAACATCTGGCATCGAAATGGAACATTACTCGGATATCACCACAAGTGCAACCGGGGCAAAACATTTGAGCCTGTAATTGGGAGAAAGGCGTGAAATATAAGTAGACTGAATATTGCTACTTTGAAACAACTTAACCAAAGTCACGTGACTGCTATGAAAAAGTTACAGAAATAGCAGGTCATTCTGTCGTCGCGAAATGAACGTAGGCGATGTACAACAAAAACACGATTTAATGAACACAGGAATTAATTATGAGAAGAGATATGCAGACGCGCTTGTGACCTGCTTGTTCACAATACATGAGCAGGAATTATAATAATGTGCATGAAGCGCCAAGAAGAAGTAAATTCAAAAGTATCGCCCTCTAGCAAATTTAGGACCGGTGCACACATCCGGGATTTATGAACGTGTGGCACCGAAGCCCCACTATGCACACATAACCGTGAAATGACACAAGTACTCATTTCGCGCCATTTGCGATAAATATTTGATCGAATAAAACGTGTTTATTTCGCTTACTTGGTGTAAGGTAAGGTAAGGTAAGGTAATTTTAGTTAACGTCGTACCGGAGCAACACAACGGGCTATTGACGACGGTCCGGGATCAGTCCCTTAAGGGAAAGATCCGAGGACAACACCTCGTAATTTTGAACCACGGTCAGATGACGAAGCAACGCCTGAGTTGGCACCCCACTCTCTAAACTTCCACGCCAACCCAACGTGAGGACTTTCGGCCACGACAGATTTAAGGTGCACCAGCCGCCTCTACACCATATGCTTACAAACATCCATGCCCGGACCCGGATTCGAACCAGGAACCTTCCGATCTAGAGGCTAACACCTTAACCACTATACCGGTTGGTCGGCGCTTACTTGGTGTAACAAAAAAAGTATATTTTGAAACTAAATAGACGTTACTGAATACAACCATTTATAATTATTATTTATATTCCATTAATTTATGAAAACAAGGTACTTCAGACCGCATAAGCGTGTGCAGCGAGCTGCGGCGCCGTGGGGAATTGTGGTAAAAATTGCACGTAAGTTGGATGTACACCGCTGCAGCGGCGCCGGAGGCATGTGTGCACTACTCCATTCGATCTAATGTATTCACTTGCGGTGCGCAGCGGCGCCGCATGTCGAAAAACCGGATGTGTGCACCGAGTCTTACGCGTAACATACATGAACACACGTGGAAATAGCACTGCTATTGAGAGAAGCTTCAAAAATTGCGACCAACATATCGAGTAGTTCTCACGTTTCTTTCTCTTTGAAATTGATCCCGGACCGTCGTCAATAGCCCATTGTCTTTATATGATACGACGTTAATTAAAATTACCAAAAACTATACAGACCGTGGTTCAAAGTTATGGGGTGTTGTGGATCTTTCCCTTCCCTCGAGTTTGGTAATGAACCGGTCGTCAATAGCCCGTTGCGTTGTTTCGGGGGGGGGGGGTCGTTAATTAAAATAACAAATAACGATAGGCATTTTTGTGGTAGGGGAGTTGGTAATTAACTCCGCACTAGAAAACACAACGGGCTATTAGTGACGGTCCGGGGTCAATTCCAAAGGGAAATATCCGAGAGCAACACCTCGTCAGTTTGAACCACGGTCAGATGATGAGGTCACACCTGAGCGGGACCTCCATTCTCCAAACATCCACAACAAGCCCACGTGGGGTCATTTGAGACAACAACTAAATTTAACGTGTACCAGCCCCCCTTTGTGCATGACGGTCTTTGGCTGGATACGACGACATTGAAACGGAATTCAAGGCTCTCTAGTCATTCACCGATCGATTGTAGCTGTTGAATCACGGTAAAAATGGTAATGGTAATTTTAGTTAACGTCGTACTAGAGCAACACAACGGGCTATTGACGACGGTCCGGAATCAGTCCCTTAAGGGAAAGATTCGAGGACAACACCTCGTAATTTTGAACCACGGTCAGATGACGAAGCAACACCTGAGCTGGCACCCCACTCTCCAAACTTCCACGCCAACCCAACGTGAGGACTTTCGGCCACGACAGATTTAAGGTGCACCAGCCGCCTCTACACCATATGCTTACAAACATCCATGCCCGGACCCGGATTCGAACCAGGAACCTTCCGATCTAGAGGCTAACACCTTAACCACTATACCGGTTGGTCGGCGCTTACTTGGTGTAACAAAAAAAGTATATTTTGAAACTAAATAGACGTTACTGAATACAACCATTTATAATTATTATTTATATTCCATTAATTTATGAAAACAAGGTACTTCAGACCGCATAAGCGTGTGCAGCGAGCTGCGGCGCCGTGGGGAATTGTGGTAAAAATTGCACGTAAGTTGGATGTACACCGCTGCAGCGGCGCCGGAGGCATGTGTGCACTACTCCATTCGATCTAATGTATTCACTTGCGGTGCGCAGCGGCGCCGCATGTCGAAAAACCGGATGTGTGCACCGAGTCTTACGCGTAACATACATGAACACACGTGGAAATAGCACTGCTATTGAGAGAAGCTTCAAAAATTGCGACCAACATATCGAGTAGTTCTCACGTTTCTTTCTCTTTGAAATTGATCCCGGACCGTCGTCAATAGCCCATTGTCTTTATATGATACGACGTTAATTAAAATTACCAAAAACTATACAGACCGTGGTTCAAAGTTATGGGGTGTTGTGGATCTTTCCCTTCCCTCGAGTTTGGTAATGAACCGGTCGTCAATAGCCCGTTGCGTTGTTTCGGGGGGGGGGGGGGTCGTTAATTAAAATAACAAATAACGATAGGCATTTTTGTGGTAGGGGAGTTGGTAATTAACTCCGCACTAGAAAACACAACGGGCTATTAGTGACGGTCCGGGGTCAATTCCAAAGGGAAATATCCGAGAGCAACACCTCGTCAGTTTGAACCACGGTCAGATGATGAGGTCACACCTGAGCGGGACCTCCATTCTCCAAACATCCACAACAAGCCCACGTGGGGTCATTTGAGACAACAACTAAATTTAACGTGTACCAGCCCCCCTTTGTGCATGACGGTCTTTGGCTGGATACGACGACATTGAAACGGAATTCAAGGCTCTCTAGTCATTCACCGATCGATTGTAGCTGTTGAATCACGGTCATCGATTGCCAGAGAGGAAGCAGTTAGGGCTGAAGAATGGGCACAAGCTTCACATTTCCGTTCACACACATAACAGCTGTGGCTCATTTCCTTTGCAACTGAGTCTTAAAGGGTGCTTATTCTGCTTGCCTTACCCAAGTTCAATAACTACCAGATGACGATTCAATACGTAATATTTAACGTCTGTATTTGCAATACACTACTCTACCATAATGGATAGGACGCAAGCAGATTTGCGTAAAATCCGACTACTTGTTTGGGGGTGTTTTTCGTGGTAGGCATGGGACCTTTCCATGTTGTTCCTGGTCAATTGAACGCCGACGCCTTTCATAAACGCATGGACATTTTGGACAGTCAGGTTCCTCCTACACTCTGGCAATTTTATGGAATGGACGAATGTCACTTCCAGAACGACAACGTTCCTCGTCATCTTGCAACTTCTGTCAAGCAGTGGTATCAAGACATAGATGTAAAACGTCTTCCCTGGCCTGCTCAGAGCCCCGACCTAAACCCAATAGAACATTGGTGGGACGAGCTAGAGCGACACTTACGGACCAGGGAACCAAGTCCGATATATACAGCTGAGCTGGCGACATTCTTGCAGCAGGATTGGACATAAGTACCCATAGCAGTGTATCAAAACCTTGTTGAAATTATGCCCAGCAGGGTTGCTAGTGTCATTGCAGCACGTGGGGGACCATCCCCCTATTAAAGCATGTATTCTTTCCCTTATACTATCACATCTTCTTGTCCGGTCCATTATTTTAGGGTATTGTATATGGCGTCCTAGGAATTTAAATTAATGTCGTACTGGAGCAACACAACGGGCTATTGACAACGTTCCGGGATCAAACCCCCAAGGGAAATATCCGAGGACAACACCACATCATTTTCAACCATGGTCAGATGACAAAGCAACAAATGAGCAGGCACCCCACTCCCCAAAATTCCACACCAACCAAATGTGAGGACATTTGAGGCCACGACAGATTTAACGTGATCCAACCCCTAGGGGTAACGGAGAATAAATCAAAAGGAAGCCGAGTAGCGACGGTGAAGGTCACTCCTTTCATCACTGCCCCTAGTGGCCGCGATGTAAGAGTAACGGACTTGCAACCAGAGGGTTGCGAGTTCGAATCCAACCAAAGACTGTGGTGTACAAAGGATGCTGGTGCTCATTAAATGTGTCATGGTCTCAAATGTCACTATGTTAGGGTTGGTGTGGGAAGTTCGGAGAGTGAGGTGCCAACTCAGGTATTGCCTCGTCGTTTGACCGTGTTTCAGAATTACGTGGTGTTGTCCTCTGATCTTTCCCTTAGGAGATTGTTCAGTGGACCGTAGTCAATAGACAGTTGTGTTGCTAAAGTGTGACGTTAATTAGAAGATACCATAATATATGCCAAAAATACTGAAATACTTTTTGTAGGTAATAATTGGTAATTTTTTAGTTAACGTCGCACTAGAGCAACACAAAGGGCTATTGACGACGGTCCGGGATCAGTCCCTTAAGGGAAAGATCCGAGGACATCACCTCGTAATTTTAAACCACAGTCAGATGACGAGGCAACACCTGAGCTGACACCCCACTCTCCAAACTTCCATTCCAACCCAACGTGAGGACTTTCGTCGAAGACAGATTTATAGTGCACCAGCCGCCTCTACACCATACGCTTACAAATATCCATCCACTGACCCGGATTCGAACCAGGTACCTTCCGATCTAGAAACTGATACTTTAACCACCAGACCGGTTGGTCTGAAATATTTTTGGCAATATTTTATCTCTCAAATAAAACGCATGGAAACAAATTCATATCTTTCGGGATTCTTTGTATATCAATCACAGTGAATAACATAGAGGTTTGTATATTGCCTCTATCTATTTAATTCTATGTCTATTTCTATGCTTCATACGTTAGAAAAATATTTTTAGACATATTATACTGCACATTCGGTCTAGCGAATCTTTTGCTTTGCTTTGTCGTGCTGAAGTTTCATATTTAAGTCTAAAAGGAATGTTATATCCCTCTTTGTGCATGTCCACGTATTTTTTGGCGAAAATAAACCCCCAAAACAACTTTAGGTCTGGGTAGAAAATATTTAGGAGGCAGAAAACGGATTTCATTGCGTGAAGTATTATTTTGAGAATTCTGTTAGGGTAGCGTGTTTCTGACACGCGTAAGTTGCTTTGAAAGGAAGAAAAACTGTATGGAATATTCTTCCAACTGTACTTATATGCGCGTGGGATGTGGTCCGTACCAAGTAACGAAGTATAAATTTTATTTCAAAGTGGGCGTAGGATGATATTTATTATTTGTCAGAGACGGTGATAACGGTTATGGCACATAAGCACGGTCTGCTGAAATGAGAGATACGGAGAGGTTTTAGTAAATTGGATAGATAAAAAGCATTTATGATCAACTGAGTATGAGAGGCATATCAGTGGAGCTAAAAACACAAATTCCTGTAGGTGGTGGGAGCGTTTCTCCGCCATGAGTCTTTCCTGGGCGTATTCCCAAAGCGATGTCAGATGGCATGTTTTCCAAATGCGATTTTAGCATTTCGCCTATAAAAATTCCAAAGAATGATCTCCTAATCTCTAATATTGTAAAAGGAAGTGTTGGTCTGCGTGCGTGGACTGTCTTGTTAAATCTATGGTACTTACAATAATGTGACTTGAGCACACAGGTAGTTCGAAGTTTTTGCAATTTTTGTACTAAGCCCGAATTTGGAAATTTAATCTAGAACATTTTAAAATTAATTTAATGACATATTTTTTTAATAACTTGGTTTCCGAAGAATGGCGATCACAGATTCTAAATTTTTTCGTTTCTGTTTTCATTTCGCGCAGAGGAATGGTTTTCCAACAGACGATAAAAAAAATGAAACTTTTAACTGGAGTTGTGTAGTTTCTTCTCCTAGAACGTTAAAGATAGACTAAAAATGTCAACGGATTTCAAATCTGCGGATAATTTCACATCAGATCGATACCTAAAAATATAATTTTCTTTAAATAAATATAATTTTTATATTGAATATCTTATATTTTCGCAAGAGATTGTGACATCACGTCAACCTATAAGTTCCTAAAATAAAAAGATTACATTTCCTGCGCTCTTACGATTTCAGCAAAAAAAAAAACCATTTTGGCAGGAATTGTTTAGTTGTTTTTTGTAAAATCGTGATCGTTAAATATAGATAAAAATTTCAACGTATTTATAATCTGGTTTGACACCAAATAGTAATTGTAATTGTAATTTTTTAGTTAACGTCGTACAAGAGCAACACAACGGGTTAATGACGACGGTCCAAGATCAGTCCCTTAAGGGAAATATCCGAGGATAACACCTCGAAATTTTGAACCACGGTCAGATGACGAAGCAACACCTGAGCTGGCACCCCACTCAACAAACTTCCATACCAACACATCGTGAGGACTTTCGGGACACCATACGCTTACAAACATCTATACCCGGATCCGAACCGGGAACCTTCCGATCTAGAGGCTTACACCTTAACCACTATACCGGTTGGTCGGCAGACTCCAGATAGATACCTTCTACATTTAATTTTCTTTTAATAAATAATTTTTTTATTAAATATTTATATTTTCGCAAGAGATTGTGACGTCACGCCGAATTCCCATTTGGTTTGCGAAGAAAACCAATAACCTCACAAAAGCAACTGGCACGGGCAACGCCACGGTAGCCACGAAGTTGCTAGTTATTATATAAAATCCCGTTTCCAATCCGGATCAGTGCATGGCTGTTTGTAAGCGTATCGCATTTGTTATATCTATAGCCGTAGTCAAAAGGTTAATTTAATACTTACATATACCTAGAATCTTAGACTTATGCCTCACGTTGGAGTGTTGTGAAAGTTTGGCGTTCACAATCTAATCAGTGTTGGGGACGCGTTAGCCCATTTGGTAGTTTAGGAGTTTTGTGGGTTAGGGTCAGACGATCAAGACTCACTTGAGCTGGCACCCCACTCTGAAGGAATAAAAGCAGATAAAATTCGCTTGGCATCCCGTGACGGGAACATCCGTGTTTACTGAACAGTTAACAGTTTTAATTAACGTCGTATTAGAGCAACACAATGGGCTATTGACGACGGTCCGGCATTAATTCCAAAGGGAAAATCGTCATCTGACAGTGGTTCAAAATTACGTGGTGTTGTCCTCGATTCTTTCCCTAAGGGGATTGATCCAGAACCGTCATCAACAGCCCGTTGCATTGCTGTAGTATGTTTAGGAGTATTTTTGAGGGTTAGGGACAAATATAAAATTAAAATCAATTACTTAACAGAATTACCCCTAAACGGATTAGCGTCAATTAAAAAATTACCAAATTACCCAAGGAAGAGATCTAATAACATCACGTAGTTTTGAAGCCTGGTCAGATGACAAATGGAAAGGACAACACGTAATTTTGAACTACAGATGACTAGGCAACACTTAATCTAGCGCCCCACTCTCCAAACTTCGACACACACCAACGTGATGTAATTTGAGGCCACGACAGATTTAACGTGCATCAGCCCCATTGGTGCACGACGGTCTTTGGTTGGATTTGAACTCGCAACTCTCCGGTAGCTAATCCGTTTCTTTTTAATACATTTAATCCCTATGTGTAGAGGCGGCCGGTGAACCTTGAAGCTGTCGTGGCCGAAAAGTCCTCACGTTGGGTTGGTGTGGAAGTTTGGAGAGTGGGGTGCTAGCTCAGGTGTTACCTCACCGCGGCTCAAAATGACGTGGTTTCGTCCTCGGATCTTTCCCTTAGAGGAGTGATTCCGGACCGTCATCAATAGCCACTTGGGTTGTTTTATATGACTAGCATATAATTAAAAATTTACAATTACCAACCGGGCAACCTAGGCCATTCTATCGTTTTGTGATTGCCTTCTAATCTCACCCTTTTACAACACATTTCTACTTGCAATTTTTCGGAAACTAGTTATTTTAGAAATGGAAAGGGTCCAAAAATATCCCGCCTCTTCCTCAACTCATTTGCATCAATGACTAGAGCAGTATCTCCACCTCAGTGGTTGGAAGCACCAATACTTGATCCGTAAAGAACTTCTCTTTAAACTTTGAGACAAGGTGAGTTTACCATCGTACTCTTTCCTCCACCTGCGAACGAACGCCGTCGCTGGCGCTTTGATGTCGAAAAGCTGGCTTTATGCCAGACAGCCGTGATTGTATGTGTCGCTGATCGTGAAAAGAACAGGTCATCCCTTCTTATCCACGATGCGATTCTCTTAAAAATGAACTGAGGTTTGGAAATCGATTCGTAAACTTAGCCGATTTTTTTTCTCACGTGAAAAGAGTGTAAAATTAACTTTGACAAATTCCTGACACGAAACGCTAGCCAAGTCGATTTCCATGATGCAGAAAAGTTGGTATTGGTTTTTTATTTGGATTTTGCATTGGCAGATGGCTTGAAAAAAGAATTTTCTAGCGATTTTTAAGTAAACAAAGCAATTAAAGCGTGATTGGTATGTAGGTATTATATTAACGTAGCACTGTGGAAACACAACAGGCTCGACGGTCCGGTATCAATCACCTAAGGGAAAGATCCGAGGATCCGTAATTTTGAACCACGGTCAGATGACAAGGAAACACCTGAGCTGGCACCCCACTCTTCAAACTTTCACACCAGCGCAACGTGAGGATTTTCGACCACGACAGGTGCACCAACATTGGACGTGCATTTAAGGTGCAGCTGCCGCCTCTACACCATACGCTTACAACCATCCATGCTCGGACCCGGATACGAACCAGGACCGGGTAGGTAAGGTAATTTTAAATAAGGTCGTACTAGAGCAACACAACGGGCTATTGACGACGGTCCGGGATCAGTCCCATAAGGGAAAGATCCGAGGACAACACCTCGTAATTTTGAACCACGGTCAGATGCCAAAGCAGCACCTGAGCTTGCACCCCACTCTCCAAACTTCCACGCCAACTCAACGTGAGGATTTTCGGCCACGACAGATTTAAAGTGCACCAGCCGTCTCTACACCATACGCTTACAAACATCCATGCCCGGACCCGGATTCGAACCAGGAACCTTCCGATCTAGAGGCTAACACCTTAACCACTATACCGGTTGGTCGGCTCAACCCTAAGGGGTAAAAATTGGTTATTTTTAGTTTAACGTCGTACTAGAGTAACACATCGGGCTATTGGCGGCGTTCCGGGATCAGTCCCTTAAGGGAAAGATCCGAGGACAACACCTCGTAATTTTGAACCACGGTCAGATGACGAAGCAACACCTGAGCTGGCACCCCACTCTCCAAACTTCCACACCAACCCAACATGATCAACCCTATGGGGAAAGATTTAAAAACACCACCAAGTAATTTTGTACCACGGTCAGATAACGAGGACAACACCTCTTCCAACACCAGCCAACGTGAGGACACGACGATTTTGACGTGCACCAGCTTCTATATACACAGTGGCCTCAATCCCATGATAGTACTTTACGCAAGTCCAACTTGATTGGCTAATCGGATCACATGACCTAGATATGTATGTCATCAAGGTTTATAGTTATTGGCGATTTATCTCTTCCTTTCTGCTTTCTTCTTTTCTTTTCAGATCCATGGCTATGGGTGGGTAGAGGTGGGAGCCGAAAATTGTATCCTTTTATTATGTAAGTTAATAATTATATAAGTTAGTGTTTTATGTATGCTTTTTGTTACATCAGAGAATGGTCCTAAGCCAGCGGTGGATACGACACCATCATCCTAAAGCAAAGGGGACGGCAGAGGGGCGGAAAAATATCAGCTGGTAGTGAGTTCAGGAGTGGTTCTTAGATTATTTATGTAAAATCAACGGAAGCTTGGAAAAATATGAAAAGGGTATTGAAAATTAGGAAAAGTAAATTAGAATGAAAAGGAATTAAATTGGAAATTTTTAAAAATAATTTGGATAATCTAAACATTTTTCCGCCAGCTGGGTTTGAACTCGGGAAGTCATCCTCCGCTGCCGACGCTAATCTAAAGGTGAGTGACTTTAGCCATTAGGTCATCGTTTCTTCACGAAAAAATGCTCTTTAAAGTATAAGTACCCTTAATATAAGTTGGCAAGAAATACTACTAACAACAACCATACAACATATATGTGAGGAGCAAATCAGAGTCAACTTGTCGGACACTTACGCTGTACGCTGAGGCGCTAGTGTATGTAATGTATTTCTACGAAACAACGCGCATATTCAAAATCAAATGGTTACTGCAACAATCAGATTGGCGAGATATCCAAGTGAAGCCAAGCCCGTGAAACTAGCCAATCAAGTTGGACTTGCGTAAAGTACTATCATGTGATTGAGCCGCTTCTTCTAAATACACCCGGTCGACTGAGTATCTGCTGCTCTTAACAATTCGGCTTCCGCGATTCCAATTTGTGAAAAAGACTAAGATATACAACTTAAGATTCTGAGAAATAGCCATTTTGATTGAACATATTTTGGCCTGACACGGATAAAGTGTCCACGGTTTGGTGGTTTGCGTCATACAAAACCAATACCACCCCGAATGGTTGGTTGGTTTGGTTTTTATGGCGGAAACTTCGAAGACTGAAAGGCTGCTGAACATACTCTTCGATTCCGGATTGTCGTCAATAACAGAGCAACGTCAATTCAACAACCTACCTAATAATAAACGTATAGGTAGGTATTGTAACTAACGTCGCACACTGGAACAACACAAATGGCAATCCGGGATCAAAAAACAAGGGAAAGATTCGAGGACAACGCATCATTTTGAACTACGCTCTGGGGAAGATGTCACGCCTGAGCTTGCACCCCACTCTCCAAACTTCAACTATGAGGCCACGACAGATTTAACGTGTACCCGACCGTCTGTGGTTGGAAATAAATGTGTAAAATTAACTTTACCACATCGAAATAAATGCAATCAAACTGGAAATGGTACCAAAGTCGATTTTCATGACTGCAAAAAAATTTGGTATTCGTTAATTAAGTTAGAATTTTTCTTTTGTACTGATGGTTTCGATATAAAATTTGCTTACAATTTTTAAATAAACAATGCAGCTCACCCTTGTTAGCTTCATGCTTGAATTACTAATAAAAACTCAATTTTAGACGTATTACGTACGAATAGATGTGGCATTTGTGTAGTCTTCTGTACATCAACATTGAATTGCGAAATTTTAAACTGTGTAAAAATAAAACATTTCAAAGGATGAAATATGTATATAAATTACACATACTACCATTGAACAAACTGTTCCACTTCGTTAAACTTAGTATTCTATACGTCATCTTGATATATTTGTATCTCGTGACGTGTTATTGACATCATTTGGACCGTGCTCCAAAATTACGTGTGCCGACCAACTGGCCGACCAACCGGTATAGTGGTTAAGGTTTTAGAGCCTCTAGATCGGAAGGTTCCGGGTTCGAATCCGGGTTCGGGCATGGATGTTTGTAAGCGTATGGTGTAGAGGCGGCTGGTGCACCTTAAATCTGTCGTGGCCGAAAGTCCTCACGTTGGGTTGGCGTGGAAGTTTGGAGAGTGGGGGTGCCAGCTCAGGTGTTGCTTCGTCATCTGACCGTGGTTCAAAATTACGAGGTGTTGTCCTCGGATCTTTCCCTTAAGGGACTGATCCCGGACCGTCGTCAATAGCCCGTTGTGTTGCTCTAGTACGACGTTAACTAAAATTACCATTACCACCCCACATTTTTCAATGAACTCGTCTGGAGGACGTGGAGGGCACGTGATTAAGTAAGAATGGTATTTAAATGCTGGTGGAGAAGGCAAGTAATCATTAATGCACTTACTTTTGCGAGTGATGGGAAAGGCTGTTGATCTAAGCGAATTTGATAGAGGCAGTTCGTAAGGGCCCGAAGACTCGGAACGAGTATCACCGAAACTGCACGTCTGGTAGGTTGTTCACGATCTACCGTTGTTAGTATTTATGCGAAGTGGATAAATGAAGGTGACACCAGCAGTAGACGATGTAAGCAGCTCCAAGGTGTTGTTTGTACACGCGTCATCACTTTAAAAGGACGTCGTAGACTGTTTCGCTTGTAAAAGCAAAATCGACGCGAGACAGTGGCTCAGCTGATAGCCCAATACAATGCAGGTCCAAGTGCAAGTGTTTCGGAACACACATCTCAGCGTACACTGTTGAATATGGGACTGTGCAGCAGACGTCCCACTCGTGCCTCTGTTGACCAAGCGTCATCGTCAACTAGAACTACGCCTACAGTGGGCCCGGAAACATCGAGACTGGACCATGGATGAGTGAAAGTTGAGTTGCCTGGTCAGATGAATCCCGATTTCTCATTCATCACGTCGATGGTCGTGTCACGGTACGCCGTCTTCCAAGCTAACAGTTGCTCCCCTATTGTACAGCAAGTCATACACAGGTTGGTGGTAAAGGTAATATGCTTTGGGGGGTGTTCTTATGTGTGACTCTAAGACCCGTAGTTGTGGTAGAACAGAACATGAACGCTGAGAACTATTTGAACACCACTGGGAATCAATTGCACCCATACATGGCGTCTGTCTTCCAAACTGGAAATGGTATCTTCCAGCATGACAACACCCCGTGTCGCAAGGCTCGGATTGGGTTGAAGTGGTACCAGGAGCCTACTTATGAATTCCACTTATTGTCCTGGCCACCTAACTCGCTGGATAGAGGTCATTTGGGGTGTCATGGAGCGGAGCTCGGAGCTTAAACACCACCATGTCCGAATATATCGACTTCGCGTGACCGCTGCTTAGACATTTGGTACAACCTGTCTCCAGTCATGTACCAAGAACTTGTGGCATCTGTGCCCAGGTTAGTTCCAGCTGTTTTGCAGGCCAAAGGAGGCGCAACGCGTTATTGAGTAGATGGTCATAATGTTTTGGCTCTTCAGTGCATATATATGGTAATTTTTAATTAACGTCGTACAAGAGCAACGCAACGGGCTATTGACGACGGTCTGGGATCAATCCCCTAAGGGAAAGATCCGATGACAACACCACGTCATTTTGAACCACGGTCAGATGATGAGGTGAGCTGACACTCCACTCTCCAAACTTCCACACCAACCTAACTACTTTCGGCCACAATAGATTTAAGGAACCCCAGCCGCCTCTACACCACATACATTTTAAATATTCATAGACTGACCCCCGGATTAGAACCAGGAACCTTCCGATCCAGAGGCTAACACCATAACCACAAGACTGGCTGGTCGGCTACCTCAATATAACATTAATACCATTTTGTGTGTTGTTCCCCTTTCCTTCCAAAGCATCCATTTGCACGCTCGTCAACGGAGCCCAGACAAATCAATCGCCACCACCTGTAGACAACGATCATTACTAATCTCCGGACATGGACTGTCTCCAACGCACTCGCATAATCGCAATGACATCTCATTCGTGTGATCGCGTCGGCGTCGTTTCGGCCATCACGAGACGTGCTTGCTGTTATTAGCGAAGTATTATTTCAATTCGCGTGCAGGCCTTGCGTTTAGCATGACACATTGATTCCGTGCAGCCGTTGGGGCGCCACGAACAATCGCGATCCCAGCGAAACGAACTGCACTTAAACACTTTCTGTACACTTGTGGGGAAAAGGCCCAGTCCTCCAATTGGATATCGGGGTTTCATGGCGCAAGGTCCAAAAGCGAACAAGCCGAGACACTTACGTCCTGGATCGATGTTTATCGTCGTTTGGGTGGTAACGAAGACATCAAGTTTCATGAGCGAAACGAGTTCGTGCTCACGGGAGATACTGTCCTTTAATATATTTACCCTAGAAAATAGTCTAGTCGGGAATAATGATGGCGACAAAAAATTGAGTGAATGAATACAATTAATGAGTCTCGTCTTTGTTTGCATTGTATTACTGAAAATAATATTCTGTAACGTCATCCAACAATTAGGCTGTCCTGTTGTGTTATTATTCAGTTTTAAAAGAGAGCAACTAGTGGCAATGGTAATTTTAATTAACGTCGTACTAGAGGAACACAACGGGCTATTGACGACGGTCCGCGATCAATCCCCTATGAAAAAGATCCGAGAACAACACCACGTCATTTTGAACAATGGTCAGATGACGAGGTGAGTTGGCACCCCACTCTCCAAACTTCCACACCAACCCAACGTGAGGACTTTCGACCGCGACAGAGTTAAGGTGCACCAGCCGCCTCTACACCATACGCTTACGAACATCCATGCCCGGACCTGGATTCGAACCAGGAAGCTTCCGATCTAGAGGCTAACACCTTAACCACTATACCGGTTGGTCGGCTAACATTTTACTAGAGCAACACAATGGGCTATTGACGACGGTCCGAGATCAGTCCCTTAAGGGAAAGATCCGAGGACAACACCTCGTAATTTTGAACCACGGTCAGATGACAAGGAAACACCTGAGCTAGCACCCCACTCTCCAAACTTCCACACCAACCCAACGTGAGGACATTTGAGGCCACGATAAATTTAAGGTGAGACAGCCGCCTCTACACCATACGCTTACAAACATCCATGCACTGACCCGAATTCGAACCAGGAACCTTCCTATCTATAGGCTAACACCTTAACCACCAGACCGGTTGGTCGGCACCGACTCTATGGTAAAACCTTAAAAGTAGTGATCGAGTGACACTGAAACGACGTCAAGATCGATTCTTTATGAGGGTGCAGTCGACGAAAGGACAGCGAACTTCCAAGTGATTCCTCACCAAGCCGACAAGTGCTTCCGCAAAGAGAAACAATATCGCTGAGTGATTCGGGGCGTGACTGTCGGAGGCGTGTTGCTGATTGGAGACCGTCGAGCACGTGCGACATGGAATTGGATGTTGTCAACGAAGTAACTCACGAAAAGAGAGAACGTTTATCGTTTGACATTGATACACTACTTACAAGGACGCAGGAAGATCCCTGGGGGAATCGGGAGGGTTTTCAAATTAAAATTGGAGCACCTGCGGACTGGATCTTTAAAATTGCTTATGATTCGTAAAACGATGGAAGGTTATTTCTTTGGCACGACATATTTACTAAACATCACATAACGGCACACGCGACAATCTATCTACATATACAATCGAGCCCGCATATGGCGAAGTCGCACGAAACACTGAAAATTATTCGTTCTATCCGATATTCGTTACATCTGATATAATAAAAAATGGACTTATCCGCATGGTCTAAAGCAAACGAATTTTCACACGAAGGCTAAAGCTTTATTTCATAAGTGGGAAAAGGTCTATAACTTTCCTTTGAACAGTTGAATTTACAATGCAGTTTCATAATTCTTTTTCCAGTGCACTAAAATTATCACTGCAGACAACGTTATGCGATTCAAAGAACACACGCAAATTTTGAAGACTGTCCACGGCAGATTTGGATGTCACTAATTGTATAGTTACTTCAATTTCAATGTCTTCCTCTTCGGAATCAACAGAAGTATTGCTGCAATGATGTCATCGTCTGTTTGTTTTGCTTCAATTTCTACGTTGTAATTGCTAATCAACATAATCAGCTAAAGTAACATCACCATCCACAATTCTTTTTTCCTGTAAATTTTTCTACATGGAACTTTTTTCAGTATCAGACTCAGAAATGAAATCGGAGTCCCCAAGTACCCCTAAAAATCCTGCATGTTTCCAGCAGTTTGGGAAGGTTTTCGATTGTACCAAAAACTGGCAATTGTCGTCCACAATTGGGGGAAAAAAGAGAATTTTTGGTTCCTTTCCAGAACCCCAAACTTCGCAGTATTCGATATTCACGCTCCAATACTTCGCTATGTGCGATCTTTTTAACACTATTTAATATTGCAATTCCAAAGGGACAGAAAAAAAAGTCGTAATAACCGATATTTCGCTGTATTCGAGCTCGCATTCAGTTGGCTCGACTTTATATAATATACACTACCCTACAATAATGGACCGGACGCCAGCGGATTTGCATAAAATCCGACTGCATGTGGGATTTTATGCAAATCCAGTGCTTGCACGCTAAGGTTAATACGATTCACAAAGTGGTAACGACTATAGTTCTGTGTGAAATTGTAACAATATGTCACAACGAAAGGAACTTAGTGACTTTGAAAGAGGTATTATAGTTGGTTGTCACATGCCAAGTCTTTTCGCTCAATTGCGTTAGAATTATCACAGTCACGGTCAACTGTTGGTGATGACGTGAAGAAGTGGAAGACTACGGAAGTTGGGACACGGACTGCACGCGTTGGTCGTCCTCGTAAACTGATCGAACGGGATCGGCGTGTCCTGAAGCGTAAGGTTCGTAAAAACCGCAAGAAACCACCCTCCAAATCATCAACAGCGAGTTTCAACAGGCAGCAGGGGTTACGGCTCACCCCAATACTAACTGCACGCCCTCCATATCCACGGATGTGTTGCCGCGCACAAATCAAACATCACCCCATCCAACAAAACCGGTAGATTCGCTTGGTGTTTGCAACGTCGCAACTGGACTGTGGACCACTGGAAAACTCTTTTATGGACCGACGAGTCATGCTACGCGCTCTTCCAGTCGTATGGGTGTGCTTGGGTTTGGCGATTGTCAGGCTAACGTCTGTTACCCGAGTGTATCGTTCCAACTGTCAAGTTCGGTGGTGGTGGTGTACTTGTTTGCGGTTGTTTTTTCTGGTATGGCCTAGGACCTTTGCATGTTGTTCCTGGTCAATTGAACGCCGACCCCAACGTGAACATTTTGAATAATCAGGTTCTTCAGGACAATTAAACAATTTTATGGAATGGACGAATGTTACTTCCAGGACTAAAATACTCCATGTCATGTTGCAGCCTCTGTCAAGCAGTGGTATCGAGATATGGATGTAAAACGTCTTCCCTGGCCTTCTCATAGTCCCGACCTAAACCCCATAGGACATGTGTGGGACGCGTTCGAGCAACGCTTACGGACCAGGGAACCACGTCCGAAATCTACAGCTGAGTTGGCGACATTCTCCAGCAGGAATGGATGCAAATGCCCATAGCTGTGTATCAAAATCTTGTTGAAAGTATACTCAGAAGGGTTGCTAGTGACCTATCCGCACTAAATTTGGTACACTTATACTTAAGAACATTGCGGAAAACATAGTCTATTTCTTTCCTGTCTTCAGACTAGTCTGAGCCATGAAAGTTGACACACAGGTATTTCTAAAAGTGCCCCTCGAAGCCCCAATTTTAAAATCTAAAGTTTGTTTTCCTGCAATAATTAGACATGGAGAAGGAAACACGTTAAACAGGGTTTGTGTATTTGAGCTAACAGGGAAATGCCGCGTTCCTACGTTAGCTGTGACGGTAGGAAACACGTTCTACAAAGTTTGCATTTGAGTTAACACAGCGAAATGTCATGGTCATATTTTAGCTGTCATGGCCATATTTGAAACCCGAGCAACTCTCGGTTATTCTGCTAGTAGATAAATAAAACTATGCCGACTTATAATGCTCGATCCTGCAACCTCTGCTAGTGATGGTACAAACAACATTTTGTGTAATTCAAAAATGCTTTCTTGTTTGAACCTGCTGAGACATTCTTTTAAATGTTTAGTGAGCAAATTTACGAATCGTTTTGTCAATTGTCCTTACTGCCCTCAGGGAAGTAAATAGATCAGGAAGTTTTGAGCCGTGATCGAATGCACCCGCCTCCTTGACGCATTTGGTGACATTTCTTTTGTGAAAACCCATCATTCAAATTGTCGTACGTAGAATAAGAGTGGAGTAATAGAAGTAATGCTATGGATGTGCATCAAAATGAACTGACCTGTTTTAAGGCCGCGATAGCCTGGTTGGAAGAGTAACGGATTAGTTGCGAGTTCGAATCCAGCCAAAGACCGTCATGAACAATGTATCTATCGTGATATGCAAACTATTTTAAGTATTTACAGTAGTGAAATAGAAATGGGTTTTTAAGTTTCATGACTAAATGTTTTCAACATTAAAGTGCAACATATTCCTAATAACAAAGTGAATATACAAGAAGTAAAAAAAAATCAAACATTTAGTGTGAAAAAAAAAATAGGCAGTAGTTGACAAATTCCTTGAAAAAACTAATTTGTAATTGCACTTTTGTGATTTTTGTCATATAATACGTTTTACCTTTCGAAACCAGGTGAGCACACTTAATTTTCGAGTGTCACAAAAAAGCGTACATGTGAAAAATTTAATAACTTGAAAAATATAAATGATACATAAATGAACGACATCGCGTTCAAAAGAGTTTTAGCAGAGAATGTTATGAATACTCATTGATCTTGCGCTGTCATCATCGGCTGATGCCATCGCAGCGCAAAGTTGAGTCACGAAAATGCGCACCACTCACATTAATTTAGCCTAGCTCCAGCCTTCTTTGTGCGAGCACGGTGTCATTTAATTCGTCTCTTACAACTTTATAAATAATAATTGAAATAAACAAAAATAATTAACACTTGTTTAGATATCGGACATCAAAGTGTGGAAATTTCGCAAAAATTTCAAAATGTCCAAATATATGTATAATAAATAATATATGTAAATATTTGTAATATATGTATATGAAACTGAAAAATTATAGAAACGTCAACAGAACGAAATATCGAGTGATCCGGACATCTTATGCTGAGTGTCAATGGGCTCGGAGGGTGTTTTTGAAAGTATACGTGTCTCACCCTCAAACAAAATGAATGATGAGAGTGCGCCAAGTATCTCCAGATCATTTCGACGCAAATTGCTTATCTGGTGACATAAACG
This sequence comes from Metellina segmentata, assembly GCA_947359465.1. Lineage (NCBI taxonomy): Eukaryota > Metazoa > Arthropoda > Arachnida > Araneae > Tetragnathidae > Metellina > Metellina segmentata. The sequence goes on from OX375877.1 coordinate 15,501,619, forward strand.
TTTTATAATCAAATGATGGAATTCAACCCAGAGGTCGGTAGTGATCCACTGACATCAACAGCGACTACCCTACAATAATGGACTGGACAGCAAGATGTGATGGTATAAGGGAAAGAATACATGCTTTATTTGGGAGATGGTCCCCACGTGCTGCAATTACACTAACAACCCTTCTGTTCATACTTTCAACAAGGTTTTGATACACAGCTATGGGTATCTGTGTCCATTCCTGCTGCAAGAATGTGGCCAGCTCAGCTGTAGATTTTGGACGTGGTTCCCTGGTCCGTAAGCGTCGCTCGAACGCGTCCCACACATGTTCTATGAGGTTTAGGTCGGGACTCTGAGCAGGCCAGGGATGACGTCTTACATCCATATCTCGATACCACTGCTTGAAAGAGGCTGCAACGTGACACGGAGCGTTGTCGTCCTGGAAGTAACATGCGTCCATTCCATAATATTGCCAGTGCGTAGGAAGAACCCGATTGTTCAAAATGTTCATGTAAGCGTCGGCGTTCAATTGATCAAGAACACGATGAAAAGGTCCCGGGCCATACCACGAAAAACACCCCCAAACAAGTAGTCGGATTTTATGCAAATCCACTGGCGTCCTGTCCATTATTGAAGGGTAGTGTATGAGCGGAGCGATGAATATTTGATGTGTGAAATTAAAACAATGTAGTACTGATTTCTTTCTCTCTTAATCACCATATGGTCTCACTGACGTATTCTACGCCTTAAAGTTAGTGGCTGTATTCCGACACAACCCGGTCCGTTTTTTATAGCAGTAACATTTCAATAAAAGAGAGGTGATTAAAATTTGCTTTGGTTTAACCTTCCAAATAGTTTTGACACGAGATCTAGTTCAAGATCCGTCAATATTATTATTTGACCAGGTATCGTGTCAAAACGATACTGTTGATTTTTGAAGATGCTAATTTTCCTGATGACAATATGTCTCGTCATCAACATGCCCATTTTTTACTGATGAAGAGAACAAAACTCAATCAGTTTTCTTCCTTTGACAAGATATATATTTTGTCCATAAAGATCTGGTTAGTTTTGCTAATGAGGACAGACCTCGTCGAGACAACCACCAGAGGCATAAATATTCAATCCTTGTGACTTGTGATATTTTTCTCCGAGTTTTCAGAATTATTTGAACAGTAACTGACCACAACACGCTTCTAATTCCAGTTCGAACACATTAGTTCCACACTAAACAAAGCAAATGATTATTATACAGTCCAACACTGCTATGGTGAACCCCGGGAAATAGTGAACTATCGGTCATGGTGAACTTTTTCATTGGTTTCAACTGAACTTTTTTTTTTTTTCCAATGGGCAAGGCTGGGTACAGATTGCACAGACAAATACAATACAGTATAGAATTGACCGAAGTCATCGTAGCCTTATACAAGGCCAGAAGTGATGGTCACTTGTGAAGGGGCACCCAGTGGGTGGACCATCATTGTCCCTAACAAAGGACATCACAACTTACATACATGCCCTGACCCGGATTCGAACCAGGAACCTTCCGATCCAGAGGCCAACACCTTGAACACTAGACCGGTTGGTCGCCTACTGAACTATTTAACTCGTGTTATTTTAAACGCTTAGTGTGAACTCTTGAGAAGACGTAAGTTCGCTTATAGTGAATTGAATTTTCCCTTCCACAGATATTTTTCCACATTTTCAACGGTAATTCTAAATTTTTTTTAAAGACAAAAGAACTATGGAATCTTTTGTAATCGTCTGTAAAAAATTGATGAACAGTACTTAAAATCGAAAAGGACATAGTTAAAACCAACTAATTTTTTCCACATAAAAATAAAAGTAGGTAAAACTACTGAATTCTTTATTTCTAATAAACATGATGAAAATTGTTTATTTAAGTATTTAATAATTTATATGTTTTAGGAAATTGTGTTATATTCCAATGATTGTTTTCAACAAAACCAACATCAAACGCTAAGAAATTTTTATCTATCAACAAAATTGGATAGAGTGAACCATCGGTTACAGTGAACTTTTTATTGGATCCGGTGACGGTTCACTATAACGGGGTTCGACTGTATAAATATTTTTATCAAACTGAACTAGATGCGTTTAGAACAATGAATCGCCCAATATTTTTCTGCTCTAAAGTAATTTTTAACAATAAATATTCTTAGTCGTAGGTTTATAACATAGCATCTGTCAAACGCAAGGTTACAAAATATCCAACCACTCAATCCTTTCCATTAGTGATATAACTTCTTGTCAAATCAAGCTATCTGCTTTTATTGCTTTTCGTCAAACGAGGAAATAAGACATGCATACAAATCAGGAAAAGGGTAAAGTTCCTTTTAATGTCTTATTCTGCATTTTAGCCGAATTGATGAAAGCGTAATAATTCCATTTCCTTCTTTTTGTCTCACTTTCCCCCTTCGGAATTTGGCTCCGTGTCAGAAAAGGGAATCACGAATTCACGAATTGCAGCCGATTTTTAAAAACGAGCGCGCAAAAGTTTTTCTTTTTTATCTTTGCTGGTTGTTCTTTCAAATCGGAGCGCAAGGTCGCGGGAAACCCGCGTTGTTTATAGCGTCACGCTGCCATGGCTACCAAGTGCGACGCCGCGGAGTTCTGTCGCAGTGAAACCATGTGCGGTCGGCAGTGAAACAACACGCACGCGAAAAAAGCGTTACTACCACCGGTCTGCATCGTGTCGACTTCGGAGGGAGAAATAAAGCTCCACTGACCTGCATCGGCATCCATGGGCAAAGACTGGACCGAAAGCTCGAATCCGTTCGTTTTTCCAGCAGAGAAACTACGGGAAGGGAAAATAAGAAACAAACACAAAATCCGCTTAAACGTTCCTGTACACTTTCTCGGTATCGTCTGCTGCCGGGTCGCTCGCGGCGCGTTGCTCCACTCAGTTCGAGCGGCGATCGATCTCGCGTCTGCGCAAGCGCGGAGTTCTTTCGTCCCATTCACGCGAGCGCCCCGCTTGTGAAATTTACATAACTGGACCTCCTCCCCTTTTTTTTTTTCTTCTTTTTCTTCCTTCGTTATTATTATTTTTGTAATTATTTTTTATCGTTCGCTTTCTTGTAACGATGACCGTAACGGAAACCTTGGAAGGAAAGAGAAGCGCTTTTGATGGGAAGAAACAAAGTGGGAAAAAAAAGGGAAAGGTATTTTTCCGAACGGGGTGAAAAGTTTTCGTTCCGACGCTCTCGCCCTGAAAGGAAATGACTTCTTGGAGCGGTAATAACTGGATGTAATGGCACTTTAATGATTTTGTCCAATTTTCGAATTAAGATATCTTTTTTACGGACTACTTCGCCTTTTCACATTCGAATTTCTTTCACATTCGATGGATTATAAAAAGATGGAACACAAAGTTGAATAGTGCAAATGTTTTACATTTAAATTCCGAAATTGAATCTTCGGAGCACGTTTTGGGGAAACTTTCTAGAATGTGAAAAAGCATCGACCTTCCAATAAAATAGACGGAAAATGTGGGCGGAATCGCTGTCCTAAGATGTCTGAAGGTTAAATCACTTGGGCGAGAATCGACTTAACAGATTGGTAATCGAACTGCTGGCTAGTGTTTTTGATCACGGTGGATAATCACTTCGATCACTCTATAATTTTGGATTCAATATTTTTACCACAAACACGTGTGACACCTTCAAACCGTGTGACCGGAACAAATAGCATAAAGCTGCATTCAATAAAATCTGCTTCATCATAAGATCGATGGTAAAAAGCTGATTGCGCAGCTAATTCGTTAAGGTGTCCAGACACGTTCGAAGCCCCTTTTTTTAAATGTGGTATAGAAACATTTTTTAATGATATTTTTATGTTTATTGTTACTAAACAATAGCAATGAAATATAAATACTTAAAATTTTTTCTTAATAATTTTGTAAAAATGATGAACACGTATGAAATTATAAAAAAAAAATTTCAAAAACTTCAAATGCGCTATATGAAAATCAATTAAACCCATTTGAAAAATCATGCAACCAAAATAAACTACATGTATTTTTCTAGGGAATGAACTAGAATCAAAATATATATAAGTAAGCAAACATTTTACTAGCCATCGAAAAATGAATGCAAAATTTTTTTTTATAGTTTTATAGCCCTATTTCTTAAATAAATAGCCATAATTTAACTCAGCATAAACTTTCAACTTTTCACGAGCTTTTAAACTCAGTATAATTATTCTAGTTCATTCCATAGACAACATTATAAAGAATAAGTTCTCACTGATTAACGAGAATGCAACCATAACTTTTTGTGTTATAACATTTTAAGTGAGGAAATGGTGCATAAAAATTAATTTAGACTAAAAAATAGTTTGTAGTGTATCGTTGGCTCTCACTTGCTTTTATTGTTTGTGTAAACAATTTTGTTCTTCTCTTCTCTTTAAAAATGTTCACACTATTTCCAAAAGAGAGAGAAACCATTTAAACACATAAGAAACCTTTCTAAAATAATATTTGCAAAAAAAGTAAGCCTTAAATTTAAATTTTGAAAGGTTTTGGGTCTATTAACGGTTACTTACGGTGTTTTCCATACCTACTTCCGATTTTTTCCCGCTTTGATTAAAATCTTAATGTTTCTGCAACTAATTAATGTAGAGAAAAATTCAAATTTATTTGGGAAACTCAAATAAATACTCTATCAAATAAGATCAAAAACTCTTTTTTTTAGAACTTTTCTTCAAAAATGACATTTTTAACATGTTTGGATACCTTAAAAGTAAGTAGTGTGGATGTTTGGGAAGTGTGGTGGCCTCAGGTGTCAGGTGTGGGTTAATGTCAGCATCACATGAGGAAAAATTCTTTTCCTGATTCACTCCTCTCGTGGAGCGAAAATTTCATTTCCTAGTTTCTGTTATTAGCTTAGTCAACAATGTCAATCAATCCCCGATTTTGAGATTACTTTCTCCAGCCTCCGAGGCACCTGCCACATCTGCTCCCCCGTTTCAAAATTTATCGTTCCGTAACCTCGTGCATGAAAGATTGTGCCACAAGACAATCGATAGATCAGGAAAAATCTATTTTTCTTTCACTTTCATTCGACATTTTATGAAGGTTACTTCGATACCAACCAACTTTGTGAGATCCTATTTAAAAAATGCAATCACATTGGCGTGGTGTGGAAGTTTTGAGAGTGGGATGCCCAACTAAGGTGTGACCACGTCATCCGATCGTGGTTCGAAATTACGTAATTACGTTGTCCTCTGATCTTTCCCTTCTGGGGGTTGATCCCGGACCGTCACCGATTGCCCGTTGTATTGCTCCTGTGTGACGTAATTAAAAACATACAAAATTGGGGAGATTGGTGTGCCTGAGATGCAGTCATACCTAGAGATAGTCGCTGTAAAGAAATTGAAAATGAGTGAATTTCGGTTGATCTGATTGGTAACACTGGGCTAGAATACCGTCTGTCACTCACTCATGTTGTTTGAAGGTCGCAACTTCAACAGATAAGTCGTATTTTACATTTTTCTATTTTTGCCTGCCTTAAATAAGATTCTGAAGTAGTTTTTCTCGATATTTTTGCATCATTCTTCTGTGTTACTTTACAGATATACACGGTTTAGCAATCATTCTACTGCTTTTCAAGAGTTAATTCACATTTTCATGGATCGTTCACCCAACTTCGACCCTGCCATATTTATGAGATCGTAGCGGCTGGAGAAAGAAATGTTTCTACAAGAAGGGAGCCGACAGCCACAAGTGTGGTAATAATTCAGGGTCGGCGTCCATTTCTTGTGCACCCCGATTTCCACCTGACAGCTGGTGTTTGTCAAGGACCGCCGAACGACTGTGTCACGAGCTTTTCGAACATGTGGGGGATCTGACACCCCTTGAGTGTGGGAGGTGATTTTGAAAAAGAAACGACGCGGGGCGAAGAAAAAAAAATAAATCTCGATGTAAAAAAAATTAAACTATCATGTGAATACAGTGAAACCCCGATTAACGTAACCCGCATTTAACGATTTCCCGCATATAATGTCAGTTTTCATTGGCCCCAAATAATTTCTTATACTTTCATTGTTAAAATATCCCGTATTTAACGGAATCACTTCGAAAAATTTCTCGCATTTTACGTTTTTTCAGCACAGAACTCGAAGCGATTTTCTTAAAATAGTCAGATACTAGCAGGACAGCACGGCGCTGACCATGACAGTTCTTTTCGTGTCCTTACTGTTACTAAAAAAACATTAAAGAGAAAAAACAATTGTTAGAATGAGTCCCACGTCCACCCGAAATGACACGGGCATGTCGCAAATTCGCATAAAATTCCCGAGGTATCGATCTGGCGTAAAATTTTTCGCATGTTTCAAATTTTATTCTATTTTTAACGATCGCGAAGATAGGATGGTAATGATAATTTTAGTTAACGTCGTACAGAGCAACACAACGGGCTATTGACGACAGTCCGGGATCAATCCCTAAAGGGAAAGATTCGAGGACAGCACCTCGTAATTTTGAATCACGGTCAGATGACGAAGCAACATCTGATCTGGTACCCCACTCTCCTAACTTCCACACCAACCCAACGTGAGGACTTTCGGCCACGACCGATTTAAGGTGCACCAGCCGCCTCTACACCATACCCATACGCTTACAAACATCCATGCCCTGACCCGGATTCGAACCAAGAACCTTCCTATCCAGAGGCTAACACCTTAACCACTATACCGGTTGGTCGGCCGCGAAGATAGGAAACCTCAAATTGTCCTTTTTGTGTTCGTAATGCATATCTTTGTCAACTGCATTGCAAATTAGATATACTAACATACTTATAAAAAAAAACTCATATCTGTGGAGAATGATGTTAATTAGCTAGCAACAGTAAAACTTAAACCAAAAGAACAGATGTTTTTAAACAACAAACTATTGTAAAGGAAGAAATAATAGGTATGTTACTTAATTTTAGATTTTTATTTCATGCTCTATATGGGGTTTGTTTGTTTGTTTGTTTGTTTGTGTGTGTGTGTGTGTGTGTGTGTGTGTGTGTGTGTGTGTGTGTGTGTGTGTGTGTGTGTGTGTGTGTGTGTGTGTGTGTGTGTGTGTGTGTGTGTGTGTGTGTTTTTTCCGACCCCGATTTAACCTATGTTAATTCTTTCTGGTCCCTTGTAATACGTTAAATCGGGGTTTCACTGTATTAAAAAAAAGTGCCCTACAATGGATTCCTGTGGTATGTATTGAAATGAACAGGCAGACCACATTGTGAGCACAGTTACTCCAACCTAAATCCTATTGACCTCGACTTAACATCGCATCTAGAGGCTTATATGCTCGTCTATAAAGGCAAAAGGAGTCTCAATCTGCAAAGAGATAGCCATAGAAAAAGAACTGGGATGTTTTATTGAGGAATAAAACTCGTGTTTTAGGTTTCTTACTCAAATATATGGAGTCGCATTTTCCGTTTTCTTATCGGTTGGTTTGGGGGTTTTTGTATGCAAGGACCATGTTTGGCCATGCTGCGCCAGACACAAGACATACACTACCCTACAATAATGGACCAGACGCTAGCGGATTTGCGTAAAATCCGACTACTTGTTTGGGGATGTTTTTCGTGGTATGGCCTGGAACCTTTGCATGTTGTTCCTGGTCAATTGAACGCCGACGCCTACATGAACATTTTGGACAATTAGTTTCTTCTTACGCTCTGGCAATTTTATGGAATGGACGAATGTTACTTCCAGGACGACAACGCTCCGTGTCATGTTGCAGCCTCTGTCAAGCTGTGGTATCGAGATATGGATGTAAAACGTATTCCCTGGCCTGCTCAGTGTGCCGACCTAAACCCCATAGAATATGTGTGGAGAGACGTTTACGGACCAGGGAACCACGTCCAAACTCTACAGCTGAGCTGGCGACATTCTTGCAGCAGGAATGGACACAAATACCCATAGCTGTGTGTCAAAACCTTGTTGAAAGTATGTCCAGAATTGCAGCACGTGGAGGACCATCCCCCTATTAAAGCATGTATTCTTTCCCTTATACCATCCCATCTTGCTGTCCGGTCCATTATTGTAGGGTAGTGTACAATACCAAGTAATAGATATACACATTGAAAGTTTTGAAGAGAGAAATACATCCAGGGAGGAATGCACCTGACAAGAATCGAATCTATGCCACCTACAACTGGATAATTGCTAGATCAGTGGGCATACCCAATGAGTCATGATGTCTACAACTTCTTACCGGTCATGACGACCTGCAAACACTTACACCGTATTAGAGAAGCGAGATCAGCAATCTGTCTCCTTCGCGAACTGTGTAGTCAATAGCCCGTTCTGTTACTCCAGTACGACGTTAATTAAAATACCTACCAACCGTCGTGTTCACTAATGGTGACTAGGGCACGTTAAATAGGTCGTGGTCACGAAGTCCCCCATGTTCCCATACCAAATCAATACCTCTGGGGTACCTGATCAGGGGGTTATCGGCCTCTGATTAGAATCTAAATTACGATATGTGTGAGTGAATGGATGTATGAAAGGGACCTTCCTGTAAAACGGATGTGTCATGTATGTCGAGCAAAGTCGGACTTTCTCCCAATGGGACTCAATAACATGGAAGACGCACCCCCCTCGCCTCTTGCCGTCTTCGACGGGCCTGGCACTCCTCTGGTCTGCCAGTGTAGGCATGAAAAACAACAACCCCAACCTCTCGGAACTGAAGAAAATGATTGGATACCACCTCAATAAATGCTCTAGAATTCGTAACAATAGAATTACAAATACTGTTGATAGTGCTTTCAAGCCAAATGTTTTCACTCGAGACTAGGCTGCACGTTTATTGGTGACCTATAGGCAGAAGACCGGGTTTTCAAAGTGCGGTGCCAGCTCAGGTGTTGCCTCGTCATCTGACCGTGGTTCAAAAGACGGCTTTTGCAACATAAATCTGTCATGGCCGAAAGTCCTCACATTGAATTTGTGTGGAAGTTTGTAGAGTGGGGTGCCAGCTCAAGTGTTGCCTCGCCATCTGACCGTGGTTCGAAATGACGTGTTGCTGTCCTCGGTTCTTTCCCTTAGGGGTTTGATCCCGGACCGTCGTCAATACCTGTTGTGTTGCTCTAGTGCGACGTTTAAAAAAGCGGAAGACCGGCGTAGATTGTTGGGTACGTAGGTATTTAATTAACGTCCCACTGGAGCAACACAATGGGCTATAGGCGATGCTCCGTGATCCATCCCGAAGGGAAAGGTCCTAGTACAACACCACGTACTTTTGATCAACGGTCAGATGACGAGGCATCACACCTGAGCTGGCACACCACTCTCCAAACTTCCACACCAACCTAACGTGATAGCATTTGAGGCCACGGCAGATATAACGTGCACCAGCCCACTTCGTCCACGACGGTCTTTGGTTGGAATCGAACTTGCCTTCATCCGGTACTCTTCCAACCGGGCTACCGCGGCTCCGAGATTGGAGTAGGATAGTAAAAAGATGCTTTAATCTTCAAAAATCTACATCGATCTCGTTCAGCTTTTTATGAAATTTACTTTATTGCTTCATAGCTGAATAACCCGGCGTTTCTCGGGTTTCAAATATGACCACGACAGCTGAAATATGACCGCGACATTCCTTGTGTTAACTCATACACAAACCCTGTAGGACGTGTTTCTTTATTCATTTCTATTGATTGCAGTAAAACAAACTTTAGGTTTTAAAATTTGGGCTTCGAGAGGCAATTTTAGAACTACCTGTGTACCAATTTTCATGGCTACAGATGGGTCTGGACACAGGAAAGAAATAGCCTATGTTTTCTGCAGTATTAAAAAATATAAGTGCACCAAATTGGTTGTGGATGGGCCAAACGGTGTGTAGATTTGTATAGAGAATATACACATAAACATGCATACACACATCCTATATAGAAGATTCAACCATAGGATATTATGTTACCTACGATCTTCCCATTTCAAATGACGTTCCGCCTCATCGTGTTTGGCAAACGTCCAACAGCTTGATTGTTTAGCTTTGAAATTTAAACCCCAAGTTATACTTTCCTCCGTTTCATGTTTTCGATTGGTTCTTCATCTAATTCGTATTTTCCGAAACTTTTTGACTCAACGCCCCCTTTTCGAAGACAATTTTCGTAGGCGCCCCCTCTGGGAAACACGACTAAATTATAAATGGCGGGTTTGTAGCTGTGCGTATAATTTTTGAATCGCGCCAAAATATTGATGAAGCTGAACGTACAAGTTTTTAATTTCCAAAAAATATTTATGTATCTGTCCGCTTGGCATGGTAGCCCAGTTGAAAGAGCATCGGATTGGTAATCGGAGGGTTTCGAGTTCGAACCTGACCAAAGACAGTCGTGTACAAGGAGGGATGGTGAAAGTTCAGTCTGTCGTAACTTAAAATGTCCTTACGTTGGCGTGGTGTGGAGTTTGGAGAGTGGCGTGCCAGCTCAGGTATTACATTGTCATTTGACCTAGGTTCAAAATTTCGGGGTGTTGCAATCCGACCTTTCGCTCCAGGGGTTGATCCCGCCAATAGCCCGCTGTGTTGCTCCAGTGTGACGTTCATTAAATACTTACCAGTAGCTATTCATATATTTTTTTAATTTATCCAAAATTTTTATATAGCTGAGAGCGCTATTTTATAATTTAAAAAAGCTAATTCGGAAATAAAACAACCTGTAACTAAAATTATAAAGCTACTTACTAGAATTAACCCTCTTGGTGGTTCCATCGACGAAATATCTTGCCATTATAAAGAATAACCCAATCTTCATGAACGAGGCACTCAGGGTTACTCTTGTATACGATATTGACAAAAGTATTTGGACGTTACCGAAATTCGGAGGGGGTTCCAAATGGGGTTGTTTTTTCTGGTTAGGACTCGGCCCATTGCTTTATGTACCTGGTGCCACGAACGCTGACGTGTACCTCGACGTTCTGGATCATTCGACCTTGCCTACACTATGGCTATACTACGGCGATGATGGTTGTTTCTTCCAACAGGATCGAGCTCCATGCCATACTGCAAAACATACAATGGTCTGATTTCTTTAAAATGAGGTGAATTAGCTTTACTGGCCTGTTCAGTGCCCCGATCTCAATCCGATCGCGCACTCGTGGGACGAACTGGAGCGACGAGTTCGACACCGCCACGCACGCCCATCTTCACGACAATCTATTCTCACAGACTTTCAAGAGGCATGGCCATCTATTCCTGCCCATATATGCAGAGAACTTGTGAAAAGTATGCCTCGACGTATTGCAGCTGTAATATAAGCAAAAGGAAGGCCTCCCCGTAAATTAATAGAATAATAAAGCACTCTTTTCAGAAAAGAATGCAGTATCCAAACACTTTTGTCCATATAATGTATCTTCTTTAAACGTGTACGGGCATCACAGTCGCGAAGTACCCGAGTGATCTGGCCTCCCTCCGGTTTTACCCTCGTCTACCCTTCTGCTTTTTGTTTTCTTCCTTCTTTGCTGTTGTTTAATGTCCCCTAGTACCTCTAAAACCCAAAATAACCAACCAATATAAAGGACGAGGTATCTCGTCACTAGCAAAACTGACCTATCTTGATGGACGAAATATCTCGTCATTGATAAAAATTGACCAAGTTTTGATGCATGATATATTTTATCTTTGGTGAAAAGCTGATCAGATCTTAATGGACGAGATATCTCGTAATTCGTAAGAAACTGATCATATCTTGACGGATTAGATATCTCGTCATTAGTAAAAACTGACAAGTTTCGATATATCGTCATAAGTAAAAATTGACCAAATTTTGATGTATGATAAATTTTTCCATTAGTGAAAAGATGATCAGATCTTGATGGACGAGATATCTCGTTATTAGTAAAAAAACTGGCCCACTCTTGATGGCGTGGTATCTTGTCGAAACCAGCCGTAGGAGGGGTTGATTGAAAAGAAATAAATTGCACATAAACACACTATATTGCTCATTATTGTCAGTCAGATATCAGTCAAACAGGTAAAATTTTAAACAATCACTAATGAAAAGGATGAGCTCTACCAATTTGTCCATACTCGGCTCTATTTTCGTCATCACGGCATCCTTAAATCTCCAGGGTACTCTTTTAAGTCGGTTCCTCTACTTAGTTAAAAGACTCGCGCGTTACTTCACTAAATCCAACGTTCAACTAAACAGAATGACGGGAGTACAATCAAAAATTTAAATGTCGAAAGGTGGAAATGTTTTGTAAATGCTAACACACGCTTGTTACGACCTGTTGTCTTGTGTTTAGACCAATCTGTTATAACTTGCAATTCTTGGAACGATGTATGTGTAAAATATAAACTTGTAGTGGATTGTGATTACGTTTATTTGCATTGCTTGATTTACTACCCTAAGTACCCAAGAGAGCGTTGTACAATTCTAGGTACACAAAAGAGTTCTACTGTCCTATAAACGCAAAACAGTTGTACTCTCCGAATTAAACAAGGAGTATATTATCCTAAGTACACCAAAGAGCTGTACTCTTCTATATGCACAAGAGAGTTTTACAATCCTAAGTTCACATAAGAGTTGTACTACTTTAATGACGCAAAATAGGTGTACTCTACTAAGTACAGAAAATATTTGTTATCTTCTAAGTACCCAAAAGAGAGTTGTACAATTCTAGGTACATAAAATAGTTGTACTGTCCAAAACACTCATAAGAGTTGTATAGTCCAAAGAACAATTGTACTCTCCGAAGTACACGAAAGAGTTGTGCTCTCCGAAGTACACAAAATAATTGTACTCTCCGAAGTACACAAAAGAATTGTACTATTCTAGTTACACAAAATAGCTGTACTCTTCTAAGTACACAAAAGAGTTGTACTATCCTAAAAAACAATAAGAATGGTTCATGAAACGGAATGTTGGCTATATCGTCTTATCGCGTCGAAAGATCAGGCACAAACAGAAGTTGGCAATGTTCTTGGCGATAGCCAAGTACATGAAAGTCACGCCAATTAAGGAAAAGTGCCAACAAACTGTCACGGAGTTACGCACGACGTTAGCAGTATCACTGTTTTGAGTGCGTCTGTATGGTCAAAAGAATGTACTAAAAACACTTTTAGACAATTTTTTAGCATGTTCTTATTGCTCACTCTTACACTTCAACGCCACTGTAGCATTGCCCCAAGATTCGTTCAGCCCCCGCTTTGGTAGAAATGCTCTAATTGCTTGATGTTAGTGGCATATAAACATTCTTCGGTCTCTTAGGGTAAGTATACGCACGATTTTACATACGAAAACCACAACCTTTGAATCGGAATTGGAATAAAATGCCTGTACTAGAATAAGTCACCTATGTTCTTTGACCACCAGTCGAGAATCCGTTTTTAGCGGGGTTCACACGCATATTTCCACCTTTCGAACTGCAGCCTTCCCAGCATGACTTCTAACCAATAGAATTGTAAAAGGTTTCTTTTATAAGGAAATGAGAAATAGACTGTCCAAATTCTAAGGAAAGCACAAACCAACTTATTCCAAAGGATTCTTTCCAAGGAAATGAGTAATAGAAAATTCCAAATGATTTTATTATTCTGAAATGAACAATATAATCTTTCCAAGGGACTATATTCTAACGAAAGGACCAATGGAATTTCCAAATGATTCCGTTCTAAGGAAATAATCAGTAGAATCTTTTCAAATCATTCCGTTCTAAGGAAACAGTCAGTAGAATTTTTATATACAGTTTAATTCTTAGGAGAGGACTAATGGAATAATTCAAAAGGATTCTATTCTAAGGAGCCGACCAACCGATCTGGTGGTTAAGGTGTTAGCCTCTAGATCGAAACATTACTGGTTCGCATCCGGGTCAGTGCGTGGATGTTTGTAAGCGTATGGTGTAGAGGCGGCTGGCGCACCTTAAATCTGTCATGGCCGAAAATCCTCGTGTTGGGTTGGTGTGAAAGTTTGGAGAGTGGGGTGCTAGCTCTAATGTTGCCTCGTCATCTGACCGTGGTTCAAAAGGACGTGGTGTTGTCCTCGGATCTTTACCCTAGACCAGTGGTCGGCAAACTCATTAGTCAAAAGAGCCAAAGATCGGCAGTATAAAGATTAAGATTTCCTTTGAGAGTCAAATTTCTTTTCAAGAAACATGTTTTTAGAAATCTGTTTAAACTAACTACTAACATTAAATAAAACCAGATATCATAATAATAACAATCTTATTTATTGACAAAATTTTTTTGTTTACATTAATTATGTTGACAATCTTGATCACCAATTCCATAACATTTCAAATATCTTCTGGAAATGTCTGCGCACAAAGCGCTTCTTGATGAATGATGCAATAGTAAAGAAGTGTATCTCGTGATTGATTTTTTCTTTCAGAATAGAAACAAATCCTTTTCTTACTCTAGTCATACTTTTGGCCCATCTGTTGAAATTGAAACAATTTATCGAGTGGAATATGTTTCTCCATGGCATTCAATTATAGCATTTTCAATATCCTCGCTACGTGTTTGACCTTTCAGTGGCAATAATCCTAAAAGTTCTACTTTAGGACTCGAAGATGAAATAAATCGAAAAAGTGAAACTTGCTCTCCGTCATTTATGTCACAAAAGATTCGTCAACATCTATTGATAAAGCTAAAACCAATTTAAGATCTTCGATTTGCTGATTGGTTATATTAGACGACATTTTGACTGCTCTGTCTTTTACTGTTCTAGCAAACAGTGGTAAATCTAATTTTTTTAAGAATTTCTGCCTTGTTCTTAAAATCCTGGAATAGCTTTCCTGATGCATTTATAAATAAACTTTTAATGTATTCACCGTCTGTGCATGGTTTGCCTCTCTTAGCAATCTCTTGAATGAAGCTTGCAATATTAACATTATTGGAAGATTGCACCCAATGATTAAATACAGAACGTGATGTTTCTTGACTTCTGAAGTTCCTCAACTGCTTTCTACCTCAAAAAACCGGCGGAATATTTATGCCAGCATTGAGTCGAAATCGTTTCTTGGAAGAGCCGCACTCAAGTGGCTAAAGAGCCGAGGTTTACCGACCAATGTCGTCTATGGGGATTGATCCCGGATAGTCGTCAATAGCCCGTTGTGTTGCTAAGTACGACGTTAATTAAATATTATTCTTATTATTATTATCTGTTCTGAGGAAATGGCCAATAGAATATTTATAAAGGATTTTATTTTAAGTAAAGTTATTACTCTAAATTCCAAATATTACTACTGTCAAGAAAGGATCGATAGAATATTTTTAAATGATTCTATTCCAAGGAAAAGACCAATTACGCGGGGTTGTGCTTGGATCTTTCCCTTCGCTATTAATCCCGAACCGTTATCAATAGCCTTAAAATATTTGCAAAGGACTCTATTCCAAGAGGACCAATAAAATCTTTGCAAATGTTGAAAGAATCCATGGATTCTTTAGAAAGTTGTGGTAATTCAGTCACTGTTTTGTGGGGTAAAAGCATCACTACTCTACTCACAAATCTCGCTAAGCTCAGATGGTTAAAAAAAGCATTTTTGTAGTCAGAGGTACTGAAAATAAACTATAAAAAATCAACGCTCCTAGAAGGAGTTGTCTGATTCCGATACAATTTGGCGGACGTGAAGAACATTCATAGAAAACAAACAATTAAACTTTCAGAACAATTGAATGATTTATTTCAGAGTTTGACCGTTACAAAGGGAGGAAGTCAATTAGGCGTTGGTCCACCTCTGGCCTGGATGCAAGCTGGCATAGATAGCGTGGCATAGACTGAAAAAGTTCCCGGATGGTCTTCTGCGGAATTTCTTGCCGTCTCCAACTGTCGGGCTGAAGGGCCAACATTCCGGGATGGTTGCAATCGCCTTCCCATAACATCCCAAATATGCTCTATGGGAGAGAGATCAGGAGACCTAGCTGGCCAAGGAAGTGTTGGGAAAGCTTGAAGACAACTCATAGCAATACGGCCGTGCATTATCTCGTTGAAAAGTAAGTCCGGGGTGTCGTCTACGTACCGCTGTACTGTAAGTGTGCGAGAAATGACTACTAAAGGGCTATCCAAGGAGATGACACCAAATACCATAACGCCCTGTTGTAGGCATGTGTGGCGTGCGATAGTAAGGTCAGGATCCTCACACTGCCCTGGACGTCTCTAGACAAGTCTGCGGTTGTCGTCAAAATAAAGTTGGAAACGGGACTCGTTATTAAAGACTATACGTCCCCAGTCAGCACCGTTCCAAGTGGATCGAACCCGGTACAACTCGTTCTTGGTTTGTCGATTTTTTTGGTTATAGAGTGTATTTCTCACTTAAAAATCAATTAATTTTGTAGGTATGTAGGTATTCAATTAACGATGGACTGGAGCAAAACAACGGGCTATTGGTGACGGTCCGAGATCAACACCCGAAGAGAACCATTCGAGGACAAAACCGCTTAATTTGGAACTACTCTCAGATGACGAAGTCACACCTGATCTGGCAACTCACTCTCCTAACTTCCACACCACACTATCGCGATCTCATTTTTTTAGAGAACTCTTAAAGTTGGTTGAAATTAAAGTAACCTTTATAAAATGTCGAATGGAATCGAAAGAAAAATAGATTTTCCCTAATCTATCGACTGTCTTGTGACACAATATTTCATGCACAAGGTACGTAACGATAAATTTTGAAACAGGAGCGCATATGTGACAGGTGCCTTGGAGGAAGGTAAACTCAAAGTGAAGGCATTTGATTCCACCCACGGTAGATTTAACGTGTAACAGCCCACTTTGATCCCGACTGTCTGTGGCGTTACTGATCCAACCGGCGATTATATGGAGAAAATCGCGACTCCCTATAGTATAGGAAGTTCAAAATTATTTTTAGTGTACTGATCATACAATACGTTTGTTTGTGATTATTGAATAATACCAGTTTTCTGTTGTCATTTATTTTTCCTAAAACAAGTGTAGCTTTTCAATCGAGGTACACGTGTACGTAATGTGCAGCATCACGACCGCTCGAAAAAAAATAGTACATATTGCGTTAATTTTCCATATTAGACATTTCATTTTCAATTAATAGAATTTTTATATTAATATATATATATAGTGCTTCGATTTTTGCTTTTAATATTGCCATTTGAGAACTGTTTTTGTTCCCAATTTATTGTCTGATTTTGTGGCAATAATTCATAATAAACAATTCCTTTGAAAACGCTAAATGCAGAAAGCCGCTTACAGAGGAAGGTCGTTTAGAGCAGGCATCATCTTTGAGGCTGAAATTTCCACGCTTAAATTTAAGAAAACATCTTCGAACTGTAGCCTCAGAAACAGCACTATGTCCATATACAGTACACATTTTGCGAGCAGTCTGACTACCATTTTTCCTTTCTTGAAATAAAAGAACAAAATATGATGAAAATGATCTTTTTGGTTCTCCATTCTTAGCACTGCAGTGAAACAAAAATTATGCCACAACACATGCTATAATTATGCAGTGTAAGCAGAAAAGACCGAATTTAAACATCTGCTTCAATCAAGGTCACTTCTTATCAGTGGTAGCAAAATAATAATAAAACTAGCTTCGATTTAAAAAACCCGCAAAACTTTCCGGATGATCCAATATATTATTCTATTTTCTATTCTATTTGTATTATTCTATTTTTCTATTCTATTTTTATTATTCTATTTTTATTATTCTATTTTCTATTCTATTTTTATTATTCAATTTATATTATTCTATTTATTCTCTATTTATATTATTCTATTTATTCTCTATTTGTATTAATCTATTTATATTATTCTATTTATTCTCTATTTGTATTAATCTATTTATATTATTCTATTTATATTATTCTATTTATATTATTCTATTTATTCTCTATTTATATTATTCTACTTTTCCATTATTATTTCATTTTCAAATATTTTCAAACATTTTTTTTTCTTTTAAAATTTTTAATTTCTATTAATAGAAATTTTCTATTAAAGAATGAATTCTCGATGGAAAATGAGTGCTTATCATCTTCTATATCTATAAAATTCAAATACCACTCACTCACTGACTCACTGACTCATCACTGTATCTCAAGAACTACAAGTCCTAGGAAGCTGAAATTTTGCAGAGTGTTTCTTCTTATACCGTAGGGAGGCATTAAGAAAGGATTTTGAAAATTTCGAATCCTAAGAGGCCTAAAATTGACCTAAGGCCTAAGCCAAAAGCAATTTGAAATCGCCATAGAAATAACATTGAGTATAAAACGATTGATATACGCATCTCAGATTGCTTTACCAGTGTTGATCGAAAAACAATTTTCTTAAAACAAATTAAATTATAATGTTCATGTTTGAACTGAATTTTTACTTCTTCCCATGATGAAAATAATATTTATGAATATTTGATTGATGAAGAAATAATATTTAGAACATTTAATTTCATATTTACTTAAGGGGGTCCGGGACACAAAAATCGTCAAATTTTCGAATTTTTTTTTTATTATTTTACGAAATTCTCTGTGTTTTTCTGCTTAAAATGACGTCTAAATCATGTTTCTATCTTAATTAGAACTAGAGATATAATAATTTTTGTGGTGCGTTGTTTTGAAAATCTAACACTCTTGACAGTTGTTGTCATGGCAACAACATCTGTCCTTAAAACTTTAAATGCGTTTTTCTCGATGATGCATTTTTTCAAGATTTCCTGTATTCAAATTGCTATAAGTCGAAAACCGATAAAGTTTAAAGGTTGAAATTTGGAATATATCTTTTTCAAACATTATACTTTAATTTTGATTCAGCAAATTTGAAACAAATATTTACTTTTAAAAATATGACTTTTTTTTTAAAAAGTACCTTAAAATTTTCAAAAATTTTCATTCAAACATTTTTCATTTTTTATTAAATTAATATTTTTTAAATTCCTGAATCAAAATTAAAGTTAATAAATTTGTGAATAATTTAATGCAAAAATTTTGAAAATTGATCAAGAATGTTTTGAGCCTTAGCAATTTAAAATGACCCCTCTTTTTTTCAAAATATTTAAATTTAAAATTTTTAAAGAACTTTTGGAAAACTTTTGTGTTGTGATTTTGCTTATTAGTTAGATGGGTAATCAGTACAAAAAAATTCTAAATTCTAAATTAATAAATAAAAAAAAAATTTCAATGTGTCCCGGACCCCCTTAAATTTTATAATGGAGCACGGAAAGCCCAAACGATAAACTCATTGATCATAAAAGCGTAATTTTGCTACTCGGGTATCTGGCAACCTCAGAATTAATGTTTAATTTTTTAATTAGATTTAAAATTCATTTTTGGGGTATTTGAGTTGAAAACCAGATGGTTGCGATCATATTTGAGGATTCCCAAGTATTATAAATATGTGTTCTTTTTTGCTTATAAATCATTGTCTTCATCAATGTTGTTCAAATTTTTTGTCGAATTGTTTTACTTCAGAATATATTCAGAAAGTCGAAATTCAACACGCTAGAACAGATATTTTTTTTTCAGAATTCTGCCTTTTTTAAGGATTGGAATTTTGTTTCTGTTTGCATTATGTAAAACGGTATATTACCTATACCCGAAATATTATTTAGGAGTTGGATTTTATTTATTTATTTCCTGCAAAATATATATCACTCTAAATAGATACGTGCTTTCCATTCAGAAACCAAATTTCTGATCTTAAAAAGTACCATAAGGGTTCAATTTAAAACTTTATGTGCGTTGGAGAAAAGGGAATTTTTAACAAGACTTTGTTGATCTTAGAATAATATCACACTCAGTAATTTTGAAAAATCGAAATTTTATGTCTTAGTAGGCAGAAAGTCGAGGTTGCTTACTCTATTTATTGAAGCAGTTCTTACGCAACTTAGATGCATGTGAATCGTTCGTTGAAAGTGATTTTCTTTTTGTAAAAGCGCTGTAAAATCAACCTTCTGTTTATTAAATAATTGTTATCGATTGGGTTTAATTTGTCTACTTTGATGACATGTATTCCTAACAAAAGCTCTGTTATTCCACATGGCACTGAATGGAAATATTCTGGAAAAAGTGCCGTTTGCTTCAAAATAAATTAGTCACGAATGCCGTAAATTTTTAGCCCCCTTGGACAAATAGAACGCGGGTTAATATGTAGCTTATCATATCCGCAGGGTTCTAAAATATAAGTGTACCAAATGTGTGGATTGGTCAAAAGGTAGATTAGTGTAGAGAACAGACAAACGTCAACTCTGCTTTATATATCTAACAGAAGTTCCGTTATTCCACCTGTAGCTGAATGGAATTTTCAAGAAAATTGCGTTTGCTTCAAACTAAATTAGTAACGAATGTTGTAACAATTTAACTTACCATCTTCTCATATTGATGATGAAATTCGAAAATATCGTATACTAGATGAAAGAATGGCATAATGAAAACATATTCATAGGAAAACTAAGTGCAAGACTATCCACCGAAAATTCGCCAGTTTTACTGAAATTGAATGCACGGGAATATTCGTAGTCACTCGAAAACTTAAAATCAACTTCAGCAGAAGTGTGACGAATATGAAATGGATTATTTGGTTTGATACAAAATATATGCATATTTGGGTTCGAAGTAAATTGTAGAAGCAACGGAGAAGTTAAATTGGCATTAAATTTTCTTTCCCGTACACATAAATGATGGTAAGATTCTTTTTTGAAAAATAATTGATGATGACTTTTCAATCAACATATTATTAATTCAACCCGAGCAAAGCCGGGTCTTTCTGCTAGTATAATATATTTAAAATTAAATAATGACTCTTTAGGGCTCAAACTCAGAGAATTGGGTGTGACGGAAATATTATATTCTTTTAACATTTCAAGACTGTCTAGTATTTCATTCTTCTACAGTCTCTTCAAGTATACGTAGGTATTGTCTTCTAGTATTAAAAATGATATTTTGCTATATTGAATTACATACAATACTTATGTACTTTAATGTTATTGCTATCATTATTCTTTGTTTATAATGGAAGCCGCTTTAGAGAATCTAAAATCATGAAAAATTGCCCGCTTTTCAAATTCCTATCAAAAATCTATTACAAATGGAGGCTAAAAAGATCTCCGGATTTCCTTAGTTGTGATTTATAACGATAAGTATTTAAAATTGTAGGTACGAAGTTAAATTTACGTCACACTGCAGTAACACAACAGTCTATTAAGTATTCGAAAGGTAATGGTAATTTTTAATTAACGCCGTGCTATAGCAACACAACGGGCTGTTCGTCTGGTTTCAATCCCCTAAGGGAAAGATCAGAGGACAACACCACGTATTTTGAACTACGGTCAGATGACGAGGCAACACCTGAACTGGCACCCCACTCTCCAAACTTCCACACCAACCCAGCGTGAGGACTTTAGGCCACGACAGATTTAAGGTGCACCAGCCGCCTCTAAACCATACACTTACAAATGCTAAACCATACACTCCATGCACTGACCCGGATTCGAATCAGGAAACTTACTATCTAGAGGCTAAAACCTTAACCACTAGACCGGTTGGTCGGCTTGAACCATAGAGGAAGTTATTGAAAAGGCCTCTACTTTATTAAATGTAAAAGAGTGGGAACTCTGTCCCGACTCAATCTTCTTTAAAGTCTTCTAATGACGAGATAACTTGCCATCAAGGTATTGCCGATCATGACAAAATCAAAATCCAGACACCAGAACGGTGGGTCGGCAAGTATTCGAAAGGAAATGGTGAAACGATTTCAAAGAATGTGTGAATTTCGATTTGATATATGATAGTTAAAAGTAAAACGTCGATCAGATTAAACACAAATGCCGTCCAAACACTATAAACTACATTTTAAAGTAACCCCGTAATGAAACATAAGAGAGTATTTGGGAAATAGGAAGTTAAGTCCCTATCCTCTTGTCTAGTTTGTTTGATCACACTAAAAATTCGTCTAAAAACTTTCCTTATCGAATAAAAATAACGTCAGCCTTTTTAAAAATGTCTCGGTTTTAAAGAAAATTAATATGGTAAACCTTTAAAGGTATTTTCTGTCGAGCTAAATACAAATGGAGGTGGTGCTTCATGTACGTATTCCGAACGTAACCTGAGTTCGCTTGTTTTTGAATGCGATTTCAACTATAGACGTGAAATGTAAGCATAGTAATCATTGCTATTGATAGGAGCTCCAAAAAGTGTGACCATCATGTCCACTAGTAGTCACGTGACTGATCCATGGAAAAAATTATTCTTGTCAACCCATTTGGCATCTTACAGCCTCGTTTCGCGATATAGCATCTTATCGCGGTTTGGTATGTAAATCCGTATTTCTATTCAGTGGCGACAAAATTTGTGAAAGCCCAAAGTCTCCTATTAGATGATCAATCAAGGAACCAATCAGACGATTAATCACTGGATGGGCGTGTTGTCCCGTTCCGTAAAACAATCAGATGATGAATCCATGGATGGACGTCTTCTCCCGTTCCCTAAACCAGTCATTTCGTCTGATTGGTTCCACCTGGCTGACAAAAGTAGTTTAAGGGTCACGTTCCAACTAGTTTGGGTGAAAATAAAAAAGCTAACTATTGCTCACTTCACGTTTATGTTTCCTCTATAATTTGAACACTCATCGACAAACAATTCCACAGAATAAATTCCAAATCGGTATATGATAGATGATTAAGTACATTTTTAGGAAACATCGATGCATCACCTGCTTGCGTTCCTTTTCCATCAGAGGAGCGATCTGTTACAAATCATGTCTGTAATTTTAGACCAGTCCGCAAAAAATTACATTGAAAACAATTACGTGGATTATTACCATTACAACTTCGTTGTACACCTGTCTTGCTCAAGTAACGCAACTAGAATTTCCCTCCGTAATTACGCAACTATTGTAAAAACAGTTATTTGGAGCTCGAACATTAAGTCCCTTCCAATTTTGTCTGATTATGAAAAGACTTCTCGTTTCCCCAATCGAATTAGCCCATAGCTCACGTGCGCCTTTTTCGCGAATCCGACGGTTTATTTTCGGCTCCGCCATTTTGCTTCTTTGTTCGAAACTCCGAGAAACCGAGCGATTGACGCATGTCAAAATGCGAACTAACGCAAATGAGAAAAAAAAATTGCAGTCATATGACTGAATTAATTTTTGAGGAGTTTTCCTCCTATTGTGTAGACGTGGATGTAAGTTTCATTGTACTCAGACTGGTCGTTTTGGAACAGCAAGGTCATCTGTGAGGCGAAACCAGGAGTTTGTTGATACGGTGGCGCCCTCGTGGATTGAAAGGAGGTTCAATAAAAAGGTTCAAGCCTCAACCTTTATCGTATTTGGGTCAAAACTTCCCTTTTTTGTCTTCATATCTAATATTGCATGGACAACAAGATTTCCATAAACGACCACTAGGCTTTATGCTTAAAATAGATTCTACATCGTCCAAATAGACGAAATATGAAATTTCAAACATTTACTATCGTTATATCTTGAGATATTCAACGTTAAAACAGTTGCCCATTTCAGGGATTCATCTCCGCATAGAATGATGGTATTCGTAGAACAAGATTAGTATTAGTTCTTTAGAAACTGCTCATTTTATGTTTGACTGAAAGACGCCCAACAAGTACCTTCAAAAAGTTCATTCTTGACATAATATTCTTTTTCAAATACCAATTCAGTGATTGGCTGGCTGCTGATAATTCCGATTGCAATTTATATAATACCGTTATTACACTGTTAGCAACTGTTATTAGTAATTGCTATCGAAAATATCATATTTACGATACTGTTATTTTTATAGTATTTCAGCAAATACAGAAAATTAATTTAATAACTTAAAATCAAATGTTTTTATATCGATGTTCTAAGCCTTTAACAACCTTTATCTGTAGCTGGCTCTTACGTTTAGTTATTTTTTTAACTTTGTTGATAAAAAAACTGTTAATATTAATACCAACTGTTATCGTGAATTAGCAATACCATTTGAGACGCTTATTGTAAAAGGCCAATTTTGCCAATCTGAAGCACTATTAGCTGTCTGTGTAAACATATTTTTATTAAAACTTACGACTGAAAAACTGTTTCATGAATGATGAATTTTACCATCTAAGTGCCTGAAAGCTTGCAAAATATGCAACATACTGATTAAAAATTGTAAATAATTTGTCTCAGTACTGAAAAGAATTTTGTGTTATTAGAATTTAAAAAAAAAATCATTTTTGTGTTAAATTTGAAAGGTAATTTTGCATTCTAAAACCCGTTTAATTATGGGTATTGTTGTCACTTAAAACCCACTATCCATTTCGCTTGAGCAAAGCGCAAGTTTGAAACTTTTTATTGTTATATAATCCAAGGTAAAATTCTTCAATTCTTTAATCACAATGGGAGAACATAGCAATTATACTGCAAGTTTTAAAACATGACATCATGAATCTAATATTTCTGTAGTTCTGAATTATAAGACAAATTATTAAAAATATTTTAAATAAAAAGTTTTTTCAACAAAGAACTTTTTGTCGTGCCATTTCCATCTTTTTGAATAACCTCTTGAAATCTACGTGGCATGAACTATCGTGATGAAAGTATCAGGAAAAAAGCTGAAAATAGGAATTGTCATATTAAAATTCCTGAATCGATTTTCCTCTCAAAATACAGAGGCTGTTCACACATTTTTTAGACGATTTTGGTTAGGGGTAGTAAAAAATCGTTTCCTGCAAAAGAAATAATTGCAGTTGTAGTATGTTTTTAAAAGTCAAAATTATCGTCTGCGGCTTGAGAGGTTTGTTTTTATTAAAAATGGCGTTTTTATAACGAAGCAGTGGTTCGAAGGCTATATTTATGCTCTTTCCGAAGAGAAATATTCATATTCCGTTATCCAAAAACGATGTGAGAGTCATGGTTTTGTGATATCTAAGGCGTCGATAGGTAATATCGTCAACAAGAAAGGAAAAAAACGTCAAATTGGAACCTCAAGTGGGACAAAAATTTCAAACAAGTATCCAAGGAAGAAACGGACATCTTCAACTATTGCAAAGGTACGTTGTTTAATGTTAAAAGAAAATCCCCCTAGTCAAAGGACAGTTTCAAAATCAATAAAATTCTCGATGTGCACTGTAAACAAAATGATAAACGTTGATTTAAATCTTAAGAAAGCGAAAAAAAACAATGTACATCGTCTTTCTCCAAAGCATATCGCTGAACGCAGGACACGCTACCGAATTCTATATGAGAAACACTTATCCAAAGAAAATGGAAAAAAATTGTCACAATAGATGAATCATGGGTGTATTTAAAGCATTATTTATTTGCAGCAAAAAAAAACCATATATTATCATAAAAGGGGAGAAAAAAATTTATGTACATGGTTAACAGAATCGAAAGAAAGTTTTCTAAGGGATTCATGATGGTTGCTGGTTTTTCATATAATGCCAAGTAAAAATAAAGAGAGTGGAAACAAATGTCAAGATTAACTCCAAATACTATCAGGAACATATTTTATCGCCAATTTTTCCGAATAAAATACCATCGCTTTACCCACAGTACCATCAATCTGTGGAACTCCCCCAAGACAAAGCTAGCAGTCACACATCAAAATCCACTGTAAATTTCCTAAAAGAAATGGAACAAAATACCGGTATCAAGGCCATACCTTTCACTGATATCCCTACTAAATCTCCCGATGTATCGCCTATGGATTTTTGTGCTTTTGGACTTTTAAAATCTGCATTACCCAAACGTCGTCCCACAACCCTTACAGGACTCTGGAAAGCTGTTCAGGAGGAATGGGATGGACTACCTCTTCTGACACTTCAAAAGGCATTATTATCCTGAAAATTACGGTGTCGAAAGATAGTTCAGAATAAAGGCTATCAAATAGACCATTTAAAACACAAGAATTTTATGTAATTTAGTTTTGTGAATACAATATACATTGTCTAAAAAATATGTGAACAGCCTCTGTATATCAACTTTCCTATTTTTAAAAAATTCAAATGTTAACAAAATAATTGATTTTGCAAATTAAAACCTATGATAAAAAATAAAACATTAGGAAGAATTTATAAGAACTTTTGAAATTCATTTATTTTTTTTTCGCATTTTTTAAATCATTTTAATAATAACCTGATACAATATAACAGATTCTATAGAAATATTATTTTGGGAAATATCCATAAAAGCCTGGTAAAGTTATTTAACATTAGCTCCAAATTTTATATGCTAATAATTAGAGTACGACGTGACCGAATGACATGAAACTTGGTACCTGTAAGTTACATTTCATAAATACGAAATGAAAATAGAATAATAATCACATTATGGTGTGTGCAAATTTTATGCATATGGGTTTATAGAAGACGCTATTTCCTGTGGAATAACATTTTTAATTTTGCTCTACTGATAAAAATGGCCAAATAAAGAAAGAAAGGAGTTTTTTCCCCCGACTGTACATAAAATAATATAAGGTATGTGTTCCAAATATCGCCTATCCTAAGTTTTTCTCTGTATCTCAGCCTTCTGGGTTGGGAAATGACGCTGTAAACTAAACGAATATCACTAGGAACTATTCACCTTTGGTTTCCAAAGATACTTTCTTTACTTATGTCAGTTTAAGTTAACTAGTAAAACTTCAAAAAGTTTCTCAAGAGAATTTTCAAGAGTGAGTTCCTAATATCGCCTGTTCCTTTTACCACCCACCAGGCAAAATTAGGAGCTACTACTAAAATCGAGTTGCTAGTAGAGCATACATATCTATCTTTAGTATTTAATATTCTTTCAAGTCATATAAACGAAATGATGATTTGGAAACACTTACCTGGATATTTCCTACATGGATTGATGACAAAAAATATGTTGATCACGGCCTCCAATACTTCAAATACAATAGTGTTGTTGCTATAACTGATAGGAAAATTATCAGTGACGCTACGTGTGACAAATCCTTGACCTTCAAGGTAACTCCATAAACTCATAGGTGTCGCGCACATTAGCTTGCAAGTAGTTAGCAACGAGTAGGTGATATCAAGCACAGGGGTGATATTTCGAACACCTACCCTAACACTCCTGCCCACATACTCAAATCTTTTGAAATTAAACGATTTCCCTTCTTTTCACTTTGTCGAAGGTTGTTAAATGCGTAATTTAATTAGGAAATTAAATTACTGACCAGAAGTGACTACTTCAGGTGAAAGATAAATGAATCCTTCATAGGTTAATTTCTTGTGCAATTGTACTGTAATCAGTCACGGTTATGAGACATTTTCTTTCAAGCTAAATATACATTATATGGACAAACGTGTTTGGACACTGCAGAAATTCGGAGGAGGATCCATCTTAGTGTGGGGTGGTTTTACCTGGTTAGGACTCGACTCAATGCTTTATGAACCTGGTTCGATGAACGCTGACGCGTACCTCGACGTTCTGGATAATTCCGGCCTTCCCACACTATGACAACACTATGGCGAGGATGGCTGTTTCTTCCAAAAGGATCGAGATCCATGCCATATTGCAAAACGTGTGCTGACTGCTTTCCTGGAAATAAGATGAAATTGCCTTATGGGTATGTTCAGAGCCCCGATCTCAATCCTATCAACAACTCGTGGCATAAACTGTAGCGACGAGTGCGACACAGTCACGCTCGCCCATCTTCGCAACAACCTCTTTTCACAGCCTTGCAAGAGGCGTGGCCAGTTATTCCTGCCCAGACTTACAGAGAACGTGTGGAAAGTATGTTTCAGCTGTAATAAAAGCAAAAAGAGGGCCTACCCGTTACTAAATAGAATAATAAAGCACTCTTTCTGATAAACATAGTGTCCAAATACTATTTTTGTCCATATAGTGTAGGTGACAAGCTAAACATGCGTGTTTCCTTTACGTATTCCGAACGTGACGGCATTTGGCGCGTTTTTCGAATACGATTTCAGCACTTCGTCAATAAGAATCCCATAGAATTGGATTACCACACCAATTACATTAAACGCCAGCACATTTTGTGGTCACCCAGATACGTATCATGCCAGAACATTTGTAAAATTTTCACAGACAGTTTGGTTAGTTTACACCGAAATTCCCTCTCATATTTAGTTTGACAAAAAAATACCACTCATACGCAATTCCCTGAGATTCTCCAAAAAAATGATTCCCGAAAAAATTGTAATTTATTCCGAATGTCGGATGAGAGTCTTAAAAACCAACGATTTGAAGATTTGCCAAAGGCACGCTTTATTGCACATTATTTGGCAACTATTTCCTGAAAGTGTGTTTCTCCTTAAGGATAGTTATCTTGCAAAAGAAAGGATTTTACAGAGCATGTGTCTCTTAAAAGCTCCCTCCTCCATACGTTCTGCTAATGTGTGTGCCGCATAAATTGGTGTTGGTGTTATTCGTATGGGGTCGAATGGTAACAACGGCCACAAACAATATAAAATCTACCATTACAGGATTCAGTCTCCAATTTTGCAGCTTAGTTTGATTCGATCTATGGTGCTGCATAATATTACTAAAATTACATTTAAGAGCTCTCCACTGTAATGAAATTATTCGGCAATCTGATTAGAGAAAGCAATAACAACCTGACAGATAGGAATCAGCTAAAACAAATGAACGAAATTAGATTAAGTAATGTCGAATCGCCTTTGAACAAGAGAATGGGCTGTTGGATGTAGACATTCTTAATCGCATTGTGGTAGCGTACACCCTGAAGTGTGCTTTTTGCTAGCACTCCATTCGAAATAAAATTAACACCAGTATAATTAGACAAAATGCTATCAGTATATATTTTTGAAAATTTTTATTTCGTTTGGTGGATTGGGGACGAAACCGTTTGAGTATGGCTGCTATATTTACTATAGATGTACTAAAATAAAATAAGAAATCTAAAGACACTTTTCCATCAATAGATATATGCAGTAATAATGTTTAGGCCCGGTGCACACATCCGGTTTTTCAACGTGCGGCGCCACTACGGCACCGAAGCCCAACTATGCACACATAACCGTGAAATGACGCACGAACTCATTTCGCGCCATTTGCGATAAATATTATATCGAAGAAAAAGTGTTTATTTTGCTTACTTGGTTTAACAAAAGTTTATTTTGAAACACAAAATAGACGTTACTGGATACAACCATTTATAATTATTATTTATATTCCATTTGTTTATGAAAACAAGGTACTTCAGAACGGAGACTCATGTGCGGCGACCATGCGGCACCGTGAGGAACTGCGGTACAAGTTGCACGCAAGTTGGACGTGCGTCGTCCCAGCGACGCTGGAGGCATGTGTACACTGCTCCATTGGATCTAATGTATCTCAGACCGTACTTGAGTTGCGGTAGCGTCGCCGCACGTTTAAAAACCGGATGTGTGCACCGGGCCTTAATGTACTTTATGTCTGCTAGTTTAATTTATTACATTTTAAAACTTGTATAAGGTTTTTCGGTGTAAACAAGCTAGCAGAGAATGAAAAAATACTTCCGATTAAGGCCCGGTGCACACATACGGTTTTTTAACGTGTGGCGCTGCTGCGGCACCGAAGCCCAACTATGCACACATAACCGTGAAATGACGCACGAACTCATTTCGAGCCATTTGCGACAAATATTCTATGGAAGAATACGTGTTTATTTCGCTTATTTGGTGTAAAAAAAAGTATATTTTGAAACAAAATAGACGTTACTGGATACAACCATTTATTAATTTATTATTTATATTCAATTTTTTTTATGAAAGCAAGGTACTTCAAATCAGAGAAGCGTGTATAACGATCTGGGGCGCCGTGGGGAACTGCGGTACAAATTGCACGCAAGTTGGACGTGCGTCACCGCAGCGGCGCTGGAGGCATGTGTGCACTACTCCATTGAATCTAATGTATCTCAGACCGCACTTGCGTTGCCGCACGTTGAAAATGTGCATCGGGTCTGTCAATTTGATTAATCACAATTTTGACGATGTTTTTATTACGGTAAACCTTTGGTCCTATCGCACAATAGGGGAGGAGTGGTGTTGTCCAATAACGAATTTTTATTTCGTTAAAAGAAAGAAAATCCCAACATATTTCTTCAGAATTATTAGTTGAAGTACTTGTTTTAGCAATTCTCTAAAAACTGAATGGGTTGAAAAACATAAGTGCCTCTACAACGTGGCGAAAATAAATTTATTTTCAAAACTGCCGCACATTGCTGTACAGACGATAAGTAATTGAAAGATAAAAAAATAAGTTCGAGGTTTATAAACGTCATTATAAACTGATGGCAGGCTATATTCTTCCATAAGCATTAAAATTTGTGTTTTTTGTAAGGGCATCTTAGAAACATCTTGAAACAAATTATAAAATTTCAAAAGATGTTTATTTATTTAATTAAGGTTGATTATTACTTTTGATTATTCCATTCCCTTTTTATTTTGTTATTCTTTGCTGCATGCTGTGTTTCTTTTTATTCCAATTAAACTTTTGAATGTTCCTCCATCAGTTTTTTAATTGCAGGATAATATTCTACAGTGTTTAGATTTATATTAAAATATTCTGGCATCTATTCTGTGCTCAACTTCGTTTCGTGCTAATCGTTATTTTTATTTAAGAATAATTTAAAGCAATTTGTGCATATTTATCTTTTATAAGCAATTTTTCTATTATCTCGTGACATCGTTCTCCATGATGTATCGTTCTTTATTCTTCTCTACCAAGAAGTTCAATATATCGACGAGTTACTGTACAAACTACATGCTGAAATCACATTCGAGCAGAAGACCAAGTTTCTAAAGAAGTTACCGAAATACTAACTCCTTTTATACTTAGCCTTACAAAAACATTCTCTCGTGCAAGGTAATTAATTGGGGATATTTACGATGATTATCTTTTCCTACTACATATCCATGACTTTATTTCGGAGAGGGCTCTAAATTAAAAATGAAATTTTCTATTCAAAATTAATTGTTCGCGGACCGTTGCCAATAACCCGTTGTTTTGTTCCAATTCGACATTAATTCAACTACCAACTACACAAAAAATTCACAAAATAAATTATATTATAGAGAGTATAAGCTCGAGCTAATTTTTTTAGCATTGTTTCCATAAATTCACTCTTTTCTTTCGCGTCACTGTTGGAGGATTGATACGATTGATAGGTTACAGACATAACAGACATGGTTGGCAACAATAAATGAATTGTAGAGTTAAAACGGTCACACGATTGTGACGCATAGAGAAGCCAGACAACCGTACGCTATCACAACTGACGACAACAACTATTTATAGTGCACTTAACATGGTTCTATGTATTTCAAAGAAATATTGATGAAATAGGGTCGATTGTTGATGAAGTGGCAAATTAGTCATTCACTAAGCTTTAAAGAACTGAAAGAAGTAATGACTCTATGGTTATTTTCTCAGAGCCTTTTTTAAAAACAAGAAAAATCTTGAGCACCGATGGAAATCGTGTGTAAGTGAATTGAAAAACAAAGGAACGATGTCGAAAAGACATAATTGTACGTTGTCTATTTTTATTGGAATAAAGTTTATAGCTGCACTACGGAAAATTATTGACTCTCCTGTGGTTAACGACTGATCACACTCAACTGTGGTGAGCTTCCACTACAAAAATTAACTTTCAATACAGTAGTATCTATAGCAGTATAATCTACAGGGTTTGGACAAAATAATGTGAACACCTGTGAAAATATTTTTTTTATTAATAGGCCGTTGGTCCTCCTTTTGCATGAATTACAGTTTGTATCCGACGTGGAATTGACAAATACAAGTCACGTACAACATTCAGAGGGATATGTTCCCACTCAAATTGCAAAAAAAAAGTCCCTAATTCAGAAAGTGTCCTTGGAGGGAGGAATCGACTGCGCAGCTTGTTTTCCAAAATACCCCACAAAGATTCAATTATATTGAGATCAGGGGACTGATTGGGCCAGATGAGGTGCTCTATTTCATCGTAATGTTCATAAAACCAGTCTCGGGCAATTCCACAGGTGTGAAGGGGGGCATTATAATCTTAGAAGACTGGTTGTTTATCAGGAAACACAGTTTGCACCATTGGGTAAAGATGGTCGGCCAGAAGACTGACATAATCCTCTCCTGTAACACGGCCATTCAGAACAACAAGTGAGCCAAGACCACGATGTGATATCGCACCCCAGATGATCACTGAACCGCCGCCATGCTTAACCGTAAGCCGAAGACAGTCAACTTGATAGGCTTCTGGTGGCGTTCTCCAAATGTAAACACGTCCATTTGTCTGGAATAATGTGAACGACGATTCATCTGACCATATTACATTCTCCCATTGTTGTTGTGTCCAATTTTTATGCTCGCGACATTATATTCGTCGCTTCAAGGCATTGTATGGTGTAATAAATGGTTTTTAAATAGCTGCTCTACCATGAACATTTGCCATATGCAGTTCACGCCGAATAGCTTTTGATGAAACTGCTTCCTGTAGATGTGTGTTCATCTCAGATGTTATCTGGGATGCTGTTGTCTTGTGTTTTTTTGCCACAATCCGCTTTAAAACCCTTCTGTCTCTGTCATTCAGCTTCGATTTTCGACCACTGTTGTGCTTTTTAGATTATGTTTTTCCCGGTTTCAAATATGCTGACATTACAGTCGACACTGTACTTCTTCCAACACCTAGAAGGGTGGCCGTTATCGTTACTGAGGCTCCAGCAAGACGGACCCCAACAATCATGCCACTTTCGAAAACAGAGAGGTCAGCCATAACGCAATTTCAACACAGAAATATATTTCGCATCCGACTTCTATCACTGCTAGTAGCAGACTGGTGTGTGTACTTTCTCATCCGCTAAGTGGCATCCTTCATTGCTAGAGGGCAGGAGTATAAGAGAGGTTTCTTTCGAGTGCTATGTTTTCACAAACGTTCATATTATTTTGTCCGACCCCTGTATCTCAACCATGAAGTACTTTTGGTAGACAAAGTTTCATTGCTTTTTATAAGTTTTTGCTAAACCCCTTGTAAACACTATGTGGATGTAATTTTTTTTTTAATTCTAAAAGTGGACGGTACAAAAAAAAATTCATGTTTTCTTTGATGAATCAATGGATTTTTTTAATCTCTAGAAATATTCTATTGTTTTTTCTTCGGAATAGAATCCTTTGAAATAATCCTATTGCCCTTACGTAAAGAAACTTGCATCGATTACACTGGATACCAATTTAAAACTTTTTCGTACCATTGATAAAATAAGGTTGTTTAAGACTAATTTTGGTGCCCTAAATTCAAGCATGGCTGGCGAAAAATCTCCATCACGTAGTTTTTTGTGTATCAACAATCGCTCTATTTCAAAATATGTCTGTGTAATACAATAAATATTTACATGTCTTGGAAGTGAAAGTATAAATGAAATTGTAATTTATTACAGCATTTAATTTTCTTGTTGATTATAAAATTAGCATTTAAAATTATACGTATCATATTCCCATTTGTATCACTGCAGAAAGCAAAAATCGGCAAACATTTATAAATGCAGAATTAAATTTATACACTCACATTCATGTACCCAAACAAGTAGTGTATCTGGAATCAGGATCTTCAAGTGCGTCCATATCTTCCGCACAGCGACCTTCTAGTGGAATAGACAGACCATGTGGGTGGAGTCGCTGTCGTGAAATCTCTGGAGGTTAAATCACATAGGCTTACGAATCGACTTAGAATGATTGGCTATCGAAGCTTCAGAGTACTGTTTTTGATCAAAGTTGACAATCACTTTAATCAATCAATAATTTAAGATTCCATCTTCTTCCCATAATCACGAGAGAGATCTTCAAACCGAGCGACCGGAAGGAAAAACCTAAAGCTGCTCAAACATACTCCGTCTATTTCGTCAGAAGGATGATTACTAGTGACTGATGATGTCATGAGACGCAATCCATGGATCTTCTAATGAAATCGACCGAACATGTACGTGCAGTTTTATGTAATTTCTTCCTATCACTCGGTTTGGATATCTGGCACTAGGTTGTGGGGAAAAGCATGAATCTTACTGTGGGACAAATCGGTGATTGGTTAAATTGATTATCCAGCATGATTAACCCTCCTGATGGTTGTCTCAGTGAGGCCTCTCATCATTGGAAGGAAGCCGACCAACCGGTATAGTGGTTAAGGTGTTATAGCCTCTAGATCGGAAGGTTCCTGGTTCGAATCCGGGTTCGGGCATGGATGTTTGTAAACGTATGGTGTAGAGGCGTCTGGTGCACCTTAAATCTGTCGTGGTCGAAAGTCCTCACGTTGGGTTGGCGTGGAAGTTTGGAGAGTGGGGTGCCAGCTCAGGTGTTGCTTCGTCATCTGACCGTGGTTCAAAATTACGAGGTTTTGTCTTCGGTTCTTTCCCTTAAGGGACTGATCCCGGACCGTCGTCAATAGCCCGTTGTGTTGCTCTAGTACGACGTTAACTAAAAAAAAATTACCATCATTGGAAGAAAACTATCCAGATATTTATCGGGTCGTCATCTGAAAATTTCCAATGGCAAGGTATCTCATTAACAAAATTGGTCAGATCTTGATGGTCCAGATATCTCGTACAAAGCACTTGGGTGGGGAATGGTAAAACAAACAACCCAAATCGATCCGTAAGCCCTCGTGACTCACTCTTCTGAATCAACGACTCCGCTTTCGTGCTCTGTCAATATATTATATTGAATTCTCTTGCGTGGTACACAAAAACGGAGTTATTTGTTATCGCGCTTTGGCAACACTATACGATTATTTGTTTACCAAGAGGCCTCGCGCCTCAATTAAATTTATATCGTTACTAGCAAAATACCCGACCTTACTCGGTTTGAATTCGTTTACTCTAGATTGAAGAGATAATCAAAATATATAATGACTTGCGTTTTTTGTAGAATAAAAATTTATTTTAACACCTTTCGTCATCTTTATATTTTCTACAACTTACTTTGGACACAAATCCTACACATGCATATCCATTAATGTAATACATTTCACATACATCGCACAATTGCTGTATGACAAAGCTACAAAAAGACGAAAGGTGATACTAAGGTTGATACTATAAAAGACGATTTATAGGAAGATTTGGAATTCCCTTTCTTAAGTTATTTTCATGTGCAACTCAATTAATTAAAATTACGATTTACGGCGAGTGCTCTCGCACTCATAGTCAACAAAACAATATTTTTTTACTTGTGGCACTCTTGCCTCCGGTATGCGACATTGTAAAATTTTGCAATCTTCCTCCTGTCATTACTACAACGAATTTTTTAATGTAGGAAAAAGTTATACTTTGGATTTTTAAACATTATTATTCTTTCAATAACGACATTATTCTTTAAATAACGGCATTATTGTTTAAATAACGGCATTATTCTTTAAATAACGGCATTATTCTTTAAATAACGTCATTATTCTTTAAATAACGGCATTATTCTTTCAATAATGGCATAACTACACTTAAAATTTACTGAAAATTTATACTGACTTACCTAACATTTTTAAGTCTAATACTTTGTGGTGCTGTTGCGTGTGATGAGAAGGAAAACACATTTATTAAAATAATAAATATTTAAAACAGGAAACAGCGAAGTAAAACAAAATAAAAGATGTCGCAAAAAATTGTTCGAAAGATATTAATTTGTGATTCAATTTTATCTCTTGATCTCGCACAGTTGCCACAACTTACAACTAAAAGTGTAAAATTTAGATATGTGAAATTAATTCAGAGCGAAAGAACCAGATAAAATATAACTGCTCGCGCGATCTTGTTCATTCTCGTTTCATTGAAAAATATCGTCTGTCCCAAATATTCGGAAATCGTTTTCATTGCGCAAAGAATAAAAATAAGACTCGAAATAAATGAAGTATCATAGATGAAATTCCATAAAAAAAATAATAATTTTTTGAAGAATAATTACTTTTTCAGCAGTACTGGTAAAGCAATCGAAGTAATCGTAATATTCAATAGACATTCCAATTTTTCCAAAACTACCAAATTATGGTTGATTTAAGTATACTTACTCAGGTGTTTTAGCATGAAACTCGTCTAAATATAACAATAAAAAAATGTTTAATATTGCATTCACTACATTATTAGATAATGTATAAAATAAAATACACTGCAATCAAATATCTGGAATAGAATTCATGTGATGCCTACACAAACACACAAACACAAAATCGAGCATAGAACAGAAAGACGGACAGACATACTTTCGCAACCAATTCCACTCACTAAATCAAGATAAGTACTCACTGTATGCAAATTTCCATGAAAATATCTTAAACTGCGTGGACGTGTATAGGGCACAACATACAGACAGACAGACAGACAGACACCAAACGAGAAAAAGGCGGATTCGGCATCAGAAGGGTCCAAAACGGATAGAAAACTTGAAATGGGTCGAAAATATTGAATGTACAAACAAACACTCCATTCTTATTTATACAGGGTGGTCCCGAATTCATGGTACAAACTTTAATGGTAGGTACAGGACATTGTAACAATGATTTATTGTATAGGAATGTATAGTCGCAAGTGACGCGGTGAGGCGAAAACAGGGGAAATAACGGCCGAAAGGAAAAACAAAGATTTTATTGAAAGCGTTGTTGACAAGTGTCATGTTTACAGTAATTGTTCAAAATTGCGTCCACCAGTATCGATACATGCTTGACAGCGTCGGTGGAGCGATTGGCGTACACGTTCAAAGATGCCTGGTATTTCACGCACACCTGCAGCAGCTACAGATAAGCGAGCGACGAGATCCTCATCTGAGTCAACTGGAGTCTCATAAACAAGATGCTTTAGATGTCCCCATAAAAAGTAATCGAGGCTCGATAAATCGGGAGATCGGGGTGGCCAAGGGACTGGTCCACCACGCCCAATTCATCGAGTACCAAACGTGGCATTCAGGTAATTCCGTACATCAATGCTGAAGTGTGCTGGCGCCCCATCGTGCTGAAACCACATGCGGTTACGAATGGCGATCGGAACATCATGCAGCAGTTGTGGTAACACTTCTTTCAGAAAAATAAGATAGCTTCCGCCAGTGAGCCGCGTGGGTAGTAAGTATGGGCCAATCAAAAAGTCGTTCACAATACCAGCCCACACATTAATACTGAAACGTTGTTGAAACGCATGTCGACGCGTTGCATGTGGATTATCGGTTGCCCACACATGGGAATTGTGCGCATTAAAGACACCCTCGCGTGAAAATGTCGCTTCATCTGTAAATAGCACATAATCTACGAAATCCGGCTGCAACGCACATTGCTGCATCACCCACAGGCAGAAGTTCACGCGGCGAGGATAATCTGCCGGATTCAATGCTTGTACTTTCTGAAAATGGAAGGGGTGTAAGCGATTTTCGTTTAACACTCTGCATACAGTCTGATGACTCACACCTACGTCACGCGCAACAGTTCTTGTGCTTGACTCGGGTCTATCAGCCACAATGTTCAAGATGCTTTCTTCCAGCCTTGGAGTGCGTACAGCTCTTACTCGACCAGCGCCATGTCTGTTGACGTCGAACGCACCTGTTTCACAAAGTTGACGATGTAACCGTTGAAAAATTCTATGATCCGGCTTTCGTCGATCAGGATACTCCGCGCGATACATTCGTAACGCAGCTCTGCCGTTACCATTTGCACGGCCGTACATGTAATGCATGTCTGCTTTTTCTGCATACGTAAAGTCACCCATCGTCTACGGCAGCACAATTGTGAATGGCGCTTTTCCCTACTGCGATGCATCATGTTCAACAGCGGCTAGACATCTACTGCCCTCTACCGGCAATGATACCAACCGATCACTCCATTTCTCTTTCCTTTTATTTCCCCTGTTTACGCCTCACCGCGTCACTTGCGACTATACATTCCTATACAATAAATCATTGTTACAATGTCCTGTACCTACCATTAAAGTTTGTACCATGAATTCGGGACCACCCTGTATAGAAGATAGGATAAAATTTTATTGAAAAAAATACGAATATTAGTCGAGCTGTTGTATCTTACTAACGACATGCTGGGTATTCGATTTCCAAAGCAGCGCTCACATTTCGAATCAAAATTTGCTCAAAGTTTTCATTTGAATTCCAAATTGTTCGAGTTCTGATTCCAGAGGAACTGTAAATTTTTCTGTAGAACAACAAATTTTTTTGAAAAATATTTTTTTGGAATTTTATATTTTGTAAACCATGTCTTTATTGTTGCTAGCGAAGCGAGCAATGTCTGCGCATCGAACCAATGAGGATTGCAAAGCAATCCTCCTGGGGTTGGCGAGCGTTAGCGAGCAGGGGGCGAGCCCCCTAGTCTCTACTATTATAAAAGAAGGTGTTTGTTTGTCTGTTTGGGGCCGCAAAATCCTGACAATTCTATGACACTTACAGCAATGAAATTTGGCACACAGATAGTCCGAATTATTTGCAATTTTTGGGTCGCGGCGAATTTTGAAATTCAATCTAGAGGATTTTTATTACATACAATTATTTTATGTGGCACATAAAAAAGACGTTTTGTTATCGCGCTTTGGCAACACTGCACGATTGTTTGTTTACCATGAAACCTCCCGCCTCAATTGAATTTAAAGTGTCATCGGATTAAATTTTATTGAAAAAATAATAATTTTAGTCGAGTTGTTGCAGTTTATAATAGAAATCAAAGAAGGCGGGTGCTCTTTTCAGGGTTATTTAAAAAACGGCCCCTTCCAGTGCTGAAATTTATAGTTCAACATGACGCTTGCAATACAACTTTCGACAACAAACTCAATGGAAAAGTGTATGGGTGGCTCGAGTGCTGTACACACAATCTGGGTATTCAATTTCCAAAAACAGCGCTCACATTTCCAGTCAAAATTTGCTCAGTTTTCATTTTAATTATAATTCCAGACGTACAGTATATATTTTCTGTAATGCAATGCATTTATGTTTTTAAAATATTATTTTTGAATTTCATATTTTGTATAGAATCCCTTCTGCTAGGACACATATCTTCCTTTATACGAGCAAAGCGAGCATAGGTTCGAGTAGCAATCCTCCGGGGGTTGGCAAGCGTTAGCGAGAGCAGGGGGCAGGCCCCCTAGTTTCAATAGAATATCGTTGCGTGTGCGTCTCTTGCACTGAAAAAACAACAACAGTGTGGTTCGGTTTTTGTTACATATTATCTACCGAAGTATCCCTAAAATGTCAAGTGACGAAATATAGAAACTAAAAAATCTAGTGTCGTTTTATAAATCTGAGAGTGATTATTTTGAAAGTTAGTAACTATCAAATTCCCAATAGTAACAAAAACATCACGTAGTGGACATTATTTAACCGTCCTGGTGTCCTGGTGGTTGCCTCAACGAGCTACCACCAGGTAACAAGAAAAATTGGCCATATCTTGACGAACGAGTTATCTCGTCATTAGAAAACAAGTTCACCAGATCTTGATAGAGTCATCAAAATAACGGCAATATCTTCATAACGAGATCTATCGCCATTGGAAAATTTGGTCACATCTTTATAGACAAACTATATCGCCATTGGAAAACGTGGTCAGATCTTTATGGACAAGATATAATAGCCATTGGAAAATTCGGTCAGAACTTTTGGAAGAGTTATATCGTCATTGGAAGATGTTGCCAGATGTTTATGGACAAGATATATCGCCATTCGAAAATTTGGTCTTATTTTTAAGGACGATATACATCGCCATTGGGAAAATTTGGTCAGATATTTATGGATATGATACATCATTATTGGAAAATATGGTCAGATCTTTATGGACAAGATATATCACCATTGGAAAATTTGGTCACATCTTTATAGACAAATTATATCGCCATTGGAAAACGTAGTCAGATCTTTATGGACAAGATATAATAGCCATTGGAAAATTCGGTCAGAACTTTTGGAAGAGTTATATCGTCATTGGAAGATGTTGCCAGATGTTTATGGACAAGATATATCTCCATTCGAAAATTTGGTCTTATTTTTAAGGACGATATACATCGCCATTGGGAAAATTTGGTCAGATATTTATGGATACGATACATCGTCATTGGAAAATATGGTCAGATCTTTATGGACAAGATATATCGCCATTCGAAAATTTGGTCATATGTTTATAGACGAGATATATCGATATTGAAAAATTTGGTCAGATATTTATGTATAGGATATATCGTTGTTGGAAAAATTCGACGAGATATATCGCCATTTGAAAATATTGGTCAGATATTTAAAGACGAGATAAATCGTTAAAACTGCTACGAGTACTAAGATCAGATCTGAAATCAGCACCTAAGGGTTAGTAAAAACAGCTAAATTTGTTCATGATATCAAACCCTTGTAGACTGGTGTCTTTGGCACTCAAACCCGCCCTGTTTGATGGCACAATTCCATCTAATTCGACCGCGGATGTCTTGAATTATCCCAAATGTTTCTCGAAGCCTCAGCGAAATAATGATCCATAAAAATCCGTCTTTTCTTCTCAGACCCAATCAAGAAACCATGGATTATGTCCATCTGTCTGTGCGAGATGTCCTGTGTGGGGTGAGAGAATGACGCGGAAGGAAGCTGCTCTGTGGAAGAAAGAACTGGCTGCCTTCCAGAGGGAGTGAGTGGCCGGGATCTGTAGGTTTTGGGCGGAAGGGCAGGCATCCAAACTGCTTATTTCGCCATTTGTCATCTGGTGAGGATTAGCGAGGGAGAAAAGAGTTTGCCCCAGACATGCGGTCTCCTTTCGTCCAGGGTGAACAGAAGGCTCGGGCATTTCAGCCATTTCGCAACTCAGAATCTCAGCAGTAAAGGATTAGGGGGAACGGTACACTATGTGATTCCGAATGTATTATATTTTGAAACGTTAGGAATAGAAATGTACTTGCAGTTTACCCTCATGGTGGTTGTCTTGACGACTTATCTCCTCATTAGCAGATCTTGGAGGACGAGATATCTTTCGAGATATCTTTTATCTATATCTCAACTAGATATAGATTCTAAGAAAAAACTGACCAGATCTTGATCTCTTCATCAGCAAAAATTGTATCTACCAAATTAAGTTCCATAGAAAAGTTAGATTCAGAAGTATGAACGAGTTAGGGCTTTGTTGAATAATAAAAATTGCCCAATTTTTCATATTTAAAATTAATTTAAATAAAAACCATTGCGAGTAGAAACTTTTATTTGGAAAATTTCTTACACTTGGTTGGGCAATTATCCAAGTTTAAAAAATTCGAGGATCGGATTTAAAATATTCCTTTTTGCTTGGCTTGAATGTTCCATATGATAGTTGAATGACCAACGTCAATTACTACATTGAACGGCAAACGTCGCCCAAATGGCAATAAACTATATTTTAAGGTAATCCCTTTACATATCGTGCGAGAGCATTTGAGTAACAAGAAGTTAAATCCTCATCTGGCTTGTTAGTTTGCTCATTGAAAATACCCTCATAAAGTGACTAAATAGTACTATCACAGAGGGGATGAAAACGTAAAGAATACCTCTTTTCCCAAATTGAACAATACTTAGGTTCAATCTGGTAAACCTCGGTGGACAAAAGATATTTAGTCTCCCGAAAGGTAAATAACGGATGGGTATTCATTTTGGTAATGTACACCACTCGCAATATTTTTACAAATTCAATTAAATCTCATTAAGTTAATGGTGTCAAATACGACGTTAATGAACTACCTACCTCTGAAAAGAATGAGAAGAATGATAAAAGTTAAATCCACGTCTAATTTATTGGTGTGTACATTGAAGCTTCTCTCATAAAGTAAATAATTCTCACCGGGGATGAAAACGTAAAAAGAGTTTACCCCTCTTGCCAAATTCAATAACACTTACCGTGTAGTAAAATATGTTTAAAATCTTCCTTAGAGTAAACAGCGGATGAGTGTTTATTTTGGTAATCATCCTCATATACAACATTTTTACAATTTCCATGAAATCTCATTATGTTTATGAGAACAAGAAGTAAAATCCACGCCTAGTTTGTTTTTTGTTGTAAAAATCCCCCTTACACATAGCGTAAATAAATAACTGTCTCTCAGAAGAAGAAAATGAAAAAAAAAATCCTCTCCAAAAATCCTTCCAGATTCGACAATAATGACGAAGCTGGTAAACCGTGTTGAAAAAAGATGTTTAAAGTCTCCCGTAGGGTAAATAGCTGACGAGTGTTCACTTCGTCAACTCATCTGTTCACACCAATTTTACAAATTCGGCTCAATCTCATTATGTTAATGAAACCGGCGATAAATAAGTTACAGAACGCCTCTGCCAATCCAACGCTTCGTGCAATTTTAAAAACTGTTTCCCCGCAGTGAAATTGTGCGTGGGACGTGCTCGTGAATTTTATGTGCGAGAGCATTTTATATTTTACGAATTCCCTCCCTCCTTGTGGACCCAGTAAAAGCGATAAAAACGCGGAATTCAATTCGGGCACGCACCCTAATGAAATGCGGAAACCCCACGATAAATTACCTAGCGGGGATTTTATTAAATTTCGTTTCCCGTAACCCTAGCAGTGCTGTTTTTTTTTTTTTTTTTTTTTTGTTTTATGGAATTTTTTTGGATTATTAATTTCTTACCGAGTAATGTTGAAGATGTTTAAACTGTCGCGGAATACGAAAAGGATTTGTTTTTCGCAAAACTTGCTCTACTTGCGTTTTTCATCTCGGTAGAAGTGACTAGGCATTATTTTAAAAAATTTTATTATTTTTCTCTATCCTCTCATTGATTAAAAAGATGATTATTTCAGACCTTAATGATTGGTATTATACATTACCCTACAATAATGGGGCCGACGCCAGCGCATTTGTATAAAACTTGTATACTTGTTTGGGAGTGTTTTTCGTGGTATGGCCTGGGATATTTGCATGTTGTTCTTGTTAAATTGAACGCCGACGCCTACATGAACATTTTGGACAATCAGGTTCTTCCTACGCTCTGGCAATTTTATGGAATGGACGAATGGTACTTCCAGGACGATAACGCTCCATGTCAGGTTGCAGCCTCTGTCAAGCAGTGCTATCGAGATATGGATGTAAAACGTCTTCCCTTTCCTGCTCAGAGTCCCGACCTAAACCCCATAGAACATTTGTGGGACGCGTTAGAGTCACGCTTATTGACGCGGGCGACTTTCTTGCAGGAGGAATGGACACAACTACCCATAGCTGTGTATCAAAATCTCGTTGAAAGTATGCCCAGAAAGGTTGCTAGTGTTAGAGTGCCTATATAATAAGAGTGGCGACAAGGGACCAAATTTGGCCCAATGCGCATGCGCGGCAGCCATTTTTCTACCAGAATCGTCTCAAAGATGGTTGCTGGGCGAATTAATATATAATTTCAAGTTGAACAAAAAGCGTATGATTGTTATAATATGGATACATTAGGTATAAATGATTCATATAAAAGCTCAACTACATGTGTAATTGATGAGATGAATTGCACAACGCGCTAACTTAGACTGTGGGAAACACCATGTTGTTCAAAAATATCTATTTCCTTAAAAAGTCTTCAAATTTATACTGACAAAACACTAAAATAATAATAAATAAACATTCTAGAACACGAAATGGAACAAGAATAAGCTATATTTTCTTTTTTATTTAATGTACATACGTTTTTCTCGGACACACAAAAAGCTCCCATGTTAAGTCTTCGGGAGCTAGGAAAAGACCGCCTCGGGCGGTAGAAAAGGTCTCTAAGCCAATCAGAAAGTGTTTCCCGTATGTCGCCACTCTTATTATGTAGGCACTCTAGCTAGTGTATTTGCAGCACGTGGGGGACCATCCCCCTATTAAAGCATGTATTCTTTCCCTTATACCATCACATCTTGCTGTCCGGTCCATTATTGTAGGGTAGTGTATATAGCCACTCAAAGTGCAAGATGTCGTATGTCAAAAATGCAGTTATTTCTTTTGTTATTGCCATATGTGGCATTTTGTGTTTTTCACCTGGTGGCAAAATCTTTTATGTCATCAGCTGATCCAATAAAAAGTACTACAAGATGTATTTAATAATAATGGAATCAAATCATAAGGAATACGATTAGACGAGTTCAATACTAGACCGGTACAATCCGTGCCCGATGAGACTACAGATGACTTAGAATAAGTTCCTTTTTCTATGTCGCGAGATATCTCGTCCAACAAGATCTGACGAAATTTGACTATCACGAGATATATCATCATCAAGATAATGTCGATGTTTTAATGGTGACAAGATAAAGATCTGGTCAGTTTTCCACTAATGACGAGATATCGCGTTCGTCGGGATCTGGTCAGTTTTGCAATTGCCTAGATACCTTGTCGAGACAGCCACCGGGAGGGTTAAGGCCATATAAGTGTTGACCGGAAGGGAACTCCTGGCACATCAGAGCCCACCCTACACAGCCCAAAGGGTTTTCCACATCAGCTAACCAGTATTTATTTACATTCAATATAAAGATGTTACATGTCAAATACATTTAGAATCATCCGTGCAAGCAGGAGTATATAGGATAGTCAAAACTATTTACTAGAAACCGTTAATTTGTGGTAATCTCGCCAGACAAAAGGACTACCACACGCAAAATTAAGTAAGGAGACTTTTTTTTTTGTCAATTCGCAATCACTGCTGTCCTCCCGCCATCGACTGATCAATTCGGAAACAGAAATAAAGCTGAAAACGATAATTGTGTAGCTAAACCTGCTGCTTAGTATTGTTGAAGTTGAACTTGACCCCTGAATGGACAAATTGATTTGCCCAATACCATAATACCATTCGACTCAAATGCCAACTCTC
Source organism: Metellina segmentata (assembly GCA_947359465.1). Classification (NCBI taxonomy): domain Eukaryota; kingdom Metazoa; phylum Arthropoda; class Arachnida; order Araneae; family Tetragnathidae; genus Metellina; species Metellina segmentata. The sequence goes on from OX375877.1 coordinate 15,546,264, forward strand.
CTATTCCGATATATACTCCACCATCAGGACCAAAGTAATCTTGAAATTGGTAGTTTGTTAACTTTGTACTGGCGTAACACAACGGACTAACCGGGATCAATCCTCAAGGAAAAGATTCGAGGTCAACACCACTTAATTTTTAACAACCACGGTCAGATGACTAGATCCACGCCTAAGCTGACGCCTCCCTCTCCAAACTTCTACACCACACCAACCTGAGGACATTTGAGGCCACGAGAGATTTAACGTGCTCCAGCTTCCTTTGTACACAACGGTCTTGAGCTGAGGTAGGTCGGCATTTCAATAAACGTCGCACTGGAGTATTTTTTTTTTCAACCTTAGTTGGGTATTTGTACAAAATTTTCTCTACGTCACATTAAAGTTGGTTATTTTTCCAAGTCTTTTTACTCTGTACCAATGGATTTGTGGTGCCCTATCCCATACTTTCATGTCTTTTTGTTTCCTTTTTGTATAAGGAGAAAGCTACACCATAATTAAATAAAGCTACCCTGGCTGAAAAAGATATTTAGTATTGCTTATTTCTCTCTTTTTTTTATTATGTCTAACGTAATCCAAAAATAACCTATTCTAACATTGCAAAAATCAATCGTCCTCGTTCAGAAAATGTTAACCTGATTTTGTTGAATCTCATCTCACGTTGGAAAATTAGGAAATGAAAACTAACACAATGAAAAAAAATGATAACTAACAAAATGAAGCGAATGAAGGAAATGAAAAGTAACGCAATATTAGAGATTTTCATTTCCTAACACAATTAGAAAATGAATCTCTAACACAATCCGAAAATATCCTGTTCTAACATTTAAAACAAATCATCTATCATCTTCGTTCATACAATTTCAATATGGTATTTTTTGAATCCCATCCCACGTTGGTATGTTAGGAAATGAAATAGTTGACAAAGCCGCCAAATTGCTCGCAAATAATATGAACCATACAATTCTTTACGTTGACTTAAAATCTAGTATCTACAAATTTTTAAAATAAAAATGGCAAAAAGAATGGAATCAACAAAAATAGAACAAGCTTTATTTCATAAAACCAATTATATCTCAATGGAGGTCGCTATAATTAAAAAAAAAAGCAAAATGTAATAATAACAGACTTCTGTATTAGACATGCTCGCATAACCCATAGACACCTTCTTGGAGAAGATCATTCTATTTCTAATTACTGCATTTGTCCATTAAAAGTTAAACACATTTTGATGGAATGTTCTCATATAAATCAGCAACGTCTTAAACATTTAAATTCATATATACCTTAGTTTTAGAAGACATGGTTGGGATAATTTGATCCAAACATTTTAACTTTTTTTTAAATGACATTGGTTTCATCCATCACAATTGATTTTTGATACTCTATATTTTAATATCGGACTTTCATTTCATCTTATTATTGGATTGCATGTTTTGAGTTTTTATATTCGAATCTAATATACAAGATATTTTTTAGACTTTAATAAACGCATTGAGGAATTGTTTTAATTTTATTAAATAGTCTGATGATTTTACGTCGAGTTTGGCATATGTCTCAAGAGGACTTAATTCCATGACCTTATACTACAATGACATTGTAACCAATTCTCAAGTAAAAAAATTTCTTGAAGTGCATAAATTTAGTTCCGAAAATCCACTCACAAAACCGAAGTAATTGGTATTATCCCCATTACAGTTAATCTAGCACAATAAACTGTCCTAAAGGACAAATGTGATTTGCGACTGCTTCATTAGGCCTGAAAAAGATGGTCCTCACACAGTAACGTCTTCAAGGTCATCACCAACATCAGATCTTAATGAGGCATCGCATCAATTTTCGATGCGCGTTCCTCTTTTTGAATCCACCCGCAGGATATCTAAAATTGAAAAGGAAGTTTCACGAATCCACGTCCGTAGTTCCTGGTTAAAATAGGAAGAGACATCTTACTCAATCTTACTTTTAAAACATCGCGCTTTTTGCGTTGATTCAATCGATTTTATTTATTACTGTGTCAGCATTGTTCCAACAAGCCCAAATAGAGCATGAGGGGGAAAATACGTACACAAAAATTTATTTACAACGTAAAAGAAATAAAGTACAAACAGAACTAAGAAGAAAACGTTAAGTGTTTGAAGAATACAACTTAACACATTCATGTCTGACTTGCAACTGAACAGTAATGGCGGGAAGAAAAGTCACATTGCCATCTGGTGGTATGTTGGCTTGCTACATTACTAGCAGAATTACCCGACCAAACTCGGGTTGAATTGGTTAGCTGTAGATAAAAAAGTTACCAGAATAATCCATTTTCTCTTTCTTTGTAAAATCCATATAATTTCAACCTCCTGATTTGCTATCTTGACGAGGTATCTTGTCATTGTCAAAACCATTGGCATGTCTGGATGGACGAGGCATCTCATCATTAGACGAAAACTGACCAGATCTTGATTTCGTCATGATAAAAAAATCGGCAATATCGCGACAATAAACTCTATAACAAAAAAATCGACGCACCAAGAAGGCGTTGTCCGATCCTGATAAAAATTAATGGATATGAAGAACATATACATAGAAAAACAAACAATTAAAATTTCAGAACAATTGAATGATTTATTTCATAGTTTGACCGTTGCAAAGGGAGGAGGAAGTCAATAAGGTCCACCTCAGGCCTTGATGCGTCAATCGGCGTGGCATAGACTGAAAAAGTTCCCGGATTATGTCCTGTGGAATTTCCTGCCACCTCCAACTGTCGGGCTAAATGATTAACATTCCGTGATTGTTGCAATCGCCTTCCTATAACGTCCCAAATATGCTTTATGGGAGAGAGATCAGGAGACCTAGCGGGCCAAGGAAGTATTGGGAGAGCTTGAAGACAATTTATAGCAACACGGGCCGTGTGCGGCCGGGCATTATCTTGTTGAAGAATAAGTCCGAGGTGTCGCAAAAGGAACGGTAACACAACCGGTCGTAGAATGTCGTCTACGGACCGCTGTTCTGTAAGTGTGTCAGAAATGACAACCAAAGGGCTATCAAAGGAGATGGCACCCCAGACCCTAACGCCCTGTTGTGGGCATGTGTGGCGTGCGATAGTAAGGGCAGGAACAACACGCTGCCCTGGATGTCTCCATAAACGTCTGCGGTTGTCGTCAGGACTCAGTTGTAAGCTTGACTTGTCACAAAAGACTATACGTCTCCAGTCAACGTCGTTCCAAGTGGATCGAGTCATTGGATAAATTGGTTAGATCTTGATGGACGAGATATCATCTTTTCGACATTTTTATATTTTGTATGTAGAAAAAGTAACCGATTACCATTTTACAAAAATAGTACCCGTATCTGACAATTTTTTAAAGAAAATATTACTGTCTTTAACGAACGTTTAGCAGACATAATAAGTTCCTAAATATAGCTCAACTCGTAAAGTTGGAAACATTAACCTTCTGTTGCTAAAAAAATAATTTTCAATATTTCGTAAGTCCTATTTGTTTGGATATTTTCTGACACTAATATTATTTCAATATCGGTTGTTTTGTTTAAAATTTTTTTAATTTTAGCTTGCACGCAGTTTTAAATCGAATTCATCGAGTGGTTGTTGATGTATGTCATGAATAAGAAGTACGATTTATTAAAAAAAGATAAATATTTCTTAAATTTACTATCACAAAAATCAGACCGAAACAAAGCTAAAGTAAAGTCTGTGGTAAAACAAAGTTGTTCTATAGGATATTAGTTCATGATTGTGCTTCTATCGCATGAGCTCGCATATATATATATATTTGCCACAACTTACAAATAAAATATAACAAAGTTTAAGGATGAAAGGTTAAACACGGTCAAAAAATAAAATAATCTTTACGTGGTCAACGAACCTTTTCTCTGAGCAAGCGCTGTGCTTTTAAAGTGCCCCCCATTTTTCAATTCAGATACATCTTTAGTTTGGATTGGGAAACCACGCACCCCTGTTTAGAATGAGAATGATGGTTTACTTGCCTATTGAGTGCAGCTTTCAATATTGACAAGGAATTTTATTTGAAAACAAATGCAATTCTTGATGAATTTAATGGTTTTGTAAGGAAACTTATGTCAAAATTTCAAAATACTACTTTGAATAAATTCGATTAGACACTAGATCTTGGTTCAAAAGGTTTTGTGCTGCGCTTGTTTTATTTATTTTTCTAAATATGAATTCTGCTGTCACAAGTGCTAAACCAAGGACTTTTGAGGAACTTAATCTAAATATTCACATGCCGTCCAGAAAATGAACACGCATCTTCATAAATATTGGACGCAAAATAATTTTTTCCTTGCTCTGAAGTGTGCAAAATTGAATGTTTTATTCACATTATATTATCTGTCCCAAATGTTTGGAACTTATTTATACTTTGAAAAACATAAGTGGAGTGTTAGAATTTAAAGTCCGTAAAAATAATTTTGAGAAAAATAATTCCTTTTTCATCAATACTGATAAAATAATCAAAGTAATGGCAATGCTCGGTATCCATTCCAGACTCTCCAAAACTATCAAATTATGATTAATTTAAGTATAGTTTCTCAGATGTTTCAGCCTAAAACTTGCCTGATTATGTAAATAAAAAAACATTTACATGTATCTATCTATTGTTTTAAAAAAAATAGTCGGTCTTTTTCAGGTTTATTCGTTTTGTGATTGGTAGATAGCGAGTCACGTGATAGCGAGTCTTGTGGTTCAACGGGTAATTAATATTTGGAGCACGCGCAGACGATAAACGCCAGTTACATTTTTTAATTAATTCATTCATCAAATTTGAGAGTACGAGCTAGAAAGTTTGCAATGTTTTCAGAAGAACAGGCAAATTCGGTCGCCGTTTCCATAGCGACAGTCGAATATGAAAAAATTAAAAAGTACTATTACAACAAATACGGATCAGCTAAAACATATCAATGATTCGGTATTTCCATGCGGTAGTCGGAGAAAACGGTTTATTTTTTATGATTAGTTTTATGATTAAAATTATAATGAGATTTCATCTGAATTTTAACAATATGATGTGCTAAAATATTTCCTTTTTTTATGTGGAAATGAGATGTTTTATTCTTGACATTTTTTAAAACATTTTGTTTTTATTTACATTATATTAGGTGTAGTAAGAAGTTTTAAAGCGAGTTTTGTAAGACGTCTACTGAAAAATAGCATACCAATCAGTACACCACGTTTGTGTCATGTGATAGAAACCGGATTAGAGATATCAAACCGAAGCAGAAGTTAGGGAAAAAGAGAACGTAAGTTGAAATTTTGAAGGTATAAGATGTCATACGATAAGACATTTATTCGTCACTGCATTCGTTACGAATTTCACCAGCACAAAAGTGCGGCAAAAGCATGTCGATCAATTTGTTCTGATTTAGGGGTGAATATCGTATCGAAAAGCATATGTGAGTATTGGTTTTGACGTTTTAAAGATGGCGATTTTGAGGTTAGCGATCGACAATGTAGCGGCACTCCATTGAAGGCTATCCATGACGATTTGCAAACACTTCTCGATAAATATGCATCTCAAACGCAAAATGAACTTGCTGAACAGTTAGGAGTATCACAAAAAACGATATCTAATCGTTTACATGCAATGGGAAAGATTCAGAAGGCAGAAAAATGGGTGCCACATGCATTGAGGACGACCATGTCTTGAAGTGCATGAATCTGCTAAACAGGCAACACAGAAAATCGTTCTTGTAGAAAATCGTGACAGGAGATGAAAAATGGATCTGTTATGACAGTTCGAAACGCAAAAAATATTGGGTGAATCCCGGCGAAGCAACAACATCAACGCCGAAAAGAGACATTCACTGAAAAAAAGTTCTCATATGCATCTGGTGGGATATGAAGGGAGTGCTTTATTGCAAATTGCTGAAGTCGGGTGTAAGCTGAACGCTATAAACAACAATTGCTGCGATAACAACAGGAAATCGATCGAAAACGTCCGTTTACTGGCAAAGGTTTGCGGCCTGTCAAATTGCTCCATAACAATGCACGGCCGTATGTTGCAAAAGTGGTCAAGGACACGTTAGTAACACTTGGCTGGGAAGTTTTGGAACACCCGGCGTATAGCCCCGACATAGCCCCTTCGGACTGTCATTTGTTTCGGTTTATACAGAATGCCTTGTCTTCTGTAAACTTCCGGGCAATGGACGACGTACGAAAATGGGTTGACGACTTCATTGTGTCAACAGAGGAATCTTTCCACACTGCTGGCATCCGTGAACTAAATGACCGATGGCAGAAGGTATTAGATAATGATGGAGATTATTTCGATGAATAAAAGTATTATTATCAGCTCTAAAATACATATTCATTTATTTGACACATGCTTTAAAACTTCTTACTGCACCTGATATTTCCGTATATAAGCCGAGAATTTTTGGAACGTTTTCTTAAGCTAAAGTACTGGTGTCAGCTTATATACAAATCCGCTAATCTCGAAAAAAGTAGGCAATTTTTCGTTTCTCGGGCGCATACGATAGATATCGCAATGGTAAAAGAAGGGAACCTTCAATTAACGTCGTACTAGAGGTCATGGATCAATCCATCAGCTATCCAAATGGGGATGGATTGTGAAGCAATAACCTCCCCCTCATTGTTGAAAAGTATAGTCCGCGAAGCGAACTAAATATGAATACGCAGAATAACTAAATATGTTGACGAGCGATAGCGAGCAGGGGGCGGAACCCCCTAGAACACTAAAATAAAATATATGTTTTATAAAACATAAAAAGTAAACTCGTTTAAAATATATTGAACTAGGGGGCCTGCCCCCTGCTCGCTAACGCTCGCCAACCCCCGGAGGATTGCTTTGCAATCCTCCTTGGTTCGCTGCGCGAACTTATGCTCTCTTCGCTCGCCTCAATGAAGACATGTGTCCTAGCAGAAGAGATTGTTTACAAAATATGTTACCAAAAAAATGTTTTTTTAATCTAAATTTGCTGTATTACAGAAAAAATATATACAGTATCTCTAAAATCAGAATTCAAATGAAAACTTTGTGCAAATTTTGACTCGAAATGTGAGCGTTGCTTTGGAAATTGAATACCCAGCATGTTGTTTGTGTGTACATTTTCCCAGCACTCAAACGACCCACACTTTTTCATTGAGTTTGTTGCCGAAAGTTGTTGTGCAAGCGTCTTGTTGAACTATAATTGTTGGCCCTGAAAAGGACCGTTTTTTAAATGGCCCTGAAAAGATCCTCCGCTTTCTTTGATTTCTATTATAAACAAACTGCAACAGCTCATTAAAATTTACTTTTTTTTTTCAATAAAATTTCATCCGATAACGCTATAAATTCAATCGATGCGCGAGACTTCGCGATAAACAAACAATCGTACAGTGTTGCCAAAACGCGATTACAAATAACGTCTTTTTTGCGTGCCACGTAAGAGAATTATATATATAGATACAATTTATTTGTGCTTACACAACACACAAAACAGACATAAAACGTCAACACGTACAGACTGACTGATGCACCGAAGTTCAGTTGCAAAATGAACGTGAGTTCACGTAGAATCATCTCCAAAATATTCAATCAAATAGCAAAATATCAATAAGCAATCAGAAATAGTCACTGAAGCCGATTTAATCAGCGTAAATCAACGTTCTGCTGATCACATGGGTAAAATTAGGCTATCACAGCAAGAGTAGAGAGCCTCACCCACCAAAATAACAAAATACAATGGAGATTAATGCGATTTTCTTACCACCCTTTTTTATACATTTAGCTATCCACAATATGATTTGAGGTTCCAAAATTATGTTCTTCAGTGATCAACAATAAGTATTTTGAAATTTTGGAAGACTTGAACCAGCACGTTTAAAAAAAATAAGATAATACAATTTTTTTAGTTTTGTGGGTTAGGCCACTCTTGCTCTGATAACCTAAAATGCACGTAGATGAGTCTGAAAAGAGTAGAAAAAACCTTAAAAGTCGTGTTCATTGTACATCACTGCCTTTCAATTGGAATAGGAAACGGGAGTAAAAGATTAAGCTCCCTCCGAAAATATTCTCTGAATATGCGTCTGTTGGAAAAGGTACAACAATGTGAAATAATCGGCACACTATATGAAATGGAACGCAAAAAAAAACTTACATTCAGAATTCTATTTCATGTTCCAGAAAGCCGATGTGTTTTGGAATATTGATATTTATTCCTCAAAGAATAAATCCAGCAGACGATATAACGACACACATGTAAGACTTCCAGGTTCTATAACGGTATCGAAGAAGGAAGTGGAAACCTTCACGTTCCAATTTATTGTGAATGCAGGTGCTTCCGTACTCAAGAAACACGTGATGCTGGTAGTTGAGACATCATACGGCTTCCAGATTTATTATATGCCCACCTTTTGCGATTCATACGTGCAAACGATTTCTATGTTAAGTTTCACAAAGATGTTCCATAATATATCTGTCCATTATGATTATATAGTCGTAACTTTTATTCAAATTGACGTCAGATTCACCAGAATTTTTCTTTGGGAGCCGAGAAATATCAAAATCGCGGTACTGTTATTTTCATTGGGTATTTTTTCCCATAAGGTATCCGAACACTTTCGAGACCTTTTCTTTTTAAATGTGGTATAGAAACATTTTAATGATATTTTTATGTTTAGGATTATTAAACAATAGCATTGTGTTACAAATATTTAAAATATATATTAGGAGTGATTTTCTGTAAGCGAGGTACGCTTCCTATGGGAGTGTGATAGTTGACAGTTTTGATTTTTCTGAAATTTACATCAAATATGCTCCCATGTATTCTAAATACAAATCAGAAGAAAAAAAAGTTCAAATTTTTTTTCTGATTTGTAATTGGAATACCGAGTTACGATTGTTACCGAGTTTTAAATGCCAAGTAACGATTGTTTTTATAGGGGGTAAAGATCGTTTTCTTACACTATAGCTGAAATATGGCAAAATGTAATTTCAATTTCTGGAAAACTTTAGATAGGTGGCAAGGATTTGTTTTTCATCATCTACTTATACGCAGTCCAGTCACATTAATGTAATCCTAATCTTGAGGATGCCAGTCAAAAGCCAGAATAACCATCTTTGGCAGAGCGGACCGCTGCGAGACGTGCAGGAAAAGAGTCAATTATGTTTCTGATGATGAGTGCACCCATTGAATGCCATAAAAACATTCCTCAAACCATAATGCTCCCTCCTTCAGCCTGTGAATCCTTCCGGCAATTGTTGCATAGTGTTTGCTTTCAGAAGTTTCACGCCGTATACTCCAACGTCCATCTGTCCGATGGAGCATAAAACGTGATACATCGGAAAAAGCCACCTGTCGCCACTCTGTGGACGCCCAGTTGCGGTACCGGCGTGCAAATTCCAGCCTTTGTCCCCGATGAACAGCAGTCAGCATAGGTGCATTAACCAGGCGTCTGCTGCGGAGGCCCATGCGCAACAACGTTTGCTGAACCTTTGTTGAGGATACACTCTTGGTAGCCCCTTGGTCCATCTGGGCGGTCAGTTGCTCAACAGTTGCACGTCTATTCGCCCGAACGCATCTCCGTAGCCTTTGTTCGCCTCTGTTATCTATAGCCCGTGGTGCACCACATGTGCCACGCCGCCGATTTTCGATAGTGCCATTTTGGCATGCACGGTATACTTTTACCACGGCGGCACGCGAACAGTTCACAAAATTAGCCGTTTCCGAAATGCTTCCACCCTTGGCCCGAAAGCCAATAATCATGCCCGTTTGGACGTCAGATAAATCGCTACGTTTCTGCATTACGCCAACGATTGAAATGCTTTCCGATGCCCTATGACATTCTTTATATACACTCCACTGCAATGTGCTGCCCTATGCCTTTTGTGATTGGTTATTTCACGTTGACGTCGAAAGTAGGTGGTGGTCACATTAATGTGACTGGACTGTGTATAATACCAGTACTAAGTTTTAGAAATGAGATTTCTTGGCATCTTGCTTAAGTTTACAGGAAGGGGATCCTCAAAATTAGGATTCTGTGAGCGGAAATTTAAAGCTAAAATTCCGCAAACTTGCTGGATGCTGTTATATAATCTAGCTAAAATTTCGCAAACTTCAGACAGGTACCAAACTTTTTTATGTGAATTATGTATAAGCATCTTGTCTAGGCTATTACTGCCTGGAAATAATTTTGGCAACTCTAAGGAGTTTTCCAGAAATTCATCTTAAAAACCGATTTTTGCAAAATTCCACCATTTTTTTAACGTTGCATATCTCAAAACTTCATATTCTAATAAACATGCTACTAGTACCAGAAGATAGCATACTTGTAATATAACAGCATCCCGATGTCTGTTCCATGGCACTATTCAGAGTTTTTTTTATAAATAGGAGTTTTGTTATTGTCAAAATGTTCAAAAACTGCCAATTATGTTTTGCATTTAAACTTTTTTAATTTATCAAATTTAACTATAAAAATTAATTATTAATAACTTTAATATTAATTATATCATTAAATGTAATGTTATTAAATTATATGTGATAAAAATTTAATGTTTTTAAATTATGTGATAAAAATTTAATTATATCTATGTTATACATCGAAACTACTTCAGGCTAGTAGTCTACTGTGACTTTATTTTTTAATCAATTAAGGGTGCCTTCACACGAAGGAGATCGATCTCTTAGACCGGTTGCTTGATATTGACACCAGGAAATGTTTACAGATTCATTTCCTGCGCATAAACTATTTGAGCGAAGAAAAGCAAAACAAAATATTTGACTGGAATTGTTTAGTTTTTTTTTGTAAAATCAGCATCGTTAAAGATAGAGTAAAAATTTCAACGGATTTGAAATCTGCGGAAAATTTTACATCAGATCGATACCTTAAATGTGATTTTCTTTAAATAAATAAATTTCAATTCCAACTTTTATATTTTCGCAATAAGAATTTAGCCGCATTTGAAGTAAATATTAAAGTTACAATAGAAATATTATTTATTTAAAGAAAATCACATTTAAGGTATCGATCTGATGTAAAATTTTCCGCAGATTTCAAATCCGTTGAAATTTTTACTCTATCTTTAACGATCGCGAATACATAAACTTGTACTAGGGAATATAAAAGCTCTTTTGTTTTGTTTCTGGAATAAAATAAACCTCGACACAAAAAAGTCGCTTGCGACTGAACTTCCTCGGTGACTATTTTTTAGTCTCTCAAAACGGTTTCCTGGTAGTCTTCTCGTGTGAAGTGCTCCTATGGTTTCTATGTAAGTTCAGTCGCCTTCAGACCGGTCTGAGTTATCGATCTCCTTCGTGTGAAGGCGCCCTAACAGTGACCTACCCAACACTTGCAGACAGTTGCACCCAAGATATGTATGCTGTATTATATATTTTCAAACATGTGTTATCGCAAGTCAAGAAAATCATCTGGTGTTTCCAAAATTGTTGAAAGGAGTGATACTGTTGGTTGCTATTCAACAGTCAATGTAAAACAGGAAAAGCAGCAATCACATTGTAAAAGGGATTTGAAATTGTATAGAGTGAATTTAATGAGCCACGGCGTGGCAAGAACCAATGAGATCGAGATTCAGCAGTCATCAAGAAGCACATAAAAAGCTACTTCCACAGTAGTCATGATTCTTCTTCATCACAGGATATCTTTATAGCACTTCTATCTCTAGGTGGAGTAAGGAATGTAAAGCCATCTGTTGTTGAAATTCTGATTGCTGAAGTTTACACAGAGAAGAAAAATTTGAAAGGTATATCAGCGTATCACTCAGCAAATCTTCAGAAAAACCAGGGGATACGTTTTCGGAACCATCATGGCATCGGTTCAGGAAAACAAACAGCCATTAGAATTCAGGATGTAAATAACGACTTAAAATTCAACACCATTCAGACATTTTCCTTAAACTAACTACTTTTTTAATTTATCAAATTTAACTATTAAAATTAATTATTATTAACTTTAATATTAATTATATCATTAAATTTAATGTTATTAAATTATATGTGATACAAATTTAATTATATCTATGTTATACATCGAAACCACTTCAGGCTAGTAGTCTACTGCGTCTTTAACTATAAATTTAACTATAAAAATTAATTATCATTAACTTTAATATTAATTTCCCCAGAAGAAGAAAACCAAACACAAGTACCAACTCTTTTTTGTCCTGAAATAGAATGTATGTCATCATTTAAAACTGTTGAAGTATTCGACATTCATGTACTTGATGGACAGCATACTATTGCAGAAGGCACTGGTGTAACAAAAGATGATGTATGTCCAGAAAATGAAGATGAAAGCTAAAAATTTAACGTTACCATCAACATCCCTACAAGGAGATTTCACACCATATACATTACATACGAAGGACAGAATCTATGATTCCATGGGATGGGCTTTAAAGAAAAGAAAAAAAGCATCATAAACTATCCCTGAAACAAAAGAAGTTTATATATGATGCTTTTATGAATGGAGAACAATCTGAAAGAAAACTAAGTCCTGAAGCTCTAGAGAAAAAATTATAAGTTTAGTTAACAAATATATGGCGGCAAAATTTTCTAAGTTGGCATTACACATAAAGAAACAGGTCCTACATGCTTACTTGAACACAAACACGATTAAATTAAATGTTGATATGGATGTAAGCCATGAAGAGGAAGAGGAAGATGTGTTTAGAATCTGTACTAGGCGAATGCGTTTACGAAGAAACTTGCCAAACCATTGCTGAGATAGAGCATAATTTACTAATGGACGAAATACCAACAAGATACCAGCCGAAAATAGAACAATATAAATATATGGTGTGTACTATACCAAAAACTGTTATAAAGAGAAAGTTATGTGCCCGGAAGACACTATTACTAAGATATATGAAGTTTCTTCATAAGACGGGAGTGAATCAGTATGACTGGCCTAGGCGTCCAGATATTGAAAATATCAATAAGAGCGTTATTTTCGTTTGACCAGTAGAAATAAGTGGAAAGCCTCCTTTTTACCTTTCCAACGAAGAAGATAAGAATTTAAAGAACTCGTATCATAATTTCAAAAAAAATTTGAGAACAACGGAAAAGTGAAAACTTTTGCAACTCAGATTTCAGCTACCAACTTTAAATAGAAAAATAGATTCCATGTAAATAAGTTGGTAATTGTTAATTTTTTTTAAACATTACAAAACACAGTTGCCCTATACAAATGTAAATTTTTGAATACCATTTATTGGTCTGTGTATGATAATAAAAGTTTTTAGTGTTACATAGTTATTTGTCATTGAAATATTTTCTATTTACATATTTCAGTAATTATTCCAAGTGTTCAGTCCATGTCATTCAAAAACATTAAAAATATCAATAACTGCAATAAATCTAGAAATAACATTTATTTCAATTCTGAAAGTTGAAGATTTTCTTTTTATTAAGTTCAAGGAGAAATTTGGTAAAAATACGATTTTTATCAATTTTATCTCCATTTAGTAAAGCTGCAGTGAAAGAATATTTAAAAACTTCACACCCAACGTCTATATCCAGGATTTAATTGATAAAAAAAACATTATCAAGGCCATAGTTTGAAGTTTCGATATTTTAAAAGGCAACACAGAATTGACTGCTTTTGAAAATTGTGAAGATAACGTAATTCCTATTTAAAAAAAAAATTGGGAATAGTGCCAAGGAACAGACAATGGGTTGATGTTATATAACAATTATGCTATCTTCTGGCACTAATAGCATGTTTATTAGAATCTGAAGTTTTGAGATATGTAACGTTAAAAAATGGTGGAATTTCGCAAAAATCGTTTTTTAAGATGAGTTTCTGGAAAACTCCTTAGAGTTTCCAAAATTATTTTCATGCAGTAATAGCTTAGACAGGATGCGAAAACATAAGTCACATCAAAAAGTTGGGCACCTGTCTGAAGTTTGCGGAATATTAGCTTTAGATTTCTGTAAATTGGACATTTCCGCTCACAGAACACTAAATTTGGAGGTCCCCTTCCTGCAAACTTTAGCAAGATGTCAAGAAATTCTCATTTCTAAAACTTAGTACTGGTATTATATAAGTAGATTATGAAAAAAAAATCCTTGTCAGTTATCTGAAGTTTTCCAGAAATTTAAATTACACTTTGCCGTATTTTAGCTACAGTGCAAGAAAACGACTTTTACCTGCCCTATAAAACCAAACATAACTTGGCAATAAATTTTTTTCTTCCAAAAACGCTGATTCACCTTTTAGTAATACACTATAGAGAACATCTGGTGTATTTTCAGCAAAATCAATAATGTCAACTATCACAAGCGTACCTCGCTTACAGAAAATCACTCTTAATAATTTTGTAAAAATGGTAATTATGTATGAAATTTTACAGAAATTTGTAAAAAAACCTCAAATGTGCGACATGAAAATCTATTCAACCCGTTTGAAAAATAATGCTACTAAAATAAGCTACATGCTTTTTTCTAGGGAATGAACTAGAACCAAAAAGATATTAAAATAAACAAAAATTTTACAAGCGATCGAAAAATTAATACAAGATTTTCGATAGTTTTACAGTCCTGTTTCTTAAATAAATGGCCATAATTTAAAAACTCTTCACCTCAGCATAATTGTTCTAATTTATTCCCAAGACAACATTATAAAGAACAAGTTCTCAAAGTTTTACGAGAATCCATCTATAAGTTTTTGTGTTATACTATTTGAAACGAGGAAATAATGCATAAATATTAATTTAGAGAAAAAAATAGTTTGAAGTGCATCTCGTTTGCTTTCTCTTGCTTTTACTGTTTGTGTAAACATTTTTGTTCTCTTTAAAAAATTTCACACTATTTCCAAAAGAGAAACCATTTAACATTTGAGAAATCTTTCTAAAATTATGTTTGCAAAAAAAGTAAATTCAAAATTTGACAGGTTTTTGCTCTTTTAACGGCCATTTCCGGTGTTTTCCATACCTACTTCCGGTTTTCCCGCCTTGATTAAAATCATATCTCTGCAACTAATTAGCGTATAGAAAAAATCAAATCGACTCACGACTGCCAAACGAATTTCTATCCTTAAATTTAACTTATTCGTGTCTTGTCTTTAAGCGTGGCATATTGTTTTAAAAGAATGAAATAATTTATATATTTCAAGAACGAAGAAAAAGAAGTATTTCATACATTTTCGTATTTTATTGTTGAGATATTCTGAAAACCAAAAACCAAGAATTTCGTAAGGCGCTCTCTACCTCGCTAATCTACTAGCATTCTATGGTAGATAGCAGAATTAACGTTGCACAGGAGCTATTGGTGAAAGACCTGGATCAATCCTGAAGGGCAATATACGAGACCTATGGCTGAGATATAAAAGTAGAGTAAACAATGGTAAAACCTTTTTATGTGCCCAGAACCATCTGACCAAAAACTAGTACTAACATGGCATTTAGACTGCTTTCGTCTGCTGGGTGAAACCTAACATTCATTATCTGATTGGTCCAAGGGACGGAAAGACACATTTCCATTGATCCATCGTCTGATTGGTCAATTGATTCATCAGAGTATACTTTTGCCACTTTGTCGCCCATTAAAAAGAAATACAGATCCACGCACCAACCATGTCAATAGATGTTGCATCGTCAAATGAATCGATGGAATATCAAAATAGGTCAAACAAGTCAATTTTTTTCACAGAGCAGTCACGTGACTGCTAGTCGACATGAGGGTCACACTTTTTGAATCTCCTTTCAAAAACAATGATCAGTCTACTTATCTTTCACATCTATGCCTGTACATCCTCGTTATACAGAGGTTGTTCACACATTTTTTAGACAATGTATATTGTATTTACAAAACTAAATTACATAAAATTCTTGTGTTTTAAATGTTCTATTTGATAGAACTTATTCTGAACTATCTTTCGACACCGTAATTTCCAGGATAATAATGCCTTTTGAAATGTCCGAAGAGGTATTCTATCCCATTTCTCCTGAACAGCTTTCCAGAGTCCTGTATGGGTTGTGGGACGACGTTTGGATAATGCAGATTTTAAAAGTCCGAAAGCACAAAAATCCATACGTGATACATCGGGAGATTTAGTAGGGATATCAGTGAAGGGTATGGCCTTGATACCGGTTTTTTGTTCCATTTCTTTTAGGAAATTTACAGTGGATTTTAATGTGTGACTGCTAGCTTTGTCTTGATGGAGTTCCACAGATTGATGACACTGTGGGTAAAGCGATGGTATTTCATTCAGAAAAATTTGCGATAAAATATGTTCCTGATAGTATTTGAAGTTAATCTTGACATTTTTTTCCACTCTCTTTATTTTCAACTTGTCATTATATGAAAAATCAGCAACAATAATGAATCCCTTCGAAAAACTTTCTTTCGATTCTGTGAGCCATGTACTTAAATTTTTTCTCCCCTTTTATGATAATAAATGGCTCTTTTTTTTTTGCTGCTATCATTTAAATACACCCATGATTTATCTATTGTGACAATTTTTTTCCATTTGTCTTTGGATAAGTGTTTCTCATATAGAATTCGGCAGCGTGTCCTACGTTCAGCGATATGCTTTGGAGAAAGACGATGTACATTGCGTTTTTTCGCTTTCTTAAGATTTAAATCAACGTTTATCATTTTGTTTACAGTGGACACCGAGCATTTTAATGATTTTGAAACTGTCCTTTGACTAGGGGGATTTTCTTTTAACATTAAACAACGTACCTTTGCAATAGTCGAAGATGTCCGTTTCTTCTTTGGATACTTGTTTGGAATTTTTGTCCACTGGAGGTTTGACGTTTTTTTCCTTTCTTGTTGACGATATTACCTATCGACGCTTTAGATATCACAAAACCATGACTCTCACATCGTTTTTGGATAACGGAATATGAATATTTCTTCGGAAAGAGCATAAATATAGCCTTCGAACCACTGCTTCGTTAAAAACGCCATTTTTAATAAAAACAAACCTCTCAAGCCGCAGACGATAATTTTGACTTTTAAAAACATAGTACAACTGCAATTATTTCTTTTGCAGCAAACGATTTTTTATTACCGCTAACCAAAATCGTCTAAAAAATGTGCGAACAGCCTCTGTAGTCAGATGACGAGGTCAAAACCTGAGCTGACACCCTACTCTCCGAACTTCTACTCCCCGTCAACGTGAGGCCTTGAAGCCCTGACAGATTTAACGTTCACCAACCCTCACGTACCCAACGGTCTATAGTTGGCTCGACTTTCGTACTCATAGCCATCCTTTTGCTGGTTCTTTAGTCTTCCAACTGGGTTACCGCGTTCCCACGCTCATTCCTTGATTCGGGTGTAATTGTAATGTCGATTCAAAATGTTCATAGAAGATGAGTCGGTTTGGGGGTGTAGAATGTTTTTATTAGACCTTAATTAATATTCGTTGTTTTTCAGCCTATCGGCACCCCCAAATGAACCAGCTGGACGAGTGAATTTGACTAAGACACCCGGCCATCCGAAACTCTACGAATGTTCCCCTCGTACACGCAGTAATTTTGTCATATTTGCAGAAAGGAGGTTGAGGAACGAACACGACGGGGCGGCCGCAGAGCTCTTCTGGTCCGGGACGTCTGAAGTCACTCAACAGGTGGTAACGGTCCAGATTTTGGCTTTCCTGGAAGAGAATAAGTATGTGCATAAGTTACTTCACCGATGATTAGACAATATAGTTTTTAATTATACGTTCCTTCGGTAAAATTTCTGAATCCTTGAGAGTCCTTACTGTGTACTTTAAAAATACCAAAATTGCGTTTAGCCGTTGAATTTTACCCAGACTTTATTTCTTACAAAGTTTGTCTGCAATCTTTAAACTTGTTTACATAATAATACAGCGTTAAATATTTTTATCTTCAGTTCTTATATCCTCAGTTTTATTTGTCACTTTCTAATCCTTCGTAGAGGAAGGAGTCTCGTTAGAAAAACTAGGTTCTGATGGTAGGCTGGCTTTGAGTTTCATGGCGCAAGGGCCGTATGTAGCCAAAGGTCAAGCTGCGCCAAAAACAAAAAATATCCCCACCAAGTTATAGGCATACACATGCAAATAAAGCCTCACAGACAGAAAAGAATACACCCAGGGATAAATCGAACCTGAGAGGTAATTTGGTAATTTTCAATTAACGTCGTACTAGAGCAACACAACGGGCTATTGACGACGGTCCGGGATCAATCCCTTAAAGGGGAAGATTCCTGGACAACACCACGACATTTTGAACCAGGGTCAGATGACGAGGCAACACCTGAACTGGCACCCCACTCATCAAACTTCCTCGCCAACCCAGCGTGAAGACTTTCGACCACGACAGATTTAAGGTACACCAGCCACCTCTGCACCATACGCTTACAAATATACATACACTGACCCGGTTTTGAACCAGGAACCTTCCGATCTAGAGGCTAACACCTCAACTACCAGACAGGTTCGTCGGCTCGAAGCTTAGAAGAAGTTCTTGAAATGGTCTCTACTTTATTAAATGTAAAAGAGTGTGAACTCTGTCCCGATTCTCAGTCTTCTTTAAAGTATACTAATGGTAATTGGTAGTTATTAATTAACGTCGTACTAGAGCAACACAACATCTCTACTAATGACGAGATATCTTGTCATCAAGGTGTTACCGATCATGACAAGATCAAATCCAGGCAGTTTTTCCATCGAATGACAGGATATCTTGTCGAGACCACCGCCAGGAGGGATACATATCTAGACACATCAGGGATCCACGATAACATTCATTCGATACTGCTTTAACTTTGCTGTGTAGACTGAATTATAACGTCGGCGTATAGTGGAAACTCTAACTGGCCCAAATCAGTTTGACACACTTTCAGGACAAAAAATAACAATCAATTATAATCAATTTTATAGGGTGAGATATCCTTTAAACAATTTACAATGAGGCTGTGCATTTTTGATCGATCATGAAAATGAGCATTTCTTGGGGAAAAAGTCATTGAATGAGCTTTTGTTTTAAGCCACACTAAGCTATATGAAGCTATTAAATCCATGCTTACTTCTTCAATCGGAGACTTCGACAAACTATTCATTTGATACTATTAGTTTTTCAAGTTGTGTTGTTGAAGGGAAGGCAATCTTCAAAGGTAGAGTTCGGAATGGAATCCACGTTGAAATGTTTTCTGGTGGAATGTGATATTGATGTGGGTGCTTAACTCATGTCTATTGTAGCGATGTCGACAAAATAGGACATCTATTGGTCGGGCTCCAGGCTAAAGCTCAAGCTGAAAAAACAACATGCGTGAAATGAAGCTAAATTAGAATGTCAAGAGATTCACAATGTATTACTTAGAATTGAGAGTATGAATATCACTTTTAACATGTGTTCAGAAGCTGCATAGAAGAAGTGAAATTCTACTTAACCCATTCAGCTCAAGCTGGAATTAGTTATTTATAAATGTATAACGTAAATACACTCATTGCAGTACAAATTTGCGCACCAAGAAATAATTGTGGGATCGTAACGAAACTTGGCATGAAAGTACATGTCGGCCAGATATGCAAATGATTAGAAATGCAGAGTGATTGAACATTGCGTAATGCCACTAGTGTGTGTTGTACTTCGTTCTCCTTGGAGTGTAAAACAGTTAAGCAGAGTTTGTTTGAGTGTGCTTAATCTTTTGCAAAGGAAACGCTGAGGTATACATGCCATTACGCCGCAATCGAAGACAATATGAGCGTCTGTCAGAATTCGAGAGGGGAAGAATCATCGGGATGATGTAAGCTGGGTGGTTAGCTCGGCGAGTAGCTCGTCAAGTAGGCCGTTCAGATTTTACTGTGAGGAGGTGTTGGGACCAGTGGACAGAAGAGACGTCATTTACACGGCGACCAGGCTCAGGACGCCCTCGACAGACCAGTCGTCGAGAAGACCGTCACATCATACGAAACGCACGCGTAGAGCCAACTGCCTCATTGTCCACTATCCAGACACAGGCAGCACGTTCACTACGGGCCCTTGTGTCTTCCCGAACCATCGAAAGGCGCCTGGCTGAAGGACATCTGGTATGGCAGCGCCCATTACATGTGCTGTTACAATGACACCTACCCACCGACGCTTCCGTTTGGAGTGGTGTCGCTCAAGACGGGATTGGACTGCAACGGAATGGAACCAGGTCGTCTTCAGCGACGAATCTAGATTCAATTTGAGCAGTGATGACAATCGTGTTCGTGTGTGGATGCCCTGTCGTGAACGCCCTAATCCTGCCTTCCCTTTACAGCGACACACCGCTCCCACAGCTAGTGTGATGGTATGGGGTGCCATTGCTTACGATACACGGTCACCCCTAACATTGATCCATGGCACAATGACAGCCCAGCGGTACGTCCATGATATCCTTCAGCCACATGTGATGCCACTCATGGCAGGGCTCCCAGGAGCCATTTTTCAACAAGACAATGCTCGGCCACACACAGCAAGGATGTCACAAGACTGCCTACGCCCCATTACCACCCTTCACTGGCCTGCTCGATCCCCAGATTTGTCACCAATCGAGCATATCGAGGATCATTTGGGACGGCAAGTTGGACACCCTACGCGTTTGGTAGAACTAGCAACTGTTTACAGCAACTGTGGAACGAGATGTCTCAGGACATCATACGGAACTTGTATGCCTCAATGCCCGCTCGTATAGCATCGTGCATTCGCGCTAGAGGGGCCAACAGAGTACTAAAACTTCCGTTCCTTTGTACTTTTTTCTGCAATAAATTATCATTTTCTTTGATTTTCTAATCACTTAGTTATATCAAAGTAGTACTTACATGTGTAAAATTTCGTTTCATTTTGACGACTTTTTCTTGATGCGCAAATTTTTATGGCAATGAGTGTATAAAAGGTAGGTAATTAACGTCGCAATTAATTAACTGGAGCGATACAACAGGCTGTTGGTGTGGGTTGAACGAAGGTCAGATGACCAGGTCAACTTATGAGCTGGCATCCCACTCTCCAAATTTCCACACCACGCCAACGTGAGGACATTTGAGGCCCCATCTTATTTAACATGCATCCATTCCCGTGTACACGAAGGTTTTTGTTTGGACCTAGTTTTGAATACTCAACCCTCCGGTTACAAATCCGCTTCACTTCAAACACTTTTTTACTGTTCGCTTCTTTTCCTGGTATCGTTTTGTTTTAGTCTTCGGTTCGGTTATACAATCGACCCACATTTCGTATCATTTTCACTCATTCAGGTCACTCTATTCTGCCAAAGACCGTCATGTAGATCTAATCGGGGTCTGGTGCGCGTTAAATATGTTGGAGCCTCGAATGTCCTCACGTTGACCTGATGTGGAAGCTTATAGAGTGGGGTGTCATCTGAGGTGTTGTTCTCGTCACCTGACCGTTCCAAATGACGAGGTGTTGTCCACGCATTTTTCACTTCGGGATGGATCTCGGGCAATTGCTAATACACTGTTGCGTTGCTCCAGTGCGATGTGCGATGTTGACTGCGGCCGGTACATCAGTTGTACAGCCGTCAAAATAAAAAATATGACTCACCCGTTCGCAATTGCACAATTTACATCACAGAATAAAACAGAAGGTAGCAATCGATAGGGATGAATGTTTTCTACAAATATCAATTCTTCAAATTTGTCTAAGGGGCCGTCTTCATATTAAATTGGATGCTTTCTCCGATAATTTCAATACGAACCCCCATCTTTTATCACAAATTTGGATACTACACACAATTTAAGGCGGAAATAAAAAAAAAGTTTACCAATTTTATTGGATTTTTCACCGATTTGTAAGTGTTTGAGAAAATTAGATCTCCTAATGTTAAATTGGTGTTTCACATTTTTTTGTTATATTTGCTATTTTTTTGGAAATTGTTTTTTTATCCTTTTCTACCAAAAATCCCAAACACAATCTATAAACATTTTAATTATCAAACTAAATTTACTATTTTTTATCAATTATGAAATTAATATTCAGGATTTTTATGAATTGAAACATGGGCAAATTTTGACGCCATGTGATTCAACTGTTACTGAAACATCTAAATTCCAAATTCCAGCTCATTACGTGCAGAATTAGTAGTGCAGTGAGACTTTTTGAAAAATTCGATGATTATTATGGTTGTTGGGGATTGTTCACAAAGTGGAAACAGAAATTTCTACCAACAGATCCTGGGATTCAGTCAGAATGGATTCTGACTTTGTCACCATCTTAATGGACTCTATACCAAGGCGCCTACAACAAGTCATTGACTGCGACGGCCACTACACGTCTTTATTAATACTTATAGTGTGATTGAATTTCGAACA
The DNA here is from genome assembly GCA_947359465.1 of Metellina segmentata. Lineage (NCBI taxonomy): Eukaryota > Metazoa > Arthropoda > Arachnida > Araneae > Tetragnathidae > Metellina > Metellina segmentata. Next base: position 15,568,501 of record OX375877.1, read on the forward strand.
TTTATATGCTCCTTCAATGGTTTTTATGGATTTTCTCGGTCAATTTTACGCCGTTTTACATTATTTTTTCATCAAATTCACCTGAGATTTTGTGCAGAATCCAAATTTTTGATAAAAGATGGGGGTTCGTGTTGAAATTATCGGAGCAAGCACACAATTTAATATAAAGACGGCCCCTGAGACAAATTTTAAGTATTGATATTTGTAGAAAACATTCATAACTATCCATTACTACCTTCCGTTTTGTTCTGTGATGTAAATTGTGCAATTGCGATCGGGCGAGTGTTTTTTTTTTTTTTTTTTTTTTTGACGGCTGTACCACGATCGCATTAAGAGAGAACATCAATTGTACCTTTAAAGTTATAGGAATCGTGCCGAGAAAGAATCGCTCTCGCTATATCTATAGCCGTAGTCTTAAGGTTAACTAACCACTCATCCAGGTCACTTCATTATAAAGTAGCAACTGAAAACTTTAGTAAGTTACTTTAACTAACTTTAAGTAACTTTAGTACTTTAGTTTTAACTCCTTAAGTTTTGTTCGCCAATGTGTCATTTCATTACTTCGCGTAATAACAGGTAATAATTCTGTTGTTAAAAGGGTTAGGTGTTCCAAATATCGCCCCTGTGCTTAACATCGACTACTTGTGTTTTCAAGCTACTATGCGCGACATCTATGAGTTTACGTAGTTACCTTGACGGTCTAGGGTTTTGCCATATCTAGCGCCACCGGCAGGTTTCCTATTAGCTATATCCAAAACACTATTGCATTTGAAGTATTTGAGGCTGTAATCGACGTATTTCTTAGTCTCCAGTCCATTCAGGAAATATCCAGGTAAGTTTTCAAAATCATCATTTCGTTTATATGACTTGGAAGTACATTCAATACTAAAGGTAAGTATGTATGCTCTACTATAGCAACTCGTTTTTAATAATTACTCCTCATCTCGCCTGGTATTTGGTAATAGGAACAGGGGAAGGCGATATGAGGAACCCACTCTTGAAAATACTCTTGGAAAACTTTTTGAAGTTTTACTACTAGTAACTTAAACTGACATAAGTAAAGAAGGTATAGGATCTCTGGAAACCAAAGGATAATAGTTCCTAGGGATATTCATTTAGATTACAGCTTGATGTCCCAACAAAGGAATCTGAGATACAGAGAAATAGCTAGGATAGGCGATATTTAGAACACATGCCCTATCTCTGCATTTTGATTTAAATTTTTAAAAAAACTTCTGTTGTGCACTCACCTCAAAGCATTTGTATTCAAGCCCCTCATCTTTTCCTCTGTGTAGTTGATGGAAGCTAGATATTCCTGCAGCCACAACAATTCGCCAATGCGACCTGAAAAAAGAAGTGTAAGTAAGTACGTGTTTTTGAGGTTCCAGTCATAGGCGTCAAATATAAGCAGACTGGACTTTGCTATTGAGAGGAGCTTCAAAGAGTGTGACCAACATGTAGATTAATAGTCACGTGACTGCTCTGCGGAAAAAAATTTACAGGAACTTGATTGAATTTAAAAGGTATGAAAAGTTTTGGATCCATGTGCTGAGCAACTGTATACGATTAGGAGTTCCTTTCGTTTTTGCAATCCACAATCATTATGGAAACCTTACAGTGAATCAATGAAAATTTGAAATAGTTTAATATTGAATTTATGGAATTGAAAAATATTTTCCGTTTGAAGAGAATTTATCAAATGAAATATTTACCATATCCTGATGTTTGGAGGTACTCGACGAAGTATCCAGCGAAATCGATTTTTTCGTCGTCTTTCATTCCACCTAATAGTAGATCTGCAGGAAAGAAAGATGCGTTGGTTATCAAGTTGTTTCTCTTTACGAATAATAGCGATTAACCCGTTATGACGGGAGTAAAGCATTTTTTCAAATGAATGTTTAGACGATGCTATGTTCGATGTATCTATTGAATCATTAAGTGTGTTGTAGGGCTGATTAAATTTTTAGTGACGCTCAAAAAGTTAATAACAAAATCCGGCATGCACCTATGTCGGGGATGCATCGAACCCCGTACGAATTCCACGCCTGCCACATCTTCTTTTCTATCTTGTCGTCACTGGAATAGATTCGGTGGAGTTTCTTAAAGCATCTCTTCTTTTTGAAAGACACGTTCTGGAAGAAAAGGAAACACGTCGACTATATATCATCCGATGAATTTACATTCCGTCGGCACTATATCACAAATCACGACACTTCAATTTTGCATGTTAACTTTATTTTGCAACTTAGAGCACCAATGTATTGGACTATATTAGTTTAACTTTTTCCCAGGACTTACAAAAAGCAAACACTGCCTTCTTTAACTCTCTGAGAGGTTCACACGCATAATTCCACATCGCAAACTCTAATTCTTCCTTTAATTTCTGATCAGTTTTGACCTACTTAACTAATAGAACATTTCCAAATGATTCCATCCTAAGAACGGAATAATAGAACATTTTCTAAGAACTCTATTCCAAGGAAAAGGAAAGGAGAGAGAAAGGATCTATAGAATATATATTTCCAAAAGATTCTATTCGAAGTGAAGGAAAAAGAGAATGTTCCAAAAGGTTGAAAAATACATTTATTCTTTCAACTAATAGATGTAGTCATTTTATCACTAATTGTGTCTTGAATAAGAAATCAGTTTAACATCATTCACTTGTAGCACACTCTAAAACTTATATATTCTAGATCCCAAATGTTTCACTTCAAAGAGCCCTTTGAAAATTAAAAAATTTCTCTAACCCCTTGAGATTTATTTGATGGATCATATTTAGACCTACTATATCCTCCAAGAAGTGGATTCGACGAGATGTCGATAAAAATCTGGCAAATTTTGCTTCGACCAAGATATCTCGTCGTCTTGATATTCCCGATATTTTTATAACAAGCTCACGATTGGATGACTTTTTTTTCTCCAAGGTCGAGATATCTCGTCCATCAGGATCTGACCCATTTTATCGATGATAAGATATTTAATCATCAAGATAACGCCGATTTTCTTATGGTGACGAGATCAAGATCTGTTTATCTAATGACGAGAGATACACTACCCTACAATACTGGACCGGACAGCAAGATGCGATGGTATAAGGGAAAGAATACATGCTTTAATAGGGGAATGGTCCCCCGTGTGCTGCAATTACACTAGCAACCCTTCTGGGCATACTCTCAACGAGGTTTTGATGCACAACTATGGGCATTTGTGTCCATTCCTGCTGCAAGAATGCCGCCAGCTCAGCTGCAGATTTCGGACGGGGTTCCCTGGTCCATAAGCGTAGCTCTAACGCGTCCCAGAAATTTTCTATGGGGTAAAGGTCGGGACTCTGAGAAGTCCATAGAAGACGTTTTACATCCATATCTCGATAACATTGCTCGGCAGAGGCTGCAACATGACACGGAGCGTTGTCGTCCTGGAAGTAACATTCGTCCATTCCATAAAATTTCCAGAGCGTAGGAAGAACCTGATTGTCCAAAATGTTCATGTGGGCATCGGCGTTCTATTGACCAGGAACAACATGTAAAGGTCCCAGGCCATACCACGAACCCCCCCCCCCCAAACATGTAGTTGAATTTTATGCAAATCCGCTGGCGTCCGGTCCATTATTGATGGGTAGTGTATAAAGGTCAGGCCAGTTTTTTTCAAAGGATGACACACCTCGTAGAGGCATCCACCAGTAGGCCATAGAGGTCCTTAATTTTCCCCTTTTAGGGACAGGGGACTCGGTCACCAAATGGGGAAGAGAGGAAGGGTATGTGCTGATGGTTGTTGACTATGTAAATTTATTTATTTCGGTTCCAGGATTTGACAAATAATTAATTTCAAAGGTAAAATGCATCGTACGATGGCTAAGAAGTTTCAAGTAGTAAAGTAATAAAACTTGCCTGAGAAGAATTTTCAGTGAAAGCAAACATTAAAGTATATAAAGATTTTACTCCTGCTGTTCAATTTTTTATCGTATTTCTTTTTTAAAATTAACGTTGCTCTGGAGCAACACAACGGGCTACTAGCAACGGTTCGGGATAAATTACCGAAGGTAAAGATCTGAGGACAACACCACGTCATTTTGAACCACGGTCAGACGACGAGGCCCCACCTGAGCTGGCATCTCACCTTTCTAAACTTTCACACCAAGCCAACTTGAGAACAGTTGAGCCCACCACAGATTTAACATGCACCAGCCCCCTTTTTACACGACGGTCTTTGGTTGGGTTCGAACTCGCAACTCTCAGGTTCGGAGGCACTTTTGGAAGTTATCTGGCTATCCTACCTTTAACTCATCGTAGTATGAAAACATTAGAAACTTAAATACTCGTTCATCTGTATCTGGTTGGCTTCTTGGGGACATCAAAAATCGATACTTAGTCACATTCATGTATACTCCCTCATATATCAGAGCTGCCTGAACTCAGATGTTACGACACTGTTTTACTTTTGTTTATGCTTGCCAAATGAACTTAATCATTATCCTCTCATATCCTAATATCTCACATACATCCATAGATAGTAAGCACAATCCGTTTATAGGAACCGCACATTCCTTCTAGTAGGGCAAACAAAAACCTTAACCCCGGAATTCAAACGGAATCCTTTCGATCCAGAAACCAACACCCTGACCACTAAACCGATGGGTCGGCTCTGTATCAATCTAAAATAGCTGATCTCGAGTTTGGTAAGTTACCTTCCATGTGGTGACGAGTCGCAGAATGGGTTCCACGTGCAATCCTTCCAGAACTGCCTTTGTGGAATGCAGGTTGTGGAGCTTGTGGAGGCGCCGGGCTATCAGGATAAAGTTATTCACCACTGTGGCTCGCATCTCCACGATAGGGGAGCTCAGAACGGCGACTTGAACCCAGGTGCTCACCTGTCGAATCATAAAACGGGTTGTTCGACTTGATGTCTATGGGGACAGAGATTTAAAGGTTTGAAAAAGGATTTTAAAGAAAGATCTACTCACAGTCACGAATCTTACCAGGAGTTTGGAGGTGTTGGGAGATTGCTTAAAATCTTTCTTGCCACAGTGTCCTACTTCCTGAAATATTCAAATCGCATTTTGTTAAAAACAGAATGCAAGAGAGTTAAAGAAAACTTGTGCTAGAATAATAGTCAACAGTAAAAAAATTTTCACAGAACGCTAATAGAGATCGAAAAACAACAAAAAGGTCTAGGACCATCAGCATCTGGACCAAGCATAAGATAATGACTATTGAGAATGGATTGAATTTAAAAAGGTTTGCGTACCCTGTTTTTCATTTACCTAGCCAGGTTTTAAAAAATCAATTCCGGGAAATTGCTCCTGTGATGAAAGAACCGGTCTGGTGGTTAAGGTGTAAGCCTCTTGATCGGTAGGTTCCTGGTTCGAATCCGGGTCAGTGCATAGATGTTTGTAAGCGTATGATGTAGAGGCGGCTGGTGCAACTTAAATCTGTCATGGTCGAAAGTCCTCACATTGGATTTGTGTGGAAGTTTGGAGAGTGGGGTGCCAGCTCAACTGTTGCCTCGCCATATGACCGTGGTTCGTAATGACGTGGTGTTGTCCTCGGATCTTTCCATTAGAAGAATGATCCAAGACCGTCGTCAATAGCGTTGTGTTGCTCTAGTACGACGTTAGTTAAAAATTACCAAAAAAGTTAGCTTTGGTGAAAGCGATACACCTCTGTACTACATCACAGTGTGCCCTTTTAAGGTACGATTCCAATGTGACAACTGAAACGCTTACGACCGTGCGATTAGAAGTGAGCAATCAGAACAGCACGATTCGAGTAGCTTGTTCAACTTCCAATCCCACGAGTTTCAGTCACTACGTGAACAGCAACGTTGGGGTTCAGTTCTCTAGTCCAAGTTTCTATCTTCGTGAACGTTGAAGATACAAAGAAAATTTCAACGGATTCGAAATATGCGGAAATTTTTACACTAAATAAGTACCTTAAATGTAATATTCTTTAAAAAAATAATTTTTCAACTCAAATTTTAATATTTTCGCAACATGAATTGTGGGCCGCATTTGACGAAGGTACTCATTACGAACACATAAATGACTATTTATCGCGTTTTATCGAAAAGATATAACTTGAATGCATTACACTAATAACCCGAGATTTTTCAGGGAATCAGTTAAAATTCACCTGCACTCAAAACCAACGGGACGGCTGTCGTGACCATCTGCTCGGCCCGGGAAGATGTTTCGGCGATTTTATTAAATATTTTTCTTCTAAACTAGTGTTTTTCTTCTCTGTCCCAATCGAAAAAAATTTTATGCATTTATATGTAAAATTGTGTACACCGACTCAACTTCCAATCCCACGAAATTTCAGTCGCTACATGAAAAGATATGGAGGATACATCGATGTTGGTATCTTATCTTTTTGAAAAAGAGGAAGAATTCAAACTGTGAAAGCAGTTTAAAAGAATTGAACCTCGTCCTACCTGTATGAACTTAGCGAGGGACAGAGAAGGTTTCAAAACATTCTAATACAGACATATTTTGAAGGACGATACAGTGTTCCAAACTTTTTACCGCTTGAATATTGCCCAATTTAATTACGTTTTGGCAATCATTGAAAGTGAACTAATCAGACAGTCTTGTGGTAAAGTGAAACAGCCTATAAGCCCTGCAGAAAAACTGGGACTAACTCTCAAGTAAGCAATTTAATCGTAATAATACTAATTCATTTTTTTTTCTAACATACTACAATGTAAAGGTGATAGGTAGCTTGTTTCTCAAATTACATAGAATAAGAGAACGTAGAATACTGTGACAGAAGTAAAGCAGGCGCTCGGTGGAAAAGTTGAAAGGATGAAAAGACGAGAGGCCGAGGAGGTCACGCCAATGCATGAACCCAGCGCCGGACCGATAGTTAACGAGCCGCGGTCAAAAGATTGGATTTCATCGCGAAGGGGGAAAAGCTAGATGTCATTGTCGCTATGCCTACTGGCAAGACGCAGGGTAGAAGTTCATTTCCGCCATATCTAGCATCAGAGAAGACCGCAGAGACCTTTGTGCCGCAGCCTCGCTAATGAAGTTCCGGTGGAAGAGGAAAATTAACCGCCAATGAAAAGCCTGATTTTGAACCAGCCAACGGCGAGAGGACAAGTGTGTCGAATGAAATGAGAGGGGGCCAACAACCCCCGTGGAACTTACGGAGTCGAGAGAGACGGGAGAAAAGTTTCGAAGAGAGAGGTCAACAGACCCGAGGGATCAAACTTATCCGAGGAAGTGGGCACCCGTTCACAGTTTCCGATATCCCGTTCTCTGGATAAGTGTTGAGCCACGACAGCTGTTTGTGGACTCAGAGAGAAATTTCCCGGATCGGGATTACGTCTATCAGACGTGAGGAAAGCTGAAACCTGAGCTGCTGACCCTGCTGATTTGGAGCGGACGCAGAACCTTTGGCAAGGATCACAGGAGCTGGGAATCACTCAACCTAGTGCGATTTTAACGAGTTCAACAGAACTGCGAATCTTTCTCAAGCGTGCGAGTACCCTTGGAGAAGCTCACCCGAGTAATGACTGGAGAAGGGTCTCACCCGAGCCGGATAGTCAACTTGGAGTCCCGAGGCCAAGGACAATTCACCGTATTCGGCAAAATCAGTCACCTGGACTCTGCCTGTATACAGTGCGTATCGAAATGATAGGTCCACTAGTAAAATCGAAAGTTATGTTGGTAAAAAAAGTTTTACTGTGTACAAAGTACTATTTTATAAACTACGTTAGTTCATAAAATGAAAAAATTATGCATGAATGATATACAAATCATAGGAATTATACGGAAGATAAAAATTATGTGAAACAGCTGTTTCAAAAAGATAGGTCCACTGAACCAAACATCGAATTAGTCTCAACTAATACGAAATTTTCCCACCGTTTTTCAGAATGAGCTCATAAATTCTATTCGGCATAGTTTCTACAAGTTTTTGTAAAGAGTTTGTCTCGATTTTTGCCCAATCGGAGGAAATAGCGTTTTTTAAGTCTGTAGTACAGTTGTACAGCCTTCCGCCTGCATACACTGCTCTTGTGAGTATGGCCCATATGTTTTCAACCGGATTCAGGTCGAGGCTGCAACGTGACCAATCGATAATATGTACATCATTATGCAGAAACCATTCAAAAGTGGACTTTGCAGTATGCACAGGAGCATTGCCCTGTTGGAACATAAAGAACGGGCATCCAATGTGCTCTGATTGTGGAAGAAAATATTGTTCAAGCAGCTGTTGGTAGGCTGCAGCATTCAAACGATTGTCTACAAATGCTATATCAGTTTTTCCTGCACGTCCAAATCCGGCCCATACCATAATGGAACCACCTCCAACTTGCCTCTTCGAGAATATCTCTCTATCGGTACGCAGATCGTGCCAGTAATACTGCCAGCCATCTGGACCATCCAGGTTGAATTTTTTTTCATCACTGAATGTCACTCGATGTCAGTCTTCTTTCCAGGACATCACTTCCTGTGCAAATTTCAATCACTTTTTTTTTGTGCTCTTTAGTTAATTTCGGAGCCGCTTTCCTCTTCCAGTAAACTAAGTTGTCGAACTTCTTTACCACTTTATGGGCCGTAGATTTTGATATTGGAGGGTTTTGTTGCCTGACCAACGTGGATAAGCTCGTATTTTCAGATTTTAAATCCTTTACGATACTCCTTCTTTGTCGAGGTGTCACTTTTGATGGCCGCCCAGATGTTTTTTTAGTGCCATAAGCATTTCCAAGTCGCACAACATTGTTTACAACATTATGCGATCTGTTTAAAAGTTTAGTTATGTCTCTTTTCGATTTTCCACACTTATTAAATACATCAATTTACCCCTGCTCAATCAGCGGAAGACTGCAATGACGAACCATTTCATTTGATTACAATGTGATGTTCAAATCTGTTTAAATACCTCCACAGCAGCCAGCTTAATCAATCAGTAAGACTAAACTGTGATATTTATGCAAATTTTGTGGAAATAAACGTTTTGGTGCAAAGATTTATAACGGTGGACCTATCTTTTCGAAACGATCTCAAAATGAAAATTTGCGTAAAATAAAAATAAATTATTTATTTTTAACAAATTGCTTCCTAAATAGTTATAACGATTAGTGTATAATTATCTCCACCAAAAAAGTGATTCTTATTCTAAATTAAGAGTCGAAACTTTGAAAAATGCGGGTGGACCTATCATTTTGATACACACTGTATATACGCGACCTACATATCCGTCAAAACTGTTCATAATTGTAAAATAAATATATTAGCCCAGAACACTGCGAACGATCTCTTCTAGTAGACGACGCTACCATTTACAACACGTCACAACACTGATGAATTAATCCGAACTCTTTTGGACATTAAAAATAACATTAACGAGCTCAATCAGTTTCGAATCATCCATTTCAAGCTGCAAAAAGGCGAACAACAACAAAAACTTCCGATCGCGTTGGCTGTAACGCTTAGACTGCTCGACAGAGCAGTCGAGTTCTACGTTTCGAGCCGTCTCACTGGAGTCGCTGTCGCACAGCTACTGACGCACCATTGGAAAGGGTTCCATTCATTTAGGTTAAAGAAGTCCCATTTATGCAGCGTTTCCCGACGCAATGGACAGTGGATTGGAAATAGTTTCAGTCGTCACATTGGAATCGTGCCTTTATATAGCATCGTTGCGAATTATTTGCGTGGTATATGAGGACACCTGTCGATGTGATATCGCATGGCTCAGGAACGCTGCTTGCATCAAGACCTAAAGTAACAAGCTACTCCTTCACCTAACCCTACTTTGTAAACAAGGTAGTTTTTAAAGTGATTTACGCCTCCAACTTTTTTTACGCAACTGTGCTGGTGATCCAATTGTTAACAAGTGGGGTGGAATCCAATCGCAAAACAGTAACAAAGAGGTAAAATTACGCTCTGCATTGGATTGGTAAATTCTTCCATGGTAACAGGAGAGGTCGTGACTTTGAACAGATTGGAAATGAGTCATAATGGTATTTTTGCAAAATAACTTCTCAAATGTTGCTTTTTCTAATCAAACGCTGTAGACTGCAACCTATCTCTACTATTATAAAAGTAAGTGTTTCTCTGTGTCTCTGTACGCAAGTGTCCTGACGAATCTATGGCACTTACAGCAATGAAATTTGGCACTCAGATAGTCCGAATTGTTTGCGATTTTTGTGAAGCGACGGAATTTTAAAATTAATTTATTAGTTTTTCACCTTTAGTTCTTCTCTCAGGAATGTGACGTCACCCCCTATCTCGAAAGAAGAAGGAATGGAATTTGCGATTTTCGACCGCTGACGTCACAAGTGTTTTTTGTCCTAAAGCCTTTGGAACCATGCCATATTTCCGATTTAAGCGTGTTTTGATTTACTTTGTTGGTAATAGCCACTTCAAGGCCATTACTGCTTCGCCTGTGAGGAGTTAGTTTGCGAAGCAAACCAAATGGGAAAACATAGCAATCACCGGGGGTTTGTGAGAATCAATGAGCAATGAGCATCTGACCCACGAAAAAAAATGTCACGGGCAACGCCGTGCTGACCTCACAATGGCTAGTATAGAAATAAACACTACATTTCTTATGATCATTTAAAAATACACATTGCTTATAAAGATCTTAAATTAATTCATTTACCTCCCGAGTGATGGCTTTAAAGTTTATCCAATCCATGAGGGTCAATTGGTCCTGTAAAATTAAAAATAACAAATTCAAAATATAAAACACGTGATCCAGAACCAACTTTCAATAAAATGCTATAATTATCTTCTTGTTGATTTTTCATGTTCTTCAATTCTCAAACAACCTGATGCACGTAATAAAAATAATTCACAGGAATCTATATGTGAAGTAAACTTACCGCGATATCTTCTGGCTTGTAGCTCAGGAAAGCTCCCACTACAGGTGGCACGGGAAGATATTCCTCCTGTGTAAAAACAAAGTTCTTAATAATTCAACCTATTCTTAGGCCAAGGGCCTGAGCACTAATCCCGGATAATCATCCAGGTTTACTTCAGCATATGGATACTTTAAAATGTTACAAGGGCTTGATAACATGAAAACTGTGAGAAATTGCTCTGTAAAAAATTAAATTTATGATGCAAACAAATTCCTAAAACAGAAAAATTACATTTTTACAGAACTTTGAATAAAAAGTGATATTTAGAGAAACAAAAAGTAATCACTATTTCTATGCAACAAAAAAATACTTTTAAAAATACAATTTAATTGGTTACACTCTTTCCTCTGTCACACTGATTGTCCTTACTTAATCTGAAAAAAGGGGGCCAAAAAGACAAGGAAATATACAAATGCAACTAGCATTGCCTAAGAATTACTATGTCAAATCAAAAGTTTGAATTGGATTAGCGCAACCACTAGATTAAATGTTTTAGTTTGAATCGGAATATTTCAGACAGAAGATTTTCCACGGTCTACCAACAAGTTTTTGTTTTTATTTAAAAGTCACCATGAAATTTTATGCTGAAAAGGTTTTTTCGCTATAAAGGGGAACGGTATGACTTTGTGAAAGAATCTTTGCCTCAAAAATACCGTACATGCAAAATAATGACTCAAAAATAAGGAAAAAAGAAAATATGATGGTTAAAATCCTTAAAAAATGCCATTTTACTAAACAAATCAGGAAAGGTCGATGAAAATCTCTTAGAAAAGGCACACAAAACCTTCGATTTTCTTGAAACACATTTCGTTTCACTAGAATAATACCAAAAAATAATGTGTCTTGACAAAAGAAAATGCTACAAATTCTTCAAAACCCGACTTTTGTATTATCTTAATCCTACATATTTTCATAAAATATTTTATCAACATTTCAGAGCACACCTTACAATGGACTTACCTAGACACAAACCCCAGACTCTTTTTTCTCTTTGGGTCAAAAGTGGCTCTTCAAAAATATTTTAATTATGAAATTTGATGAAAAAATTACTTTATACACATATTTATAAAATTTTATTCAGCCAAATACGAGAATTAATTCTTTATAAGTTGAAACTGGAATCTTTTAGTAGAATACAGTCATTAATGTCTCGATTCATTTAGCTTTCAACAAAAGCATTAAGTTTTCATTTTTACTTGCAAATATAATTGAAAAATATATGCCATACCCCGAAAACCTTTTCCGTTTTATTCAGCTTAAATCCCTAGTTTTGTCTTCCGTTTCCTCTTTCTCAGAACCCGCTTCAATCTTCTCACTTGAATATCACAAAAGAGGTGTGGTGTGTGTGTGTGTGGTGTTGACCCATCATTCCAATTCTCTAAAAAAACTAAAACACGGTTATTTTCATTCCATCCCCTTACAACTCACTTGCCCTCTGCACGGAACTGTTTCAGACATTTATTTTGGGATTATTTCTTCGAAATAAATAACTTTATCCGTTTCATAGTTAAATATTTACATACGAATTTTCGTTCAAAGTGAGTTTACTTACAAAATCCGAGGCTGCTACGATTTCGCCCAAACAGTCGTCTTCGACGTTGGTCGTCAAACTGAAACAAGTTAAACTGTTCATGCACTGTGACACTAACCTATATTTGACTATTTTCATAAAGAGAATTCCCTTTAATCGTTGAACACTTTAAAACAGTAATTAATCAGATAACCACCTGACGTGACCCCGAGTCTGTCCTTTAGAGGGACGGATCAGTTTGATGCACTCCTTGGTATTTTATTGAATAAAAATAATAAATATAATAAGTACATAAATAAAAATAATACAATGGGAATTCTGTAGAAAATCGTAACTGCCGTATGACATAATTCCTTTCGCAGAGGGATTGCTCAATGAAAGTAATTTTCAATAATGAAACTTTGAGTAACTGAACGAAAGACTATTTTAATAGATTATATTTAATTTAATAGTTTTGTTGCTACAAAATCCCCGAAACAGCGGTCATTCTAGCGAAAAAAATGAAAATCGTACCCTCTTTTGTTTTAGAACGATATCGTCAATTGTAGTGTCGCAGTTTAATAAAAGTGATATAATAATTTCAAATGTATAATTTAATTCGAAGCAAATTTCTCAAATGTGTTGTATAATCAAATTGTAGATTCTTTTTATCTTTATTGATGTTAAAATGCAACTAAAATGTGAGTAAAAACACATTTATAGGGAGCCAAAATTTACAAAGTAATCTCATTTTTGTCGATTAAATAAGACACGAGTAGCCTATACGCAAAACCCGTTAAATCCATATTTTTTCAAAATCGACATTTTGGTATCTCTGGATACTCTAACATATGAGCTATAATTTCCACCAGATTTCAAGTGCGAAAACTTGTTTTAAGTGGTTTAAAAACTAAAGAGAAAAATGAGTCAGTTTCCAAAACCCGTTAAATCCTTGTCAATTGCAGAAGCAAAACCCGTTAATTTGGTCCTCCATGTTTATATTGGCAAAAGCCGTTATAATAGGTTGAAACAATATAGACACTTGATGTAAGCAGATACAAAAACCAGTCAATTTATCATTTGTGTTGTAGATTTGTGAATACCTGTGTGAAGAAGAGAAAGTGTGTCGTGCTACATTTTTGAGTATATTACAAGAAAGTAGAGACAGATTACAAAGGCTTTGTAATAAATACCTTGGAAAAGGCGTGACTCCACCGGAAACACGTGGTGGAGCTCGTCAACTTCAGAAATACGATAATAAAAGACAAGTGGTTAAAGATTGTATCAAAACTTTTTATCCAACTCAAAACCGTTACTGTTAGGGGAAAATTAAAATAGGGCTGTACCTACCCAGCGAGTTGTCTGTAAAAAAAATGTGGGAAATGTATCTAGAACAGCAGAGAGAAGAGCTTAAAGTGGAGTTTTTCGGAACAGTTTTTAATGCTAATTTTAATATCAGTTTCAATGCACCTTATACAGACAAGTGCTCAGCGTGCATGTGTTTAGATAATAAAATATGCGCATAGAGCAATAGGGAAATAAAGGAAGAACTAAAAGCAGAACTACTAATCCATAAAAAGAGGACTGACACATTTTATGAAAAGTTGCGTCAAAATGAAGACAGTGAAATAATCCTAAGCTATGATTGTCAAAAGAATTTTATGTTGCCAAAAATACCTGACCAGGAGGCGTATTATCGACGTCAGCTATACTTATATAATTTCACTGCATGTGAGAATAATTCTAAAGCGAGCCAAACCAAAGAAAACATTGTTTCATACATCTGGACAGAAAATGAGTTTCCTAAGGGGATCTGTGCAAATAGCATCAGCATAACATCACAAGCTGTCTGGTTTGAATTTAGAGGGAATCACCACAGTTCGCCTATTTTCTGATAGCTGTGTGTGGTGGCCAAAATAAAAATACTACGGTCATGTACAGCCGTCAAAAAAAAAACGACTCACCTAATCGCAATTGCACAATTTACATAACAGAACTAAACGGAAGGTAGCAATTGATGGGGATGACTGTTTTCTACAAATATCAATAGTTAAAATTTGTCCGAGGGAAATCATATGAAATTGGATTTGTCTTCATATTAAATTGGATGCTTTCTCCGATAATTTCAATACGAACCCCCATCTTTTATCACAAATTTGGATACTACACACAATTTCAGGCAAAAATAAAAAAAAAGTTCATCAATTTTATTGGATTTTTCATCGATTTGTAAGTGTTTGAAAATTGGATCTCGTAATGTTAAAGTGGTGTTTCACGTTTTTTGTTATATTTGCTTATTTTTTGGAAATTGTATTTTCGTCCTTTGCTACCCAAAAACCTAAACACAATCTATAAACATTTTAATTATCAAACTAAATGTACTATTTTTTATTAATTATGAAATTAATATTCATGAAAATTATGAATAGAAACATGGACAAATTTTGACACTTTGTGATTCAACTGTTACTGAAACATCGGAATTCCAAATTCCAGCTCATTACGTGCATAATTAGTAGCGCAGTGAGACTATTTGCAAAATTCGATGATTATTATCGTTATTGGGGATTGTTCACAAAATTAAAACAAAAATTTCTGCAAACTGAACCTGGGATTCAATCAGAATGGATTCTGATTTTGACACCATCTTAATGGACTCTACACCAAGGCTCCTGCAACAAGTCATTGACTGCGACGGCCACTACACGTCTTTATTAATATTTATAATGTGATTGAATTTCGAACATTTATACGCTCCCTCAATGGTTTTTATAGATTTTCTCGGTCAATTTTACGCCGTTTTACATTATTATTCATCAAATACACCTGAAATTGTGTTTAGAATCCAAATTTGTTGTAAAAGATGGGGGTTCGTATTGAAATTATAGGAGTAAGCACCCAATTTAATATGAAGACGGCCACTTAGACAAATTTTAAGAATGGATATTTGTAGAAAATTTTAATCCCTATCGATTGCTACCTTTCGTTTTGTTTTGCATGCAGCTACACTCTACGTTTATGAGCGGTGGCAACGGCCTTGGAGATTTTTTTGGCTCACTACTAGTAGCGATTTACGGTAGATTAAGGCAACCTATGTGTCTTTACGGTTATTGTGGTTTTCATGGCAACCTTGGCAAACGGTGAATTTCAATTTTCATTTTGAATATTCTAGAAAGTTCTTCCAAAATCCGTTTTAAAGTCGTTTGGATTAATTCGTTCGTTTAAATTTTTTTCTTTACTTCAATTTTTTTACTTGGATTTTAAAATATTATTTGATTGCATTGGTCCTTTTAAATTTTTTTTCTGTTTTACCATTGGTTCATTTATTTGTATTTCTACAGTTGTGGAATTTTTATTTTATTATATTTTTCACAAAACGTTTAAGAATTTTTTTTTGTTGCCATTTGTGGAATTTTTGTTTTTTAATACTTTTTTTCCGGAACAGCTCTGACGTATCAAGTTGTATTATTTCTTGCTTTTTTTCTTTAAAAAATATTTGTCTTTTTCAAATTGCCCTCTGTATTTAGTGTAATTGATACGTTTGTATTCGCTCTTACGAAATTTTTTTTTAAATATACATTTTTAAAGGTTCTCAAATGTGATATTAAGCTTTCATTTTCCGTTGTAAAAAGAAAATATTTTTGAAAGAAAAAGTTTTGAAATTATACTTTTCTTGGCGACTTTAGGCCAAAAAAAATCACCAAGGCCGTTGCCACCCTTATAAACGTAGACTGTAGCTGTACCAATCCCAAAATGATACATATAACAATATTAAAAGAAAAAAATAGAATTTTTAACATGCGACTTTTTGCACTTTGAGTGACTATACAGGGTGGTCCCGAATTCATGGTACAAACTTTAATGGTAGGTACAGGACATTGTAACAATGATTTATTGTATAGGAATGTATAGTCGCAAGTGACGCGGTGAGGCGTAAACAGGGGAAATAAAAGGAAAGAGAAATGGAGTGATCGGTTGGTATCATTGCCGGTAGAGGGCAGTAGATGTCTAGCCGCTGTTGAACATGATGCATCGCAGTAGGGAAAAGCGCCATTCACAATTGTGCTGCCGTAGACGATGGGTGACTTTACGTATGCAGAAAAAGCAGACATGCATTACATGTACGGCCATGCAAATGGTAACGGCAGAGCTGCGTTACGAATGTATCGCGCGGAGTATCCTGATCGACGAATGCCGGATCATAGAATTTTTCAACGGTTACATCGTCAACTTTGTGAAACAGGTGCGTTCGACGTCAACAGACATGGCGCTGGTCTAGTAAGAGCTGTACGCACTCCAAGGCTGGAAGAAAGCATCTTGAACATTGTGGCTGATAGACCCGAGTCAAGCACAAGAACTGTTGCGCGTGACGTAGGTGTGAGTCATCAGACTGTATGCAGAGTGTTAAACGAAAATCGCTTACACCCCTTCCATTTTCAGAAAGTACAAGCATTGAATCCGGCAGATTATCCTCGCCGCGTGAACTTCTGCCTGTGGGTGATGCAGCAATGTGCGTTGCAGCCGGATTTCGTAGATTATGTGCTATTTACAGATGAAGCGACATTTTCACGCGAGGGTGTCTTTAATGCGCACAATTCCCATGTGTGGGCAACCGATAATCCACATGCAACGCGTCGACATGCGTTTCAACAACGTTTCAGTATTAATGTGTGGGCTGGTATTGTGAACGACTTTTTGATTGGCCCATACTTACTACCCACGCGGCTCACTGGCGGAAGCTATCTTATTTTTCTGAAAGAAGTGTTACCACAACTGCTGCATGATGTTCCGATCGCCATTCGTAACCGCATGTGGTTTCAGCACGATGGGGCGCCAGCACACTTCAGCATTGATGTACGGAATTACCTGAATGTCACGTTTGGTACTCGATGGATTGGGCGTGGTGGACCAGTCCCTTGGCCACCCCGATCTCCCGATTTATCGAGCCTCGATTACTTTTTATGGGGACATCTAAAGCATCTTGTTTATGAGACTCCAGTTGACTCAGATGAGGATCTCGTCGCTCGCTTATCTGTAGCTGCTGCAGGTGTGCGTGAAATACCAGGCATCTTTGAACGTGTACGCCAATCGCTCCACCGACGCTGTCAAGCATGTATCGATACTGGTGGACGCAATTTTGAACAATTACTGTAAACATGACACTTGTCAACAACGCTTTCAATAAAATCTTTGTTTTTCCTTTCGGCCGTTATTTCCCCTGTTTTCGCCTCACCGCGTCACTTGCGACTATACATTCCTATACAATAAATCATTGTTACAATGTCCTGTACCTACCATTAAAGTTTGTACCATGAATTCGGGACCACCCTGTATATAGTATTTGAGAACGGACGTTTGATGGACATGAAGCCATGTGCAATCGAAAGAATTATTTTGGAGTGTAGGTGTTATTGGTCGATAGCTTTCTGTAAAATTTCTGGACTGTTTGACATTCAACCGAGATTTTGAACAGTAACTTCCATTCTGGAACAACCGGGAACGGTTGGCAACCCTAAAATTTTCGTCATTAAACGGCTGTTTGGATAGGCAGCCATAGGATGCCATCCACTTGAACGCAAATGGGTTCCAGTAGCAAATTTACGACGTTACCATTTTGAAAAATTATCAACAGTTGGCGATGGTAATTATAATCAATTGGTGGTGACAATAATTTCCAATTAACGATGTTTAATATTTTTAATTGGTCATGGGAACCTGTTCTTGGGAAACCATTTTATGTAATAAATAACAGAACAGTATGCAAATATTTACAAAATAAATAACATTAAATAAAATTAAACAAATACTCAAACCTTGTTTCTCGAAATTCAACTGTCCTTTTTGTCATTTTATTTCGAAGAATATTGTCGGGATTACGCTTCGGCTCCGATTTTAAGTTGAGGCTATTCCGAGACGCTTTTCATGGGAAAGAAAACTCTATAGACACTTTTCTGGTAAAATCGGATTATGAGAATATTAGCAACACGATGACCATTTCTTTGATTTCAATTTTCAAACTGATTTTTCACATTACTTTTTATTTCGTTCGATAACTTCTCTTTACTGCTCTGCCTTTTCAGAGTTGGCTTTCATCCCCTCATGCTCCTTTTAATTTAAATATTCATTCACTTTTAATGAAGCTTACAGTTGCTTTTCCGTTCCCGCAAGTTCTCACGCGCTCGCAAATATAAAAAGGCTTTCGTGCATATTTATAGTTCTAGCAGAATTACTCGGCGTTGTTCGTGTTGAAAAAATTAATGTTGATTGAAAAGTGAATAGACAAATCACTTCTATTTCATAAAAGAATGCAAGCCTCATTTAAGTGTACGAAAAATATTATATCCCCGTACGCTCGTTTTCAGTAAAAAAGACGAATTTTCGGCGGATAGTTGCACTTAATTTTTATATGAATAAGTTTTACTTGTGGCACTCTTGAAGCTGGTAAGCGATGTTTTCGAATTTTATCATCAATATGAGAGGATGCTAAATTAAATTGTTACGGCATTCGAGACTAATTTAGTTCGAAGCAAACACAATTTTCTTGAAAATTCCATTCAGCGGAACGTGGAATAACGGAGCTTGTATTAGAAATAAATGCCATCAGTGTAGATAAATTAAACTCAATCGATTACAATTTTCAAAAAAATCAGAAGGTCGATTTTACAGCTGTTTGTAGAAAAGAAAATCATTGCTTTCAACGAATGATTCACGTGTATGTAAGTTGCGTAAGAAGAGCTTCAATAGGTAGAATAAGTAACCTCGACTTTCTGTCACTTAAGACAAAAAATTTGAATTTTTCAAAATTACTAACTGCGATATTATTCCAAGATCAACAGTCTTGTTTAGAATTCCTTTTACTCCAACAAGGTTTCAAATCGAATCGTTATGGTACTTTTTTAAATTCAGATATTAGGTTTCGAAATGGAAACCGCATACCTATTTAGAATGATAGACGTAGTTACTCAACTATAAGAGTACAGCTTTCAATAACACCCAAATGAAATATAAAAGCAAATATTAATTTAATGGATTTTAATCGTCTTTGAATGGAAAGCTATATCAAAATTGTGAAATACATATGAACTAAAACATACGTGACTACTCGTTTTAATTTAGCATAACCCATCTAATTTTGAAGGGATTCTGTTCAAACCTTACAGGTCATTTTAAAATAAGAAATTTCACACCTAACTTAAAAATGTTTTGATTTGTATATTTTATCAATTTTTATGAAACCGCGCAATCTATAAACATCAAATCTATAAATATCAAATGCGTATTCAACCAAAGATTTAAAGAAAAATGGTCGAAATACACTTATACCGCCAAGACATGACTCGTGTCTGGTGATATTATGTAAAAAACAAATAGTTCATTAAAATGTAACTTCTATATGATATATCTGTAGTTTTTAAAATATTGGAACACTTAAATACAAAACAGAAACAAAATTTCGGATATTTTAAAATAAGAAGTTACACCCTACCCACCCCACCTTACTCTTAAAAATCTTGTTTTGTACATTTTATTTATTTTCATGAAACAGAATTCTACAAATCATCACGTATTCAATCAAATATTTAATAAAAGTTGGTTGAAATATACATATACCACCAAGAAAATATCCATGTGTATACTCTGCAGGAAATATATAAATTACTAAAATCTAAAGCGTTCCCTAGACGATCAATATTATTGTAAATGTGATTGATAGGTGTTTCAATATAGCTTCTATCAACCCGTCAATGTCATTCGGTCAATGTTTTTCGAAGTATCGTGACGTGTTTAATTTTTGAGTTTCAAAATGGTTTCAAATTCAGGTTTGGACTTTCTTGCCTTGCTTTTGATTGTCTTCAATCAGGGAAGGGGGGGGGGGGAAACGAAAAGAGAAAAGGACGCTGGTCCAAAGAATGGTACAAACTGAGAAGCCGCTTTACTAGTTAACATTTACTAAACTTTCTGCGAGACACTGAATCGTACGCCTTATATTAATTTTCTGTTTTAATTTTTCCTCAGTATAATCTGATTTGTATTGTTTTAACACAGTTATTCTCAACCTGTGGGGCGCGCCCCCTTAGTGGAGCGCGAGCACACTAGAGGGTGGCGCTAGAATATCCAAGAAAAAATATTATTTAAAAAAATTGATTAACAGACTTAAAGGAAAGCACACATACACATAGAAAACAAAATAAATTTCGACATATTTAATAATTAACTTATTAAAGTAAAACAACTTCTAAATCAAAACTTACTTAATCAAAACATACCAAATTGAAAACAAATTTAATAATTATTAGTGACTTCCTTGGGCCTGTCTTGCCGAGCAAAGTTTTTCGAAGGAAGGCTTAATATTAGAAATAGCTACTCTCAGTTCTGTTTCTATATTTAGCCGAGATCTATATTTTGTCTTCAAAGAAGCCACAGCAGAAAATCCAATTTCATAAAGGTAGGATGTTGAAAATGGTAATAGAAAGCGAAATGCCCTTGTTTTTAGTGCAGAAAAATAATCCTCTACTTCTGACCAAAATTCAAACAGTGATTTATTACTAAATTGTCTTTTGGTTTCGCCACTTGTCGTGAAGTGTATGAAATTTTCTTCCTCATCAATTGAGAGTCCTTCGGGAGTCTTATGAAATGGATCCCTAACGCACTCGTAACTTGCTATCAGTTTGTCGTTAGCAAGAAAATACTTTTTAAAATTCTTTGCCAGCATGGCTAAATGTTTTTCAATGGTTACAAAAACAACGTCTACATGTTCTTCTTCAGCCTTGTAAATTTTAGTACAATCATTCACATTTGCAAACATTGTTAGGTTTTTTTGCTTTAAATTTCTGCTCCACAATTCCAATTTTCTACAAAAAGCATTAACTTTATCACTCGTATCCAACAAATGTATATTTGCTCCTTTGAGTTGAAGATTCAAGTTATTTAATTTCTCGAATATATTGACCACACACACACACACACAAGTAGCTCAATTTCATCACAAACAAACCATCGTGAAAATTCTTGGCTTCCTGTCTGTTTTCTTCTTCCAGGAAAAAGCGATTTCTTCTCTTAATTCATAAACACGTTGCAAGAATTTCCCACGTGATAACCATCTTGCCTCAGCCTCGTAATAAAATAGTAAAGCTGAATGCATTGCACCCATGTCTTTACAAAGTGCGGAAAAGATTCTTGATTTCAGGGGTCTCATTTTGATATAATTTACTACGGTTACAACTGTAGTTAACACAATATTCAGACAAGGACTTATTTCTTTGGAAGCCAAAGCTTCCCTGTGGATCATGCAATGTGTCCAGACGCACTGAGTCGATTTTTGTTTTACAAGTGCTTGTATACTTTGGAATCTTCCGAACATTGAACAAGCACCATCGGTGCATATTCAGACGCAAATTTTCCATTCTATGTTTGCCTCGTTCATAAAATCATTTAAAATAGCAAATAATGCGAACGCTGTTGCTTTGAGTTCTATCGGTTCGCAGAAAAGTAGTTCTTCTACTGCTGACATATTATCACAAAATCGAACATAGGCAATGAAATGAGCATCTTTATTACCATCTGTTGCTTCATCAAGTTGTATTGAAAACAATTTGTCACGCAACTTCGAGAAAAGCTGACACTGTACATCTTCAGCTATATCACCAATTCGACGAGCAACAGTGTCATTTGAAAGAGGTATGGATTGCAATTGTTTTGAAAAATTATCTCCAAACATAGTTTCTACAATCTCAATTGCTGCTGGCAAAATAAGCTATTCACCAACGGTGTGAGGTTTTTTACATCTGGCTATTTTATATGAAACTTTGTAAGATGCAATTACCCGGGGCATGAGCTCTGCTACCGGGCGCGTCGGCAGGTGGCGGATAGCCGAAAGTCCTGAGCCGAAACATACTCAGGATATCCCCGAATATTGAATAAGGGGGCGCGGACCAGCTTCCGTTAACCCAAAGTGTTATGCGACCCGTGCTGATGGGTGTATGGTACCGACGGTTAATTGGTGCCTTTTACGGAGCCTCCTAGAGTGCTTGGCGACCTCTAGGAGTAATTTGCCTTACCCTGGTATGCAGGCTCTGGCGGGGTGGACTGCATAATTCCTGCGGAATATACACCAATCTATGGAAAAAAATAATGAAAACAAAAACCAAACCACCGACTCCAAAGAGGAAGATAATCAGACCTTGATGGAGACCCAATCCTCAGGATCAGGCCCTGCAACCCCACAGACAGACCTTGAAGGAGATCGAGATCTCCAAAAGATAGTCTTGGGGCTTGACAGGATTGATATACAGAGGAAAAAAATCTCTGGGGCTGCCAAAAAAAGGCTGACCAAAGAAAGGAAGTTAGCTGAGGGTACATGGGTAGAGAACAGACCCAAACCAAAAGCCAAAACCACTCCAAAGGGAAAGGAGTTACAGACCCCGATCAGGCCCTCTACCAAGAGGCCAAGGTCGGATGGTAGTACTCCCCACTCTCAGGAGAAAATGTCAACAAAGAGGGCTAAACCCGGAAACGGGGCAGACCCTAGTTATAGTGACACCTTATCGGCTGTGAAGATGGCAGTTGTCGTGGAAGGATATCCAGACCAGAAACTGTCAGAAGAACAGCTGATGACCTTCCAACTAGACGCAATGTCTAAGATTGAGGGCGTTCCTCCGGGAACAGGACCTCAATTCAAATATTGTCGTCTGGAAGGAGGAGCTATAATTATCATCTGTGCCGACTCTAACAGCAGCCAATGGCTGACCAGAACTGTTAGAGAAATGTCACCATGGAACGGCTTGTCCCTCCTTGTTGACGAGGCACGCAAAATAGTTAAAACCAAAAAATTTATAGCCAAGATCCCAGCTATATACAACAAGTTCTCCGGTAAAGAGATTCTACAAAAAGTAGAAGCTCAGAACGGAGGACTAACTGCCCCAGAATGGGGAATCCTCAACCAAAAATCTGGTAATGAGGGTAGAACCATTGTGGTAAGTATTCCAGAACAAGATGCCAAGACCTTGATGGGTAGAGAATGTAAATTCTACATAGGCTTTACCCAAGTGCAGGCTAGGGCTCTGGAAAAACCTGCTACAGCTTCCACTGACAATGTCAATGAAGCTCCTGCAGGCCAACCTGCAGCATAAACGACTTGCTGCAGCCAACCTCAGTGGGATTTTCCGGACTGAGGGAATCCACATTGCCCTAATCCAAGAACCCTGGCTGCACAAAGAAGGCATCAGGGGATTAAAGGACAGTGGAGGTAAGTTAATTTATGATTTTGCAAGCTCCTCTCCAAGAGCTTGCTTACTTATTAACAACAACATCGATGCAATGCCGATCCATGAACTTTGTTCTAGGGATTTGGCAGTAGCAAAGATAACTCTTCATAATGGCGGGAGAACCAGAGAAATCTTGATAGGCTCTGGGTACCTGCCATATGAGGAAAAAGATCCTGTGAGTGCAGAGCTGAAGAGATTGTTGACAGCGTGTGCAGAACAGCAATCGGGATTGATTCTCGGTTGTGATGTGAATGCACACCACACAATCTGGGGCAGCTCCAATATCAATGACAGAGGTGAAGCTCTTTTAGACTTTGTACTTGAAAATAACCTAGATATCTTAAATGTAGGAAACAAACCGACCTTTATAACCAGTGTAAGAAAGGAAGTACTTGATATAACCTTAGCCAGCCCTGAACTAAGTAGTTATATTCACAATTGGCATGTTGATGAGAAGCCTTCAATGGCAGACCATCAATTTATCCACTTCTCACTGAAATCTGAATATCACTGGGAGAAGACGTTCAGAGATCCCGAAAGGACGAACTGGACCTTTTTTTACAATGAACTCCAGAATTACCTGGAGGACTTCTCTCGGAAAATCTATGATACTTACGATCTAGAACTGTTCGCAGACGGCCTGCAGCAGGCAATCTATATTTCATATACAAATAACTGTCCCCTGCTTCTAAGGAAAGGCAAACAACCTAACTCATGGTGGAACCAAGACCTTATGAGGCAGAGGAAGACAGTAAGAAAACTTTTCAGGAAAGCAAAGAAATCTGGCAAGTGGGAAGAATACAAGTGCCTACTTTCAGAATACAACAAAGCTGTTCGAATGGCCAAAAGGAATTCATGGAGGAAGTTCTGTGATTCGGTTGAAAGTACCGCTGAGGGCGCTAGACTCCACAAAATTCTTAAAAGAGATACACCAATATTGGTGGGGACCCTTAAGAATAATTCCGGTGGCTATACCAAAACTGGCAGAGAAGTTATAGAGACTCTGGTTGAGACACATTTTCCAAACTCCAACTTGGTACCTAATGAGTTAAACCCTTCTCCCCTGGGATATCCAATAAGGGTGAGAAGGGAAAACTGGATAGTTGCCAAGAAAATTTTTACTGTTAAACAAGTACTATGGGCTATCAACTCATTTGAACCATATAAAACTCCAGGACCAGATGGGATAATACCGATTGTGCTTCAGAAATCGGCCGATCTCATCTCACGGGTCTTGTGTAAAATGTTCAGAGCTAGTCTAGCTCTTGAATATATCCCCAGACCATGGAGAAAGGCAAGGGTAGTCTTTCTGCCCAAACCTGGAAAAAGCCAATATGACCAGGCTAAGAACTTTCGTCCTATCAGTCTATCATCTTTCATACTTAAGTGTATGGAAAAAATAATTGATAGACACATTAGGGATGTAATGAGGAGTACCAGACCTCTTCACAAAAACCAATTTGCCTATCAACCCGGTAAATCTACAGAGGTGGCTTTGCAACACCTGGTTGTAAAGATTGAGAAGACCCTGGAGTGCAAGGAAATGGCTTTGGCAGCTTTTCTTGATATTGAGGGTGCTTTCGATAATACCTCTTTTAACTCAATCGCTGCTGCTGCTGCCAGCAGAGCTATTGAACCACAGGTCTGCAAATGGATAAACTCCTTGTTAGCAGACAGAATTATTACAACAGAGTTGTTTGGGGCAACACTTCAGGCTAGACCCACTAGAGGCTGCCCTCAGGAAGGAGTTCTCTCCCCTCTGTTGTGGAATCTGGTGGTTGATGACCTAATTGCAGACCTCAATCAAAGCGGCATTTATGCCCAGGGATATGCAGATGACATTGTCGTCTACATATCGGGCATGGATGAGAAAACGGTGATAAATATCATGCAGGGGACCCTGAACAGAATCGCAAGATGGTGCTGTGAAAAGAATTTGAGAGTAAATCCTCAAAAGACTACTCTTGTCCCATTTACACGAAGAAGAACCTGCATTGACAAAAGTGATATACCTACCCTACTAGGGGAAAAAGTAAATATGCTGAGCGAGGTTAAATATCTGGGAGTTATACTGGACACTAAATTAACCTGGAATCAGCATTTGAAAAGTAAAATTAAACAAGCAAAAGTTGGACTTCTACGATGTAGAAGAGTTCTTGGTAAATCATGGGGTCTAAGGCCAAAGATGACCTATTGGCTATACACTATGGCTGTTAGACCCATTGTGACCTATGCGGCTGTGGTCTGGTGGAAAAAGACGGAACAATTGACTGTTAAGACCAAGCTAGACAGTCTTCAAAGAGCTGCCTGCCTGAGTATAACAGGTGCTATGTCCTCCACTCCCACCAGAGCCATGGAAATTATTCTATCTGTCGTCCCACTTGATATCTTTATCAGCGGTGCTGCCAGAAGAAGTTCCTACAGACTGGAAAACGCTGGACTGTGGATGGATTTTGCCAGCCAAAAGTCCCACACCAGTATTAACCAAAAATTCTTTGACCCTATACTTTTGATGCCCTCCGACATCATGGAGACAAGATTCCTCTTTCAAAGACCCTTTGAGGTACTTATTGACCTAAGAGAGGAATGGAAAGAGGAAAACTACAAGCTCACAAATGGAGACATTGTGTGGTACACAGATGGCTCCAGACAAAACGAAAAGGCAGGTGCTGGAATATGTGGGATCAGACCTAAGGCAAGGATTTCCCGAAAATTAGGAAAACATGCCACAGTATTTCAAGCGGAACTGCTTGCTATCATCTACTGTCTACAAGAATGTTTTAGAAGATCCTACTCAAATAGGAAAATCTACATATTCAGTGACAGTCAAGCAGCCTTAAAGGCAATAAACTCATTCCAAATAAGCTCCAAACTTGTTTGGGAATGTAGGAACCTTCTACATGACTTGGGGACCCATAATAGGATCTTTCTTACTTGGGTACCAGGGCATACTAGTGTAGAAGGAAACGAAAATGCAGATAAGTTAGCCAAACTGGGGACTGCAGACCTACCTTTAAGCCCTGAGCCTTTTTGCGGGATCTCTAAGACTACCGCAAAAAGGGTGATAGGAGAAAGAATGCTTAAAGAAACTACAAAAAAGTGGAAGCAAACCACCGATCAAAAACATGCAAGGCTTATGATTCAAGAACCTTCTATGAAAACATCTTCTCAGATCCTTCGTCTTAGCAGGGGTAAGATGAGGGTGATAGTTGGATTTCTCACAGGCCACTATCACCTAAGAAAACACCTTCATAGGATGGGAATCTTTAAAGAAGAACCTCTATGCAGAAAATGCAATATGGTGGAGGAAACTGCCCACCACATACTTTTTGAATGCGAAGCTCTGCTTCACATAAGGCACTCAAGTCTAGGTCTTGGAACAGAACTTGATACAATTCACGAAGAACCTGTCAAAAGCCTTTTGGCCTTTCTCAAGGAATCTGGCTTTCTCTGACAGGAATATCGAAAAACAATGGGGTTTGGTGCAATATTCCCTAGTGGAATCAGCACCTAGGGCTTTCCTGACCTCCCCACTCTATATGACTATGACTATGACTATAAGATGCAATTAAAGCTTTTTTATTCACAGACAAAGTTTCTTTAAAAAATGATTTTTGCTTTTCATATGATTTTAATTTTAATTCGAAGAATTCTCTGGGTTTGTTGACGTACTCACTATGAAGCGTTTCCGAATGTCGTTTAAGTTTATTAGGTTTCATGCTGTCTGCGGCCAACATTTTTGAGCAAATGATACACAGGGGCCTTTCTTCTTTATTTACTTCAGTACTGGAAAACCCCCAAATTTAAGTATTCTTGGGAATATTTTCTTGATTTTATTTTTGGAACCACGCTCGTCTGTGTACTTGTTGATGCTTGACTATCGTCTAATGCTCGTTTACGCCCGCTTAAAAAATTATCCATGGGTCTGCATAAATCTGCTGCCGTGAATATTTAATATGGTGATTGCAATTAACACGAAAACATATATAACATACCATAGATTTGATAGCGATCGACTCGAATGAGAATTGAAACTTGCGTTATCGAACATTTTCCTTCTTCCTATGAGAAAACATTTGCTCTGCGCATGCTCGAGACGGTTTCCACAAACCATATTACTTATTTTTTCTCTTTTCTTTAGTCATGCTTCTGTTTTATTTCTTTTATTATTCCAAAAAAAAGTATTCCCAGTTTCTAAATTTAGCTCACCCCGTCTAGGTTAACTTTAATTAACGAATGTTTGTACTTTCATATCCTTTTAACGTTATCTCCCTGTTTAGTTTTCATTTCAAATATTATATTTAAATTTTCCCCGCTTCCATTCGCTTCATCTGTTCACCGCTCGCTTGGCAAATGCCAGATGTGGTTTCTCGCCAACGTTGGCTCGCTTTTATTAATGTTTTGGCAGTTAGTTAAAAATAATTTAAAAACAGAAATCAAAATACTCAATAGATATTATTGTTGTATACATTGTATGGTATGCGGGGGGGGCGATGAAAATTATGATTGAAAACTGGGCCGCGAATAATGAAAGGTTGAGAAACGCTTGTTTTGACACGTTAACCATTTTTTGCAATGCAATACTTCTTTTGTTTTTGTTTAAATATTCACTTAACTTTCCATAACTCAGGATAAAAACGATGCAAAGTAATTAAAAGCTTCACAAACTCCCGTTCCCAGACACAATCGCTTCTATTGGGGCTCGATGCATCCGTCATGCCTGTTGAAACTGCCGAACGATTGACAATTGCGTATTCTAATTAGTGGGCCAAGTGGTGGGCCTGCCAACTCAACGAAACAGCCTAATTGACAGTTCACTTGTGTTTATTTTACAAAAAGAACTATATATACGTTTTATTACAATTGAGATTTGAATCCCATATCCCTTTGTGTCGACAGATTTTTCAGGGAATCAGTTAAAAATCACCTGCACACTCAAAACCAACGGGACGGCTGTCAAAAACAGTCTGCGTTAGTTGAAAGGGGCTTAAAAAATTTTCAAAACAGACTCCAACAAAGAACGTTTTATAGATACAAAGCAAGGATAAAAAAAATTAATACCTTGCTACGAAGAAATTCTGCGTGAAAAAAGAAGACATTGGGTTGACAGACGAATTTGTTAGATTTTATGAAGCCATCCACATCTAAATAACTTTTTTAGTACCTCATTATTATTATTTTTTTCATATTTTGTATTAAAATATGGATAAAGAGAACTGGAATTGCATTAAATATTTTTCTTCTAAACTAGTGTTTTTGTTAGCCCTTGTTCCCAATAAAATAAAATTTATATGTAAAGTTGTACTCCGACTTACGCGATTTTCCTTCGGACCCACCTGTCGCGTAACTTCGAGATATTACTGTATCTTCAAAACATCGAATACTATTGAATTTTCATCCTATATAAATGGCTATTTATATAAAACAGTAAATTGAGGCAACTAAGTACTTTATTCGAGTTATGTATTTTCTATAAAACGAGATAAATAGTGCTTATGTTCGCGTAATGAATATCTTCGTCAAATACGGCCAAATTCGTATTGCGAAAATATAAAAGTTTCAAATGAAAATTTATTTATTTACAGAAATTGACATTTAAGGTATCCATTTGTTGTAAAATTTTCCGTAAATTCCAAATCCGTTGAAATATCTACTATCTTTAACGATCGCGAAGATAGAAACATGACCTTGGGAATAAAGAAATCTCTACAATTGACAATTGCGTATTTTACAGGATCAGTCGGCGCCACCAATGGCCCCCGCAGTTAATGTCCATCAATCAAAATTTATATCTATGTTCGTCAATCGCCTTCTACACGATCAACATAAAATTCTGGACATAAAATGTGCAAAAAAATTAGGACTATCTGTGTACCAAATTTCATTTTTCTAAGAGCCATAAATTCGTCAAGACACTGCAGATATACATGCATCACACAAACACTTCCTTTCATAATAGTAGAGATGATATTTCTGTGGTGATTTCGAACTGTTTTTGGCTCCCTTCAGAATGTTTAGGACAAATTGAACGGGTGTTGAGAGTTAGCCTATCATACCCGCAGGGTTCTGAAGTATAAGTGTGTCAAATTTGGTTTGGATTGGTGAAACCTTGTAGATTTGAATAGAGAACAGACAAGCAGAAATATCTATCAGGTTGACATTTAAAAGTTCCCGTTGTTCCATCTGTTGAACATAGAGTTCCACGTTGACCGTTTGGTTCCGTTCAAGCAATTCGTAATGGATAATCAATTCCCACTCCCACCATACGCACAACATCGTTTTACGCGGATGAAAATCTTGTTTCACACGCGGTGTCGTTTGATGACCAGAACAAGGTGCTGCGTCTTTGAGGTCAAAATTTCCATTTTTGAACTTGGCACACCAATTACGAGCGGTTCTTTCAGCTATGGCCCCCTCTCCACACACAGCACAAATGTCGCGATCAGCTTTTGCGGCCTTAGAACATTGATTAAAGGCAAGAAGAAGAAGATGTCGAAAATGCTCATTTTTCTCAACTTGACATTTCATTTTAATTATCTGAAAATGAACATAAATTAAACCGAACAAAAAAACAAAACGTAATTTTCCGGTAGAACAAGACATCCTTTTCGGAATGATTTAAAACATTACGCCAAAAACATTTAATGACATGCGAAATGTTAAAATTTAAAAAAAGTGGCGGGAACTTGGTTGCCAACCCAATATATAAAGCAGAGTTGGCGTCTGTCTGTCTGTTCTCTATACAAATCTACACCGTTATACCAATCCACACTAAATTTGGTACACTTACACTTTGGAGCCCTGCGATTACGACAGGTTAGCTAGACACCCGTTCTATTTGTCCTAGACATGTAGAAGAGGCCAAAAATAATTCAAAATCGCCATAGAAATAGTATTGAGCATAAATCGATTACCGTACGCAACTCAGAATGTTTTACCAGTGTTGATTGAAAACCAAGTTTTCCAATATTATTTTATCAGTATTTTTCCAAAACAAATAAAATTATGATATTTATGTTTCATCCAACGCTCCCCCAAAATAAAACAAGACCTCGAAAAACTCTTCTTTACAATCGTTATTGAAAACCTCTTTTAAGTGAAATAAATAGCTTGCTTATAAAGGTATCCAGCTTAGTCCAACTCCATTGTATATCTGTGGTGCATAAGGTGCTGAGTTTAAGAGTGGATAACTTCGGTGCTCAGGCGTAGATTTCATCATCTGACCGTCTTTCAAAGTTACGGAGTGTTGTCCTCGAATCTACCCCTTCGGGATGGATCCCAGACATTTGCCAATAACCCGTCACGTTGCGCAAGAGCGATGTTAATTCAACTACCTACCAAATTATACGGAAATTTAAGAAAAGGCCACTGAGAGAGGGAGAGGCTGCGAGACTTCTCTATTCAACCTTACGGAATCACGAACAAAAGCTCCGCAAACACGCGTCTCTGTTCCTGCAAAGTTCCCAATCATCTCTCCTTTGTCTGTCTGTCCACATGAAGAAAAGAGAAATCGCCTTCTTGTACACAAGAGGGAGGAAGAGAAACGAGATTATGCAGCACTTGCAGTGTTGACCGATGGCGCAAATAGCAAGAAATGCTGAGGAAATCAGGGCGAAGTCAAATAAGGTGGACGGATAACACAAACGGCGGAGAGTTTCTACACATAAATCTGAGAAGACGGTTTCCGTGTTTGCTTCCAGAATTCTTGAATGTGAATTCACAACTGCCGTATGAAGGGAAATGTGGTTTTCGTTTGTTTCATCGCGTACAGAACGAGCTCATAGACACCAAATATAAGTAGACTGAGCATTTCTACTGAAAAGACCTTCAGAACGTGATACCAACTTATCGACTAGTAGTCACGTGACTGCTCTGGGAAATACATTCTGTAACAAAAAAATCGACGCACCAAGAAGTGCAGAAATACAGTGGTACCGGGCTCGATCAACGTGGAACGGCTCTGACTGGGGACGTATAGTCTTTGGTGACGAGTCCCGTTTCTAACTGTGTCCTGATGACAACCGCAGACGTGTCTGGAGATGTCCAGGGATGATTCGTTATTCGGAATGATTCGTTACTGTGGAAAGGTCTCAAAACATGTAGGGTTTGTGACTGATACACAAAAAAAAAAACAGGCTGATGAAATTTGGACTTTGACACCATTCCCTTATTGAATTTATTTGAAATCTGAATGAAAGCGGGTGTACGACAAATGACTACATAAATATAAAGTTACAGTATGTTTCTCTGTTGCAGTTATGTTGTGCTTGTGTGACATGTGTTCGTCAGTCAACATTAGATGAATATTTTATATTTGTTATGAATGTCGTGAAAAATTCAAAATTTAAATTCTTACACCAACACAAATTTAGTACATACTGTGATTTCTTCATTTAGGCATCAAAATTTTCGGGTCCTTTGAGTGATGACATGTTCAGCTTTTACAGCTGAAACCGTTAGTTTGCTATAGTCAAAATCTTTAGTTTTGACTTTTGGAGTCAAAATCTTTAGTTTTAGCTTAGTTTGTTTTTGCCAAAATTATAATTGGCATTAAAAGATTTATGTAAAGTAACCTAAAAAAAATGTTCAAATAAAGCTTAAAAGAGGTTGAGTTTACATGTTTCATCACATTTAAGTAACATTTAGTATTTACATTAACATGTATTACTATAAAAACTTGCATAAACGTTACAGTAACACAAATCGAGTATACTCTGCGATTACTCCAAAATGTCTTAGTCCCTTGAGTGACGACATATCGAACTTTAAGGTATAGCTAAAACATTTTTTTTTTCAGTAAAGCTAATCTCAACATTCTATAATTAGTCAAAAAAGGTTTGCTCTTTCTTATTAACAGTTTGTTTGTTTTTTAAAGAGTTATCCTTAAATCTCTTACTTTGACAAGCTACCAAAGTTCGATTTTAACAAAGCATGAAGACCAGAGTCCGAATTCAGATGAAGAATGGATAGTTTATTACCAAACTATGGTATTTGAGTGTTCTTCAAATGAATCATTTTGAATATAAATCCCTTTTGTGTACAATTAATATCAACATTCGATAAATAATCGAAAAAAGGTTTGCTCTTATTAAAAACTCATTTATTTGTTATTTAAAAATGTTATCATCAACACCCTCAGGGGCATACCTTCAATAGGTTTCACAATCTCGGGTTACTCGAGTGATCTTCCCTCCCTTTCATTTTCCCTATCTTCCACCTTCCCTGTGGTTGCCTCTTCTGATGTGAGGGCTCCCCTTGAGGAGCTTTACACCTCTGCTGCTTTTAGCTAATCTTGGGGATCATATCACCCACGTGTTCTACGACTTTACACATACTATTTATGTGTGTTGGCGCAGTTTGTTCACATTTAGGCGTTGCACCATAAAACCCCAAACAACCAACTTCTACCTTGACAAGCTACTAGGGTTCGGTTTTAACAAAGCAGAGGAAGACAAGAGTCCGAATCCAAGATGAAGTATGGATAGTTGTTTATAAACATTTATTGAGTGTCTTTCAAATGAATCATAATGTTAATTACTTTTGAGTACAATTAATCTCAACATTCGATAAAGTCAAAAAAGGTTTGCTCTTATTAACAGTTCATTTATTTGTTATTTAAAGAGTTATACTATCCTAAAATCCTTGACAAGCCAAGGTTCGATTTAAACTAAGTAAACGAAGACAAGTCCGAATTCAAGATTAAGTATGGATAGTTTATAAACCTTTATTGAGAGTCCCTTCAAATGAATCATTTTGAGATAGTTATTACTTTCGATTACAATTAATCTCAACATTCGATAAATAGTCAAAAAAGGTTTGCTCTTTCTTATTATAAAAGTTTCATTTCTTTGTTATTTAAAGAGTGTTACTATCTTAAAATCAATCCTTGACAAGGTTCGATTTTTCGCAAAGCAAAGGAAGACAAGAGTCCGGATTCAAGATGAAGTATGGATAGTTTATTAACAAACTATGGTACAATGAATGTCCGTCAAATGAATCCTTTTGCATATTATTTAATCTGTACATTTTGTCTCCAGGACCAAGTAAAAGAAGCCCGACTACTGAGGCGGCGGCGGCGGATGCGTCCCTGGAGGCTGCTGGGGCATAGGGTAACCAGGCATCTGAGTCGTGTTGGCGGCAGGGTATGGGTACGGGATCTGCATGTGGGGGTTCATGTACGTGGGTGCCGCCGGTGGTGGGTACGACGGCGGGTACTGGGGAGGAAGCGAGGCGTGAGGTGCCACAGTATACAGTGGATAGTTGCCAGTGTAGGCATAAGGCACGGTGTATCCAGGCGCTTGAGGATTCGGAATCTGTCCCATAGTGTAGGGCGACTGCAACTGCTGCTGTACCATCTGCAACTGCTGGTAAGGATCCACGGTCGTCTGCGACACGGGGACGACGGCTGCGTTTTT
Source organism: Metellina segmentata (assembly GCA_947359465.1). NCBI lineage: Eukaryota > Metazoa > Arthropoda > Arachnida > Araneae > Tetragnathidae > Metellina > Metellina segmentata. Next base: position 15,602,559 of record OX375877.1, read on the forward strand.
GGGCTTACCAGGCGGTGGCGGTGGAGGAGGCGGAGATCGCGGAGGGGGAGGAGGCGGGGGTGGTGGGGAGGCGGAGCGCTCCACTGCTTTGCGGAGGTGCTTCACCTTGACTTTGTGCCTCCTCTCCTTCGGGGGTGGGGGAGGAGGGGGAGGAGAGATCGCTCCCACGAACAAGTCTTTCGTTGGCGGAATACCATCGGCGAAGGTCACTGTCTTCTTCGGTTGGGATTCCCGGGAGGGCATGATGAGGATCCCGGCCTTCGGGACGGCCGAAGTGGACGAGGAAGCCGGAGCTATCAGCGAAGAAATGGCCAGTTTCTTCCTCTCCTCTTTGGTCGGCCTCTTCTCCAGCGAAACCTCGCCACAAGCATGCGGTGAAAAGAGTTTCTGCGAGTCGTTCAGGACGTCCTTCTTGCTGTGGACCGCTTCCGAGACCTCGGCAGACGAAGACACCGCTTCGCTGGAGTCGGAATTGCCGGTCACTGCCACGTCAGTGACTGAGCTGCTGACTGCTTTGTCCTGGGGAGAGATGATGCCTTTCCTGTTGTCGTTCTTGATGGCCTCCTCGTTGAAGTTCATCACCTGGGACAGTATTTTGGAAATGTCGTTATTCTGAAACACCTGCAGGTGACTGAGGGAAGTCTCGGAATTCGGAGCACTGCCTGAAGCTGAAGCTTTACGATGAAGGTACTCGATGTAATTCTTGGATATAGTATATGCCTCTATGGACAAAGGATTGCTGAGCAGTTTGGCAATGTCAGTGCCACTAGACGTCGAAACATTTTCTGTTGCCGCTGCTGCTGCAGCACCATTAGTTGGGCCTCTTTTCTTGCTTGCTTCCAGGAAGTTTGCACTACTTTTGGGCTTATTAGGTATCTCTATTCCCAAGATGTTACCTATCATAATAGCTGATTGATTGCTTAGTTGACTAGACTGCGAGGAATTTTCTACACTTACAGATGAATCCTGCTTAATGGTTGGGATCTCCTGAACTGGCATAGACGGAATTGAATCAACAAGGAAATTCTCTGTAGTTGGCTTGCTAATGGTCTCTTCTTTGTTCTCACTTTGATCGCTTGGTGGGCTTTCATTTTGATAAACATCTGACTGAACTAAAACATTTGATGCATCAGTATAGACTGTATGCAAGAAATCTTTTGGGGGTACTGATTGCGAAATTGGCAAGTGTGGTGTTTTAGTTAAAACAGGTTCAATAACAATATTGCTAGTGAATGGTATTCTCTCATTTGATTTCTCACTATGATCCAGGATTGCTACATTGTCAAGTGTGTCAACACACTTTGCAGTGTCTTCATCAAGGGGTGCATCAAAATCATACAAAACATCTGTACTTTCTGAGGGGGAGTTAGCCTGAACTGGGTCTTCATTTGATTCAACAGAGCACAGAATTTCTGTATTTGATTTTGACAAGAGCTGGATATTTTCGATCAATTCCATGACATTTTGATTTTGATTTTCCTTTTCAGATGAAAGAGGAATAATTTGATGCACACTCTGGTTCAAATATGTGCTACTTGCAGTCCCTGGGTGTAAGACTTCAAGAGATACATGTTCAGGCTGACTGGGGATGTTCTGTTCGGCTTTGAGGCAGTCCGGTGCAATCGAAAAAGAGCTCTTGGGAACTGCTTCGTCTTTTACGTCTTCCGATAGGAGTTGCGTTGGCATAACAAAAGAAACTAATGGGTCCGGTTTCGAAGAATCCGAAACATTTTCTGAACCTGAAACGGAAACAGAATCCCTTTTTGCTGAAACTGATGAACAATATGATTGCTGACTGAAACTTCCTAAGATTTTTGATTGCTGCAAGCTGCCTCCACTTTGTTGTCGAAGTTTCAATTCAGACTCATTAAGGTTAACAAGTTTAAGAAACTCGTCGTATTCTGAATCTAAATCACTGGAGCGTGCACCATCACTTTCCATAGAAACATTTAGAGATGATTCCATTGCCTCGTCCTTGTCTGTGGGTGACGTAGAAGACAATGCTGTGCATGTTGCTTGAAGAGCATCTGCACCATCGATTAAATCGGGAAGAGTGTCCACTGCTGTTATGCTTTCTTCCCCAGCCTCAAAAGGAGCACATGACTTTAATGGCGATTTGCATCCAGGTCGACTTTTAGGAGAAGAAACCTTTGGGGTTGGTAAATTTTCAACAGCACATGTTGACGAATCTTCGTCACATTTTGAAAGCGTAGCATCTGAACTGCTTTCCTCTGGCTCCAACTTCTCTTCTGTGTGTGAATCCTTCAAAGATTCAGTAGAAACTTTTATCAAGTTATCAGGTTGACTAAGTGATTTTTCAATCTTCAATTCAGTTCGAACTGCTGAAGTATCGAGTGTATGGCTCGGCAAAGAATTGACACGTGGAATTTCCACAAGGTTGCTATTGGATTGGGGACTCCACTCCATGTCTGACTTGCTGCCTTCAGACTCGGTATCCCACTTGGACTTAACTTTCATAGGTGGAACTCCTTCAATCTTTGGCTTGGCTGACTTTTTTAAGGGTGATTTAGGAACTGATTCTTTATTTTCTGACTTCATATCTAACTGTGTTTTATGCTGTCTATTATCTGCAGAATTCATTTCGGACTTGCGTTTCGATGGAGGAGGATCGGGTGTCGATTCGGAGAGTCGTTTCAATCCCTTTACTGGTGGGCTGTCTATTTGTCCGTAAGAACTTTTCAGAGCATCTAAAGCAGACATGTTGCCCACATCTAGGTTAGAGGATCCAGAGTCACTGAACTCTGGAGATCCTTTGTTCAAAATGCATTCGAAATCTCCACATAAGCGGTTACAACAAAACGAAATAGAAGGTTTGGTGGTTGTGTACCTAACAATGTCTTCATATCGCAACCTCTTCGTCCTAGTCGAGGTCTGTTTACGTCTTTTAGATTTTGATTTCACTTCCATTTCATCAAATGTAGGATTCTCCTCCGATTCCGTCTTTCGCTTTTCTGATTTTGCTCTTCCTATGTAATTGCTACTTTTCTCAAGATTGATATCCTCTGTGTCCTCAGAAATGGCAATCTCGGGCAAAGCTGTGGTGGCTTCTTTGGACTCGTCGGTACTGTCCTCTTTTAAGGAATTTGGAGTTTCTTCTTGAAAAAGTGGTTCTGGCTTCTCAAAATTCTCCGACTTATCTTTGAGACTGGAATTCTGCTCTTTGGATGCGCTAGACGTTGGAAGCAAGGAGCTTTTAGAAACATTTTCAGTGTCCTCTATTGGTGAAGTGGCAGAAATTATGCTAGCGTCAGATTTTGATTTTTTTGTTTTTTTCAAGAGCAAAGTCTTCACACTTGTTTCAATTTTGGAATCCTTTGACAAATCTGATGAATCTCTTGTGTCTTCTTTTGGATGGTGGACTGGTATTGGAAGACATTCATCAGCTTTATCAAAACCTAACTTATCTTTGTGTGTGCTTTTTTCATCTGCTAGTACTGAAGTTTTAGTACTTTCAAGCACTGTAGCTTGAAGTGGACTAGTTGCATCTGTTTTGCCCTTTTTTTGCTTGGTCTTTTTCCTTTTCTTCTTCGACAGCTTTACCCTGTCTTCATCAGATTTACTGCTACTCTCAGAATCGCTTTCAGAAGAACTGCTAGAACTATCCTCAGTGCTGTCTTTACTGGATTCACTACTACTAGAACTGCTGGAGTAGCTTCTTTTGCCCTTGCCTTTCTTTTTCCCAAGCACGACTTTGTACATGGTACGGATGGCGTCTTCAAACTTTCTTGACTTGTCACTCACATCAATGCCCGTTTCTCGGCAAAGTTTTTTGAAAGCCTTGTGCTTGAGCATTTGGGCCATCAATTTGTCTTCCTTCTTTTTAGGTGGAGCAGAATCTTTCTTGGATGACTTTGAAGACTGCTTTTTCTTTGAAACAGAACTTGCTTTTCTGGCAATGGATTTCTTAGACTTTTTACTCTTTTTCTTATCTGGTATTGACAGATTTTCACTTTGTATTCCAACAACCGGACTCTTTGCTACCGTGGAATCACTAGATATGCATTCTTTTGGTGGAGTGGTTTGCTTTTTTTCATCTATAGTGTTATCAACAATCAAATTTAACTGAACATTTTCTTTGTTGGGAAAAACCAAATCATCGGTATCCGATTTCTTTATTGAATCATCTAAAACTTCTTTTGTTTCATAACAAATCAAAGGTTCGTTCTTTACCATACTCCAACACTCTGAACTAGATTGAGATTCGAAGGAAATTGCTTTAACATTGTGAACAGGTGACTCTTTTAGAAGTGTGGAATCGACTGCTTTGAAATCATTATCAGAGAAGGCATGCAATGTCACAGGGGAATTATTTGGGGGAGAAACCTCAGACGATATGGCAATTGGAGATGGTAGAGGCAGCTCCACAAAGCTAGTTGTAAATGCTTCATACTTGAAATCTGAAGTATTAAAACCACAATCTGCTGCTGCATTTTGTTTAGAATTAGTTAAGCTTGGAGCATCTTTGTTGGGCATATCCTCAACTACAATGTTCTCCTTAGCTGGCTCATTATTCACTTCACTTATAATTGAATGCTCTGATATCTTATTAGTTTTATCAGCCTTGTCTTCCAATTTTTCAGATTGCAAGTCCAGAACTTTAGCATCAGGAACTTTATGTTTTTCAGGGAGAACAGATTTCTTAAGTTTCACTTCATCATTGGATTTTCTTGACTTCTCTCTGATGGGTGATCGCTTGCGGTCTCTGTCTCTATCTGCTGATCTTCTGCTCTTGTCTCTATCATGTGATTGCCTGTATGGCGATCTTCTGCTACGATCTCTACTGCGAGACCTTCTCCTTTCATAGTGATCATACCGGTGAGTTCTCTCCCTCGATCTCCTAGAGTAACGATTCGATGGCCTGTCTCTGTGATCTGCGTATCTGTCCCTGCGTTCTGGTGACCTGTCTCGTCGATCCCTGGATCTCCTCCTGTCGGATCTCTTGCCTTCCTCTGTGGCTCGACTAGAAGATTTACCATCGCCTTTCCTGGACCTCTCAGACCTGCTTTCATCCCCTTTTCCATCACCTTTCTGCTCTTCTGAGGTATCTTTGTCTGAGCCTTTGATTATGTCTGTCTTTACAAAAGTCAAGAAACCAAAATTTGGCTTTTTAGAAAATGCTTCAGGGGGTTGGCTGGGATAAACTTCTGTTCTAGAAGGATTTGAAGAATTATCCTCCTCTTCCCTTTTAAGTTCATCCTTCTCCGTCTTCTTCTCCGTCGGAGCCGTATTCTCTCCACTTTGTTGGCTGTCCTCTTCCTCTTCCTTGAAGACGGCTTCAACGTCGGCACTCATCTTCTGGCTTGTTTTCTTTGACAGACTGAAAGACAAGGCTGCACCTGACTTTGTGGTACCAGCATCGGAGCCAGGGGTACTTGACAGTTTGGAACGGGAAAAGGCCATCAGCCTCTTACGAGCGAGGGCTTTACCAAGCAGAACAATTGATTTGGGAACAAAAGCCTCATCAGTCTTGGGCAGCAAAAATTCAGCTGTTATGTCCTCGGCAGAGGATTCAGGAATCTTGACCTCACCCACTTCGACTGGCGATTCTGTCGGCACCACTGGATCAGGAGGCAATGCAACATCTCTAAGCTCAAATGAATCCACCAGTTTTGTTTCAGGTGCAATGTTGACAGTTGGAGAAGAGGGCAAAGGAGGCAAGTCTACATCATCAGGAGAGAAAAATATTGTACCCAGGTAAAGATCTTCATACGAGTCCAAAAGATCGTCAGAACATTTTGTCGTAGATTCCACACTAGCGATAGGTTTTTCTTCACTTTCAGAATCTTGGTCAGACAGTCCTGAGGCAGCAGGTTCAGGGTCAAGATCATTCTTAGATGTTTCCAAGGTAAGATTGCTGGCATCACTCTCAGTCTTTTCAGGTGAGCATACATCATTGATATTCTCATGGAGAATCGATTCAGCGTGTGGTTCTACCTCTGTTAAAACATTTTCTTTGTTGCTATCATCTTTGATAGCAAAATCTTCAGAATTTTGTTCGTCCTCAAGCTTGTCTAAGTTTTCAGAAAAATGTCCATCCTCCTTGAAGCTTTCATCAGAAGTATTTTCCTTGAGTTCGGAAGAGTCTTCGTCTGAGGGATGGTCCTCGGAGGGGTGAGTGGGAGAGTAAGATGAACTTCCATCCAAAACGTTAGATTCCGAATCTTCCTGTGAAGGTTCTTTATCTCCTATGGTTTTGAAGCCCCCTCCAGGTATAAATTTTTCACCAGTTCCCATTTCAATGGGGCCCCTAGAAGGGAAGAAAAGTTCTTTACAACATGAAAATGGAAAATTTAAATCCTCACTGAAGGACCTAAACATTTAATAACTGTCAAACCAGCTCTCGAGTACAAAATACCTCTTTTTTTTTAGACTCAGCCACACATAGGCAAGACCAAGGTATGTCAAAAAACGGTGCAATATTTATTAATAGGTAGGTATTTGAATTAATGTCGTACACAACAGGCTATTGACCATGGTCAGGGATAGTTATTAATAAGATAAACCAGCTTGTCACTGTCAACAACTTTTTACCCTACACATACCATTTTAATCTTTTGTCTTAGTATTAAAGACTCATTACTCTGTCAATTTTTTAATACTTCATCACGTTTTATTGGACTTTTTGCATCAATCCCCTCTTTATTACTTTTTACTTCCCTTTTACCATATTTATAAGATTTTAAAAAAATTCCGTGAAGTTTTATCATCTAAGATGCATAGATGTTTTCATCCTGTTTCTCATTTTATTAAATTAAAATTTTGCATTTGTAGTGATTAAAATTTTAACCTTCATGTTTAATTTTTACGCTACCAATTTTTTTTTTTTTTTTCATGTCATTTTTTATTTAATGTTGGTCTGGCTGTTACTCTGATGTCTTTTAAACTTAGTTTTTACATTTTATTGCCTGGTCCAATTTTGGATTTTGAGCCGTAAAACCCAAGTCAACCAACCAATTCAAGCAAATGATAGTGTAATCAAAATGGAGTTTTTAACATGTTAACATGTCCAGCTGTCGACCCCTGAAAACTAAACCAGTGTTGAACTCGACAAATCAAACACCAGAATTTTCTTGTTATGTGTTCTATTGGTAATAGGCGCACCATTCTTACCATACACCTGTCATTTCCTGTAATAATTACATAGCAGCACAAAATATTGGGGTAGTCCCTAACAATAAATTAGGTATAGCAACTAGTTCCGTTAGATCTTTTTTTTTTAATTTAGAATAAATAGAACCGATTAAACTCCTTGCCTATCAAGCAATTCGATTAGCACCCTACTCGCATGAACAGAAATCTGTCATTCAGTAAGAAGAATATTATTAGTTTATTTGTTCTTGAAATAAGACACTCACAAGATTGAAATTAAATTATCTTTAAATCAATGTAAAACTTAGTTTCCTAAATGTTTTCATTTCTTGCATATTTTATTGAATAAAGAAGCAATGAATATATATTAGAGATTTCCTATTTAACCAAATTATTCTAAAAATTTCACTTGATTCTTACCTTATTTCTGCAGCTTGAGCTCGCATCTCTGCAAGTTCGTGCAATCTTTTGGCTTCCCGCTCTTTTTTCTTGTCTTCTTTCCTCCACTTAGATACTACATTCCTTCCGAATTCTCTTTGCCTCAGGTCTTTTAACCGCTGTAAGAAGTGATTAAAATATATTGCCATATAAACCAAATAACTGCAATGTTTGTAGTACCTATATGAAACATTGCTAAATTTAACCCAAAACATTTTATTTTATATTTGCCCCAGTTAAATACTTTAACATCACACGAATAACTCCCTCCTAACTCTTAATGGCCGTCTGTTTCTGAAACCTCAACTGACTGACTTCAATTCTCTTCTTTCATTTCTTCAGTCATCTGGTACCTGTTCCCAATGCATGTTAATGCAGCTTCTATTCCCATCCCACTGACACCTGCCAATCACGGTATCTAACATACCTTTTCGCACTAATGTTTATTTCTTTTTTCTAATGCATTCTGCATTCCACAGTATTTAACCCTCCAAGTTGTTTCTACGAGATATCTCGTCGATCAAGGTCTGACCAATATTGCTAATGACACACCTCGTCATTGATATATTACCGATTTTTTATGATGACAAGATCACAATCAGATCAGTTTTCTTCTAACTACATCTTGGTCTCATCCATCAAGATTCGGTCAGTTTTGACTTAATCTAATGAATGACGAGATACCTCACCGAGTAACCACCAGGAGAGTTGAAATGCACACGAAAGCTTAGTGAGAACACCATTTCTGTAACCAATCAACTGTTTTAATAAACTCGTAAATCCAATAATCTTTCTGCAAAATAGCTCTCCCCAGGCAGATCACACTTTAACACTACAACGTCTGTCGGTGTCGATTCGACACCTGAGCCTGTTTATTTTGTTCTCCTTTTCGCATTTGTGTATTGAATTTGAAAATTTTTGGTGACTTGTAATCATTTTCCTAGATGAATAAACACACTGTAGAAATTTTGTTGGTCTAAATTCATCTATAAAAATTTTTCAGCTAAATTTACCTAGAATGTCCACTGGTGTCGCTTCGACACCAAGTCAATCGATCATTCTAAATAGCTTCTGTTCAACTTAATACACGATCATTAAGTAGAAACATTATTAGCAAACCAATTCTTATCGCACATCTGTTTGAATTTGAACACAATGTTTACATGTTCATAGCGGAAACAAATAAATTATACTAGTGTGATTGGGTCTAAGTGTGTTTCGTCATTTATATTTGTTGATCTGCTTATAAAATAAACAGATTCGATTTTCGAACCTTGTCCTGAAGAAATTGCTAATAATTTGCTGTGAAAACTTGCAGTAAATGAATTGGATGGTGAGGAGCTCTCTTGTTCAGATTTTGATTCCAATGCCCCCAATTTTAATGGAAGTGAGTGCAAAGAATCTGAAGAAAGTGCATATGAAACTGATAATATATCCCAACTAATCTGGATATATATGTCAGGCATTAGAGTGGGAAAAGGACAAAAAGTCTGAAAATACGCGTAAACTCAAATTTTGCAAATAAGAAAAGGGGCGCGTAAAACCGTATTTCGCACAAAAAGAAAAAATATCTTGGCAATTCTGTAAAAAGTATAAAATAAGTTTCATAAAGTTGAAAATGCTATTTATATGCCTATTGTAGAATATTTTTAAAAAAAGTGCGATTTTTTTTTAATAGTAGCAATTTTTCCAAAACCTTGATACAAAAATTATATTAACAGGAAATAAAAACGCTATGTTATACAAAAGAATGAATGAAATTTATACTAATTTTATTAAATAGCATAAATGTTATGAAAAAAATAAGTCGACATTAAAAATAAAAATTAGCATAATTACAGCTTTTTACCGATATTACGTTAATAAATCGTTACAAAATTAATTTAAAACAAATCAAAACCTGCTTTGGTACAGCTTGTCTACGTTTATAGCGGTGGTAACGGTATTGCCGCTTTATTTGGCGCACTTCTAGTAGCGAGTAATGACAGGTTAAGTTAACCCATTTGTATTACGGATTTTAAGACAACCTGGACTAGTGGAAAGTTTAAAACTTTCATTTTGAATATTCTAGAAAGTTCTTTTAAAATCCGTTAAACTGCCATTTGATTTCATTGGTTCATTTGAAATAATTCTTTCCTTGGCGATTTAAGAGGTCCGCCAAAAAAAAAGCGCCAAGGCCGTTGTCATTGCTATAAACAGACTGAAGCTGTAACCCTGTTTTAAATAAAATATAACTTAATTCAGTTCAAATTAACCTATTTTCAAATATGCTATGACATTTCAAAATCTCTAGCTAATTTCAATAGGCTTATATTTTCCCGTAAATATTCTTATTTTCTAATTTTTTCAACTTTAAACCAAATAAAACTTAAAATTAATAACCCATATTATTCAAGAAATAATTTTACTTATTAAAGCAATCATAAATATTGCCCTTAAAAGAAGCATCATTTTGAAAATTTCCGTTGCAAAAAAATAGCTGCAGTCTACGTTTAAAGCGATGTCCACCGCCTTGGCACACTTCTAAAGTCGCCAAAGAAGTTTTAACGGATTTTTAAATTACTTATTAAAATATTCAAAAAGAAACTTTAAACTTTCCGCTTCCCGAGGTTGCCATTAAAGACGACTTCCTTGGCGCACGTCTTAAGTCGCCAAAGAAGTTTTAACAAATTTTGAAAGTACCTTCCTAGAATATTCAAAAAAAAATTTTAACTTTCCGCTTGCCGAGGTTGCCATAAAAGACGAAATAACTTTATCGGTTAAATAACCAAGTATCTTATTTTCTAGTTAAAAGCTGATCAACTTAAAATATTTCATTTATACCTTTTCCGCCGCATCATGACGTACCACGGCCGCTAGATAAAGCTTTCGTAGACTAAAAAAACGGAGCTGTTACCTACGTAATTTACAGCAACAACATACGTTAACTTGTTCAAAATCCAAGTTCTCCAGGTTTGTCATTAAACTTATTTGCTTCTAAGGATTCTTTTAAAAGAGGAATTTGCAAACTTATCAGCGTGGAAAAATTTAGGCGAGATATGTCTCATTTGGCGCATTTTACGTTTATAGAAGAGAAAAAGGGCAAAAATCGGAATTTTTTCTTAAAAAATGATAAAAGTCGGAAATACCGACTAAAGTCGGAAGAATCTCATCCCTGATATGTTGCTAGGGACAGCACAGAGTGTATATAGAATAATGGCATTGTCACAGGCAGATTTGCTGCTAGATTTGTTTTACGGCAAAGTAGTTGTCCGACTAACTGTGCAAAACAAAACGTCAATGAATACTTCATGAGTTTGTGGTTACTTTTCATCGAACAGTTACATATTTGAACATGTAAGAAAATACATAAATATTGAAGCTAGAATGGTTTTAACAATATCAGCTGTTCTGTATCCATTGATGAACTATGTGCTTTTCATGCGATTTTCTATACTCGCAGAGTAAGTGGTGCCAAGAACATAGATTTAGAGAAATCCTTAGATTTTTAAGATTTGATTTAAAACCCACACGTTTTTAGAGAATTCGAGCCAACAATTTTGCTATGATTTTGGAAGTTTGGGATAGATTTATTGACAGTTGCGAAAAGAATAACAAGCCTTGTGAGAACATAACAATCTTTTAAAGATAACTTGCTTATTAGAATCCATCTTCACATGTTTGCACCTCCTTTTTGTTTGGTCATGAGAACATAAACAAACAAGTTGAGTTGTCATGCTTTTGTCAATGGCCACAGTATGACATCACACCTATAAAAGGGTGTGGTCATAATATTATGGCCAATCATGTACTTAATGCAGTATTATGATTTTGTTTATGGCAATCTTTCCATTGAGATATTTATGCTAATTTCTAGAGATACAAGAATTATAAAAGTGAAAGTTCCTTTCTTTCAGGTCTCAATTGTTGTCATACATTGGACAGAGATGTATCTCTGGTTTACCAATCTTTCTTTCTTTTCTGTAAATAGTTTTTACGGCTTTTAATAAATAAATGTTTTTAGCTCTTTAAATCTGATTATTTATTTTTTACTCCACATATCACTGGGCACTTTGCTTCTCCACAATATGTGGGTGATACAATCAATAAACAGTTATTATTAAGATACAAATTTAAATTTTCTATGTAAATTTCATGAAATAATCTTAAAAGTTAACTCAATTGAATATTAGTCTTGGTAACATTTAGTTTTTGCAATTATTTTATGCGATTTATTTAGCAGTGTCGAAATGACACTGGCGGACGTTCTAGTGTTAAGGGGACCTAGCACCTTAAAAATGACAAAAATACAAAACAAAAATTTTGTGCTTAAAAAGTGCCTTATACTGTTTAAAATGTTTTTATCTGACTGAACTAACCGCATTACCTCGATAGTTATTTTCGATTAATTAAACGAAATAGCTTAGAAGATGAAACTTTTCTTTGTAACTGTTACTGATATCATTGCTTGTCTATTTTTATCAAAAAAGAACGCTTTAGTTTTGTTTTCCTGTTTGATATTTGTTTATTCTGTTGTTTCCTTTTTCTGTTCATACGTTATTATTAATTATGCCTAAACGTAAACGACAGAACTATGAGTAAAAAAGGTAAGGTTCTCTCTCCCCTCCCCGATATACAACTTTACTTTTAGATGGGGATGCCAAAATATTTAATAATTCGTCTGGTGTATATATAGTCATGATATCACTATAAAAAAGTGGAATGTGTCAACTACATTAGTAAACGCTTGGTAAGATGCAGTAAAAATGTGGAATGCTCGTGGTATCACATTGGGTGGAAAATCTTGTGGCAGTTTAGTCTAAAAATTGAGGTGGTCTCTCCAGCAATGAGCAGTGCTAAACTACAGAAAGTTTGGGGAGTCTGAGAAATCAATTTCTGCCTACATACTTCACAGAAGTTTCAAAAAAGTAATCTCCTCACACCCCTAATGGATTACATCTTCCCTACACCATGCCTGTAGCTTAAGAGATCAAGTTATTTGGACATATGTTTTTACAGAATGTAAACATGAACTCTGGTTGTATTTGTATGCTTATGATTATGCCGCATGATATGAATATTATGAGTCGTATAAACTAGAATGGGTCGTGTAACATTCCAATAATTCTGAGACAATTGAACGCAAAGCTTGCTTTACTCAACATTCTCTCAATAATTCAGTTCACTGTTCCATTTGTGCATGGAAGTAGTATTCTCAAACTACTGTCACTAGTATATAGATCTTAATCAGAGTGTCTACTAAATTTCTGTCCGTCCATTTAGGGACTTTTTAAAATAAATGTATGATCTGATTTTACATGATTATGTGTCAGTTATATGCAATTATACTTTAAAATCACACTTTTTTTATCGCACAGTCTAATCTTGAGAAAAGAGGACTCTAGTATCAAATTTTAGCTTTAATATATAAGCTGTTTTCTAAATAAAATTTTAAAAATAAAGACAAACCATAAATCATGTCAAAGTAGATGAACATTAAACAAATACTCCATATTATATTCATTAATTTTTTTTCTGGATACTTTCAACGTTTACTTTAAAAACATTTCGTCATGTAAATATTTTATTTTTATTTACAAATGAAGTTGGTAAAAAAATTATATATCAATATTTGTGTGTTTAAAAAAAAACTGTCTCTGAATGTGGTTGGATTGGGGGAGTTATACCATTTTAATTTTCTTTCCAGCTTGCGTAATTTCTTTGTCTAATTGTTCAATTTCATCATTTGCAATTTTCTTTTTTTCATTTATTTAAGTTCAGCTGCCACCACCTTTTGCTTTCGCCTTTAAAAAAATGTGATAAATTATCAGGACAAAATTTATGAATTAGGGACTTTCTGGACCAGTTTTCCGTTTTTGGCATATTTTCGGGACCAGTAGACACCCTGTTAATAGAATGAATAATTCATAAAATCAGGTATTAAACACTCCTGCTTAAAAAACATAATTTTTTACTTTAGCCTGCTTTTAACCCTCCAAGTGGTTTCAACTAGATAATTCATACATCAAGATCTGATCAGTTTTGCTAATGATGAGATACCTCACCGAGACAACCACCAGAAGGGTAATGTGCAAATCATATCCACTCATATCCATGCAACAATTTTGCATAGCAGAAAAGGTTATGCGTGAGAGAACTTTCATATTCCAAAGTCACTAGTGCGTTATTTTTAACAAAGTTATGAATAAGAAAAATTATTTTACTTCAGATATAATTATAATTATCTGCTGCAGAAGAGGCATAATTGATGCTGAGTCAAATACATTTCCCTTTCTCTATTTTTGGCTCAATTGTACTAGGTTCTGCTGCTGCCCAAAAGGTATGTTGAGTAGGATTTGCTAGTAAAGATACCCTCTATAACAAAAAAATCGACGCACCAAGAAGGAGTTGTCCGATGGAGACAAAAATTGGTGGATAGGAAAATTATGTACATAATAGAAAATTATTAAAATTTCAGAACAATTGAATGATTTATTTCAGAGTTACAGTAATGACCTCAATAAGGTGTTGACCCACCTCTAGCCTGGATGCAAGCTACCACACGGCGTGGCATAGACCGATAAAGCTCCCGGATGGTCTCCTGCGGTATTTCTTGCCAAATTTGCTCCAATTGTCGGATTACGTCGTCAACATTCCCTACAGGATGCAGTCGCCTTCCCATCATATCCCAGACATGCTCGATGGGAGAGAGATCTGGTGATCTGGCTGGCCAAGGAAGTGTTTGACAAGCTTGAAGACAATTCATAGCAACATGTGCCGTATGTGGTCTGGCATTGTCTTGCTGAAAAATAAGCCCAGGGTACTGCGAAAGGAACGGCAGCAAAACAGGTCTCAGAATGTCGTCAACGTACCGCTGTGCAGTAAGTGTACTTCTAATGACGACCAAAGGGGTCCGGCTATCAAGGGAAATGGCACCCCAGACCATAACTCTTTGTTGAGGGCCTGTGTGGCGAGCAATAGTGAAAGCAGGATCGGCACGCTGCCCTGGGCGTCTCCGGACACGTCTTCGATGATCGTCAGGACACAGTTGGAAGCGGGATTCGTCGCTAAAGACTATACGTCCCCAGTCAGCATCATTCCAGCCTGATCGAGCCAAGCACCACTGTAATCTGGCTCAACAGTGTGCAGGCGTGAGTGGCAGGTGGCATAACGGTCGGTACGAGCGTAGATTTCGCTCTCTCAGCCGTCTGTGAATGGTCATGGTGGACACTCGTGTGTGGGTCGCGATGAATCAGGCGCTGTGACAGCTGATCTGACAATCACTCTGTCCTCGCAATCTGTTGTGGCCCTACGTCGACTGCTACCATTATGACACTGAAATCTGCCATTGTCCACCCTCTCTTGCCAGCATCTTCTAATCGACGCATCGCTTCGACTCACCTGACGAGCGATTCTCAGATTTGCCCAACCTGCCTCTTTCAAACTCTGAAAATTGCTCGTAATGAGCTCAAATCCTGCGGCGAGACATTTTTTCAGTCGTTGAAAGGTATCCTAAATCGCAATGCAGCAAAAATTTTTAACAACAGTTCAAGAACAACTCCTTATATAAATCTGCTGGATGTGCAATTCCGATGTGCTGGAGATCGCAGTATTCATTAATTGGACACCAAATTTGGTCAAAACATTTTTGCATACGAAATTTCAAAGCAATCGGATGATTCCTTCTTGGTGCGTTGATTTTTTTGTTATAGAGTGTATTTCTGCCAGTAAAACCCTACCTCTGTCTGATACACAGTAGGGATATGACATAGATGTTGATGTTTTATTTAAAAAAAACATTTATGTATTTACCATTGATTTATTAGAGCCGATGTTTGTTTAACATCAATGTTTTATTTTTGAATGAAAAAAGTACCATAGTATTTGTACGCGATGGTACATCCGTCCCATCAGAAAGATTGTTTTCCCTAACAGGTGGGATAGTTAGTGAAAAAAGAAGTCGGCTTAAGATGGAGAAAGTTACCAAACTTCTTTTCTACAAACTGTAAATAACAAATATAAGAGCCTACAATAATTAGGCACCAATATTATTTATTCACAGTAAATAAAAAAAGTTTTTTTATGTCCCCCCCCCCATCCCATAAGTTGATAAATAATTTAATTATAACTAACAATAATTATTGTTATGTACCTACCTAATTTTACTTATAGTTAGTAGTACCTATTATACCATTCAATTTAAAAATAAAAGATTTGTTAATTGGTCTTATTAATTTTTTTTTAACTTTGTTTAGACAGTTAAAAAAAGGTCTTAGTTATAAATTAATAAACACTGCAAATGACAAATTAACCCCCCTCCCCCGGCGAACATTAATGTTCGTGGTTACTATACTAGTTTTAAGAAATGGAGGGGTAAAGTTTAAAATATACTGATGTTTAAAAGCATCGATGGTTTTTGGTTGATGTATTATCAACAGCGATGTTTTAATTTTGAATAGCGATGTTTTGTGTCAATGTCGCATCCCTAGCACACAGGTGAAATGGCAACTACAACTTTTATAAAAATCAAATGAAAGTATTTATGAGTAAAGAAAAAAAAAGAAAACATCATTTTGATACCTGTTTGTGCGCATGGTCATAGGAATTGATGTGATTATCAAACTCTTGATACTTGTAATATTGCTTCTCACACAATTCACAGTAAAAGTTAGCCTTCAAACTGGCTAGTCCTTCCTGAACAGCTTTCTCTTTCTCTTGAACAGCCTGATGAAAGGAAAAACAAAACACTCTTCATCTTGCACAATATATTATAACCCCCAACAGGATAATTTCCAAATTCAGAATGCATTGTTTGCTCAAAGATAAAGTTTTAAAAATAACAAATCTAATTTATTTCACTAAACTCAATTCCTCTCAATAGATTATTTTGAAATAGATATGTATGCACAATCCAACAAAAAATGTGATGACTAGGAATCAAAAAATGAAGCTTCCACTTCATTGCCTGAACCCTCTCAGATACTGTGCTGTCATCAGTTCTTTAACTGCAATATGCAAAAGCTGACTCATTCCTGTCAATCGAACAGGTGTAAATGTTGATCTGCGCAGATGCGAGTGGTATAAAATTAGTTACTTTGTGATATGTTCTCTCCTTCTTTTATGAAGTTGTCTGTTCTTGTTTGCTGTGTTTCATTACTATGATTACATTAATAAGGAATTATGAAGTTTGGCATCTGTTTATGTCATTCCATCTTCAAAGATCTGTGCTTTAGGATGTTTTCTCAAAGCACTGTCAGTAAGAGGCAGACTGATATTTTTATCTTGCAGTACCGTGCAGTACTAGATACTGTTGCTGTTATCGCAATGAATTAAAATCCTTCTTATCTTAAGTCAGACTTCAGAGACATCAAGCCATGTTGGTAAGCTGGATGTAAAGAAATGAACGAACTACGAAAAATACACGATTTCCAAGACTTTTTTTACCCTTCAACACACATGACAAAATCACACCTATTGGTTGGAATAATCCAAGGAGACTATTGGCCAAGAAGTCTAAAACTGGCTAGAGGCCATCAAGGGAAACCTATAGGTTGAATGATGTATGAATGACCCTTTTCAGAGAGTTAAAATTTTGTTAGTTTACATTTTAAAGGACAAAAAAAGTTAAACTTTTAATTCTGCAATCCCAGTAGTAACTAAGTATCATTTTAAAGAATAAATCCTATATAATTAATAAATAACTTCATGGCTCACTCTTACTAGCTGTAAAGCCCACTGACATATAAGAATACAACAGGCTCTAAAAATCACTTATTGTGGAATAATCATAAATAATGAGAGCACATTGAAACATGCCCTTGATATGCTAAATTGTTCATGAGAATTTACAACTCCAAATCAATAGAATAGTAAGTCAATTAATAAGTCTTACAACTCAAAAATACATCTCAGTCTAAGCATTAAACTCACAATATAACTTAGTAAATACGGAACCTAATAACTTAATAAAACACACAGCACAAAAAACTGGACCTCACTTAATAATTCCAAATGGAACTGAAAATTAAGGTAGTGCCTGTTTAGTACTTGCTGCTAACGCGCCATGCTTGGCGCGCCCTCACTGACTGAGGGGTTGCCTTCTTTTGTAACCGGCTTTGCCCGCCAAAACCTCAGAACGAATTTTGCCCTGGATATGTGATGTTCTCCCATAGCGGAGCAATGCTATGATCCTTCTTCGTTTTGAAATAAACAGCAATTTTCTCTAAAAGGCATCACTGCATCATTTGTGTTCTCACCGCAATCAACTCTTCAATATACAGTCCACTCTCACTTGTTACACCGCAAATCTGAACTTAGTTTACCCGCTTTGAAAATCCAGCTATCGAGGAATCCTAACCCTACTCGAGGAATCCTAACCCTACAGTGCCAGACATAGAAAATTGCATAGTTAATAATTAATTACATTATTGTATGTGCATTTTCACTGTTCCTGTGTAAATATTGCTTGCCTTTTTTACTATTTATCATAAAGATTACTGCTTGCATTACTTGCTTTCTTACACTTTTGTGATTTTACTGTACATGAATTCTTTAACTTTAATCATGATAGAGGATAAAAAATGATCCATGTCACTAGGTTTCACTTTCATATAGCAGGATAATACTAGAATGTACTTGAAGTTGTCAAGCATTCAGCAATCATGTCAGAATGCATGAAGCAAACATTGCATGTAACCAAAAACAGGTAGACCATAATGTTTAGGAAGAATTACTTTGTATTTTTGTTGCAATTCAGCAGAATCCTGTTTTTCTGTCTCTAACACTCTGCGTTTCTCTGTAGTTTCTTCGGCGTAATCCATCTAAAAATATCTCAAGCAATTAAAATTTTTGTAGAATACATATTATAAGAGAAGAAATTATTAAATATGTCAAACCTAAAAATATAGTACTCGTACTACATTAAAACAACATTACAATGCATGTGCATATGATAAAATATACATTTATCTCCTAATAAGTATCACATTGTTCAGCATATCCATGCGCACATGACATTTTCAGCCAATTACAATCATTTTAATTAATATTATACATGAACTGAAAGGTAACTCCATATGTGATTCTTTTCTAAGAGACTTCTTTAAAAGTATAATTCTTTTGATTCTTAGTCCATTGATGGATTTAATAAGATAATAACATGAAGAGTAGACCAATGAGTTTATAACTGGACTGAAAACATGGAAATGAAAACAAATCAATTTTTGATAAAAACATGACATTCTAGTTAATGTTGTGATGTCACCCACACGTTTGCTTCTACATGCACAAACACCAATAAGAGTTTCACATGCAGGTTTCAATTATTTGATTATTTTAGTATGTATCAGGTGTAGTAAGAAGTTTTAAAGCATGTGTCAAAGAAATGAATATGTAATTTAGAGCTGATAATATTAATTTTATTCATCGAAATAACCTCCATCATTATCTAATATCTTCTGCCATCGGTCGTTTAGTTCACAGATGCCAGCAGTGTAGAAAGATTCCTCTGTTAACACAATGAAGTCATCAACCCATTTTCGTACGTCGTCCACTGTCAGGAAGTTTACAGAAGACAAGGCATTCTGTATAGACCAAAACAAATGACAGTCTGAAGGGGCTATACGCAGGGTGTTCTAAAACTTCCCAGCCAGTTACTAATGTGTCCTTGACCACTTTTGCAACATGCGGCTGTGCATTGTCGTGGAGCAATTTGACGGGTCGCAAACCTTTGCCAGTAAACGGACGTTTTCGTTCAATTTCTTGTTGTAATCGCAGCAATTGTTGTTTATAGCGTTCAGCAGTTACACTTACACCCGACTTCAGCAATTTGTAATCGAGTACTCCCTTCATATCCTACCAGATGCATAGGATAACTTTTTTGCAGTGAATGTCTCTTTTTGGCACTAATGTTGTTGCTTCGCCGGGATTCACCCAATATTTTTTGCGTTTCGGACTATCATAACAGATTTATTTTTCATCTCGTGTCACAATTTTCTACAGTAAAAATTTTCTGTGTTGCCTGTTTATCAGATTCATGCACTTCAAGACACGGTCATCCTCAATGCATGTGGCACCCATTTTCCTACCTTCTGAATCTTTCTCATTGCATGTAAATGATTAGAAATCGTTTTTTGTGATACTCCTAACTGTTCAGCAAGTTCATTTTGCGTTTGAGATGCATCTTTATGGAGAAATGTTTGCAAATCGTCATGGATAGCCTTCAGTGGAGCGCTGCTACGTTGATCGCTAACCTCAAAATCGCCATCTTTAAAACGTCGAAACCAATACTCATACGTGCTTTTCGATGCGATATTCACCCTTTAAAACAGAACAAATTGATTGACATGCTTTTGCAGTACTTTTGTGCTGGTGAAATCTGTAACGAATGCAGTGACGAAAAATATCTTATCGTATGAGATCTTTCACCTTCATAATTTCAACTTTACGTTCACTTTTTCCCTAGCTTCTGCGTCGATTTGATATCTCTAATCCGGTTTCTATCACATGACACAAACGGGGTGTACTGATTGGTATGCTATTTTTCAGTAGATGTCATACAAAACTCGCTTTAAAACTTCTTACTACACCTAATAATAATACCCATCAATGTCGAACGGCTATACATTTATTTGCTCCTTTGTAAAATATTGTTGCCATAGAAGTAATCAAACAACAATTTTTTTTACCACGTAAAAATAAAAGACAATGGCACATTTTGCACAACATACATACACAATTAGAACACTTCTTCTAACTGGAATATATTTCATTGACATCCAATCAAAAAAATAGTCACAATAACAACCTTTCTTGAAAAATTTTTGGTCTACAACTCCCTTTGGCTAACTATAAATTTCAACTCCTGTTTTGTTTAAAAATTGCTTTCAAGTGAGAATACTTGCAACTAACTGCATTTTAGCTGTAGCAAAAGTTGTAAAAACCATTTCTAACATTCAAGAACAAGGAGGAAGAAAAGGGTATTGTAAACTCAAACACTTTTTCCTCAGACGGATATGAATATTAGGTGACCAAAAAAATTCATAACCTTTTGATGAAACGATAAATGATACATTAAACAGATCTAACATTACTTCAGTCAGAAAAGTAGTAGGTCATTCTGGTTCCTACAGTGTCAACAAAATCCTCAAAGAAAAGTTCCCTGATAGTATAACAAAATTCCCTTAATAAATGTAGTGGTATCATTATACAGTAGCCACACTTTATTTTTAAATATTTAGGGTCAGATGGGGTTAAAGGATAATTCTCCACATATATTTTGTATTTTTTCTCTTCAGATATTTTATTGTTATTGTAAAGGTTGGAACCCTTAATGGAATTCTTACAATAGCACAATTACAAAAACAGGAGAGAAAAAATACAAAATATTTTTACAATGAACTTATTATACCTGATTCTGCATTATCATACAATACATCAAAATCAAATGCAAATATACATTAAAAAAAGTCTACAAAAATGTAATTGCAAGCAAAAAATACTAATTTAATGCATAAAAAAAATCATAATTAGTTACATAAATTTAAAATTGTAAATCACAAGTTGTATCACCGGCCTCACGTGACGATACACTGTGGCCGCAGTAAAAACGGCGGCGGTTTTCACAGTGTTCAAAAAGTATGACACCAGTGTTCTTTATTCTAATTACAATTTCGCAAAATATGGTTTACTCGATTCTCGAAAGTAATCATAATCACGCATCTCTAAATAGGACAAATGATAAAAGTTGTCGTTTTAAGCTATCAAAATTTCACTAAAAAAAATATATATATATATCTATATATATATTTTTTTTTTATAATTATTATTATTTTTTTATTTTTTTGGAAATTTTGCCTGAGATTTTCTTGATTTTTCCAGAATAAAAAAATAAACCCTTTCCAAAAGGTCTAACAACTTTTTCTATTCCTTTTCCGTGAAAGTTTTCCTCTCTGGTATCAAAAAGGTGCTTCAATTCCATTTCCACATCTTGACAGTTTGGGAATCACTAATTTTGTGGAGAATTTTCTATTGCTAACAAAAGACTGTCCAGCGGCGAGATACTGGTTGGTTACCAGGTTTTAAGGCGCAAGGGCCATATTTGGTCATGCTGCACCAAACACAAGACAGACAACATTAGTTGGGCATTATCTCGTTGAATAGTAAGTCATGTGTGTCGCAAAAGGAACAGTAACACAACCGGTTGTAGAATGCCATCTACGAACCGCTGTGCTGTAAGTGCCAGAAATGACTACCAAAGGGCTATGAAAGGAAATGGCACCCCAGACCCTAACGCCCTGTTGTGGGCGTGCGATAGTAAGGGCAGGATTCCCACACTGCTCTGGACGTCTCCAGACCTACCTGCGGTTGTTGTCAGGACACAATTAGAAACAGGACTCACTAAAGCCCATACCTCCCCAGTCAGCGCCATTCCAAGTGGATCGAGCCAGGTACCACTGTAATTCTGCACGTTCTTGGTACGTCGATTATTTTTGTTATAGAAGTATATTTGGCCAAGCTGCCCCAAACAACATCAAGTAAATGGACATATCCACACAAAAACTTTACAAACAGATGAGAGAAATACATCCAGAAAGGAATCAAACATGACAGAAATTGAGACCACGGCCCTACAACTTCTAGATTGTTCTAGATTCACAGTGGGTAAAATAATTGAGATATACGCACAACTCTTTCTGAAAACCGTTTTTTGGCCCATTCAGTCTGACCACAACTGCCTCTGTATATTGGTGCCATTTTATAAGAGGATATATCCCATACCAGAAGATGTTTTGCCATGTTTCTTGCTTGTACATTAGTCTTTTTTTACACCTACTAAAGCCAAAATCAATGACATCAACATCTTGGAGAAGCACCACCAATCTTGGTTTTTGAAAGCAGATTAAATAAAACATTCAGTTTTATTATGTATATGTGCAGTAGTAAAAATGAGGGCTTTAAGGCTTTTTAACACTAGAACGTCCATTGGTGTCGATTCGACACCGGAACCTGTTTATTCTGTTCTCTTTTCCGCATTTTTGTATTGAATTTGAAAATTTTTGGTGACTTTTAATCATTTTCCTAGATGAGTAAATTGTAGAAATTTTGTTTGTCTAGATTAATTTATAAAGGTTTTACAGCTAAATTTAAATAGAACAGCCGCTGGGGTCCTTTTGACACCAAGCGAATTTATCATTCTAAATAGCTTCCATTCAACTTCATAGGGATCATTGAGTAGCAAACCAAACAAATTCTCATCGCATATCTGTGTGACCTTGAACACGATGCTATCATGTTCATAGCAGAAATTAATATATTATACTAGTGTGATCGAGTCTAAATGTTTTGTCCTTTGTATTTGTTTATCTGCTCATAAAAAAGTTGCATTTGATTTTCGAACATTGTGTAATGCAGACATGAAAATGATGGCTCATAGGAAATTGTCTAAGTCCTGAAGAAATTGTTGATTTGTTGCAAGAACTTGCTGTAAATGAATCAGATGGTGGGAAGCTCTCTCGTTTGGATTTAGATTCTGATACAGGTACCAATTTACATGAAAGTGAGTGCGGATAATCTGAAGAAAGTGCAGATGAAACTGATATTTTCCCCAACTAATTCAGATATATATGTCGCTAGGGATGGCACAGAATGGATACCACATAATGGCAATGTCACAGGAAGATTTGCGACTAGAAATGTTTTACATCAAAGTAGTGGTCCAACTAATTTTGCAAAACAAAATGTCAATGAATAAATCTTGAGTTCTTGGCTACTTTTCACTGTTACATATTAAAACACATAAAGTTTGGAGTTTGATGGTGCAAGGGCCATATTAGGCCATTAGAACACATAAGTGTTGAGCAATCCTGGATCTTAGAGAAGTGTAATCACAAGATGTATGTTAGAGTTCAATAAGGTCATGAGAACGTCCTGGTTCTCATGGGAAACTCTTTCCTCATCACGTTCTTTGTAATATTTCCTTGTTCTCACGCTACTACTATATAAGCTGTGCAACTCTACTGTAACCTCACATTAGCTACAATAAAGTGCTCTTGTCACCACCACGACCCATGATCCTTATTACCACTTCATAACAATAAGGAAATGCACAAATGTTGAAGCTAGAGGAACCATTGATGAACTATGTGCTTTTCTTGCGATATTCTATGCTCACGGAGTAAGTGGTGCTAAGAACATTGAACTGCAGTTCCTATGGTCTGACTCTTGGGTCTAAACTTCTGTACAGAAACAATGGGTTAAAATAGACTTAGAGAAATCTATAGATTTTTAAGATTACATTTAAAATCCACATGTTATCAGAGAATTCAACCCAGCAAATTTGCTATGATTCTGGAAGTTTGGGATAGATTCATTGACAATTGTATAAATAATTACAGCCGTGGTGAGAACATGACAAGCAATGAACAATTATTTCCTTGTAACACATGTTGCCCTTTCACACAATTCATAGCGTCTAATGCTGACAAATATGGGCAGAAATTTTGGATTGCTGCTGACTTACATACTAAATATGTTTTGAATGCATTTCCTTATTTAGGAAAATTGGAATCATGACCTGAAGGGCAAAGATTAGCGGAACATGTAGTTTTAAAACTCATGGAACCATTTAAGAAAAAAGGATATAACGTTACAGTATATAATTGTTTCTACAGTAGATAAAATATGTACTTCTTGCATGAAAATGGTGTGTGGGAAATGTACAGAAAGAGTTGCTTATTACTGTATTCATTGTAAATAAGGTATGTACAAAATAAATTGTATCTAATGATTGTAAATAATTCTTAAATACTTGATATTCTACGTAATTTCATGAAATAATCTTAAAGTTAACTCAATTGAACATTAGTCTTGGTAATATTTAGTTATTGCAATTATTTTATGGTGTCGAGATGACAATGGCGGATGTTTAAGGGTAATCACAATGGCGGGCGTTCTAGTGGTAAGGTCCCTTTAAAACTTAAGTGAAAAAGAAGGCCTTATTAAGACTAGTAGGAGATCTGTAAGCATCATAACAGCCAGATATTCTGTTGGTGATTTTTTGATCAAAATATTGAAACATCAGGAAAATTTGCCGTTCTTAGAAAACTTTTTTCTATTATAGTAGCATATCATGTAAATATGAAAAATTATTTTCTCCTTGACATTCATATTTGTAATTCCACAACATCACAGTTAGTAACTCCACAAGGATCAACAAGTTTTGTGTCTTGATGTCAACATTTTCATGGTGCATGTTTTAACTTTAAAATTAACCTTTTTATGTTCCCTGCCTTTCACAGCTTTATCTTAAAGATTTACATGCTTATTGATTATCCTTTGCTCCTTACCTTATAAAAAAATTGTATTCAGAGTTAAATATGCCGTCTATATATAAATATATATTCTATAGAATTCTATGGAACTCTTGAAAACAAGTTGCTTCAATAGAAAAATTCTAGAGAAACAAGTTCTATTCTTTTGACATGTACTTCTATAGAAAAGTTCTATAGAAAAGTATAAAATCGTGAAACAAACGAAATTAGTTTCTTGGAATTCTTTCAAGATTTCTAGGTCACTTTACAGAGCTCATAGAAAAAAACAGGACAAAATTCTATATAAATTTTTATAGAATTCTATATAGAATTTTATGGAATTCTATATAAATTTTTATAGAATTCTAAATAAGTTTTTCATTAGTACTCTACAGCATAATTAGATTCATTTTTAAAACAGATTTCTAACTGCACATGTGACATTGCTTTTTAAAAAAATCTTTTAAAAGCTTGTTTGTTTTCTGGGTGCCTACAGATTTGATTCACTAGTCTCAGAATGCTTGATCAAGTTGTTGACAAATGCAAATTAGGCCTTTTTCCAAAGCCACATGCTTCCTAATTATATTTAGATGTTTGTTTTCTTGTTGAGAAATCTATATATTTAGTATTAGACTGCATAGAAAACTTTATGTACAGATTTATACTTCTGGTGGCACTGTACCCCAAATTGCCATTATATAAATTGAGACCTGTGTGTGATCACACTTTATACCATTCCAAAAAAATCTGTTGAAAATATTTTCAAAGTGCCATTCAATTAAATTAGGTACATAGATATCAGATGCCTGTCATGAAGGCATTTATGATAACTATGAGTCAAATATTCGTAACACACACAACACATCTTATCACTTAAGTTTACATATAGAACTAACTGGCAACTGCGTGGCAAGCACAGCGTTGCCCGTGCTGTACTTTGTGGGGTTAGGTGTGTTAATTGTGAACGTTTGCCAACCACCAGTGTTTGCTATGCATACCCATTTGGTTTGCCTCGCAAACCAACACGACGAACAACGCTGTGATGCCCTCATGAAATTTGATGCTCAAGTTGAAACCAAGCATTTTGAAGCTCTCCGAGAGTTGTTGGACAATTTTGGTGCAATTATGTGCTTGTGTATTTCAAAGAAAGTCTTTGACAATGTTTTTGAATGCCAACCAAGTTTTGTCATTGTTCCAGTGAAATGTTCATCTTTAATGAGCTGCCCAATCTGTGGACCGTCAAACGCACCGGCCTTTATCTTTTCAAATTACAGGCTAGGAAATGCCGAAATGAGATACTTGAAACAGTCTCCTTTAATTGACAAAGCTTTAACAAATTGCTTCATGACACCCAGTTTTATATGCAGAGGGGGAAATATAACGTTCTTTTTGTCGACACATGGCTCATGTAGAATGTTTAGATCAACAAGTTTCAGGTCAGATCTTGGCGGCCAATTCGACTGCACTCAATGCTTCTCATGAGCTCAGCTGTCCCACATGCACAAAAAACAGGGATACTTGGTATATCCGTGTTGCTGGCCAAGGAGGAAGCAGACCATTTTAAGGTCAACAGATGATACATTGGTGCATGTGCTATTGCAACAAATCAATGACTGTCTTCATATTCTTCACGCAAACAAACTGAATGGCCTATTGAGACTGAACCAAATAAATTTCCATTGTGGAGGAGGACACACTTCAAGCTCCGCTTTGCGCTATCGATGAACAATCACCATTCAGTTGCGTTATAGGCTGAAATTCCCAACTCTACCACTAAACCATATTTGTTATGTCAATACACGAATCCATCATCACTTTGAATGTAATGCGAAACGCACTTTCTCTTGATCGAAATGATATCCTAGCATCTTTTTCAAGCAAGTTTTTCTCGTACATCTTGATGCTAACAGCTCTGAAGCTTTTTCGGATAGTCCCAAATCTTGTGCCAAATCATTCAACTCATGCTGCTCAAATCTCTTACGAGCGGAATCAAGATCCATTTTAAAATCTTTGATCTTCACCAGACTCGTATTCCTGTATTTCCAAAGAGGGTAATTCTTTGAAAACTGGCACTGGGATTTCAGCTGAATGAAACATTGGGCGTATAGTTGATGGTATCTTGATCACCAATTTTCACTTTAAAATAGGCTTGCCTGACAAATGTACTGATGTTTATCCTTTACTGGGAATGGTAAAACTGACACATATATAACAAAACATTTTCGCACTTATGATGTGAACTAGCAGAGGCATACATAAGGAAAGGTTTCAGTTTATATATATAAATAAAAACTAAACATACACGCTGCTAACCTTGTATACAAACAAGAACTCGGACACCACATCGGAATGCGCTTCTCTATATCAGAGTGAAACACAATGTCTCACTACAGTATCTCAGGCATAATTGAAATAGTCTAGACAAGTATGCACCTGTTGCTGGTCTCCTACGACGTCATTCACGCGGAGCCAGTGGGAGAAGGTTTATGTCAGCCAATAAAAGAGCAATAGTGCTTTTATGACTCACGCTCCATCCCGCAGAGTGCTAACTTGAAAAAATGGTGTAGTGGTGTAGAGAAAAAACTTGACGTGGTAGAAGAAAACTAACTACAGTTTTGAAATCAGCATGCCTATTTAACTCTAAAACAGCTGAAAAATCGAAGACAACAAAAAATATGTTCAAAATTGTTTCCCTGTGTTATCATTTTTTGAAACAAAATACAAACATAAATTAATTCATCCTGTAGTTTATATAGTTTCCGAAACATGAAAATGAGTGATATTGTTGAGAAAAAAGACTGCATTCCAGACTAATTTTAGTTTTTCTAACCATAACTCAACTTTCACTAAAATCTTTCGACTAATTATCCCCTGGACTCTAAGCAGAATTTGAATTTTGATGTTTAAAACAGGATTTTAAAAGAAAACATTCATTTAATTGAATTAATTGAACAATTGAAGAATCAGATATATTTTGTTTACAACAGTTCAGGGGGGGGGGCATGTCTTGCAAAAGCACATTTTGAATTCCTTTCGATTCCTCTTATATAATTAGTTCAATTAGCAGTTCAGTAGTCAGTGCTAGAAGATTTAATCTTTTACAGTAAATGACAATTAATGAGATTGTAAATCATTTTAACTTAAATAGCTCATTATTCTACAATTTTAAGGCTGCCATAATACATTTATCAGATTGCCTTCCAGAAAATCATCAATGGTTGGCTGAGTTCAGATTTAATGTGTTACAGAAGAGAAAAATACACCCAGGAAGGAACCGAACCTGTGCTGTCTACAATTCGTAAGATCAGCAATTGAACTAATAAGGGGAACCTTTAAGCTGATCAGATGCCAGGATATTCTTATTCTGACTAGATGTGGATGGAAAGATCTATTTATTGCAATGTACACACCATATTTAGCCTAATTTACAGAACACAAACTGCATGACTATATACACTATATGGATAAAAGTATGCAGAAATTCAGAGGAGTATCCATCTTAGTGAGGGGGTTATTTTTAATGGTTAGAATGTTCTGGACCATATGGCTGTGCCTACTATGGCAATACTACGGTGATGATGGTTGTTTCTTCCAACAGGATCGAGCCCCATGTCATACTACAAAACATGCAGGGTTGCCAACCTTTTCTGTGCAGTTTCAGGAGCATTCTCATAAAATTTCCGTTTTGAGGCTGCTTCAGGAGCAACGCGAAAATAAGGAAAAAAATAAAAGATCCCATATTTTTCTTTAAAACCAGTCATAAAATTCCTTTTTAGTATTAGTACAAATAATTTCTCTTTAGTCCCAAATGCAGACGTCCGAAATCCGAACTGTCCGAAATCCGAATTGTCCAAAATCCAAATGTTTTGCTAACTGGAGATTTTTTGTTTTTCTCACTTTTTTCCATCTTTCTGACAATTTTTAAAGACCAAGAAGAAACCTGGACCTAATTGATGAAACAACACAAAAAACGGACATGTTCAGAGTAAATACCACACAGAAAAATTAGAAGATTTGCAAGTAACATTTCTTGCATTGTATTAGAAAGGTCTTTTTCCTTTATAAAAATTATTCCTATTTATATATCTGCTATTTTACTATTGCAAACGCAAAATTCGCGCAGGGGGCAGTTAGATTAAGGTTTTTCCAAATTTTGGACTTTGTACTGTAAAAAGCATAAAAAATTACATGTTACTTGAAATGTTTTATCCTTAAATCATAGAAACAAAATTCTAACACACAATTTACCCGAAAGTAGAAAAATTTTCCTTTTTCATAGTGGAAATATCCTTCCCTTCATCGACGCGATTTCCGGAGTGAACCACAGATTACACAGAGTTGTGGATTTTCTGTGTTTTAGTGGAGAAACTCTGTTAGTTCCGGAGCACTTGGCAACTCTGAACATGTGCTAGACCGGTTTCCTGAAAATGAGGTGAATTTGCATGACTGGACTGCTCAGAGTCCCGATTTCAATCCGATCGAGCACTTATGGGACGAACTGGAACAATGAGTACGAAACCGTAACACTAACCCATCTTCACGACAATCTCTTCTCACAGCCTTGCATGAGGCATTGTGAGTTACTCCTGCCTGACTAACAGAACTCATGGAAAGTATGCCTCGACGTGTTGCAGCTGTAATACAAGCAAAAGGAGGGCCTACCTGTTACTAAATAGAATAATAAAGCACTTTTTTTTAAAGCAAGCAGTGTCCAAATACTTTTGTCCATATAGTGTAGAAAAATTTTTAATAACTTTAAACAAAAATATAACATTTACTTTTTAAAAGGCACGTCAGGACATCACTAAATTTGTATTTCTAAGAGATATGAGTATTAAAATCACAGTTAAAAACAGTTGAACCTGTCTATTGCAAAACTGATTTGACGAGAAACAAAGTTTAGTTAGGAATGAAATTTAAATGGCTCATTAAAAAAATTGGGCCAAGTAAAAATTATTTTCTAATTGCATGCCAGGGCCTAGAAATGCAAAAATGAGAGATAAATGCAGTGATGTATTTTGTGCAATGAGTCTTATCAGATGAAAATTAAGGCAGCCAACAACTTGTTTCATCCAGTATAAATAAAAAACAAACAGTAAGTTTATTCACCAAGATTTAACAAGCAACTTCACTGTGCTCACCAAAATCAGGTTCAACTGTAACTTAACTTAATACAACATCAAGGGGAAATAAAACAAATTCAAGAAAATAATTAGATCCCAGGATGATACATGAACATGTTTCCTTAAGGTATAAAAAATTAACAAGAAATGATAACTCTACATTATGCACAAAATAAATCACAAATCTAATACAGATATTAAAAAAGCTGTTTTCCTGCACAAGACTGAATCTAATGACTCTGGGGAGTCACGAAGAATTAATGACGGGATGAACAAATGTTACCTCCATTTCCCATCGTCCAAAACCCATGATATCTTCCTTCATGACTATGGGTAGAGGATCAAGGCGACCTACAAGTGTCATGAAATAACTATGAAAGCAAAAGAGTGAATTTAACCACATGTCACATAACAATAGACTATGCTGCAATGTGAATAATATAATGGTTATATTATTCAGTTACAAATTACTAATATTCAGTGTTCCTGCTAGTGCGAGAATCTTGCATTTTGCCAGAAAAAGTTTGAAGAAAATCCGTACATCAGAATTTTATGTGCTTTGAAAAATTACTGTAATTTTCTAGAGCTTCTTTTAATATCAAGAGTTTCAATGTTAAAAAGTCCCCAAAAAAATGGCTTTTAATTTATTTTTTCTTTTCTAAACTGCATAGGAAGTCAAAATACACAAGTATAGTGCATTTGAAACATCTTACACAAACACTTTACCCAAATGATTCACATTGGTTACAAAGGTTAAAGTAAAAGTCTGTTGCACCTGGTAGGGTTTATACAACATTTTTAAAATCAGAATTATTAGCATTTTTAAGCACTCTTTGGAAGGGTTAAAATAAATTTCATTTGCCCAGTTAAGTTTGTCAGATTCTTCAAAGGTTAGTATGCTCAATCAGACACTCAGAAGGGGGGTGGGGTAACTTCATTTACAATATACAGCACATAGACAAAGAGAACACTCTTTATGCTCAGTGAGTAAGGAGAGAAGAGCTTGTTTTTGTTTATGTGTCCTTCATCCAGCCCTGAATTTTACCATGCATAGTTAAAGTGTGGACAGATTTTCAAAAAAAAAAAAAAAATCCCAAAAATTTCCAGTCTGCCAAAAAAGATTTAAGCACTTAAGAGGCACCCACGTGTATATACTGCCAAATAAATTTTGTCATTTTATTCGGCATTAAACTTCAAGGGAAAGTTTATTCCAAAATCTGTTCAGAAAAATTCTTTCAAAATAAATTTTTTTATCAGTTGTAAACAGTCCAACTACCAAATTTTCCATTAAAATCTAGAAAAGTTGTGCTAATGGCTAGTAAAGGTATGTCAGAGTTTAATTTTAATTTATTACCAGCTAAAAATTCCACTGAATTCGTATTTTCTGGGAATGCTATTACTTGTTCTATTCTGCTCATACAGAAAGCTTCATTTTCTTGTATGTTATGTATAAACCTCGTTTTGTGTGCTTGGAATATACCTATATAATACTTATACTTGCTCAGAGAAAATTTGAGAAATAGGTATTTAATTTCAATTTACATAAATTCATTTCTTGCCTTATTTTTTTACTGTTACTTACAAACAAAAAAATTTCACAAACAAGTTCCTTCTGCAAGCTAAATATTAATGAGAAGTGAGAATATTTTATGATGCAAGTTCCTTTTAATTTATTTTCTATTACTGACATGATTTTTTCTCAAACACAATTAATTACATTTTATAAATAACAAAGATATTCTACACATTTATTCATATATGACAAATGTATAATAGAAAGCAATTTCTGAAGTCAGTCTGACTTACTAATTTTATACAAAAGTTAATATGTGGTTTCAGTGAAAGATTGTAACCTCATTCATCTAGGTCCAAAAATTTCATGCCACCAGTTATGGGTCAATCAAAGTAATCAAAACTGCTCAAGAACCAGATGCAGAAAATTTACTTATGCTTGACATTCATGGCGTTGTTCTATTTACTCTATCATGTGATTTACTTTGTTGATTCCTGTGATGTTTAAATCTTACAAAAATCTACCCTATAAAATCTTTTCAATATTTTATTTCTACACTTCCGAAAACATTAATGTTTTCTTCATATATATTAATGTTTAACATAAATCAAAAGTATCTAGAAAGTACTCTGCGACTTTCGTGTCTCATATCAAACAAGTTCAAACCTGTATGGGTTAGGAATTAATTTAAATCTCATAATAACCCCAATTCAAAATTTTTTTCATTAAATAATTCCAATTTTTTTTTTTTTAATGATTTTTTTAGATTACTAGGGGGCTCCGCCCCCTTCTCGCTTACGCTCGCCAACCCCCGGGGATTGCTGCGCAATCCCATTTGGTTTGCTTCGCAAACCAACACTCCTTTCACAGATGCCATTTGGTTTGCTTCGCAAACCAACATTCCTTTCACAGAGTGAAACTATCTGAATAATTCGTACTATCCTGATTTCACTTTCCGGTACATGACGGCACAGCGAGGGCTTTTCCCCCTGCTCGCTTTTTTGCTCGCCGACCCCGGGGATTGCTATGCAATCCCATTTGGTTTGCTTCGCAAACAAATAAATACTTCTTTCGCAAGTGATTTCACTTTTTTTTTGCTTTAACACTTAATGCACCCTAAACTAATAGCCGCATCAGTAAAAAATCTTCTGCATGTTGTTCCCTGTACAATTTTAAGTAAACAGTGTTAATCTCCAAACTTTACGATCTGTACTTTGTACTTTGTCGGTAAACCGTCTGAGAACAGAGGGGAAAAAAACGAACCTTTTCCCTCGCCAAATAAAAAGAAATCGTTTTTATGGCAATTGTAGCTACGATAAATTTGATATCTGGCAAACCCGATAGTCAAAATTGCAACCCACTACTGCTTACGGAACATGCTATGAGAACTGAAAAATACGAAATTTGCGTCACCAACTTTTGATTGCATCGAATTTATTTATGAACCAATTTTTAAAATAATTGTACCGTAAGAAAGAGTATATTCTGAGGTATCCTGCGATATTTTCAAAATAAAAAACTAATAGTAATACGATATAGATATGACAGTTTTAGTTTTGTATCGGAAATTACGATCTGAAAGTTCCGAAAATTGTATGACCAACTTTTAATTGCATCGATTTTATTTATTAACCAATTTGAAAAATAATTGTACCATAAGAAAGAGTGTAATGTAATGTATTCAGTGATGTTTTCAAATTTAAAAAATAACGGTTTTTGCTGTAGATATAACGATTTTAGCAGAAAGTAGTGAAAATATTCAAAGATTCCGAATTTTGTATGACCAACTTTTGATCGCATCCAATTTAATTATTAACCGATTTCAAAAATAATAGTACCGTAAGAAAGAGTATATTCTGAGGTATACTGCGATATTTTAAAAATTAAAAACTAATAGTAATAAGATATAAATACGGCAGTTTTTTAAAAAAAAGTAACAAAATGTTCCGAATTAAAAAAAAATATTATCAAGAACCAAATTGAAATTTTAAAAAAAACTCGATGAGCTGCAAAAATTTACGTTGAGAGGTACTCTTAAAAAAAACTCACGACTGAAGACTGAAAATTTGTATGTGTTTTGCTCACTCGCGGAAGAAATCTCGCTTCTTCAATTTTGACACTTGATAAACACTAAACTAATAGCCGCATCGGAAAAAAATCTTAATAACTGTCCAGGGAATACGATGAAGAACAAACCATGTTAATTTTGTTTTTTTCCGATCAGTACTTTCTCGGGAAACTGTCTAAGAATCGAGCTAAACAACACAGTTTTCAATCCTGCGGCATCGGCGGCGGTAACATTTTTTTAATATAGAGAGATAATAAAAATGAAGTACATATTTTAAAAACAAGTTTTTTAAAGCCACAAATAACCCATCAAATACATTTTCCTTGACAAATTTGAAAATTGTTCTCAAACTTTTTCAGATCAAAAAGTGAAGACTCCCACAACTTTTATGGAGGGAGATAAAATCTTTGACACAGCAGTTAAACTGTTTTGACATCATATGAAAGGGAGAAAATCTCACTAAAATAAACTTCACATAGCAGGAACCCTGAATATTTGTCTGAAACTAATTACAAACCAGAATATATTACATTACAAACAGTGTAAAATAGGATCTTAGGAAATCTTAGAAGACATAATTCATATACAGTACTAAATCCCAAATTGTCCGAAATCCAGATGTTTTTGCTAACCAATGTTTTTTTTCTCTCGCTTTTTTTCTATCTGCAGTTTTTAAAGAACAGAGTTCAACCTGGACCAAATTGATGGAACAATGCAAAATAATGGATAGGTTCAGAGTAAATACCACACTGAAAAATTAGATTTTTAAGTAAAATACTTGTTGCATTCTATTCGTTTCTTTTCCTTCTTTTTTTAAAGTATTCTTGTTTATATTTCTGCTATTTTAGTGTAGTAAACATGTTCCGGACGTAAATAACGTGGGAAAATTAATGTTGGGGTGTTAGATTAGGGTTGTTTTGACAAAAAAACTGCAAATGAATCAAAATCCAGAATGGCTGAAGTCTGGAGGATTTCGGACTATGTACTGTACTTTCTTATTCTGTGCAAATCTTTCATCAAAAATATTTTGAGGGTATGAAAACTGGTATTTTTAAGGGGAACAGGACCTTTAAATGTTCTACCTTTAGTGGAAACAGGTAGTTTTAAAATTCTGTAAAAAATTTCTTTTCCTGTGGATTCTTTAGAAATTTAGAACAATAGTAGAATTGATGTTTTTTTTTAATCACTGTAAAGCTTCTGTTGTTTTAAATTTTATGATTATGAATAAAAATATATAAATCAATTTTGCTTAAGTGTTAGTTTCAGTTTTGCCATCTGCAAAGGTATCTCAAAAACTGATTACTCAACAACAATGAAACTTTACACGCTTACAGGATTGATTACCTACAAATGTACTATTCTTAACATCAGAGCTGAAGAATTTTTGTTTTTGCAATAATATTCTAATATGTGCAACAATTTTTACATTTTTTAAATCATAAAAAAGTGTGAACTGATCGTTTTTGTGTCATTTTATAATGGTACTGTAAGTAATGTAATAAATGCAAAAAGTTTTGTTACTATGATTTTTTTTTAATATCTCGTGGACTACAAAACTATAAAAATAACACTTAAAAACAAAATTGGTCCTTATATTTTGTTCATAATTATAAAGGTTTAAGGATAGAAGCTTACATTGTTTTCCTTCAACATTCATACTATCGAAGTTCTAAATTTGAAAATAATCCATCAGAAAACTATTTTTTATAAAACTTTGAAACTTATACCTGTTTTCACTGAAATATGAGCATTTACATGACCTGTCCCCAATACTGGGAATGGATAAAAACATTTTCTTGCGATTTTACTTTCAAAAGGGTAAATGCAAAGAGCAAACAATAGTGTGGAACTACCTCTTGTTTATAAAAGAATGAATTTTCATGTGAAAAAAATTAATTTTTTTATTTTTAAATATATTTTATTTTAATTCAAAAGATAACATATCAAGAGTTTTAACTTTATCGCCTATAAATCTCAACAGGAGTGATACATGTAAACATTAAAATAAAACATAAATGTTACAGAATAAAATTCTGAACAAAATGAACTCTTTGCCTTTTTTAAAAATAATAATAAATACAAAAATGGGTGGACTAAAGTAAAGATAGCTTTGATAGACTTTTTTGTGGCAATGCTTAAATTATTAAAAAATTAACAAAAATAATTTCTAAAAGAAAAAGTCCAAGGAATAAACTATTAGCAACTTCTTTACTTTCTAAAGTGTTGTAGTGCTACCACTAGAAAAATAAAACTTTGAATTTTGTAAGCACCCAAGAACAATTAATAATATAAGATATTTAAATTAAAGAAAAGCAAGAAATGATACAACCTGTTCTGACTGCACTGTGCCGTGTTTAAAATACAAATTGAAAGTTTCAGTTCTTCAAATTAACAGGAAAAAGAAAAGAATGGAAAAAATTTTGAAAGGATTAATGAAATCAAAAGATGTTATAATGGAAAAATAGAAAAAAATTTAAGGGACCACTGAAAGGACAACAATATGGAAATAAAAAGAACATTCTGAAATATTAAAGAATGAAAAAGGGTTGGAAAAGAAAATTTTAACTTTGCAAGGTTACCATAATCCTGATAAGACAGGGTTCCCTTTGCCTGCCACAAATTGCTACCAAAAGAATTGCCACAAAAGAATCTTTGTATCAAAACTGTGCAGTAGTGTTATAAGGTTTAGAAAATGTGCACTTGTCATGATTTGAAAAAAAAACTATTTATTTTGGGAGGGGATCTGTCGAAAATTCAGAAATTACACCTTTTTAAATAGCTCTTTTCAGGCAAAGATTGATATCTAAAAGCCTAAATGTGAATCTAGTTACTACCTAACATCATATTCTTCGTAAATTAAATTTGGATGAATATTTACTTTGTGTTTGTAACATCCTTGTCATTAATGATTTTTTGTATTCAATTTTATTTGTGTGTAACTTTGAATTACTTTGTCCTAGTGTTTGTGCATAATAGTTTATTTTGTATTTACGTGTTTCCTAGAAAAAAATAAAGTTTTATTTCATATTGTTTTTTTTTCTTTCTAAATGTATTTCTCAAAGAATGGTCTGCGACTACATTTTTTTCAGGAGGTAGTTTGCCCCATGGGTTTTTCTTTTTGTGATAGGTAAAAGCATGTTTAGGTGGAACTTGAGTAGATAACACAAGTTTGAAAAAAAATTGTCACAAATTATTACCTACATTTAGAGTTCTTTCAAGAATATTATAAACTAGAAGGGTTCCAAAGGCTATGAAATATTGGAGACCTTTGAATTAAAATCTGTAAGAATACAGATGAAGCTTTCACAAGTGTTAGGATCCACACCCAGTTTTAAAACACCCTTTTTTAGTAAACTTATAAATATCATGCCTTCAGATTTTGATGAAACTTGACCTTGGAAAATAATCATTGAAATTTGGTTTTTAAATGCAGGTGAAATAAAATATGCAGTGTTCTTGAAAAGCCTAAGGCTTTTTATAATTCTGTAAGGACTTTCTTCAAATAATGAGGCTTTTTAAGGGCTCTTAAAAGCTAAAATGAAAAATCAGATCATCTTAAGGCTCATGAGAACTCTGTGTTAGTCACAAGATGTTTTGAAAAATGCACCGATGAAATCACCCTTTCCTGTTGTAACTTGACTAGTTTTTAATGTAAAATTACACAAGAATAAAAAATTCAAATTACTTCT
Organism: Metellina segmentata; assembly: GCA_947359465.1. Lineage (NCBI taxonomy): Eukaryota > Metazoa > Arthropoda > Arachnida > Araneae > Tetragnathidae > Metellina > Metellina segmentata. The sequence continues at coordinate 15,639,788 of OX375877.1, forward strand.
TAAAAATTAAAGTGCAAAAGTTACATGAGCAAATACAGTAGATACAATCTGATTGTTGTTACATTATTTTTATCGACAGTTAGAAATTAATTTATTCAAAGAAAGTTGAACAGTAAGCAAATTTCATAAGTGCAGTTAAATGTACTTATCTGATTTTTACTCATTTTTGCACATGGTCAAAAAGTAAATTTAAATTAAAAGCTTATGTGGAGCCAGATCCAAGGCTTTAGAAGGTGGAATTAAAACTTTACTTCAGCATTAATGAAATAAGCAGAAAATCATTTCTATTTCAAAAAACACATATGAACTTTCGCAGTAAATGTTAAATGTTTTTCATATAAAAATTCAATGGTACATTACTTTGTTTAGTTTTGTTTAGTGTGAGGATGAGCTTTTGCAACCAGTTTTTTTAGAAAGTGAAAAGTTCATAAAATAGACATACCCTGTTCTGTCCTGCCCAAACCTTTACCACTACTCCACCCTTGCTTTTGGAGTAACTGGTAGCCAAGATTATCCTAAAGAAAAGAATACTTCATATCAGCAATGGAAAAGTTCATGGGATAATACATTATACTTAATAATGAAAAGCAGAATTTGAGTGACAGTAGGAAATTGTTGTTTCATGAAGATATAACACCAAATTGTGATACCAAAGACGATATGGTAAGGAGCAAAATAGTCTGAATTACACACAGAACACAAAATTTTAATTTATGTTTCGGAACACAGATAATAATAATAAGCTAGAACAGAAGTTAATTTGTGAAAAAATTGAAAGCTTGCCAAGGTTGGCATAAAAATCAGAATAACCGTAATAAAGATGAGTTGCCTTTATCTGCCATAACTTGCTACTAAAAGTGAAAAAAAAAAAAACTAAGGAACAAGGCTAAAAGAAACAAGAGCAATACAGGGTTCAGACACTTTTTGAAAAAGCAAATTCTGGGAGTTCTTAAGTTTTCAGAAGTATTTTTAAGCTTTTCAGGGGTATGGGAGGCTTTAGCCAAAAATGTATGACAGGTAATAATATAAGATATAAAATGAATGACAGGTTTATGTTTCTTATATTTTTCACTGGTGATTCACAATATGGATAAGCATATTACAAAAATGTAATCAAGTTCTTCTGATATTTATGAATAAAGTTCTTTAGGGTACTATCCAAGAAGTATATTATGAAGTAGCGCTTTATCAGTTTATTTCTGTTTTCTTAAAAAACCAATTTGGAAATGTAATGAAAATTTTCCTGCATTATTCATTTCCAATACATTTTGTTTGCAGGAACCTCACAGCTGGCCTGGTATCCAAATGGTTAGCATTCTGGTCCTCAGTTCAACCGACTCTGGGTTCGTATTCCATGGATGCTTGTAGTGGTTCGGAATCCACCTCAAGCCGTACATTCCATTCTAAACCATCATGCAGCAAAAGATTACTGTAGACTCTACAGTAATCTTTTGCAGTCTCAAGAACATTATATGAGCTTCAGCAAATTATTTTAGTTTAATAACATTAATAGAACAATGTCTGTAGAATCATCAACTGCCAATGAGAAGTACAGAAAAATCATAGCTGCATTTTGAAGTTAGTCTGATAAGTCATCAGTTAGATTTTCTATTCTTCTTTGAATTGTCACACGATTGAAACTTATATTTTTTAGTTTGGTGGCAGCTTCTGGGCATACTTTCTCTGCATTTTTCCCCAAAATCGCCATCAGTAAATGGTTGGTCACTCTTAGCATTTAGAGATGCAATTTCGAAACTAACTTCAACACAGCTGTCGAAACCTTTTGCAGCCTTCACAAAAACATTTTTTTGGTGAGCAAAAGAACAGCGAAGTGCATCGATTTGGGGAAGACAATCTTCTTCTTCCAACTTGAGAAAGGCCGCGTGTTTAGATTCATAGTGCCGCTTTAAGTTACATTCCTTAAACACGCTAATTATGAAATTACAAATAAGGCATGTACACTTATTGTTGTACTCTACAAAATTTCTACTCTACAGTATTTCGTCGTCCACGAATCCGAAAACTTTCGATTTTCATCTGCAATTTTTCTTTTGATCATCGCAGCAAATTCCAGAAAACAACGTGGGGAACGAAGAGGTAAACAACTGCATCGGTGTCACGTGATAAATACGGAGACGAAGCCAATTTGGATTGGCATGGCTAGATTGCGAAGTGTGCATTCTCGAATCATTGAACACGGTGATGTTGTTTTATCAGAAAATGTGCATGCCCAAATCGGTGAGTACGGTGACGTTATCTATCAAAAAATATGCATGCTCTAAACAGTAAAGATGAATTATGTTTTTGAAGGAGCCATATAATATGAAAGCAAAATGGCGGTGGGGTGGGAGGGTGGCCTAAATCCTCTTGGGAAGTTTTAAGTCAAAATTAGTTTGTGGGACGCAAATTGATAGTTCGCAGGCCGCAGGTTGTGCACCTCTACTGTAGAGCAACTAACCAAACCAGGAGCTTCAGATAAATTCAAGGTGTTTTTCACAGCCCTTGAACAAAATAATTCATTTCCAGGAAGTGTAGTCTGTCTACCATGAGAACTTCTCATACCACAAGATCTGCACCTGTCTGTTGACACTGGAATAGACTTCATCCCATTTCCTATAGGGAATGAATGCTTGAAGAACTAAATGTATCGTTTGTCATATTAAGGCACCAGATGATAAATCAAACTAACAATTTTTACAAGTTGGTGAGTGAGATGTCTACTAGTAAATAAAATTAAAAGCATCCACGAGTTACCTCTATGCAAAACAAGCAATTCCTGTTTCTATAGCAACTGCCACCACCAAGATTTAATAATGGCAGAAGGAGTTCTCTTGGTAGACAGATGGTACAAACCCTGATAATAGCTTTAGGCTTGAGACAGTTTCTGATGACAGTACATTACTTTTAACATGAGCATCTGTTTCTGATGGCATCACATCAAACTAACTTTTAAAGCAAAAATCTATTCAGTACATTAAGACAGCTCCTGCACATTTGATTGCATTTAAAGACAATGTGTAATTGACTTGTGTCATCGACAAAGGGATTCTTAAAACAGTGGTTACACATTTATAGATCTATTGTCATCAATCTATTCACCAGTTGCACTGTTGATGCCAGAGAGGGTTTACATTCGAAATGTGAATTTAACCATCTGTCTAACTTTTCAAGTGCACTAAGGAAGTGTAATGCAATACCACAGGCTATTTCATGTATGAAAATAAACACCCTTAGCAAAGATTAAACGCTACTTTAGTCCAACTCCCTCGAGTTGTCAGCTGAATCACATGGCTCTGAAGGATTCAATCCGTTAAATTAGGGGACAGGTTGCAATACAAGCAAAGTGTAGCATTCATAACCTTCTCCTAATGTGCTTTCTTACCTTTTCAAAAATTGACTGACCTGATGTTGACTGCTTTCTCGTCAGCCATAATATAGCAGTCTTTTTATTCAGTGCCAAAACAGGCTTGCACATAGGTTTCGAGGCAAGCATTCTTATTGCTGTATGAAACATACAGATGTACAATTAAAATGCATGGGTTTACACATTCATGATTTAATTTTATTGGTTAACCAGAAAAGATTGGCACCACTAAATCTTTGCATGTGTATAAACCCTACTTTGCAACCAAAGCTAAAATAAAAGTTACCTGTGATATAGGCTGTGCCATAGAGGACTGCTCAAGTTCTAACAGTCCATCATCATAGGAGTCAATGTTTTTGCTCTGAAACATAAAAACATTTCTTCAAACGATTGCAAAGTTAAATACGATAGTTAAAATTCAATAGCTCAACTTCAGAAAATGCAGTTAGGAAATATATATTAAAAGTCAAAGCCATCACACTTTCTTACAATTTTAGCTACAATTACAATAAGTGCATTGTGTGAAAACTAACTTTAATTTACCTTTATTCCATTGATTTATGTTATAAGCATGAAAATGTTAAATTGAACCAAATTCAAGTATTCTCCAACCCAACGAGCAATTTAATTGAACAAAAGAAACAAATCATGTGTCCCACACCTTTATTCAAAAAAAATGTAAGTACTTTTAAAGACTTTTCGAAACCAAAAAAATATTTTTCAAGGACCTAAAATTTATTTATAACGACCTAAAACAAGGCGCACGCAAAAGCTGTCAATTAAAATGAAATTATGAAAAATATTTTTTTTAAATACATACTTTTTTACTCTATTTTTTCAAAACTACTAATAGAGTTAAAAAAAAAAAAAAAGGTTATCATCAATTTTGGTTATGATTTGGATTCTCTCTCACAAAACCTGTAATTTTTTTTGCTGCAAAGTGGGCTTCTCGTCTTAATGCTAACTATCAGTCTTCCAATGCAAGACGAATTACACAATTACTTACTAATTAAAAAAATCAAGGACTTTCCACCAAGTTCCGTAATTTTCAAGGGCCCCTAGTTGGGTAAAAATTATTTAAGGACTTTTCAAGGACCGTGGGAACCCTGCAGATGTATTAGGTCATCAAAACCACTCAAGAACGATTTACCTCAACAGAAGAAAATGGTTATGGTTTCAAATTATGATACAACTGAAACAGAAATAATTTGTTAAATTTTTCAATATTATAAATAGTTTCTAAGATTTTATTTAATGTAAAACTAACTCATAAGAAAGCTGAATAATCAGTAATGAGAAGGAAATCTAAGATCTTGTTAAGGTCAAGATTTGCTCTTTCAGTTATGAAACATTTTGTAAGATTTTAGACAACCTAAAATTGTTGTCGAGAATATTTTTTTACATTTGCTTTGTTTGAGGTTCATTGATGGAGATGTGAGTACCTGATTACTTGTTAGGTAATGGAGTACAGGTAGAGCAGTGCATTATTTGTGTACCAGTGGATTTAATGACTTTTGCTGTTTTTGGTATGATAGCTTTTTTTTACAGGTTTTAAATAATGTTCTACCTTTAAGAGTATTGTACAAAATTTGTTAACAGAAATTATACTTGTGCTAATTATTTAAAATTTTTGTTTTAGTTCCCCCAAAAATTAGCTGTTATAATTTTCTATAGGTACATTGTGGAAACCTTCGATTTGTAACATATTTCAAACACATAATAAGGAGACATATTTTTAAGAATCAATTTTACATACATCTTGCTATAAATTCTTTTATAATTCAAGATAACTAACAGTCTCGGCTATGAAATTTCTGAATTAATAACCAAATCAACTATTACAGATTGCCATTTGAGTATTCTCTAAATAACTTAGTTCTCCAGAGAATTTTCTAAAGGCAGGTTAGTATAAAGATTGCTCATGTGAAACTTCCAACACAATTATTATTATTAATTATTAGGATAAATTTGTGTTCCCTTTCTTTTACAATAAGTCTAAGAATAACATAGACTCAAACCATTTGTTAGATATCTTTATGCATATTGCATTGCATTTAAAAATAATTTTTGGTACTGTATTTATACATTTGAGCCTCCCAAGATAATAATATGCATAGCAATAAAAACTACCTGTTTGCAGTGTAAGATTTAGGTTTAAAAAGTTAATTATATAATGAGTCGAAAAGATAATATTTACAGTACATACACATGTTTACGTAATTCATGTAATGAGACTGTTAAAAGTACTAAGTTTGGTGCCATATTTTAGAGAAATATAAGAACCTCTTCTAAGAGTACATGATGAAATTGGTTTCTGGATCTATTTAGAAATGAGAAATATTATTTATGTTTAATATATTTTCTGCATTCTGCGATTGACAAAAAAAAAAAGGTGCATTTACGACCCTAATTTTTGCCTCGGGGTGCGCTCAAAAATTATATTCGGTTGTCTGTTAAAAAACTGATCCGAGATCAGTCTTTATAGAATAGGAAGACAGGTCCAAGATTAAAGTAATAAAATCTGAGTCTCGTACTTCAATTCAAATACTGATAATAGATAATAAAACAGTAAAATCTGGCTATAAAATAAAATCACGTTAGCTCATACATGCAGGGATTAAGGGAAGTAATAATTATTCCATACCTCATAATCACGATTTTCGTGAAATCGGTTATATCTTTCAGACATTGCTTAGGCGATAAATGAGCAAAAGTAAACGATGAAATTGGAGAAGAATTAAATTATTTCAATTAAAATTATACTTAGTTATGGACATAAACACAGCCCCGATCAGAGATTTCCCTCATGTTTTCAATTCACTTCAGTTTTGTTTATAGCATGTTTATTTATTTGTTCATACGCCGGCTCTGCTTCTTCTGCATTATAAAATTTTAATTAAATACTCCACATAAAGTAATTAAAATAACAGATCATCAATTTATGGAAATAATCAAATAATTGGGCGATATTTGTTTTCATCTTTCAAGTTTTTTGAGTAATAGAAGTGGAAAATTCAGTTTATCCTTTAAACCATTTTGTTTACTTGTTGGTTTGAATTTTTGCCATTCACATCCATAACATCTGAGGTTCCTGGTTCAAATCCTGGTCAGTGCATGGATATTTGTAAGATTATGGTGTAGAGGCGGCTGGTGCACCTTAAATTTGTCGTGAACGAAAGTCATCACGTTGGGTTGGTATGGAAATTTGGAGAGTAGGGTGCCAGCTCAGGTGTTGCTTCGTCATCTCTGACCGTGGTTCAAAATTACGAGGTGTTGTCCTCGGATCTTTCCCTCGAGGGATTATCACGTTGGGTTGGCGTGGAAGTTTGGAGAGTGGGGTGCCAGCTCAGGTGTTGCTTCGTCATCTGACCGTGGTTCAAAATTACGAGGTGTTGTCCTCAGATCTTTCCCTTAAGGGACTGATCCCGGACCGTCGTCAATAGCCCGTTGTGTTGCTCTAGTACGACGTAAAAACAAAAAACTACCAAAAAAAATTACCCTCGAGGGATTGATCCCGGACCGTCATCAATAGCACGTTGTGTTCCTTCAGTACGACGTTAATTAAAAATACCAAATATCTTCCAATATCTTGTTTCTCCTGTTCAGCAAACGGAAGGCAAATAGGAAGTTAATTAACATTACACTGAAGCAACACAACAGGCTATTGGCGACAGTCCCAGATCAAACCCGAACTCAGCACACGGAAAGGATCATCACACGGTTGTAGCGGCGTTTCACCTTATCTCTACGTAGAAACACATGAAAGGTGCTATTTATAGCGAGGTCTTTGGTGTCAAAAGAGAACGCTTACCATAGGACTTTGGTGTTTGGCGTAACAACTGCATGTGAGCTTTCAATTTCGCTGCATGTTGAACGGGATCCCCAGTGTCCTTCGTTGGGACGAAGAATTCCCCAGGGACACGCAGTGTAGTTCCGCTGGCGTACATCTCAGATCTTAAAAGCAAATCCGAGGACAAGTAAAATCGTTGGTATAATCTGACTAGCGTTCAGTAGTATGGCAGAACTAAGTCATTTGCCTGCTGATTACATACAGCTGTTCTACATTTACAAACTCCTAGTAATGTAGTAAGTTCCTTGAACAAGTAAACACGCGGGTAAGCTAAGTTGTGGATTGAGGAGAAAACATCAAATCTGTGATGCTCTAAAATGTATGGACGTACACTGCCTGTTGAAAAATCACAAATGTGATACAAAGAGGTCGAGAAAAGAAACTTTCTGCGATCCGAGTTCTGTTTGAGAGCAATTCAGTAACCTGTCTTTCATTTGAGATTTACCAATAGCAAAATTGTCAATCACATTGAGGAAGTTAATGGAGGAAATCTTTCTATACCCGGGAAATGCTGGGTGTTGGCAGTGTAGTCTTAGCACTTTATCTTAACCCATTGATCCATGACATTTTTTCCCCGAAGATATTTTGTATACTGTTAGTAAAAGTATCAGGAGATCAACTGGAAAAATATTTTAAGAAATCTAAACTAAAAATTTAGATTTTTTTCTAACTAAAACTCAAACGTCCCTAAAAAGGGACGCTAGACACCATAGGGTACATAGTTTTCTACATGAAATATTTTTAATAACACTATATATTAAAAAAAATTGTTATTATTGATTAAAGCATGTCTAATAAAGCATATACAGACATTAAAAATGCCAGTAAATGTAGCAGGGTTTTTTTTTTGTATTGTTCGGTATGAAATTCTACATAGCATGTGTCATGCAAACCCACCATGCACTTGATTCATTTCCGATAAACTTTTTTCCGCAATTGGCGCATCTCACGAGAGTTTTATTGACATTTGATACTCTGGATTTTAGTCTTTGGTTTATCTAAAGGTCTTCCCGGATGTAGCTTCCTTTCTGTGTAGTACATTTCTTGACCAAATATATCTCTCTTAGGAATTGGAGAAAGTGCAAGGGTTTGTGTTTGATGATGCACAAAGACGATATAACTGCCACGCATTTTGCATAGCAACCTCTAATCCAAATAGGAAGAGTCCACCACCATTTCTTATTCTGGTCTATGGTTACAACATTTTTGTAGTTCCACATAACTAGGATTACGTTGTCTTGCTGTTCATCGTACTTGTACTCAAATGTACGTTTTTTAAAAGACGAAACGTCGCTTATTGGCGCATTTTTCATTCCGATAAAGACGCACTGTTGCAGTCACTTTAAATCCTTTATTAGACAAATAATCAATTAATGCAAAAGGGAATAAATTTTCACAGTATAAGTCAATGTTGGAATGTTCAGGTAGTTGTTAAGTGAGATAGACGACAGTAGAACCTCCCATACTTAATTTTTCAACAATATTTACTGTTCCTGCCCCATATTTGCAGCTGTGACGGTCATAGTACGGCAAAATGCTTTCATCAATCGATAGTTGCTGCTCCTGGGGTTGCAAGCATATGGAAGTACTGCATTTTTTGTTCAAATTGATTTCTGCACAGTACAGAACATATTGCAGTAATGTTGACATGAATTTCCGCAGACCAGTAAAGACGTTTATGAGGCAAAATAGCATACACACTGGTTAAAATAATGCTAAGGAGCAAAGGAAATTCCAAAATTTCGTTAACTAACGGAATTTTACATTAATTTATTTAAAAATCCAAAGAAAAACTAAAGTTTTGCAAAAGCACTCTAATGGTTGTTTACAACAAAATATTTAATCCTGACAATAAACACCAGGACCTTCTTCATGTTTGCGCATGGTAAATATACATGCCCTCCTGTGCCTAGCGTCCCTTTTTACGGACGTTTCTGAAATGCTAAAAACATCATTAAAAAAAACACATAAACTAGAGAATTGTATTTAGTACCACATTTATAAAATACAGATAAATTGATTAATACATGATGGAAAAATCTAACCTCTTTTGATTCGACATTGCTAAAGTTGCGTGGAAGATGAAAATAGAAAGCCCACATCACCAACTTTACTACCAACAAATGCTATCATCTACTGAATATAATTGTAACAAATGCTTCAACATAAATTTTAAGTTGAAAGCTGCATTTAAGTGAAAGTGAGGCTTTTTTTTTTTTGAAGCGTCCCTAAAAAGGGACGCTAGGCATCAATGGGTTAAATTAAGCAGTGTCGGAACAACTTACCAGGGTGGTGTTGGCAGGAGGTCGAAGGAATGTAAATGGAGCGGTCATTATATTTTTATTTTATCCTCGTAAAAAAGTTAGCAATCTCGAAGTGGCGTTCCGGCTCCACTACTCCTGGGTGTTGGTCAATAGCTGCGAAATTTTGTTCAGTTGCACGATCTCTCGTGGTGAGCACTTCACTTTTCTAGCAGAAAGCATAAGTGAGAGGCTTGTGTGTCTGTAAATTAAGAACTAGTATGTCTCTGAAGTCTCAGTACATCTTGAACCTGCAGTTGCAGTTAAAAATATGTTATCGGATTTAATATTTTTGAATTATCAATCTCACTAAGTTTTCATAAAACCTGGTACCAAACAAGACTTCATTCTAATTTCACTAGGGACGCACATATCATGGATGTTTTTCAAAGAGCATATGGAGCATCTGTAAACATCATACTTAACAAAAAGGGAAATCTTATCCATCAAAAAGAAATGCCAATGACAGAATTTCTAGTGCATCATGGATTTTAACATGCTTGTAGCTATTTCAACCACTTCTTTCTACATACCTTAAATTGACCAATGAAGGAAGTGGGGTTCCCATTCCTTTCTCCATGGGTAACTATCAAACTATTTTTGTTGCTGTGTTATAAAAAGGCTTTCCTTTCAAAAAAAAATATTCCTTATACATCTGCCATTTTACTATTACAAACGCAAAATTCGCCCCAGGAAGGGGGGTAGATAAAGTTTTTTTTTTTTTTTTTTTTTTAAAGAAAAGAACTGCAAATAATACGAATTGGCAGAGGTCCGAATTTGGGACTTGGCACTGTATATTCTGTAAACCTTGTTTCTCCCGCTGAACACTTCCCAAAAGCTTCACAAGATATGCAATTTTTTTTTATCACAAAAAATACCATCCTTTGTAGAATAGCCTTAGCAGTAATGAAAAAAATTGCAAAGTCGCTTTTCTAATTTGCATTCAAAAAATGCTGAAAGTGATGTGTGTAATTATTCAATTGAGTTTTATGAGCTTGAGACAAGCTGACTAATTTATCACTTACACATCAACAAACTCGTACATTCTAAATAAAAGAAAGACTTTTTTCTGTGAAATGAAGAATTTTATTCCAAATTCATATTTATAAACTTTTCTGTTTCAAGTATACAAAGTGTCTGCTTTCAGTCAAAATAAAGGCAAATAATGCTACAGTTCATATAATGCATCTGAATTTTTTTTTCTTTTCAAAATAAATTAGATTTCAAACAACAAAGGTCAAAGTTACATACACATGGTTAGTTCATCCAAAAAACATGCTCAGTACAAGGGGGAAATAAACTTTCAACAAGTGCGATATCAAATCAACCCAATTGGGAAATTGATTTGGCTACACAAGGTTTTTCAGACGAGTTCTGCAGGAGAACTCATCTGACAAACAGCTACCTGTTGTAAAGCTACACCTTTTGTTTAGCTGTTTTTATAACACAATCCAATCACAGCATTATAACAATTACAAAGTAATAGTATGTTGTTAATGACATGACAAGCAGGCAGTCTAGATCAGACTTAAAAGGATGATGAGCTCTACATGGGTTAAGCAGAGACTGTTGCTTCGGTTGGAGAAGTGTCTACAGGAGGAGAGTTTTCACACTTCACAGCAGGCTACAAAGAAAAAAATAATTATTTTATTATTAAAAATTCACACTATAAAGTATAACAACTCATCAAATAAAACCAATTTAAATTAAGATAACCTGGAGAATAAAATAAAGAAAAATTCAATTTTGAGATTTATGCTTGAAAGTTTTATTTTCAAGCATTATACAAGGTTTCAAAATAATGCATTATTCACTTTGCAGCTTGTTTCGAAGGTATTAAATTTAATATTTTATAAACGAAATGTGGTCTTGATGTAAATGACAATATTCATACGGGGAATGATTCAGTAGTAGATTTAGTAATCTAGGTCACGTTCCTTTGGTTACATTTATTTTGGCTTCGAAGTATTCAAATGTGAAGTTTCTTTCAATTTCTTCCCGTGTATATATATATATATATAATTGTGCCAATTATACTAGTTATAGTAACATTATATTCACCAATATTAATATTGCTCATCTGAAACATTCGGCCCAGTTTTGAATCCTCAAGAGTTGTATTTTTCTACTTAGAATCAGTAAAACTTTCCTTGTATGCCCATTACTTTAAGTTGTTGGTCTTGTGTTTGGCACCATCATGGCCAAATATGGTTCGTAGGCCACAAGACCAAATCAACCTTCTGAAATATTTTATTGCGGCTATTGAAGTTAGACAGTAGTTGTAGAGGGAATTAAAAATTTCATCAGATATCGACTGTTTAGTATTGTTATAAAGTTATATGTTAGTTTATAAAAGTTTCAGCTCGGTAGTTAATGTCACACTAGAGAAACAAACCAGGATATTGGTGACAATCCAGGATCAATCCTCAAGGGGGAAAATCCAAGGACATGGTTCCCACACCTTTATACAAAAAAAATTCAAGGACTTTTCAAAACCAAAAAAAAATCCAAGGATTTAAAATGCTTTATAACGACCTAAAACAAGGCAAACACAAAAAATGTCAATTAAAAAGAGAAATGTGAAAAATATAAAAAAAAGTACATGGTAGTTTAAAAAATAGAACAAAAAATAAATCGAGTAAAAAAAAGAAAGCTTATGATCAATTTTGATAATAATTTAGATTTTATTTTCTCACAGAGCCTGAGGCTTTTTTTGCAAAGTGGGTTTCTCGTCTCAATGCTAACTATCTGCCGTACACTGCCACTACAATAGATGGCTGCTGTGGTTCAATTTGTTTGAGAAACAAAACAAATCACAAGTTTAGACTGGTGTTAGAAATTTAGACTAGAGAATAAAACAGCCCTATCTTTGAGATCGTAAAAGATAAAGTGAAAATTTCAACGGATTTGAAATTTGTAGAACATTTTACACTTTAAGAATATTTTAAATGTGATTTTCTAAAAAAAAAGTAATTTTTTCAATTGTAACTTTTATATTTTTACAAAAAGAATTTGGCTTTATTTCTTCATACGAGTAACAGGTTTCCAATGACGTTCTGACTGCTAAAGCTACAGTTTCCTAAGAAAGGGATGCAGTTATCTAGCGGCCGTGATACGTCATGATGCGGCGGGCATAACAAGGCGACTGTCTTAACAAAGACCACAGGTGTCAACTTAGGACCAGTGCACACATCTGGTTTTTTAACATGCGACACTGCTGCAGCAAGTGTGGTCTCAGATACATTAGATCTAACGGAGTAGCGCACACATGCCTCTTGCGCCGGTGCGACGAACGTGCGTGCAATTTGTACCGCAGTTCCCCACGGCCCTGCAGCTCGCTGCACACGTGTCTCCAGTATGAAGTACCTTGTTTTCATAAATAAATGGAATATAAATAATAATTAATAAATGGTTGTATCCAGTAATGTCTATTTGGTTTCAAAATATACTTTTATTACACAAATAAGCGAAATAAACACGTTTTTGTCGATAGAATACTTATTGCAAGTGGTGCGAAATGTGTACTTGCGTCATTTCACAGTTACGTGTGCACCGGGCGAGGAATACGAGGAATACCAGAATACGAGGGAGAATGGACGATCTAGATGTAGCATTTTTGTATATCACGTGGTGTCAAAGTGCGAAACACAAGTTTCATTCAGAAGGACGTAACTGCTGTGGAGCAAACTAGTCTGGATAAGCTCCCAACACAAGACGAAATTACACAATTATGTACTAGTTTTTTTTTAAATCAAGTACTTTTCACCAAGTTCCGTAATTTTCAAGGGTCCCTAGTTCGGGAAAAAAATTCAAGGACTTTTCAAGGACCGTGGGAACCTTGAAGGACAACGTCTCTTAATTTTGAACCACATTCAGTTGACAAAAACACGAGCTGGTACCAAATTTCACCTCTAAATTTCTGTAACATGCCAATGTGAGGACATACGATGCCACGACAGATTCATCGTGCACTAGACAATTCACCCTGTATGGATGTTCTTTGGCTGGAATAAAAGTTTTGGAAGCGTTTGATGATGCATCACAGTTGAAATATTGTCATTCTTCAAATGGAATAGTTGAATGGATGCATTAAAATATATATTAGATAGGTATTTTAATTAACGTCACACTGGAGCAATACAACGGGCTATTGGTGACGGCCCAAGACCAATCCCGACTGGAAAGATCTGACGAAAATAACACGTCATTTTGAAAAATGGTCAGACGACGAGACAAAACCTGAGCTGACACTCCACTCTCCCAACTTCCACACCATGAGGAATTTTAGGCCACAGCGGTTTTAATGTGCACCAGCCGCCATTTATAACATGGTCTTTGGCTGGATTTGAACTTGCAACCCTCTGGTTGCTAATCCAATGCTCTTCCAACCGGGCTACCTTATATATCAATACAAATCAAAAGCAATGTATTGAAATATAGAGGTAATACGGTTTTTCATAAATTTGACAATTCTTTCTTGACATTGATAATTCCACATTGTTATACGTAAGTGTGGATCAATCGGCCAAGTGGTCGGCTGGTGTCCGAATTGAAAGGTTCATGGTTTGAATCCAGGGTAAGGAATGCAGATTTGTCCATCTGGAATGAATGTTCATTAGGTAAGGGTTTAGAAGGGGTTAAATTGGATTGGGATCTTATGGCGCAAGCACTCTGTCTGGCCATGCTGTGCCAGACACAAGGTAGATAATATCAGGAATATACAAACAAGGAAAGTTTTGCTGACACAGAAGAAATACACCTATGGTCAGGAATTTGGTAGGTATTTTAATTAATGTCGCACTGGAGAAACACAGTGAGTTACTGGCAATGGTCCGGGATCAAACCCGTGGGGAAAGATCGAGGACGGCTATTAATTTTGAACCAGTCGGACAAAGAGTCAGGAATTATGAAAAACATGAAAAAGTACTCATTGAAACTTTAAAGAATTTATTAAATAAAATAAATGACTGAATACTTTTTTGTGTTAAAGAATACAATTTTGAATACTTCTTTGTAAAATTTTGAATTATCTACATTCCTTGATTTAAGTGTTTTATGTAATCCTAGTCCTCTACTTGAGAGGTACAAATAGGTAGATACGAAATGAGGACCAACTTTCCTATGACCATTTAAACTTTATGCATTATCATTAATTTGTGGCAATGCCACTTTGGAAACCGAAGCCAACTAGTGCATAAGACTGGAATTGCTTCCACAGATTCATCTCGTAGTTTTCACTACCTTCCTACAGCAAAAGGGAATTCCGTGCTGGGAAATAAAATTACAGGTATCACTGAAAGAAAGCAGCCTGTATCCGTTGCTGTGAATGGTGCAGTTAAACCGAGGAAAACTTTTATAACGCACCGGATTCATTTCAGTCCGTAAGCTGTGTCCCTTCACAAGATACATCCAGCAAACAGCGCCAAACTGCTTGGTTTAATTTCCACCACCCCTTAAATATATCAACCGGCCCCCACCATCTCCTTGTAAGACAAAGGACTCTAGGCGACTAGTGATAAGCAATGGGCACTTGGGAAGATTTATTTCCTGCTCAAATCATTCGCAAAAGCATCCCCAAATTGTTCACAAGAGAGTATTAAAGGAAATGGGGGAAAGAATGGAAAATCAAGCAGACTTTACATAAATGTAATTTAAGGGGTTAATTTAAGAACATCTCCACAGTTGCCACAAAAATGAATTCAATGAAGCTGAAGTGGTTTCTTCTTTTTCTCGCCGACCCCCTTCCGTTTAACTGTTTCAAGGTTTTATTACTGTTATTGCTCTTTCCTGTGAATGTCTGAGAAATAAGGATGTTACTTTTCCTTCTTTTGTTCCTCCGCACACGCTTAGGCAGCAGATATCGAAATAGTACTGTCTTGTTACTTTTACAATGATAATAGATTGGCCAGGAATGAACAGTTATATTTATGTTTCACATGTCTCACTTTATTAGAATGGACACATTTTCTTTGATCTTTTGCCCTGCCTTTATTTCGCTGAGGTCAGTACGCTGTGGGTTGTGGCTTTCGAGAAAAAAATGTTCTCTGCATATAAAGCATGTACTGCACCTACTTTGAAATACTGCAATCAAGTCTCATCGCCCTTACGCATATTTCAACCACCTGCTGTTTAACCGTATAAAATACACTTTATGCAATAAGTAGTGTGCAACAGAATGTAACAAGAAGTTGGTTTAATTTGCTTCATGACACCAAGCTATTAATGCACGTAGAAAACTTAAAGTAGTTTAATTTAATCCTCATGTTTAGTTACTTAACCCTCATGGTTGGTCTCGCGTAAAGCTGGCCAGATAGTAATGCGAGTAAAAAGATTAAAGTAACCTTAATTTAATTATTATGTTTTGTTACGTAACCGTTTTGGTTGTCTTAAGTTAACCCTGGCCAGATCTCCATTCTGTCATCATAAAAAATTTGGCAATATCTTGATAACGAAATAAATCTACATTAACAGATTTGGGTGGATCTTGATGAGCATTTAAGAGGTTGGAAAAAGCATCAGATTATTTTTAGTTTTGATCGTTCAATAAACAATAACTGTTTTCTTTAAGTTGCAATTTCTAAGTTATATTTGGATTCGAAAGAACCTCTTACTATTTATTCTGTAGCAGATTTTGAGTGAAAAATTGTGTAAGAGAAGCAATTTCAAATTTCATGTACTTTTATAACTGAACATTACAAAAACACATTAGCATTTTATATTAATACAAGCAAAATACCCATCCTGAGATAGTTTGAATAAGTTAACTCTAGATTGAATAGATGATAAAAATATATAATCACTTATGTCTTTTGCAGAATAAAATAATATATTATAACACCTTTCGCCATCTTTATAATTTCTAGAACTTTGGACACAAATCCTACACATGCATATCCAATCATCTAATACATGTTTTAATCTGCTTTTATGGTTAGTTAAATATAGAAATCCCTAGATATATTGTGCTTCTTAGGTAGGTTGGTTTTAGTAATGTGCCAGACAATGGTTTTACTGACAAAAGAGAAATACAGAGAGGAACTGAACTTGCGCTGCCTACAAGTTGTAGATTGCTAGCATGGTGGGCATACCGAGCCATGACAGCCCTCATGACTCTTAGGAAACAAGCTAAACACTATACCAAGGGGAGAGATATCAAGAAAACCTTTCCCTTTCTCTCCACCTGAGCTGCCATTTACAAACAGTGACACTGAATATTTTGAGGGTAGTATCTAACATTTGAAGATCAGTTGAACTCTTTGCTGCTGACTGCCAGTTATCTTCAATAATAACCCATAGGAGATGCAACTTTTATTAACATGATTATCTACACAATAGCATGTATTTTTCTCCCAAGACCCAATTTATGTTTGATTGGAGATCATTTGCGATTTTTAAAATTCCTTTTGCTAGTTAAACAACGAACCTCTCCCCTAAATTAGAATAATTAGCGAGCAAACCCAGAGGATTTCAGCGAGCAGAGCAGTAGAGAAAAGGTTAAGATAACTAGTTGAAACAACTAACTTTATCAGGGTGGCAACAAAATCTTCGAAAAAAAGTTCCCTGATTTCCATGATAGTGTGAAAAAAATTTCCCTGATTTTACAAATCCCTGAAGAAATGTCGGGATACGTATTTGGTATCGATATACAGTACCCACGACAATATTTTTAAATATTTAGGGTCAGATGGGGTAAAAGAATCATTCTCCACAAATATTTTGTACTTTTTCTCATCAGATATTTTAATTGTTATTGTAAAGTCTGGAACCCTTAATGGAACTCTAACAATAGCAATTGAAAAAAATGCGAAAAAAAAATATTTTGTTTAAAAAATATTATGAACTTTTTACACATGTCCCTACATTATCCAAATATACATCAAAATCAAATGCAAATATACATAAAAAAAATTGGTACAGCTTCAGTCTATGTTTAAAGCGGTTGCAACGATCTTCGCGGGTTTTTTTTTGCCGCATTTCTAGTAGCAAGTTAGGGCAGTTAAGGCAACCTATCTGAATTACGATTATTATGGTTTCCATGGTAACCTCGGCAAGCGAAAAGTTAAACCCTTAGGCCCGGTGCACACATCCGGTTTTTCAACGTACGGCGCCGCTGCCGTAAAGCAAGTGTGGTCTTAGATACATTAGATCCAATGGAGTAGTGCACACTTGCCTCCGGCGATGTACGTCCAACTTTGCGTGCAATTTCTACCGCAGTTCTCCACGGCGCAGCAGATCGCCGCACACGCTTCTCCGGACTGAAGTGATTAATAAATGGTTGATCCTGTAACAACTATTTTGTTTCAAAATATACTTTTTTAACTCTAAGTTAACGAAATAAACAAGTTTTCATCGATAGAAAAATAATTGCAAATGGCGTGAAATGTCTGAATCTGAGTCATTTCACGGCTATGTGCGCATAGTTGGGCTTCGGTGCCGCATGTTGAAAAATCGGATGTGTGCACTGGGCCTTAGACTACGGCTAGTACAGTAGTTGTACCATGATCGCGAAAAGGAAGAATTTAGACAACGGACAGCACATCAGTTGTACCTTAAAAGTTATAAGAATCGCGCCAAGAAATAATTTAGACTACGGCCGTTACAGCTGTAGTGAATTGAAAGTTATAAGAATCGCGCCAAGGAAGAATCGCGCTAATTATATCGATAGTCGTAGTCAAAAGGTTAAATTTTCATTTTGAATCTCCAATATTATAAACTGAAGTGTTTGTCAGTCAGTTTGTTTGTTTCCTGCACGCAAAGTAAGTCCTGACGAATCTATGGCACTTACATCACAGGTAGTCCAAATGTTTTGCAATTCTTGGGTCGCGGCGAATTTTGAAATTCAACAAAAAAAATTTTTAATGAATTAATGAAATGTAATTACTATTGAATGCAACAGCATAGAAGATCACAGATTCTAATTTTTTTTTTTCGTTTCCGTTATCTTTTTGCGCGGAGGAATGATTTTCCAGCGGACGATAAAAAACAAATAAACTTTGATCTGGAGTTATTTAGTTCTTTTTTCTATCTGCTAGACCGTTAAAGATAGAGTAAAAATTTCAAATTTCAACGGATTTGAAATCTGCGGAAAATATCACAATAGATCAGTACCTAAAAATATGTTTCTTTTTTTTTATAATAAAATTTTTAAATTGAATATCTTTAAAATTTTTGCAGCAGATTCTGACGTTTAGAGAGATTTTCAGCGAAAGAGGAAAATAAAAACACCATGGACTACACCGTTATGGCTGTTATCGAATTTGCGAAGCAATACATAGTTCACTATATTCATAGTTTGGTTTGCTTCGCAAAACCAAATGGAATTTCACAGGGAATTCATTCCAATAGGCTACGAATTTCCATTCAGTTTGCGAAGCAACCCAACACCACGGGAAACGCCATGATGGCTGTTATTCAATAGACTAAGAATTATCATTTGGTTTGTTTCTCAAACCGTATTCGTAGCAATCACCAGGGGTTAGCGAGCAGCACCTAGTTAGTAAGCACCAGACCCCACGAAAAGAACTGTCACGGGCAACGCCGTGCTGGCCACGCAGTGGCTAGTATTCTTTTAAGTTCTTTCAAAATTCGTTGAACTGTCGGTTGATTTTATTGATTCATTTGAAATAATTCCTTCCATGGCGAATTAAGAAATTCGCAAAAAAAAGCGCCAAAGCCGTAACATTGCTATAAACGTAGTTTTACCAAAAAATTCTACAAAAATATAATTGTGAGCAAAAAATATTAATTTAATGCACCAAAAAACATTATTAGTTACACAAATTTAAAATTGTATACCACAAGTTGTATCGCTGTCCTCATGGCGACGAGACGCTCCGTTAACGAAAACCACGGCGGCGGTTTTCGATGGGTTCGAAAAATACGACGCCGGTGTTCTTTATACGACTTACAATTTCGGCAAAAACGATTTATTCTATTCTCAAAAGTACATGTAATCGCACATCTCTAAATAGTCCACAAACGACAATAGTTACAGTTTTCATAAAAAATTTTTAAATTCCCTGATTTTTTGTGAAATTTGGAAATTTTCCCTGAGAATTCCCTGATATTTCCAGAATTGAAAAGTTCCCTGAGAATTCCCTGATTTCCCGGTTCTGTTACCACCCTGTTTATGTTTCAAATTAGACTGCAGTCTGAGAATTTCGTTTCTACACACCCAAAAAAGCATTGGGAATAAACGAAAAATAGTGATATAGAGGGATAATATAAATGGGAGCATCATAAAACATAACTTTAACAAACCAAATAAAAAATTTGCTAAAAAAAATTCTAGTGTATCACTAATTTTTTTAAATATAAAAGCAGAATGGCAAGTTTAAATATCTGCAACAATCCAATCAATGTATGGAGTATTATTCATTTTAACATGGGAAGTGATGGAGATGAAACCGAAAACTTTCTTAAATAATAAACCATAACTACATATTTCTTAATGTATACTTCATCCTTTAATCAGATTTATTGTACCCATCAGAACTAAAGTACCCCACACTGCTTAAGAAAATTAAGATATACTGTGCATGTATTTATTAGTCATAGGGATTATGGTATTGCAAATATGTAGATTACTGAAGGCATAACACAATGAATTTTCTTACAAAAAAATTAATTTCTACCAATGGCTTGATGTTTGCATTAGGCAATTTTTTTTATTGAATACTGTCAGCCAAATGTATTCAGGATTTTTGTTTACTTTTCTTTTTATCAAACAATACCACATTTGTTTATCTTTTCGTGTGAGTGAAAATAAAAAAGGTTCCATTTTGCAAATGCATAATATATAAATGCAGGCTGTATTTTGAATATGTTCCAATTTGTTTTAAAACTATTTTGGGCATTTTTTAATATTATTTAATCAGAATATTTTACATTTTAAAATTGTATGCAGCACAAGCATCCATATTTCACTTTCAGTTTTAACATTCTAAACTTTCAAAACTTCTTAAGATGAGTTGGAATTAAGATTTAAAAGTATTTTGCTATCAGGTGTTGAAAGGATTTACACTATATGTTAGGGATTTGGAAGTGTTTCAAATAAGTCAACTGTACATTTTGTTTTATATTTCAGCAGGAATTAAGGGTCTGGCATTACTTGCTTATTGTCTTCTCTTTTCAACATTTCAGCATTTACACATAAAGCAATTCACATGAGGATAACTATTCAAACCACCTTTGGCATTTTATATTATTAATAGTACATATTAGCTTTGAAAAAGAAAATTAATGGTTTTTCAGATGACTCAGCAGGGTAAATTATTAGACTGCTTGTGACTAATGGACAGAATAAACAGATAGCATAACATGCCTAGTCAACATTTCTATTCTGCAACCCAAGTTGAAAAATAATGACTTCACTGAACAAAAGAGTGGCATGGATTTTTAGATCTCAATCAAAATAATCTTAGTTTCTTGGATTATTTTTTGATGGAAATTCTTCCAAGAAAACAGGATTTTCTAGTCAAATGAGCACCCTAGGGAGTATTTAAAACAAAATTAACTATGATTTCAAAAGTAGTTTTCTGTGTTGCATGAACAAAAACATATCGTATTTGGTGAAAACAGGATCCTTCAATTTTTAATTGGCTGAACTCTGAAACATTCAGCACAGATCATCTCTTAACTTGACTGCAACTACGAACCACATGCTAATTACAGAAACTGGTTGACCTTGAATAACAAGGTTTAGCCACTAGAGAATTGGCAAAAAAATAGCTTCAATAGCATAAACTTTTTCAAAAACGTAAAAATTTGACCCATGGTTATTTTTGTAACAAAATAGAGAAAATGACACAAAAATCATTATGAATGCAGTTTTTAGAAGAAAGATTCAATGCTAGTCTACTGTTTTTTTCTGTTTGACTTCAATATGGAACAGGCAGTATTAATTTGGCAATGTTTAATACAAAATGGTGCCAAATATGGGTAAACATTTAAGATTATAAAAACTACAATTCAAGTCCTTTTTATTGATTTTTTATAAATTAATTTTTGGCAAATCCTCAAGACCTCTCACCAGGACTCAGGAGTTGGTGCATTTTCTAAAAAGTGCTTTTTGCAGTAGGAAAAAATTGTCACCAAATTTAAACACTTAAAATATCACACTAGCAGTTCATGAAAACAGTGTTACCAAAATACTCTTTCCCAATTGCCACCCAACTGAGGGTAACGAAGTACTAGTACTATACTTTTCTCTTAGATTGTATTTCAATGAATTTTTCTGTACTGTATTTTTTTTTTGAGTACCTGAAGTAATATACTCATATTACTTATGAACAAGGATATGAAGGTGGCCTTGCTTACTATGCAGATAAATTGATTTTCATGGCACAAAGACCAGGTTTGGCTAAACTAGCGGTAACTTCAAATAAATTTTTATTGTGATTTATTCATAAATTGTAAAACTAATAACCAAAATGTGACAAAATTACCTGCTCTGCAGACTTTTGATCATTTGAGTAGGCTTCATTTGTCTGGTGTGAATCGCTGGGTTCGCCACAGCCACACGACAATGGAACTGAAGAAGGCGAGACATTATTGCTACTTGAAGCTTTATTCACATTAACGGGATCATCAGACCTAGACTCGTAGTCGTCTCCGTGGCCACCAGCTTCGTAACCATCGTCTCCTTTCGTGTTTCTAGAAGATCCTGTTTCTGAGGAGCGAGTCCTAGTGTGAGGACCACCACGGCGCATCCTTCGACGGTTCATCCTCGGTCTGAACGGAGGACGCTGCCTGTAGCCTTGACCCCTCTCACGATTCTGGTGCTGATCTTCATCATCAATTTCATTGTCCTACAAGCATTTGATAATTATATATAACTATTCCCTGACTTTTAAATAAGTAACCACAGCAGAGAAGGAAAAAGGTTCCGAAGTTTAGAGGTAGTGTTAGAAATCGGGAACCGAGAGTAGGGCATCAATGTTCTATTTGGGTGAAATATCAATTTTACATTAATAAGCATAAAACAGTATTGCCTAAGCTTGGACTATGATGACAAACCATATCTGAATAGAATAAAATGTGGATTGGGCTGAAATTGCATCATAAAAATAAAAAAGTTCAGTAAAATAATGCAGCTAAAACAATGACTGGGACCAAAAATGTGATCACCAAAACGAAATTCATAGGTCATATTTTAATTGGAATCCTGAAGTTTTCAAAAGGCATTTGAAGAATTTTTAACTGAAATTGGTGGCTCAAGATCCCATCACTAATTTAAAAAAAAAGAGCCTCTCATTAGTTTTTCTACAATTTTGTTATTTTGCAGTGTTTGACAATAGGAACAGCACTCAGGATTGCAAAATTGTAAAAGCACCACCAAAAATTTTATTTTAATATTCTAGTTTCAGTTTACTTCATCCTCTAGAAAGTTGCAGTCTCAACTACTTTATTAAATTTACATTTGGAATAGAATAAAATTTCAATACTCTAATCTAGTGGTTCTCATCCTGTGTCCCGCAACCTATGTATGGCCAAGTTTTTATGTGACGTGTATGTGAGAGTAAATTGAGGTACATTTCAAACTTTTCAAAATATAATTTCATTGCACTGTTGTTTAAAAATCTCTTTACTATCTATCCCCACTTCCTTCCTCTATAACACTATTCCTAAGGGGATAGATATCGATTCAAAAAGGGCTCTGCAAGTCAAAGAGGTCGCAAACTGGTTCTAACCAATGAAAAATAAATTAAAGTTCAAGAGCAGTGCAATTTTGGAAATTAAGTATCCTTGGATAGTCAATAATACTAGCGAGTAGTAAATTCTTGTTTTTACAAGAGATTACAAATTCATGAGTATTTGATTAACATGTTTGATAGAAAAAACTAGCTCAAATTCCTAAAATACTAGAAAACACTGTATTAATACAAGTCTCCACTGTGTAGCAATACAAGTTTCAATTAGGTTAATATTTAGAGCATAAAGCAAAACTACCCATATGTTCATTCATTAGAAAACTCATAAATAATGTATGGCTCACCTTGTTGGTAGATTCTCCTTCTACCCCACTTTGGCTTCCTTCAGTATCGCTCCTTGCACGGTGAGGCTTGCGTCGGAAAAAGCGGCGAGTAAATCGCCGAGGCCCACGTCGATTGCTTCCGCCACCTCTTGGGACCCTCTCATCATCTCTTCTCTCTTGACCCTCCTGATAAGGAAAATACTGTGACCATTGATCACATAAAAGGCAATATACAGTTGGTCTCCATTATAAGACAACAAATTTGATATTTTACAAGAAAAGAGTCAAGCTGTCTAATTTTGACATACATGAAGCATTTTTTAAAAATCAGCCTGAAAAGCTGTTTTAATAACACATTGAGAAATCAAGATCTTAAACTCCAAAAATTTCTACTTATGGTCCTTTTTGTGGCAACCATCGCAAATAGCAATTTTAAACAAAATTAACACGAAATGGCATCATAAACCCTGAATATCAGGGCATATTATTCCATATTGTAATCTAAAAATTCGACGGAGGATGACTATTTTTGCCAAGACTCCTGCAACGTAAAAGAAAACGAGCAACCGTCGGACAAATGAAAAATGTCCACAAATAATTCTCATAAGACAATTGAAAGCACTAAATTAGGCTTTAAGCAATGCAAAGAAGAAAACATAACCCTGCTCCCTACAACTATAACATCTTTGGTGGCAGAAAGAACTCTACAATAGGGAATTGACAATATTTTGCACAAAATGAAACCCATTACAGGCAAAAATAATCAATTAAACTTTTCCTCGAGTTTTTAAAGGTATATTTGAAAGATTTTCCTTGAAAATTAGTGTCAAAGAATATTTTTACAACATTCTAGCAGTCACTGATATGGATGCTCTTAGTTGCTACGACTTAGAACCAAAACTTTTGAAACTGTCGCCATTTGAAAATTTTCTACCTAAAGAAAACGAATAACATTTCGATCAGGCGTTTCTCCGGTGACCTCCGGAAAGATCAGTAGATATGCTATGTTGTTTCTTCGTGATTTCCATTATCTTGAAATAAAATGATCAATTTGGCATTTGAAAAATTCTCACATAGAAGAGGAATTTCCAAAAGATTTTTTTCCCATCGAGACCAGAAAAAATTTGTTATCTGCAAAATCCTGAAGAGTTTAAATGTTTTTAAAGATAAGCATATCATCATGCTAATTATACCAAAACTCGCAAGTCCTTTGTTAAAAAGTATAGGAATTAGTATGACGATATCTTCCAAAGCCATCCATAAAACATCAGAATCTACATTTCACACCAAAAGTATTAAAAAAAATAGACACCTACCTCATTTCCATCTTGATCATAATTTCGAGGGGGTCCTCGCTGAGGCCCACGGTAGTACTGCCTGAAGAAGGGACGACGCATCTGCCTGCGCATAGGTCTCTGAGGCTGTTGTTGGTCATCATCCACGTTCTCCTGACTTTGGCTATCATCGCCCTCAGTTCGTTGCTGAAACAATATTCACCACTTAGCATTCGTTTTCTGAGCAAAAAAAACTTCAAACGTCATCTTTTCAAACACAAAAACTTTATAGTGCATAAGATTTGGTTTGTTGGCACATGGTCATTTTTTTGCCGTCCTAAAGATATACCTTTCTTTATAATAATCTCTACGGGAATATTCTCTTATAGGAGCAAAACAGAATATCTTCTTGTGGCATGAAAAAATAAATACTAGGCAATAAATTTAAATCAATGAATGAATACTAAAAAAAAATTGCAAGTTTAAAAATGCAGTATTAAGACTAACATTAGAAATAAGAAAATAATCTTATTTTTATACTGACCTTTTCAACAATTTTGTTTGAAAGGGGAATTTATTGCATTGAATATATGTGTACAGTTATTTTCTTATTTTCGATTTCACTTAGTTTGTTTTTAATATATCCCCAGCCAATTTAATACCAACATTGCAGAACTATAGCAGAAATATGGGGCATATTTTGCTCATATCTAGATTTGCATCATGCCAGTATATCAGTGATATATGAAAATTTTTAACACAGGTTTCTCACACACAATACACAAACCATTATAAATGAGTTTTATAAAACAGTGAACATATAATTTATAAATGATATAAAAAGTAAGTTTGAGGTTCATTCCTACAGTCGATAAATTGCAACTAGAAACTTCTCAAATATCCTCCAAATTTTAATGTTCAGAGAATAATCTTGTTCTTTGAGAATATTATGGGCTAGCTAACTCTATGCTGCTCATTAAATTGGCACCTGTGGCTTAAGGGGATTCTGTGCCACTATAGATATTTATGCCAAGAGTGGGATTTAAACTTTCATCATCAATGACAAACCACCAACTTTAATTTTATGAATTATTTGTCCTGATATGCTTTGGCAGCCTGTCACTTACAAATTTGACAAGAATGCACTAGATACATTTCACAAGAAATTGTATGGTTGAAATAAAATAAATTATTCAGTAGTTCCGAAAAATAAGACTACAAAACCAAAATGAATCAAAAAATTTCTGAGTTAAACTATACCTGGGCCACGACACTTACGTGAATGAAAATAGTAACTACAATAAAAGAATGATTGAGATATTTTAAACTTATCAAATGGCATAAATATTAGTATACCAAATTTTTATTTCCCCAATTAACAATGAGGTTTCTAATAATACTAACAGAAACCCCCAAAACAAAATTCCTTGAAAAATATTGCAATGCAAAAAATTATACAGGCACATTTTTAAATTATTATTTTTAGACAATGGGCAAGTTGATTTAACAAAAATGCCTTTTGGTTGAAGAGTCAGAATAAACAGCTGGATATGACTAACAGAGAAAACAATGGAGATAGGTTAATTTTTTTTAGCACATGGGCCATATTTGGCCAAGCTATGCCAAACATTAAGTAAATGGACATTCACACAAGGAATGCTTTACTGATACAAAAGAGAGAAATACAACTATGCAGAAAGATGATAACCCATATTTTTGCATATAGCTGTGAAGCACACATAATTATTGATTGGGGATATACTAAAAACAATGAGTGTATGAACTAGAAAGTTATTACATTCTGTCAAAGAAATCAATAATTCCCACTTCGAGCAAGTGTTGAAAAAGGCTAAGTACAAAAAAACTTAAATGTTTTTTTTCCCTTTATTTCTAATGTTAGCCTTAGAAATACTAAATTTATAATTTTATCATTCATGTCTCTATTCATCAATTGAAAGACATTGCATGGCATTTTCATTTCTTAATGCCTTTAGAAGAAAATTCTCGATAGTGTCTCTCGGAGAACACGATCAAATAGATTACCGAGAAAATTACACACTGGATTTTGAGCTGCTGCAAACATGTCATGCCCAGACCGGGATTAGAATTCAAACACCAGAGTACTAAACCATTCTTCAATAACAACCACACAATGCAATAGTATTTTCTAAAATTTTGGCGACTTGTTTTGAGAGCAAAATTTCAGTTTGCATACTGAAAATAAATGTTAAAAAAAAAGAAGAGAGATCTGCTTACTCGAGGAGTCCTTGGTATATAATGCCGTCTAGGCATCCACCGTCCACGCATACTTTTTCGATCGGCAGCATAAGGACTACCAAGCACTGGGGCACCATTAGGTCCAGTAACATTAGCTGCTTCATTACCTTTCTCTCCTACCACCACATCAAATTCAACAACTTCACCATCACCAACACTGCGCACCGTCTTCTTTGGGTTATTTTTCTTTATGGCAGTCTAGAAAAAGAAAATATATTCATGGACATGACACATTTTCCAACAAATATGAAACGAACCTGAGCTGTTTTGAATACTGTCTAAAATAGTCATTAGAAGAAAACATATTACACAAGGCAACAATAAATGCAAAACATTGCTTGCAATCATGGCTACCAGAGCAAAAGCACTCGCTTCAGTGGCATAAATTATACATGCTAAGTATGAGAAAAGATATCAATAAGAAATTAGCTAAACATTTTCATGACAATCTAGTGACCAGAGTCTGACGTTTTTGTAACGGTTGCCACGGCTTGAATGCCAAAACTTTGAAATTTGCATCCCTAGGAAAATTTTCACCAAGAAAATTGATGAAGAATTTTTTTCTGCTATTATTTAAATAACTACAGGGCTCTGCCTACCAACACTCTTTTCGCAGAGTCAATTTCCTGCGACAGCGAAACTGCCTTAATTAGTATAATCCTGATTTGACTTCCTGGTCCATGCAATCCACAGCGATTTTTCCCGAATTAAAAAAAAATATTATCAGGAACCAAATTGAAAAATTTCTACCAAACTCGATGAGCTGCAAAAATTCATGCTTAGAGGTACTCTATGAAAAAAACTCACAGCTGAAGACTGAAAATGTGTACTCACTCGCGGTAGAAATTTCGCTTTTTTCGACTATGACACTTGATGCACCTTAAACTAATAGCTGCCCCCCCCCCAATCAGAAAATAAATATTCTATCTTGTTCCCTGTACAATTTTAAACAAACCATGTTAATTTCGTAATTTTTTAAATCTCTCAGGAAACAGTCTAAGAATAGAGCGAAAAAAAGCGAGTTTTCAATCCTACAGTGGCAACGTTTTTTTAATATACAGAGAGAAAGAGATTGCATTTTTGTTGGCCTTTGGAGAATTTTCAAACAGCCGAAACGTTTTTCAAAAAGTCAGAAGAAGTTTGAGAAATGGGAAATTTTGATTGCAAAGGTACCATAGTCGCCAAGGTTAGAAAATAGCAGTAAAAACTTGCCTGTGGAAACCCTGCAATATCTAACCAATAAATGTAGTTATATCACACTAAAGTTATTTAGGTTAAGTTCTCTGATCATTAATTTCGTGTCATGTTTATAGAAATAAATATAATTCACTTTTAATAAAATAAAAAATTAATCTCATTTTGAACAGTGCATTTACAATTCTGCTTACTAAGAATCAGTTAAGTTAAAATTATTTTTCAAGCATACATACCTGATGAACAAAAATATCTTCTTTTGTATCACTCCTGCAAATAAACAAAACAAAAAAACACAAGATAAATAAAATACAGAGAAAATGAAACCTGAAATAAACACTGTAACAGTCATGCAACAAAATTAACAAAAACTCTAAAAACTATTGAAACATCATAATACTAGTGTTCATTAGCAATTGCATAAATTACCAGACCATGTCATTATTAATCTAAAATAATGTAAAATTATCCTTTAGGTAGAAGGCAGTGTATTAAGCTAAAGTCGTCTACTGAACTAAGTGAGAAGAATGGACTTAAAATTATGGAGGTTAATGAACTTCAGACATTCCACATTTCTATAGTTGTAGAAATAAGCAAAAGAAATTTTAAAACAATGACACTGACTGCATCCTCTTATTTCATGACACGTCCACATACATTACTCTTTTAATTGTCCCTGATGAATGGAGTGTACCTACAGTTAAAGTTGTGCAAAGCTCAACGAAATTTTTAAACCTAGAACTGAAATATACATTTTAGTTCCCAAAACTTTATTTTTTTAAGTATCGGTGCTAAGCAAGCAATGAAAAAAAACATCTGAGGATTCTAAGAATCTATATGTATAAACAAGAATCTTATAATTTTCAAAAATATCTTGCATCTAATCAACTGATTTTGAGAATGTTGCTTACACCATACTAATATGCTTAATTTAATGTATAGATTATGTATTTTTTTTTTCCTTCAAATGTCTCCCAGCCCAATTATGCTTTACTTTAATCTGCCACAATAGAAAAATCTAGAAGTTAATACACCAAAATTTCAAGTACATCACTTTGAATAGCAATGCATACAATTTCAATAAAAATCAAATTTGAAGAAATTTTTAAAACTTACCTATTGATAAATCCATATCCATTCTTAACATTAAACCATTTTACAGTTCCTTGAACTTTAGTAGCTACAAAGATAAAAAAAGAACATCAACTTACCCATATAAAAATGTTCAGCACAGAAAATTGCGAAGATATGTGCCATACATTTATAATGTTAATTATTATAAGAGAGAAACTGTTTCTCTCTTTACTAAAATTAAACTACCAAACACAAACTTAAAGTCAACAGTAATAAGTTTTGTAGCGACTATCCCTCCTATTAAGATTTGCTATTATATTCTAAATAAAATGAGAACTTACATATACGCAAGCCTACAGTTTTACGTGACAAGAGGTATTAATTTTGTTACAAATAAGATATGGACAGGGAATCCGTTGTGGGCACTGCACACGAGTAGACGAAGTGCCATCCGTTGAAGACTCGCTGCAAGAATAATTCTTATTAAATCGCGCTCATGCGTATTGTTTTACGACGTGTTCTGGAATTTCGGAAAACAGATTTATTTCGTGAAAATTTAAACCCTACAAGATGGATAAAAATGTCCAACAGCGAAATCTTTTAGCCTTCTTAAGTACAGGCAATGACAACATTAAAAATAAAATATACGCGATTCATAAGCAGGCTCTTCAGAATTGTCATGCACAAAAGGTATAGAAATGTTTCCACTTTTTGGAGAATTTTTGTGAATGCTGCTGATATCAACCTGAAAGTCATATTCAACATTATAAGCCAACATTCAAGCACGTTAGCTGAAAACTAATAATTATTTCCTTGAAAATGAAGATCCAAATAAAGGTAACTTCTGGATAAATAATCCCTCCTGGAAGGTATAAAATCATGTGCACTTGACCCTTGTTAGAAAGAAAAGCTGATAGAGTTGTCTTCTGATGTCCAGACATAAAATGCAATCATTGTCTCAGTAAAGAATTTCCACCTCCGAGTTATAAAGCTATCAAATTGTTGGCCATTTTTTCAACTTCCTATTTGATTGAAAAGACCTTTTCAGCTATGTCCGTAATAAAATCAAATATAAATAGAATGGATGCTAATGCAGAGCTTAGTCTCGCAGAAAACATGTGTATCAAATTTGCTTACAAAGCAGATGTTGCACTAACCAAAAATTGTAATTTTACCAACATGAGATTTAATAAATAAAATTCTATCCTACATTAATTTTTATTTCTGGCTGATGCGGGTCTGCTGGGGTAAAAATGTTGAAGAACACTGTCGTACATAACATTCTATAAGCTTGACAAAAATAATTTTAAATTCCTAATTAGTAACTATTTACAATACAATTAGAACTTGCCTTAACGTAAATTAAGATCGTGGGTATTCAACATACTTTCGCAAACAATTTTTGTCACCAAAACGGCGTCTCCGTTTTAAAGCGGCCTTGGTGAGAAACAAATGGTTACCGATCTGCATGTAAATACAGTTTCTTTAGCTAGTGGGAATCAGCAAAATAGTGGAACCAAAATCCCAGGGATACGGCTCAACACCATCTGGAGTTCTACCTACTGGAATTCATGTTTAAGCCGTGATGTGCTCGACACATTAGCAACAATTTCTGAACTGAGGCTATTAGAAAGTGTTAAAACTGAATTTTTAAGTATGTTTAGGATTTATTTAAAACAAATTGTTTTTAAAACTGTATTGAATAAAATAAATAAAAAATTTATATTAAATACAAATAAATGCTTCAGTATGTATATATTAAATACTAGCAACTGCGGCGTTGACAGTGACAGTTCTTTACGTAAGGTCAGGTGTGACCACTGTTTGCAACCCCCAGTAAAAATTACGTAATGCAGTTCCTGAATGAGGTTTTTTCCTTGTGTGTATATCGGTAACAGTCTATTTCTCACCAAGGTGGAAGTGTGCCAATTCCTGTTCTCGCCAAAGCTGCTATAAAAGGGAAGTACCTTGAAAATGCTTAAATAATTATTTACAAGCAATCTTACCTTTTAGTAATAAAAATCAAATCTACAAAACCCTACTTGCTCTCATAAAACTAATCATTCTTTCAAAATTGTCAACACTTCCAAACAGATAAAATTTGGTAACCTCAGGTTAGATTTTAAGGTATTCTATTCATGAATCAAAATATACATTTTAAGAAACAATCAATAGATGAAGGAGTTACGTACACTAGATATTAAAAGAACTAATGACTTTGAGGCAAAACATCAAAATGGCAGTGTATAAATGAAGTGAGTGTAAAATAGAAAAAGAGACAAAGCATGGAATCATGAGATACATACAACAGATTATGCCAATGATTTTGCAATTTTTATTTTAAAAAATCAATGATTTCAATCAAATTTTAAATTAAAATTATTTTCTGTATTATCTCTACTATTATAAAAGGAAGTGTTTGTTTTTTTCGTGGCCGCAAAATCCCGACGATTCTATGGCACTTACAGCATTGAGATTTGACACACAGGTAGTCCGGATTTTTTGCAATTTTTGGGTATAACAGCAAATTTTAAAATTCAATCTAGAAGATTTTTTAATGAATTTAATAGTTTTATTATCTACATGCTTCTTCTAACGCCTTTCGTCCGGACAAAAAAGGAAACCCCCTAAAATGAGCTTTTTCTCTCCCACGTGACCTTTAAAAAAATTTCTGCAGGAGATTCTGACGTTACCGGAACTTTCTCTTTCCAAAAAAATAAAAACCAGATTGCATATTCTGTCCTTTGTGATAAAAGAGAAACAGATTACATTTCCTGTCCCCTTTTCGGTGAATGAGAGCAAGAAATAAAAAACATATTGACGGATTGATAATTTTTTTTTCGAAAAATCGGAATTGCTAAAGATAGATTGAAAATTTCCACGGATTTGAAATCTGCGGAAAATTTCACTTTAGATTGATACCTAAAAAATATGATTTTCTTTAAATAAATAATTTTAAAATGAATTTAATAGTTTTGTTCTCCATTGTTTTTTCAACGCGTTACTACCAGAGAGAGAAGAAACACCAGAAATGACCTTGCCACGTCAGCCGTTCCTCCGACAGAACGCGGAGGAAATTATTTTTTCCGTTTACGCTTTGATTTTGCCCGAGGAATGATTTACATTCACAGTTCTTTTTTCTATCTCTTAGACCGTTAAAGATATAAAGTAAAAATTTCAACGGATTTGAAATCTGCGGAAAACTTTACTCCAGATTAATACCTTGCATCACAGCATTGCCCGTGGTTACCACGGGCTAGCCACGTAGTGGCTAGTGTTTAATTATAGTAAAAATGAAAAAACTTTGTGTGTGAACTCTGTTCACCCCCAACAATTATACTAAAAAACACCCTTCACTTAAAGACATTAACTTTTTTTTTATAAGTATCACAAATAGACAACTATTTTTGTCTTGGGCTGTTGACCAACGGGAGCCACTCAAAACAGGAGATCACTCACAAGACTGTTCAAGGCTATGGACTTTGTTTTAAACATTCCATGTTACAGATATGCTGCACATAGCAAATTTTGGATTGCTCTTCTCCATGCGATGGGTGAAGATAAAAAAATGGAAAAAGTTACATTTATCATTCCCTAAAGTTGCACTTATTTTTGATACACTAAAATTAATTATTTGTAAAAAACGAAAACAATAGGAATTTATGGACAATTTTTGTGGTATAAAAAAAGTATTATTATACATAATTAAATACAGAAGAACATTGACGTCTTTGAATGGCTGATCCTTGACCAGTAATCTCTTTAACATTGAAAAACTGTGCTCATCAGACTGATGTTGCTCAACATTGTTGTAGAAGCAAATAATCACTTGGAGGAAAATTGTCTCGGCAAAGTGTAGCAATAACCGTCAGGTCATTATTTTTTTTCTAATCGTTTTTTAAGAAACACTTTAAGGTTGCAAGGAACTTTTTTTTAAATACATCAATCTGATATTTTCATTTGCTGTCTCGATGTTGTACGCTTTCAATTCCGATTTTTCTACAAAAACGAATCAAACATTCGTAGCTCTTTTGATTTTCAGCAAACATTTAGGCAGCTCTGGGTAATGAAATTTTAAGTTCCAATTATATGCATTGTTTTATAATATATATATATATACTCGGAAATATTAATTCAGAAAAATAGTTGCTTATTTAATTTTGAACTAAATTTTAAAAAGTTGCAGTTCGTTGCATTTATGCTGTGGTTATAACTCACTTACAATACACCCCATGTAGGAGGAAGTTTGGTTTTAGCACTTTACATGCAGCATAGAATGTGTAAAAAAAAAGTTGCATTTGTTGCCCTACTTATAAGACAACGAAAAGGTTATTCACAGTTTCACAAAAGCATTCAAATCTTGCACAAAAATCTTAGAATAAACAATTTTAATATTTTCATTTTGTTTCATATTTTGATGGTTAATTTTCATTTAAATTTTAAAGGGAAATTTTATGCAACAATCTCTTGGAATTTGTTACACAGCAAGTATAACTATTCTGTATTTATGGAATTGGAAAGTAAAAGTTAATTCACTCATTTGACAATTGAGGATGTTATGAAAATAGATTATGGATTGCAACAGTAAAAGCTATTTGAATGGTTGCGATTAATTTTTAGTTGCAAGCTCAAAATTCGACAGCATTGACCTGTTTTGGGGATGTTTTATGTTATTCGTAAAGAAAAACTTAATTTTCTTTTATGTTACTAGGGGGCTCCGCCCCCTGCTCGCCAACCCCCCGGGATTGCTACGCAATCCATTTGGTTTGCGAAGCAAACCACCACTCCTTTTACATATGGCATTTGATTTGCTTCGCAAACCAACATTCCTTTTGCAGAGTGAAACTATCTGAATAATTTGTATTATCCTGATTTCACTTTACGGTCCATGGCGTCTCAGTGAGGGCTTCGCCCCCTGTTGGTTTGGTTTCTTCGCAAACCAATAAACCCTCTTACGCAAGTGATTTCACTATTTTTTACTTTAACACTTAATGCACCCTAAACTAATAGCTGCATGAGTAAAAAATCTTCTGCATCTTGTTCCCTGTAAAATTTTAAGTAAACCCTGTTAATCTCCAAACTTTACGATGTGTACTTGGTACTTTCTCGGTAAACCGTCTGAGAACAGAGGGAAAAAAGCGAGCTTTTTTTCCTCGCCAAATAAAAAAGAAATCGTTTTTATGGCAATTGTTGCTACGATAAATTTGATATCTGGCAAACCCGATAGTCAAAAATACAACCCTCCGCGAAATAAAAAATACGAAATTTGTGTCACCAACTTTTGATTGCATCAAATTTATTCATGAACCAATTTTACAAATAATGGTACCGTAAGAAAGAGTATAGTCTGAGGTATACTGCGCTATTTTCAAAATAAAAAACTAATAGTAATACGATATAGATATGACAGTTTTAGTTAACGGTTGTTACAAAAAGTACCGAAAATATCCCAAGATTCCGAATTTTGTATGACCAACTTTTGATCGCATCCAATTTAATTATTAACCGATTTCAAAAATAATAGTACCGTAAGAAAGAGTATATTCTGAGGTATACTGCGATATTTTAAAATTAAAAACTAATAGTAATATATAGATACAGCAGTTTTAAAAAATGTAACAAAAATGTCCTGATTTTTCCTGAATTTCAAAAAAATATTATCAAGAACCAAATTGAAATTTTAAAAAAAACTCGATGAGCTGCAAAATTTTACGTTGAGAGGTACTCTTTTAAAAAAAACTCACGGCTGAAGACTGAAAATTTTTATGTGTTTTGCTCACTCGCGGAAGAAATTTCGCTCCTTCAATTTTGACACTTAATAAACCCTAAACTAATAGCCGCATCGGAAAAAAAATCTTAATAATTGTCCAGGGAATACGATGAAGAACAAACCATGTTAATTTC
The DNA here is from genome assembly GCA_947359465.1 of Metellina segmentata. Classification (NCBI taxonomy): domain Eukaryota; kingdom Metazoa; phylum Arthropoda; class Arachnida; order Araneae; family Tetragnathidae; genus Metellina; species Metellina segmentata. The sequence goes on from OX375877.1 coordinate 15,675,000, forward strand.
GTTTTTTCCCGATCAGTACTTTCTCGGGAAATTGTCTAAGAATCAAGCTAAACAACAGTTTTCAATCCTGCGGCGTTGCCAGATTTGGTTAAACACCTATTGGAAAAAAATGTGTAGGTTTAGTCAAAAAAAAATGCAAAATCAGTCCCATTATTCCCTATTAATACAATGCTGACATAACTAAAATGCACGAGCAATAAGGTAAAGGTGCCAATTGAGCTATTTATCATGAACAATAAATGTCAACTAATGAGTCGAATGGTCAGGTTACTGGCTCCTGGATTGAATATGGGTTTAAAGAATGGATGTTGTCCGTCCAGAATAAATTGGGTGTGCCTAGAATATGTAGTATGTAAGCAAGATGTAATGTGATGTGATGCCCTCTGTTGTGCACCAGGGTAATGCTAAGTGGAATATGACCTTGTAGTGCCATAATGATTAAGTTCAATTTGTTGAGCATTAGCAAAATGTGCAGTCTCAAAAATCCTCCAGTTTTAGTGCAAAAGTACCAAGAAATAATGGTAGCACTGCAAACAAAGAAAAACTATCAAATGAGGAAATAGACATTGAATTGCTAATTTAACAAAAGTGCATCAGAAAAATAATTACACTTTCATGCATGAGATTTCATTCGGCAAATGTAACATAAGAACAAATGCAAGAACCATTTCTAGGAACACAATGGCCTGTCTGGCAGTTATTTGAATTGAGAATGCCAGACTAGACAACTTTGATCTGATTAAGCTGATGTTCTAATGTAAAGATAACCCTGTGTTATTCAACAGCCAACTCAAGTTTCAAACAAACTTGTTTAACATTAAATCAAATTTTAATAGGCATTAAAATGACAGAACACAACAAATGTAAGCATTTGATGAAGTCAGCAGACCAAACAATATTCATATGCTAATTTCATTTCGTAAATATAATTATTTATTTTGACGAGTTCAGTTTTTTGCACAATAAGATCAACTTCATCTCATGTGACTGAAATTTTATCTTGGAAGTAAAATATTACGTAACATTGGTCATTTTCTGCAAGCAAAGCATAATGTTATGTTACAAAATGTAGTGGGTATTTCACAATAAATTAATTATTGAACAGCAAAACATTTCACATTATTTAGAGATAATTAATCATGGTTAAATATGAATGTCAAACGAGCACATTATTTACGTTTTGAAGACGATACCTAAAAGTAAATTTTTCACGTGGTAAAGGAATTTATCAGTCCTTCAATTGCATACTTATACATGGTAAGAAACAAATGCAATAAACTTAAAAGTGAATAAAAAGTAATTCAAATTCGTGCCGAAAAAAACAGGCTTAAATATGATATCAATTTAAATCCACTAATAAGTTACTTTTTATATAATAACATGGTCCAAATCAATATTTACTTAGTGCAGTACGTTTTCAGTGATGATCACTGATTTCACTGCGAAGTAATTAGAATTTGTCAACAAAATTATTTCAATGATAAAACATGAACAATAACAATACAAGGCATTTAAGTTAGAACAAACATGTTTGTTAAGAGAGAAACAATGTGATTTTAGCTATTAGGCCTAGTGATATTCTACAACAGCTTGATATTTGATTATGAATTACCCAGTATTTTTTTGGGAGTGTTGGTGGGCAAGGACGATGGGGAAAGTTCTTCCTTTGTGTCCGACATCTTCGACCGGGAGACACTTTCAGTTCAACAGAAATCGACCCCCAGAAAAGAAACAAATTTTATATCTCGGCTCACGTTTTTTCGCAATGATACGATACTCGTAGAAATCTTCATACAGGGAACCGCACCGGCGATAATAAAAAATATTAAGCAACTGGCTAAGAAAGAAGTTTTCTAATTGGTCGGTCTGATTTGCTGTGGTACTGTGTTAAAATAAAACTGAAATATTAATTTCCGCTCTTAAAAAATTTGGTTTCACTCCAAATATTTTTAAAAAACAACTAAGAATTTTACATAAGTTTTAAATCTGTTTAATAAAAACTTCAAACACAATTTAAAACAATTTTTGCTACGTCCACACCAATCGCTCTGCGCAACTGCTGCTACTGCTCTCCCAAAATTTTCATGCTATCGCCAATTCTCCGCCAGGTGAACTAGCCTCGCCGATGTAAAGTACTTGCTATACTTTTATTACTGTCTGAAGTTGCTGCTTAAGTTTATTTTACTAATGTAAGTATTATTTTGTGCGAAAGCGATTCATTCTTTATTGGTTTTGCGAAGATAACATCAGATTTTCAGGAAATTTCATAGTAATAATTCTGTCCGGCTTTTTCGGCGATTTAAAACATGGCTGATTTATAAGTTAAGCCTTATCAAAACCACGAGTATCTTTAATACAATGGCTCAAAGTATGATGCATCAATTTGTTTTATTGTGTTATTAATTAATCATAATTGCCGTTTTCGTAAAATATGTATTGAAATGATGCTTAAATTTTTTGTCATGCGCAAATGTGTATACCAAGCTAGTTTGCCGCGTTGCACGCTGGTTTGCTACGGTTTAGGCCTAGTTCCTTTAACAAAGATTCTAATCCAAATTTAACGAGTTACCATGCATTTCTTTTTCTTTGTACGATGTGTTGGAGAAATTATTATTCGTGAAAGTACTATTTTACATTTTAAAACGTCTTTGAATCCTTATATACGCTGATAAGAAAGGTGTTTCGGTTGCGGTTTAAGTAATTTGAAATGAGTATATTCTATAATATTAATTGTTTGATTGTTTTGGGATGTTGACAACTTATTAGTGATTTACTGAAACTTCGAAACGGCTATTCTGTCATATTTTTCTGCATAGCAGGTACACTGCATCCAACATCAAGTTAATTCAATAATTATCATTTTTAATGGGGGGAAGTCTTAAGAATCTTGGAATGTTCAATTAGTTCTTTATGACAATTATAATTTCTCTACTGTCACTAAGAATCTGAAATATATAAATTTTTTCTAAGCCTGCTTTTTATAGAAAAGTAAAGCTAAATAAAAAGCTCTAAATAGTAACTTCCTCCATTTAAGATTATTAATACCCAAAAATTTTAAGTTTCAAAACTCAATTTAAATATGAGATTTATTCCAGCGAAAGTAATAATTCATTGGATATATTAAATTGCTTGGAGATTGATAATGACATTCATTTTTACAATTAATTTAAATCAGTTCTTTCAGTCAAAATGGAAGGCGAAGAAGATTATACTGCAGCCAATGCCGGTGCTTCCGTAACTTACCCTGTACAGTGCTCATCTCTTAGAAAAAATGGCTTTGTCATGCTTAAGGCTCGACCATGCAAAATAATGGAAATGAGTACTTCAAAAACTGGAAAGCACGGACATGCTAAGGTAAGGACCAATTCAATTTTGTGTAGTTCTGTTCATGCATTGCAAAATTAGTTCTTGAATCTTGATCAACAGACTGTGTTCAAAAATCCAGTGTAGGCTTTAGTTCATAGTGGTTTAGAATTCTGTATATCCTGGTCCAGCTTCTCATAGCAAAAAATGATTGCAGTGATGAAACCAATCAATAAACATAATTTGGTTAGGTTTGTGTTTTTTAGAAGGGTTCCAAAGTAGCTTTGGAACCCTTCTAGTTAATAATATTCTTCTAGGAACCTTAAATTTAGATAACCATGAGGGTAAGCTACAGGGGGGAATGTAATCGTAAACCATTCTACACTAAGAAGTAAGTTCTTTGGAACTTCAGAAAGTGAGGGGGGGGAATGAATGCTTTGTTTTCTATCGAACACGTGAATACAAAACAAATAATTAATGACTAGGCTTGGCATGTTTTATTGCAGAGCATATTTATATCCCAAGTTTTTTATGGTTGAGATTTGCAGATGACTTTAATCTGTTTCTTTTTTTGTCTTTGTTGCTGCGTAATGAAAGATGCACGTTAATACAATGTTAAATTTTGTCTCAGTCATCAGTCCCATAAATGACGAATAGCCCGAAACTTCTTCGTAACCCAGAGGGTTCTGCTAAGCACATGTTGAAGAATCCTGTTCTATATTGTGGTGCTAGCAGTTTTGTGATAGACGTTCCAAAATTTGTTGCCATGTCATCTTTGTTGATCTAAAAGTTTAATTTCTCTGGTTTCCTAATGACAGCTATTGTTCCCAACCTTTCCAAAAACAGATACACAGTGCCTACAACAACAAATTAGCAATCAGAAGTAACTAATTTTTCAACTGAATTGTAGATTCGAATTGCAAGTCTCTGTCCGCCTTTCACTGCGAAACAAGTCCACACATTTGAAATTTTGCTTTCCATTTCTTTGTACGATTCAGTTTTATAATAAAGTTAAAGCATTGTAAATTCTATGAACAAGTGAAGGTGACACTATTGGAGAAGATACAACCAAATCTTTAGCAGTAATATTTTTTCAAACAATGTAATTTGCTTTAAACTAAATTCATCACCATGTTGATTCAGGCCTGACAATTATTACGCTAATCCTCTCACAAATTCGTCAAATGTCAGGGCTTTTGTTCAGTTGAGAGCAGATCCAGAAGCAGTCTTGTTGATTAAATCTGAAATTGCATAACTCTTCTGTGCATGTAATCTAGCATTGCCACAAAAGTCATCTCTGGGACTCTTGATCAAAATCTTTAATCCAGTCGGTTACTGGATTAAAGCTAGCAATTGAGAGTAGTAAGTCTTACAATACAAGGTATATTGTGCTGCCTTCATGCAATTTACATTTTTTGGTATTGAAAGGAAGCAATATTTTTAAGGTGGGTATTGGTTTTAATTAATTCTTTGCACCTATTTGAAAGCTTGTTAGATATGCATGTCATTGTCTACATTTAAGCTACCATGAGGGCTGAACAATTAAAATTGTCCTTGGGCCTTGCTTTTATTTGGGAAGTTAGAAATTGTCAGGTAATTTTAATTAAGAGAAAACGTAATTTTAAATTTCGGATTTTTGGTATCCCTTTTGCTTTAAATGCAAATAGATTCAATTGAAAATACTCCACTTATGGTGGCAAGATGGCTTTCTTTCAAACTAACACTAAAATCTAAACGAGTTTCTTCTGTTTGAAAAGAGATTCGTTTTCTCTGAGGAAATTTAAAACATCTGCTAACTCTTGAATTTTATGAATTAGTTTAATACTTTGTTTTTGTTATATTCTATTTAAAACTCTTTAAGTACATTAAATTTTACTAAAAAATAAAGATTACTTCTGCTCTTGAGTGGATAAATATTGAGCTGTGAGATGATCTTGCATTGATATACTACTCTTCCTGAGCATTCTGAATGCAGGCATAACTAAAAATCTTCGTCAAGATATGACGCTGTTGAAAGGAGTGAGCAACATGTCTTTCCCTTCTAAAAATAAATGTTGAGGACTATTCCATTATCAGCTGTAGGAAATTCCTTCTTGAAAGTGCATATCTTCAACCATCCTATCTTTTTTGTGGTAGACTGTTGTCAAAATCTACTAAAAATGCTTTATGCAATGTAGAAACTGGCCTCTGTTTAAAATGCAGGTTTTGCCTATTGTCGATGAGAAATACACCTGTTATTCAATCAACACTTGTGCGAAGGTAAAAATGACAACTCCAAGGGTCACAAACCCTTTTGTCATATTCTCTCAGAACTTCGTTTAGCTGAAAATTATGTTTATTTTTATCAGCCTATTTTTTCTTTTTAAATTTCTGTCTTAAATTATGCAATTCAGTTTTATGTCACACACCTGATGACGGGGAGTTAAGCTGCTTTGCAGTAGGCACTCCGGAAGTAATTGTCCAGTCCAGTCCTTTTGTCATTATAAAGTGGATAGGTAAATGTTATTAATGATAAACTATGTAAGTTTAAAAACTAACCCTAGGAACCTGGCCTCCATAATAAAACCCTTTAAAAATTTTACGTTTGAAGCCTGGATTCCCAAACACTTGACTTGATTGCAAGTAACTAAGTCAAAAAGTTCTAGATATCTGAGCTCAGCCAAACCTAGCCCTTGTGCTATAAAAATCTAACAATCTAGGGATTTGAACTCCTTGGATCCTAATGTTTTTATGGTTGGGGCCCTAACATATAATATGCATATCTGATCAGTCCAATTTTTGTTACAGTGTGGAAGGAACAAAAATGTTCTAAACATGGCCATAAACAAGTAATGTTAACCCTTGCTTATCTGGGTGGTGAAAAAAAAATTATTTAAGATTTATTGGCATTTATAGAGTTAAATTAAACTTATCATTACTCTCGAGAATTCCTGTTCTGGGGGTTTCATTCAGTTAAGCAGCAGATATTTTTCTGTGAAATATTTAAATTTTATTTTTTCTGACCAGTACACAAAAATGAAATGTTGGAATGCTATCTCTAAAACTAGGGTCACCATTGACACTACTATTAAATTAACAATTCACTGCAGTCAAAAGCAAAATTATCCGTGTTAACACTCCTGGGAGAAGAATAAAGGTTAATGAACAGGGATGATTACACCTTCCCCACATACACTCGGAAAAGTGGCTAAGTAAAATCAGATTTATAGAGTTCGTGGGGTCAGTTCAGAATAAAGGTTAATTATACATAAGTAAACCTACACCAAATTGCTCAGTTTTTCTGCTTTGTTTAGTAGAAAAAGAAATCATACAGTACTAAAAGTGAAATAGTTTTATCCAGTCATAAGTAACTAATTCTCAAAGGGACGTAATGAGTACTCTTAGGAAGTAAACATGTTGATACCAGTATTGGTGGTAATTCTGGTAACCTGTCTGTTTAATGACTTGGGCATCATTTAGAATCGTCTACTTCAACTTTGGCATCATTTAGAATCGTCTACTTGAACTTTATAAGATATTTGAGTGACAATCTTAGCTTATACTATCTTTACAAAATATTTGATATTCCTTAAATATCAATCCGGTAGACACTTTTCAACCTTGGTCTTCGGTGAAAGGGTCATAATTAAACTAAATTTTGCAGTATTTCAAGTTCTCTAAATTTTAAACATTGTTGGAAAATGCTCAAATAGGAATTTAATAAATGCATTTGTTTGTTCTAGTGAGTTTTGCACTGTTTCATCTAAATTTAGATAAATTTTGAAGAGATAGTACTCAGGGAAATGTTTTTTAGCTTGTACTTTAAATCTAATCTTTAGATACTGAAGCAAACTTTCTACAAAACAAATGAATCTTTCTGCCAGGAGACATTATAAAAATGTCTCCTGGCAGTCATAAAAATTCGTTTTGCTCTTGTACTAGTCATCAATGCTAAAAAAATTTCTCAAATCTGATTTTATGATGCAAGGGTATTGTAATCCTAACTATAAAAGAGATAATATAAGTAGACCTCAGGGGTAGCTATCTTGAAATGCCTATCCTTGTAGATTTAGAATGCTCCCAATTGGCCATTTTAGTGATTCTGCAGGTTGCTAACTTGCAAGTGTATGCACATCTTATTTGTGCCAGCAGATGTGTAAATAGAATGAGTCATTGATCACACTATAGGATACTATTTGTGTAGCTAACATAAAAGTTGGTATTCATGACAAAAATTCTTTTTTCTATGATTTGATATGGTTACAGAATCTGCCTGTGAATTTAAGTGGAAATGACTTCCTACCAGTTTTCCCATCAAGTTTCTTTAACCCTGTTTAATATTCTTGATTTATTTTCTAAGGTGAACTGATGTTTGTTTTGAAGATACATGTTTAAGATGAAAATTTGTTTGCCATATTTTTATTACTTCAAAACAGTGGCGATTTAAATCAATTGATTTTTTAAAAGATTATTTAAATTAAAATTAAAAAATTTTTTGTTACGTTTAATAATATAGAAAATGAAATAACAAGCATTGATACCTAGAAATTCGTTTAGAATAACTATTCAACATTTATGGAATTGAAATTCAAAGAGAACTCACTCATCTGATAATTGAGGCAGAAAGTTATTGGAATTGATAATTTTTTATTGCAAGCTCAAAAATCCACTGAATTGGCGTGTGCTGGGTTAATTCCATTACACTTGTGTGCTGTTCAAACAGAAAAACTTCAGTTATACCTATAGAAAAGACTTATTTAGTATCAAATTTAATTATTTCCATCATTGCAAATTTTTATTCAAAAGTGGATTTTTCAAGGTGCAAGTTCCTATTATTTTCTTTCAGTGACATGATTTTTTTCAAGCAAGTCTTGTTCATTTGTATGATAAATATATAATGCAGGAAAAATTCAGAGATTTGTATAATTTAAAAAGTCACTGGTTATGCATTAAACTCTTTAAGTGATTTAAACTACTTGAGAATCAGATGGAAAAGCATTGCTCATGCTTGTCATTTGGGGCATTGTTTTGTTTACTCTATCATATGATTTAATTTGATAATTCATGTTCAAATCAAAATTATCTAGAAACTACACTGTAATTTCCTTGTCTCTAATGTAAACTATAGTCAATGAATTAAAATCGTAGAATTATGATTTATATCTATATAAATTTAATCTGGATTTTTTTTTTTCCATTAGTGGGCTAGGATGAATTACCAAATGGCAATTTAATATATAAACACTAGGGGGCCCGCCCCCGGAGGATTGCTTCGCAATTCTCATTGGTTCGCTGCGCGAACCTATGCTCGCTTCGCTCGCATCAATGAAGACACGTGTCCTAGCAAAAGGGATTGATTACAAAATATATTTCAAATCTAAATTTGTTGTATTACATAAAAGATATATACAGTACCTCTGGAATCAGAATTTAGATGAAAACTTTGAGCAAATTTTTACTCGCAATGTGAGCGCTGCTTTGGAAATTGAATACCCAGCATGTTGTTTGTGTGTACATTTCCCCAGTACTCGAGCCATCCATACGCTTTTTGACTGAGTTTGTTGTCGAAAGTTGTAGTGCACGCTTCTTGTTGTACTATAATTGTTAGCCTTGAAAAGGACTGTTTTTTAAATAGCCCTGAAAAGATCCTCTGCTTTCTTAGATTTCTATTACAAACCGCAACAGCTCGTCTAAAGTTCATTTTTTTTTCAATGAAATTTCATCCGATAACGCTATAGAATCAAATGACTCGCGAGGCTCCTAGTAAACAAACAATCGCACAATGTTGCCAAAACTCGGTAACAAATAACGTCTTTTTTGCGTGCCACGTAAGAGAAATATCTATATAGATCGTTAGAAATATGAAATCGCATAAAGTAGTGACACATAATTTAACTTAAATCACAACCTTATTGACTTAAATTAGAAACCTTTAACAGTCTTAACAGCCATATGGGTCTGAAGATTACGTCCTCAGAAACCCAAAATGCCCTAGTATAAGTAGTATTATAACTATTTCTTACCCCCTTTTTACTCATCGTCAGAAGACCATACCCCATATCAGGGGAAACCCCGCTGCCGCAAGTCGATCTTAGAATAGACATCAGCAGCGACCATTACACAACATCTTTTAATCTTGCAAAGAAAAGAAGGATCGAAAATTGTATGAAGTTAGAAATAACATATTTTTGTATTCATAAGAATACTTTTCTTTTGGTGAAATATAGTGAAAATGCTAAGCAATTGGGGAAATTACTTACAATGAAAATATTTTTAAATTTTAAAACTAACACATGCTCTAGGTATAATTTCAAATACATATTTGTTCATTAATTGTTTTAAAACAGCAATTTGTATATATTTTCCTCTTATCTCAAATCTCTGGCAACTGGAATATACAAGTTATGCTTTTTCTGTTTTATCTCTCGACAATGTGTAGATACAAAACATGGAATTATATTTCACACAAAAATATAAGCGATTGAGTTTCTTGTGATTGAAATTTTGCATTGAAAGTGACGTTCAAGTGTGTCACTCACTGAAAAGTGTAGTAGTCTCTTCAATTATTATAAATTTGTGACAACTTCTATTCTAAAAGACCAAAACCTGGTCAGATGAGGGAAAACATTGTCAACTCATTCTTATGCAATGCATTCTTAGAATTTTATTCTTTTGATTATTGGGTTAGAACATACCCTTAACCACTATTTCTGGGCTAACGTTTTCAAAATTTCTTATATTATTTCTGGTTACCGATCGAGGCATGGTTTTGAATACAAGATAAGCTGACTTATATTGACACAAAGTCAATTGTTCACGCAAGAATCTCCCTCAGTCCCCAGGCTTCAAGTTCCTGTCATCTGTACACAATCAGCAACACTGGTTCTTTTATATAAAGCATAATATTAAAAAAGATAACTGAAACTCTTCTGTCCAAACTCTGCACTATTCTAGTCAGAAGAGGTTACAGTCATATACGTTTCTCTTTGTAGTAAAAAAAAATGTGTTATCCTCAAGCAACTAAGTACTGCCTCGAATTCAAATAGTTCATTTACGATTTTTCACCTTTCTTTAGAGGTCCAGATTTAACCCCTTGGGTGTGTCAATACCCAAGCATTTTAAAAGCAAAATATCTTGCCAGAGTTTATCCGATCCACAGACTGAAGAAGCTGATCTGCATAGTTAGAAATGGACCCCCTGACACCTGATTGCTTGAGGTGACAGGTAGATGTTCTAGATGCCTTTGTAAAGTGGGGTTGACTGATTACCCTCTAACGTTGAGCGAGTGTGGATGCGAATCTGTTTTGGGCGGTTTGGTATTCGGAGGGTTAAACCAATACGGTTATTGTTACAAACTGAACTGCACATTGTTATACCAAGTTGCATGTGTTAAAATATCTATTTTTTTTTTTAATTTAAGCAGTCTGTTTTTTTGTAATTTACATCTGATTTTTTATGTGTATCATGTTTTTTTTTTTTAACTATAAAATTTGTTAGAGAAATAATTAAATTTTTGACATGACATGTAAACCAATATTTATTTTTCTAAAAATAAGTTTGTTACATGGTAATACATTTAAAAAATTAAGTTGATATCCTACATAGTATTTCTTGATTAAATTCACAAAATCATGTTAACAAATTCATCAGTAAGTGTTAAGTGACAGACCTAAATTATAGTCTGGTTTAAAATAACACTACTGATAACCTGGCTGTTTAACTTAGCATTGCCTTATTGTATTTGATTGGATTGTTGTGAGTGATCTGTTCTGATTGGCTACAAGAACATGTAGTTTTATCTGGTGACTAAGATAAAGATTTTGATTTTAGATAATATTTGTTATGTGTCACTATTGAAGTGACTTTCAGGGTGCATTTGAAATTGTTGATTTTCATAATGTTTAATCTTTTCAAATAGTAAGCTCAGTTGCATTTTGTACTAGCAAAATACCCGACCTTACTCGGTTTGAATTGGTTTACTCTAAATTGAAGAGGTAATCAAAATATATGACTTACGTTTTTTGTAGAATAAAAATTTATTTGAATACCTTTTGCCATCTTTATAATTTCTACAACTTACTTTAGACACAAATCCTACACATGCATATCCATTAATGTAATACATTTCACATACATCGCACCCTTGCTGTATGACAAAGCTACAAAATGACGAAAGGTGACACTAAGGTTACTACTACAAAAGACGATTTTGATGGAGATTTGGAATTCCCTTTCTTAAGTTCTTTTCATGTTCTACTCAATTAATAAAAATTATTAACGGCGAGCGCTCTCGCACTCATAGTCAACGAAACAATATTTTTTTACTTGTGGCACTCTTGCATCTGGTATGTGACATAGTGAAATTTTGCAATCTTCTCCTGTCATTATGACAACAAATTTTTTAATGTTTGAAAAGTTCTAGTTGTGATTTTTTAAACATATTTATTCTTTTAAAAACGCTATTATTCTTTAAATAACAGCATTATTCTTTCAATAATGGCATACATTTAAAATTTACTGAATTTCTTTCCGACTTACCTGCCATATGTCGAATACGTTGTGGTGTTATTGCGTGTCATGAGAAGGAAAACACGTTTATTAAAATAATAAATATTTAAAACAGAAAACAGCGAAATAAAACATAATAAAAGATGTCGGAAAAAATTGTTCTTAAGATATTAATTTGTGATTCATTTTTATCTCTTGATCTCGCAGAATTGCCACAACTTACAACTAAAAGTGCACAAAATGTGAAATTAATTCAGAGCGAAAGAAACAGAAAATATCACTGCTCGCGCGATCTTATTCATTCCTGTTCGTTGAAAAATATTGTTAGTCCCAAATATTCGGAAATCGTTTTCATTGCGCAAAGAACAAAAATAAGGCTCGAAATAAATGAAATATCTGAGATGAAATTCCATTTAAAAAAAATTTTTGAAGAATAATTACTTTTTTAGCAGTACTGGTAATGTAATCGTAATATTCAATATACATTCCAATTTTTCCAATACTACCAAATTATGGTTGATTTAAATATACTTTCCCATGTGTTTTGGCATGAAACTCAACTAAATATAACAATAAAGAAATGTTTAATATTGCATTCACTAAACTAATAGATAATGTATAAAATAAAACACATTGCAATCAAATGTATGGAATAAAATGCATGCATGCATGTGTGTGATGCCTACACAAAATCAAACGTAGAACAGATAGACTTTCCCAACCAATTTCACTCACTAAATAAAGATAAGTATTCACTTTATGCAAATTTTCATGAAAATATATTAAACCGTGTGGACGTGTATAGGGCACAACATACAGACGGACACCAAACATAAAAGAAGCGGATTCGGCATCAGTAGGGTCCAAAACGGATTGAAAACTTGAAATGGGTCGAAAATATTGAATGTACAAACAAACACTCCATTCTTATTTATATAGATTTAATAAATTATTAATCACATTAAATATAAATAAAAGCATAACATTAATGTACAATATTTTCTCATGCTTCCCACATTTGAGTGCAGAATTTTTAAAAAAAATCATGATTTTAATTGTTGATTTAAATCACCTGATTTATATCTTGATGTCCTGCTGTGCATCAATTTATTTCTAGGATTTAAAGATTTGTTTATTTTAACAATATTTTCAAGCCAATTAGTAAACTTAGTTCAGGTGTAGAATCTTTTAGAAATTTGTTTCTTGCATAAATTTGTTCTTATGAATGACTTGTTTTCAGGTACATCTTGTAGGACTCGACATATTTACTAATAAGAAATATGAAGATCTTTGTCCTTCCACACATAATATAGATGTTCCAAATGTAAATCGTTGTGATTTTCAAGTAAGTTCTGCTTTTTGTACATCTAGTATTTTGATTTCAACTGTTCTTTAAATTTAAATTGGTTTTACAATTCAAATTGCTTAATAATTCTAATACCAGATCTTATATAAATACTTCAAATGAAGTTTTAAAATAGGTGTTTTAGATGAATTCTTCATTGGTTTCTACATCCTTTTATTTATCAATTTAAAATTTTACTTTATATTGTAATTCAAAAGCTGTTGTTTTTTATTCATTTCTTAATTTTAATAGCTGTCATATAAAAATACACATGATTTAGTAAAATTGGTTAACTTGACTTTGCATTTTAGGATTGTTATGAGTTGAGCCAAAGTTTTGATGGGAAAAGGTTTCAAATTCTAATTTCTAAGCTAGCAATTACATAACTTTTCTTAACTCCAGGCAGTGCACTGGAGTGGGGTCGAGAAGGCTTTCTGTGGTAAAGAGCCGCTGACTCGAAATATTTTAAAGAGTGAGGTGTCCTGAGGTCAGGGTAATATCTGAATATTTAGGGTTGCCACTTGAAGTGTGGCAATTATTCTATGCTACTTTCAAGCTGTATTTTCTAAGCTAAATTTGGGCATATGACTTTTAGGACTAAATTGCTAGATGGTACTTGTGAACCTTGTACCAACACCCATTGTTAAAAAAATATCTTCCAATTTGAAATCGAAGTAAAAAGGTAAATGTAATCAAGTTAGAAACCTATGAGGATAGTCCCCTAAAGTAGAGATGGGCAAAACTGTTCTAATTAATCTGGTTTGTTTTGTAAGGTACTTGCTGGTGTTCTTTTTTAATCCCTTGTCACCTTTGGGTGGTTAACATTGGTTCATTTTTCCTGGTTAGTGATAACATTCTAAAGTAACCACTTAACACACCAATTGCAAATTGTTTATTTAAATTTGGTGTTTTTGCTGAGAAAAAGGACTGGATGAACATTTTGATATGTAGAACTTTCCGAATTAATCATTGCAAATAGCAATCCTCCCCCTTTTAAGGCTGCTGGAGATCTCAGTGCAAGTTGGCAGTGGTCGGTCTTGTCATTGTGTCATTTACTGCCCGGAACACTGGAAATTGTAATTTTAAAAATAAATCTGTTTTGTTTCTAGATAGTATTGATTTATGTTAAACGTTAAAATAATATAGCGTGACAAATTTTTAAAATGCAAAATTAATTAAAACTCTGTTCCTCTTTTTGAATTGTATTTGATGGTTTGTATCTAATGCTTAAAATTCTAAATTTAAAAAATAATTGTTTAATAAGTGCAAGGTAGTTGTGGTGATATAGCTTTATAAATCTTCTACACAGACACAAATCTAAATGCGTTCAAAACAACAGATCTGGTATGATGTGTTTTCCCAGAGGGAATTAAAAAACGTGCTTTCTTTTGAACAGTGCTGATTTCTTTTGCAATCTTTATGCTGGAGATATTACACCAAATGTTTTTGGCTAATTTGACATGAACTGTTGCCACACTTAGCCTCTGCCTGTTTTCATTCGTCAAAAATAAATATTTGGTCAATTGTATCCAGACACGGAAGCCAGCTTATTTCCAATGAGCCCCCAAATTAGTTAAACTGTAATTTACACCATGCATGCCTATTGTGCTTTTAGCCCCTTTAAAATTTTTGATAGACCCAGGATCCACTAACAGTGATAAATATTGCAAATAATACTTGTAACCATAAATATGCTAAGCAATTCAATCTTTAATTGATAAGTTGATCGTAAGGGGCATGGAGTTCTAGACCCTGACTCCTTGGATCCTAAATTACCTTTATTTTATACTAGCCACTGCGTGGCTAGCCCGGCGTTGCCCGTGCCCATGTTGTTGGTTTGCTTCGCAAACCATACCACGGGCAACGCCGTGATGTTAGGTATTAATATGATGTAGCATTTTCCAATGTTTTTAAATTCGTTGAAGATATATTGAATATAAAAAAAATTTATTAAAAGATAATTATATTTTTAGGTAGCAATTAAAAGTTGGCAATAAGCCTTGAACAGTATTGATGGTGTGTTTGAACAGAACCAAAATTGACCACCATACATGACACAGGTGGGTTTGGAATGATTTAAGTAGATTAAAAAAATATTGGATTGACTTTGGATGGTGGCAAATTTACCACCCAACATAACACTGGTGGCTTTACAGAGATTTCACTTTGTCTTTATGGATGGGCAGTTTGTTGGTGGCAATAAGGCTTTGTTTTAGAAGTTTGGTGGAAATGTTGATGGTGGCTTGAAACGGATATTGTATTTAGATCCTGACTTTACACTGCCAGTTTGGAGAAAGTTTGACGGTAGCAATAACATTGCATGTAAAATGCTGATAGTGGTTTGAAACACATTGAATGTAGTATTGTTTTTTTGTTTCGATGATGGCAAATTTACCACCCAACAGACAGCGATGACTTTGCACAGATTTGACTTTTGCTTTATGGATGAACAGATTGGTGGTGTCAATAAGCCTTAAACATTATTGTTGATGTGTTTAAAGAGAAGCAAAATTGAACACCCAACCAAACCTATACCAGACATGACAGATGTGGCTTTGTACATATTAAAATAGATGGGAAATAAATATTACTGAAATTAAAAAATTATTAATACAAAACTAAATAAGAGTGGTATAAAAAACACATTATAAACAGCAAAAGATGAACTCAAATTGAAAAATTATTAATAGAACACAAAAATGAGAAATATATATATAAAATGGATAGAAAAAAACATGTTGCTGAAATTTAAAAATGATTAATAGAAACCAAAAAAACCTGAAATTATAAAAATGTTTTTAAAATAATTATTGCTAAAAGATTAATATAGAAAAAAAAATTTACTATTAATATAAAACACAGTTTGGTGGTGGCAATAAGTTTTGAAGAATATGGATGGTGTGTTTGAAGCAAAACCAAAATTTACGACCACACATTACATGGTTGGGTTTGTACACATTTAAATAGATAAAAAAGAAATATTCCTGAAAATAAAAAAATATTAATAGAAAACAAAATAATAAGAGTGGTTTAAAAAACACAAAATAAACAACAAAAGAATAAGTGAAATTAAAAAAAATATTAAAACAACACAACCAATAAGAAAAAAAGTAAGAAAAATTGATAATGGATACAAAAGATAGATTAGTGAAATAGTTAATACAAACCTAAATAAGCCTTGAACAGTATTGTTGATGCTATTGAACGGAAACAAAATGTACCAACAGATATGACACGTGTGTTTGGACAGATTTATGTAGATAAAAAATATAGGACTGTGACTTTAAATGATGGCAAATTGACCACCTAACATGACACTGGTTGCTTTGTAAAGATTTTAAGTACGGTGGTTTGAATAAAGGCGTTGGCTTCGAAGTTTGGTGAGTATAGATTGTGTTTGAACAGAACCCCTAAATGTAAAAAATAAGGACCCGTTTTAAAACAACATTATAGAGCCATGTAATCTCCTTTAACACGACATTACACAGGTAGCCTAGCAGAGATGTGATGGTGTCTTTACAGATGGACAGTTTGTTGTTCGCAATGAGTATTGAAGGCATTGTGTTTGAAGTTTGGTAAAAATCTTGATGGTGGCTTGAAAGAGATATTAGATTTAGAACCCGATTTGAGACAGGTGGTTTGGATAGATTTGACAGTGGCAATAACATTGCATGTAAAATGCTGATAGTGGGTTTAAACACATTGGATTGTTTATTTGTTTCGATGATGGCAAATTTACCACTTAACAGACACTGGTGGTTTTGCATAGATTTGGAGTTTGGTGGTGTATTTGAAGAGAACCTAAATGTAAAAAATGAGGCCCTATTTTCAAACGACATGACACGGGCATGTCACCACCTGCACCCGACATGGCACGGGTAGCCTTGGACAGATTTGATGGTGGCTTTATGGATGGGCAGTTTGCTGGTGGCAATAATTGTTGAAGGCGTTGGCTTCGAAGTTTGTTGAGTATAGATTGTGTTTGAACAGAACCTAAATGTAAAAAATAAGGACCCGTTTTAAAACATTTTACAGGCATGTAACATCCTTAACACAACATTACACAGGTAGCCTAGCAGAGATGTGATGGTGTCTTTACAGATGGACAGTTTGTTGTTCGCAATGAGTATTGAAGGCATTGTGTTTGAAGTTTGGTAAAAATCTTGATGGTGGCTTGAAAGATATATTGGATTTAGAACCCGACTTGACACGGGTGGTTTGGAGAGATTTGACAGTTGCAATAAAATTGCATGTAAAATGCTAAAAGTGGGTTGAAACACAGTGGATTTTAATATATTTTTTTTTGTTTCAATGATGGTAAATTTATCACCCAACATTCACTGGTGGCTTTGCACAGACTTGAAGTTTGGTGGTGTGAAGAAGCATGGAGCAACATAAATTGTGTGTTTAAACAGAACCTCAATGTAAAAAAATTGGGTCCTTTTTTCACAGTACATGACACGGGCGTGTAACCACCTGCAACCTACATCAACATCACACGGGTAGGCTGGGACACATTTGATGTTGGATTTATGGAAGGGCAGTTTGTTGGTAGCAATAAGCATTGAAGTTTGGTGGAAATATTGACTGTGTTTTGCAACAGATATTGTATTTAGAACCCAACATAACACGGGCAGTTTGGAAAGATTTGACAGAGGCAATAACATCTAATGTAAAATGTTGATGTAAATTTCAAACACGTATTGAATTTAGTGTTGCTTTTTTATTTTGGTGATGGCAAATGGACCAACCAACATGAGAATGGTGGCTTTGCACAGATTTTACTTTTGCTTTATGGATGAACAGATTGGTGGTGGCAATAAGCCTTGAACATTATTGTTGTATTTGAACAGAACAATAATGTAACATCCAACACAACCTAAATTAACCACCGGACATGACACAGGTGGCTTTGTAGAGATTAAAATAAAAGAAGAAAAAAATTACTAAAACACTAAATAACAGTGGTTTAAAAAACATTACAAACAACAAAAAATAACTGAAATTTGAAAAACATTAATAGAACACAACAATAAAAAAAATGGATACAAAAGAAATATTGCTGAAATGAAGTATTATTGATGCGTTTGAAGCGAAGCAAAATTTACCACCACACATCACACTGGTGGGTTTGGAGATATTGTTGAGTGCTTTCACCACCTTTGCCTCTATTGTTGAGGTATTGTTGTGTGCTTTGAACTTTATGGTTTGTGTTTTAAATTCTGTTTATTGGTTGTCAGAAAAGTGGAGTTGTTGTGACTTCCAAAATGAGAATAATAAACCGTAAATATATGTTAAAAAAGGATTAAACCGTTAATATATGTTAAAAAAGGATTAAACCGTTAATATATAACTTTAACAACGATAGTTAGGATTACAAAATGGCAGTAAGAAACAAACAAATAATATTATGGTTTTAAGAAATCGCTGAAACAAACCAAAATTTGAAACCGTTAATATACAACTTTAAAAACGATAGTTAGGATTACAAAATGACAATAACAAACAAAGATATGGTTTAAAAATATTATGAAAAACACAAAAACGATAGTTAGGGTTATATATAACTTTAAAAAAGATAGTTAGGATTACAAAATGACAATAAGAAACAAACAAATAATAAAATAGTTTTAAAAAATCGCTGAAACAAACCAAAATTAGAAACCGTTAATATATAACTTTAAAAACGATAGTTAGGATTACAAAATGACAATAACAAACAAAGATATGCCTTAGAAATATTAAGAAAAACAATAAGAAACGAAGGGAAAAGATATACATAAGAATAAACCGTTAATAAAAAGTATAGTTACGATTTCAAATTACAATAAGAAACAAAGAAAAAATGTAATTATGCTTGATGAAAAAAGTTATAAAAAAACATTAACAATAACAAAGAAAAAAGAAAATTATGCTTTTAGAAAAGCATTAAAAACAATACAAATTTAATAAAAATTGATTACCGTTTTACTGGCGTCAGCAGTGAATAGACGCACACTTAACAGTCGCAATTTGAATCAGAGGCAAGACCGATTCAAAACTGTTGCCATTCAGAGGAAAACAAATAATAATTCAATATCGTATTAATTATTTAATAATTAATAAAATTTTCTAGATGAAATTTTAAAAATCGGGCTGGTATATAAAATTGCAAAAAAATTCGTACTACATGTGTGCCTAATTTCATTAGTGTGAATGCCATAAATTCGTCAGGGCACCCCGTATATACCCGACACACATAAACACAGAAACTTCATTTTATAATAGTAGAGATGAGGCAATTGGTTCCCAGGGGTGCAGAATATGTCCAAACGAGGTTCAGGGAAAATTCAGGCAGTTGCGGTGCAATTTTTTTGCTCAAGTTTACATATAAAAACTCTAACAATTCAATTGTTATCGGTGATAAAACATTTTTTGGCTAGCAACTATATTTACGCCAGGGCCCCTCCCCCTTTCTTTTTTCTCCTTTGCAGTAAAGCAAATCTTTGCATAACGTTATTACAAAAACTTAACGCAGAATTTTTGAACCTCCAATTACAGAAAATATGTGGCAGTGTTTCAATAGCAGATAAATAACAAGTCCTCCAGATACTACATATGAGCATACAATTCAGGAATCCAGAAACCCTTACCATATGGGTGAACAAACACTGAGGATGCAAGTTAGATAGTAAGGCTCTTTTTTCCCAGTTGAGATATTATAAAAAACCTTTTAAACATCTTTTGTTTAAAAAAAACTGCTTTATCCTCAAGAAAATCAAACATCAAGCTTGATCGTCCAGGATAAAAGCAATTAAAGAAGCCTATACTAACCCTAAAGTGTATGACCACATCCCAGAAATTATTTATCTGCTCGAAAATTGTTTTAAAATCTGCAGTGAAGATGTCTGAATCAGTTGGATCTGTAATTGGCAACCATCTACACAGTCGAAACATCCAGTACAACACAGTTTTCAATGAAATCTTGGAAGGAAGGGACCTATTCAAAAGGCTTCACAACTATTGAAATAATCCTTGGACAGGCATTTCCATGGTGAAAATTACCATTTCACAGTTTTCGTCAGCATCTTGTCTCAAGGTGATTGACAACATTCGCAAAGAGACAGGGAGGCTGCCATTTCTTAGTGAAAACTAATATAATACATCAATGTAAAATTATTTTTTTATTGGAATAAATATATATTTTTTAAATTTGTAATTAATAGTTTTGGGAGATCATATCAACATTGTACTCTAATAATCTCTTAAACCGGAATGAAAATATGGGGACGTTTTCGGGGAAATTTCAGACAAAACAAATTGTGCTCTGGGGAAATATTAGGCCTTGAAACATTTTCTGCACCCTGTTGGTGCCTTCCTTTGATAATTTCTAAAAGGTTGCACCACAGCATCTAAATTAATACTACCATCTTTAATAGGCAATCCCATTCGTTTTTCTGGTATAACGGAGTAAAAGTAAACTTTGAATAAGTTATCTGCATTCTGTCTTTAGTTTCATTTTTTAGTCTTATTAAACTTCAATATTGAGAAAAATAAAAAACTTGTGGCTTGATTTTAAATTGGGGTCTAACCTGGTAGAAAAGAAACTTGGAATGTCTTGTAATTTTTCCCAGCCTAATGTTTTATTGCTAGTTCATTCATCTTATGCTTGACTCTGGTTTTCTTTTCTAGCTCATTGATATTAGTGATGATGGTTTTGTCACTTTAATGAATGACAAGGGTGAAACCAGAGATGATCTCAGAATCCCAGAGGGTGAATTGGGTCAAAAAATTAAAGATGAGTTTGGTAAAGAAGACATAACAGTGATAGTAAGTATTCTTGTATCATAGTCTAATTTTGAAAAAAAATGTTTTTAGTGCATTGGTTCTCAAGCTTTTCCTCCATGTAACCTCTAGAACTGCATGATGCTTTGATTAAAATTAGGCACATCACATTTTGTTTACTTTCTGTGTACTTTTGCTTTTGTCAAATCTCAAATGGCAAAAACTGATATAAACCATCTGTGGCCATTACAGGATTCATTAGCCAATTTGCAGCTTAGTTTCAGTGTGCTTGATTTGAGCTAAGAGGCTGTATAATACATAGTGTCCATAAAAGAATGTCCCAGCTTCAATGGTATATTATAACAGTTTAATTTAGACTATTTACGACATAAATCAAATTGAAGGTAAACTAACCTAATTTTCTTACAAATGTTCAATACGTGCACCTTTAGTTATTCGTCACACATCCAACCTAAAGTCCAATTTTTCCCACACACATCGAAAAAGAGCTCCGTTGTCTCAACCAATCCAACGATCAGGTACTTCTATATTCCAATGGCTCCATTCCTTTGCCAATAAAGTTTACAGGTTCACCACTGTTACAGTAAGGGAATTTAAGTTGGATGTGTGCTGTATAACTAAAGGTGCACATATTGAACATTTTAAGAAAAACTAGGTTAGTTTACTTTCAGTTTAATTTACAATTTGTTGCAAATAGTCTTAAACTAAACTTATAATTGGTAACTTTTTGCAACAGATGCAACTTTTTTTCACACGTTCTACGCTGCATGTTACGTACTAAAACCAACGTTTCTCCTCATGGGGTGTATTGTAAGTGCATTATAACTGCAACTTTTTAAAATTTAGCTTAGAGTTAATTGATATAAAATTACTAATCTTGAAAATCCATAGGAAACTTGTGTGATCGACTGCAGAGTTTGCGATGTGAATGTCGATCATCAATTTGACTTTTTAAAATCTCTGAATGTTGAGCAAAAGGATTTTGTGCTTCTGCTATCAATACAGCCTATTATATGACTGCGGCTGGAAACACACTCAAGGGGCTTTATTCACGATTGCTCCAAGTTACTTGCGTCTCACACTTGTTTCACAACTGCAGGAAAAGTCAGTGGATTTTACACAAATGTTGACAATCTCATTGCTTGTATAAAGCAGCCACAGTACGAAACAGCTCTGAAAAGCCGCTTTTCTGACCATCTGCCAACTGCTTGAGCCAGTACTCGCACGCTGGGCTACGTGGCTTCGGATGACCACCTTCCCGCTGTTAAGGATATTGCAAGCGGTTTAAGTTGTGACAGCATTTAGAATGTTGCATTAAAATAGCTGCCAAAAAGTTCGTTGAAAATCGAAAGCGTACAACATCGAGACAGCTTATGAAGATATCAGATCGATGGATTAAAAAAATTATTGGAAAATAATAATGACCCGACTGTTATTGCTACACTTTCCCGAGATGATTTTCCCACAATTCAGTATTTGCTACTGCAACATTGTCAGTGTTGAGCACATTTTTTCAATGTTAAAGAAATTGCTGGCCAGGGGTCTGCCATTGTACGTCATCTAAGTTCTTCTGTATTTAATATAATACTGTTGTACATGACTAAAATTGTCAATAAATTTTGAATTTTTTTATGAATAATTTATTTTAGATTTTGTATTTAAAAAATGCGATTTTTTTTTTCCTATTTTTACTGCAACAAAACAGTTGTCCTACTTCTAATATACCATTGAAACTGGGACAATCCTTTATGGACACCCTGTATTGCTAAAACTACACAAAAGAACTTGCCACTCTTATGTGTGCGTCAAAAAATTCCTTTGGACAAGGAATTAGGGTGAAAATGCTTGCATATTGACATACATTTTATTGGAAGTTAACAGTAAAAGCATTATAGTAATATAATATACAGTATTGTTGAATATAAAATCCATTTATTTGAATATAGTTGCAATGTTCATTGAAGTGTATTGAAATAAGATATGAAATGTGAGTAACAATGCTTTGCATCAATATAATATTACGAGGGCTTATTCAGAAAGTAACTTGCGTTTCGTCACTGCGAGGTGATGATGGTGCCAGTGGTCCCATCTTGGTGTCAGGGCGTTTGCTGAATCATTAGTCATCAGGTTGTGGTTGTATGCAGTGCGTGTTGCCTCATGTTTGTTCACTGTGAATGTTTAAAATGTGTGTTGCAATAGAAAATCTTGCACATTGTGAACTGCGATCAGTGATTACGGGTTTGTTCACACAAAAACTAGGGCAGATTGAATTATATATGCAACGTACAGTCCTGACCTTGCCCAGGGCAATTTTCACTTGTTTCCGCATGCGAAGAACTAGCCCCAACACAGCGCTTCGACGATGGCGAGGAACTGCATTTAGATGGCAACATTTTATGACAGTGGAATGAATTAACAAGCTGGTGTGCTGTTATAAGTGTCTCGATTTATATGGAGATAATGTTGTGTGTGCCTTTCAGAAGAATGTGTAGATTATGTAGAATGTGCCTTTCATTTGGTTTTTTTTATTCTAAAACGCAAGTTACTTTTTCTGAATAGGCCTCGTACAAACACTAGAAACAGACAATAACATAGGTTTTTCACACTATGTCTACACATAGTATAAAAGTATTACTTAAAAGTACACATAGTAAGTCAGCACTTGAATAAAATGTTTGAGATCTATTGTGTGTATTGATTTTGCGTTGTTTATTTCAGGTGACAGTTCTTTCAGCTGTTGGTGAAGAAGCTATTGTTGCTTGTAAGAATGCAAGTTAAATGAGTGACAAATAAATATAAAACTGTTATAACTGGGAGCATTTTTCTTCCTCTAATTGCTTCTGTGTTTTTAATGATATTAAAGCATTCCCTGCAATTTTTTTTACCAAGCTTTTCAGTTAAACAAAGAAAAATATTGACAATAAAGAAAATTGTTATAAGCTCCATCAAAGTTCCTATGTTGGAGCTGTTTCGTGTATAATTTTTTAACTTAAATGGATTTGTAATTACCATGTGGAACTTCTCAATACTCTAAAAATATTTCTGAATCGTGTAGTGTAAATGCTTCCAGGTGTTATTTAAATTCAGTTGGAATTGGATGTACATTTTTTTTCTTTGGGAAAATTCAAAGACTAAATTTTCATAATTGAAATGTTCATAATTCAATTGCTATTAATATTTAAATATCTTGCAAACACATTTTCTTCAGAAAGTGTCCAATAATAAATTGAATTTTCTGTTTTTGTACTTTGTTATTTATAACATTGAACTGTTGGTTTTACTTGTGTCTTAATTTAACGTATTTTGAGTAGTGTGGACTTTAAATTTTTGTGAACTGTTTGTGCACTTGTTATGTATTTAAATGTTTACATCTTTGTCCCAAGGGACTGCGATTAGGCTGAGTAAAATTTTGACAATTAGTGTGCAATTTTGCTTGTCGAAATGTAAGCAAACTTGGGGGGTAATTCCAATCGTGTGTCCTGAGAGATGAATGAAGACTTGTGACCTTACTTGATTGACAGCCTATAAAAACTCGTATTTTTTCAGATAAGATTTGAATCTCAAATAAACCAGGGGGTGCGAACCAGAAGTGTTTGGAGGCAGTGTCTTCAGTTTATTTTTTAAAAGAAGTCTGTTATCCCCAATCTATTAATAATGCAATATCTTCAAAGTTCTGCTTCTGAGTGAGTTAGTGTATTATAAATTATAGGTTGTGTTTGGATTCCTCATGCTGGAAATGTAATAGGTTGCACGCATGCTCTGCCTCCTTCAATTCTATATCTAGGTGTGTATATTAGAATAAAATTTATCGGCTTCAATTTTTACAAACTGCCTTATTAAGTATTTTTGAGGTTATAGTCCTTGTCTATGGAGTTCAATAAGTTACTCTGAAAAGTGAGAATATTTGGATTTGATGGATGTTTTTTAAACTTTTAGTGAAAATTAACACTTATTTTTTTTAAGTACCCAATATCGGAAAGATAGAAATGCCGAAATGAAAATATCCTCCTGTATGTAAAATATATCGAATTCCTTTCATGTCTACGAATATTGCTATGTGTTCTGTAGCTTCAGTTGTAATTTCCTTCTGGAAATGTGTTTTTGAAAATTGCCTTTCCTTTTAAGTTTCCTCTTCAGTTCGCTCGGTATAGGTCTTCATTTGTATTAAGCTTACTACAATTAAGTACAATATTTTCTTATACTATACATGTCACATGTGTGAAGGCAACTCAAGATGTTTCTAAAGACCATGTAATGTGGAAAAAAATTGGAACTAATAAAGTGTCCTTTTTTAGAGTTCTTGCCAATACTTTCGATTCAAGTTGTATTATAAAATTTGTTTAACATCCCCTCTGCCACTGGTTTTTAAAATTGCTTTTAATGTTTAATGGCAGACAGTTTTAATGGTCTGTCTGCTTTATCATGCACTCTTGTGGGGTGGTTTTCATGTGAAGGAAATTTACAACGAAAAATTTAAACCAGTTTAAGCTTTCAAAGATGGTTGCATCGGTTTTCGCAAGGATTAAAATGTAGTCTTATTGAGATGCTACGAAATTGAGCTTATTTGTTTTGTCACACTTTGAAATCCATGCCTGTATTTAAACAAAGGTTGGTTAGTAGCTTTAAATTTAAATTCTTCAAGAATTCGGCGCCGGTTTGAGATTTTTTTTTCCAAATTTAAATTTACTTACAACTGCGTGTAAAAACTTCTTGTTACAGTAAATGAAACATTTGCATGCACAGATAAGTTGCATGTGGTCCAAATTTTTTATTCATAGACTGAAATAGATTCATTTGTACCTAATGGAATTTAAATAACAGTAGACTTGGAATTTTAAAATAGCATGACCTACTGCAAACTTCTGGTGTTTTATACTAATTTTTAGTTTAAAGCAATGAATTGGTTATTTTTATAATCTAATACTTCCCAGTGAATTAATTTTTTTGTACCATTTTCGTGTCCCAACTTTTCGATAAGTTTATTAAAAATATTAGTTTTGGAGATTAATAGTTTATCATAGCTAAAACTTTGAGCTTTTTTTTTGTCAGTTGCTTTTGTTTTACCAGGTTTAACCCTTGTTCTCAACTGCATGCTAGTCCCAACTTAGGTTCTTCAATGTGAAATGACTGGATGGAAATCTTTTTATAGTAAAAATTAATCATGGTATTTTCTAGCTGGTGGATTTGATAAATACTTGAAATGAGAAGTTTTTTGATAATTTACCGTTACATCTGGAGGATTAATCTCTATTTTGACATCTGTTTTTATTCACTTAAATCGCATTGTTTTGCCCATTTAGAATCAACGTTCACATCAATGCATTTTATGTTGATAAGATGATAGGCTCAGTGGGTTCGATTCATCCCTTGGTGTATTTCTCCTGCGATTTCAACTCCAGAGCTTTGATTTTGAAACTTGTATGTAAAACTGAGGGGTGGAAATCTTCCGCGTTTACTCGGATTTCCGCTTTTTTTTTTTTCTTTGAATTAAATTATGTTATGGAATTACAGCCAAAGAATAAATGTTAAAAAAAAAAACAATAAGGAAAGTGTGTCCTTACTTCAAGTAGTAGATTCTTCCGACTTTTCGTAAATTTTGAAAAAATGACCGATTTTTATCATTTTTTACAAAAAAAATCCTATTTTTGCCCTTATCAGCTTTTTTTACGTTTTAGAAGACAAATAAGTCTTGCTAATTCCTTTTTGAAAAGAATCCTTTGTGATAAGCTCATTAGTTTAATGGTAAACTTGGATTTTGAACTAGTTAGCGTACGTTGTTACATATTTCGAAGGTAAAGCTACGGTTTCCAAAAAAAGCGGAGCTGTTATCTAAAGGCCGTGAAACGTCATGATGCGGCGGAAAAGGTATAAATGAAATATTTTAAGTTGATCAGCTTTTAATGTGATTTTTCTTTCAACTAGAAAATAAGATGCTTTGTTATTTCGTCTTTCATAGCAACCTCGGCAAGCGGAAAGTTTAAATTTTCATTTTGAATATTCTAGAAATTACTTTCAAAATCCGTTAAAACTTCTTTCTTTGGCGACTTTAGAAGTACGCCAAGGCGGTGGCCATCGTTTTCAAAATGATGCTTCTTTTAAGGGCAATATTTATGATTGTTTTATTAAGTTAAATTGTTTCTTGGATAATAAGAGTTATTAATTTAAAGTTTATTTGATTCAAATAGAAAATAAGAATATTTACGGGAAAATATAGAGATTTTGGAAAAAAAAGTTATTTTATATTCGAAAATAGGTTGTAAATTTAAACCGAACTAAGAAATATTTTTCCTACCACATGGTTTCAGCTTCAGTCTACGTTTATAGCTGTGCCAACGCAAGTGCGGTCTGAGGCGACGCACGTGCAATTTGTACCACAGTTCCCCGCGGCGCCGCTCGGAAGTACCTTGTTTTCATAAACAAATAGATTATAAATAATAATTAATAAATGGTTGTATCCAGTAACGTCTATTTTGTTACAAAATATACTTTTTTACGCCAAGTAAGCGAAATAAACACGTTTTCTTCGATAGAATATTTATCGCAAATGGCGCGAAATGAGTTCGTGTGTCATTTCACGGTTATGTGTGCATAGTTGGCTTCGGTGCCGCACGTTGAAAAACCGGATGTGTAACGGGCCTTAAGTCGCCAAGGAAAGAATTATTTCGAATGAAATCAAACGACGATTTAAAAGATTTTTCTGGAATATTCGAAATGAAATTTTCCTTTTGACCTGGTTGTATTAAAATCCGCAATAACCGTTATACATATGGGTTACCTTAACCTGTAATTACTCGCTACTAGAAGTGAGCTAAAAAGCGCCAAGTCCGTTGTCATTTCTATAAACCAAGACTGAAGCTGTACCATTTTTATTTTTGGTGTCTAATTATTATTTTTTTAATATAAAATTTATGCTATTTAATAAAACATAGTATATATTTGATTAATTCTTTTGTAACAGCATTTTGATTTCCTGTTAATTTCGTTTTTGGTATCAAGGTTTTTGAAAAATTGAAAATCTTACCATTGGTGAGGTGTTCCAAAATACTCATAAAAATAACATTTTCAACTTCATCCAACTTATTTATACTGTTTATAGTTGCCTAGATATTTTTCTCTTTTACAAAATTTGAGTTTGCACGTAAGGTGCCCACTCCTACTTTTCCAAAGACAAATTTCATTGTTTATAGTGGACTTTATAGGGTTTTTATCAGACTAAAAATTTCTGGCTGCACCACTGTTCTGTACACAAATATAGTAATCTTATTCAGCTATTTTTGTCTTTTTTACATTTTGACTGTTTTCACCCCTGAAAACATATAACGAACCTGGAATAATAAATCAACCACTTTTAAGAATTCATTGTTAACTTCGCTGAATGAAAAAAGTTTTCAAAACTTGTGTCCCTCTTCGATTTGACATTGTTGCAAATTTCCTATGATTAAGGAAGTAGTATCCACTAAAGAATATTTACAACCAGTCGTATGTCAACTGGTATGGTACAGGGCATTTGTATAATTGGTATACGTATGCTTGATGTCAATGCTTCCCAAATTATTTTTCCCAGTGTAAACATTAAATAGGACACATTTAGACGAAAACAGACTAATGTTACTAGTTTTTGTCATTACCATAGATATTGTGTAGCTCCAGTTTGAGATTTAAAATACCTACCTTGGAGCGATGCGAAAAATTATCAGTGTAAGACAGGGCTCAAAATACCCGGGTGCACTGTGCACATGAAAATAAAATTGTGCACTTAATTTAAAAACTTAGATGCACCTGTATTATAAAAAATATATTTCGAGGCCTGGTGTAAGAAAACGAGATTAATGCGGATATCTTCATTTTGCTTTAAATCAAATTGCTGTTGACTTAAGATCTCAATTCTTTGGAATTTATTTTTATTGCCGACGTGCTGAAAATCGTATTCGCTGAATAAGCAGGTACGTGTTTATCGCCGATCTCCAGCAACACTGACTATTGACGACGGCCTTGGATCAATCCCGAAGGGAAAGATGAAAGTAATCGTAATTTTGAACCGTAGTCGGATGACATGAACATCTGAACTGTCACGACATAAGTGTACACGAATGTCTTTTGCTGGACCTAGTTAAAAATTCGCCACCCCTCTTCCTACTGGAGAACAAATTCTGGAATTTTAGTAAAATGTTGAATGATCTCGGATTTTCCCTTCAGGAATGATGGATTAAAACGTCTCATAAGAGTATGATTAGCAACCGAGGGGAAACTAGTTTGAATTAGTGATGGATGCGGCTGCGTAACATCGATGTTGATAATACATCAATGTTTTTAAACTTTTTCCCCATTTCTTAAAACTGGTTTATAGCAACTAGTGGTGCGACATCGGCTCCAATGCATCAATGTTTTGAAGATATCGATTACGCATTCCTACTTTTCAGACCTTTAGTCTAAAAGTATGTTCAATAACTACTTTTTTTTTTCCATTTTAAATATAAAAAAAATCGGCAAGTATAAACATTGATGCCGAATCCAAGTAAAGACTCGCCCGATCGCAGTTGCACAATCTACATCGCAGAACAAAATGGAAGTTAGCAATAGATGGGGGTGAATGTTTTCTACAAATATCAATATTTAAAATTTGACGAAGGTCTTTATATTAAATTGGGTGCTTGCTCCGATGTCAATACGAATTCCTAATTTCAGTCACAAATTTAAATTCTACACACAATTTCGGACGTATAAGTGGGTGGTTAATTTTTCAGAAATATCCGATTTATGAAGTTAAATTATGCTTAGCTAAGCGTGATAAAGTACCCTTCGTACGAAAGCAACTCTTGGTAAAGTAATTAACCATAGTTCATCCTACTAAACTAACTTGTCACTATTCTACTTTGATATTTCATTAGTACGAAGATAACAAAAAAGAAATTTAATACCGTACTCGGCTGTTTACAATTACTCCTACTTTCAGGGGTAATTGTAAACAGCCGATTTTCCTCGTGGTATTAAATATTGAACAAGTGACAGCATGAGCAGTAGAAGGAACTCCGATTGTATTTTTACCCTTCTAATGCCATGTTTACAATAACCACGTTTTGATCTTTACCAATACTCTCACTTTTCCAGGAATACATAAAAATAAATGATTGAAACATTTACTGAATAAACAATGTATTAAGTGTAAAGAACAGAAAATAGAATCTTGGGTAAAAAAACCACATTAATAGTGCCTTCAAATTAGAGAATTTCTTAACGGTCTTTGCTACACGTTGGAGTAGGTAAAATTGCTTTGACATGGTCTTTGGTAACACAGTATTAGTCTTTTTGAACCACAGCGAATTTAATGTATGCATTTGAGTCCGGTGATCTCAAACTCCTCTTCTGAAACATCCACCCTTCATACGTACGAAAAATGTGGTTTTTTTTCTCTACCCCCTCAACAAGTACAAACGTAGTCGTTTCAATGTCTCTAAAATATTAAACTTCCCCTACAAGCTAGTCTTCTATATTTTGCTTGAATGTTTGCAGAACTTCAAACTATTCACCGTCAATTCTTTCAAAAGTTCCTCATCCTCGAGTTCTGCTGTCATTTCCATTTGCTTCTTTCTTGGTTTCTTGCTTACTTCTGGCTCACTATCTTCTCACCAGGCTTTCTTTTCTGCCTCCTTCAAGCTTGACAGTACTTGGTCAGTTGTAAGAACTTCACCATATGTATGAAGTTTTAGTAAATCAATCTTCCTGCTCCCCATAAACACGAAAAACGCAATTCAAACGTACTAAATACGATAAGTACAAAATTACACGAGAAAACATTGGTTTTCAATACAAATTGAACGAAACTATTGGCAAAGTTGTGTTTACAATTACCCCGTCCCTTGAAAAATATGGGGTAGTTGTAAACATTCAACTGAAGGTGCATCAAGTTCCCAGAAGCAAAAATCAAATATTTTCTGTTCGATAGAAACATACCTTTCAATGTACTATGGAATGCAGCACACAAAAACTTTAAAACCCAAACTTCTCAACCATAAATTTTTCAACTAAACATATTACAAATACAAATATTGACGACCAGCTACAGGCTCAAGCCCAACAAGGCTAGTCCTTTGTTTATGAATTCCCTAATTCCCACTGACTATCCAATTGTATTTTAAATTCGTACACTTCCGTTGAATTAACTATATTTTCTGGCAACGCGTTCCATTTGTCTATTACCCTATTAAAGTTGTAGTTTTCCCCTAAATCCCGATTAAAATGTGCTTTATTCAATTTATACTCAGGACCCCCTGTTCTGTTATCTCTATTGAAATTTAAACCCTCTGTGTCCCCTTGTTTTACCAACTTGAAAAGCTGAATCAAATCCCCCCTCCTTCTTTCCAGTGTATGCATGTTTAGCTTACTTAAACGTTCATTATAGTCGAGATTTGCTATCCCCTTTATTATTTTTGTAGCTCTGTGCTGAACCCTTTCAATTAATTCTATATCCTTTCTCATATATGGAGCTCAGAATTGTACAGCATATTCTAGATGTGGTCTCACAAAACCGTTATATAACGGCAAGATTATATTCTTATCCCCTGAAGTTTGTCTTTTTAATATACCCCAATAACCTATTAGCCTTTTTACCCGCAGCTCAACATTGGTGACCCATTTTAAAGTCCCTGTAACTTGGTATCCACTGTCCTCCATATTTTTAACTTATCTACAAATATAATGATTCTATTCTTAATCCCCTGACCTATATCATTTATGAAAATTGTAAATAAAATTGGCTCCAAAACTGATCCCCGAGGCACCTCACTTATAACTTCTGTCCACTGTGAATAATTACCTTTTACCTGCATTCTCTGCTTTCTACCCAATAACCAATTCTTTATCCATATCAATGTTTTCCCCTGAATCCCCAGCCTTTCCAATTTAAACAGTAATTCCTCTCATGAGGTACTTATCAAAAGCCTTTTGAAAATCTATGTACATGATATCTACACTGCTCTTATTATCCAGCTCCTCAGTAATTTTTTTTGTAGAACTTCAAAAGGTTTGTAGAGCAGGATCTGCCCTTCCTAAATCCATACTGATTATTTGATAACAGTCCCCCCTCCTCCAAGTATAACATTATATGCTTTTTTAACAGAGATTCAAATATTTTGCAAATTACTGATGTTAGACTTACTGGTCTATAGTTGCCCGGATCACTTTGTATTCCCTTTTTGAAAATTGGAGTTACGTTGGCCAACTTCCAATCTATTGGTACCCAACCCGTGCTATATGTTGAATTAAATATGTGAATTACGTCCCTCAATTCTTCCGCGCATTCCACTAGTACTCTATATAAATAATATATCTCTAGGATAAATATCATCTGACCCTGGTGCTTTAGATGGCTTAATTCTTTTCAACTGATGTACTAATTCTTCCCTGTTAAATTTGCATTCTTTAATTATACCCCCTGCAAAGGCTCCATCCTTGGGATCCTTATTTAATTTATAGTTACCATTGAAAACCCCCAGAAAAAAGTCATTTAACACATTTGCCATTCCCACCTCGTCTTGAATTAATTCACCTCCCCTCCAACGGGTCCAGTGTAGTAATAAATTTATTTTTACCACTTGCATATGCTTGTTTAAATTTCAAAAAATTCTTTTGGGGTTATATTTATTTCCCTTGCTAGTTTTTCCTCCAAGGACACCTTTTGCTTCCGACTAAAAAATTTTAAACTCCTTTCTGGCTTTCAGATATGCCTCCTTGTACCTGTCGATACCAGTGCTTTTATATAACCTGTATGTTCTTTGTTTTAGTTTTAAAGCTTTGTGTGTTTCCCCTGCAAACCACATAGGTAGCAAGTTTCTAGATTTTCCTTTTTTCCTGAACGTTACATGTTTTTTAACACCCTGTCTAACTTATTCTTGAATTCCTCCCACTGTTCAGAATGATGCGGTGCTATTAATCCCCCTTTGAATGTCTCCTTTAACTCTTCCCTTATCCTATGAAAATTTACCTTTCTGAAATTTGGAATTATCCTACTATTGATTGTGTGTATGCTGACTGAAAATTTATACTTAATCTGATACTTCTATGATCACTTTCTCCCAGTGGCTCACCTATAACCAAACCTCACCTATAACAATATTGCTATCAGCTGTGGTTCAAAGAAATACGGGATCACCCTATTGCATCCTCAGGGTTGCCAGCTTTCATATTTCACAACTTTTTAGTTTCTCGAAATCCCATGTGGGCGCTTGTATAGCTTGTTTACAATTACTCCGCCTGACCCTATTATGAAAGGAAGTATATTTTTAGTTCCTGACGAATCTTACACACAGGTTGTCCGAATTTTTGACTCGCGGTGAATTTTGAAATTCAATCTGGAACATTTTTTAGTGATTTTTTTTCTATTTGGAAAGTACGCTTCCTGTGGAAGTGATTGACATTTTTTATTTTCTTTTAAAATTTGCAACAAATATGCTCCCATGTATTCTGATTACTAGAGCTCGGATTTTGCATATCTTTTTTAGTCCCCGATGTTGATAGAAATCCGTATTGAGTGTTTTTTTTAGCAATTTGCAAACAAGAACACAAATTCATTTTGTATATTTGGACGATTTTTACCAAAAAAAAATTTTTTTTTTCAAAGAACTTTGCTCAAGGCGTTTGGAAGGTGGGTTTTCAGAATCAATTATTCAAATCAACTACTCGCTGACAAAAAATGGAAAAGGCGCAAAAAGATGAGAATATTCAACAGACTTTCATCGCATCAAAATTCGAGTCAGTGTTCCAATCTTCGGAGATGAACGAGATGTACCAAGATCAAGGTAATGTTGAAATCCAATATTGCTCTAAAGTTGGAGAAAGATTATTTTAGAGCCTTCTTGAAGAAGTACACAGGTAAAGAAATTTCTCTTGAATCGACAGTAAAGAACTACATTACGCCAGTGTACGAGTAGGTGATACAAAATGAGAGATGATTCCCTATCTGGATGTCGATGAAACGACGAACGATCCCTGCTGGCAAAACACCTAATTTGTGTAAAGAGTTGAAAAAAAACAAATCACTCCACAATCGCCAGGAGAGGGTGAAGCGATTAATAAATAAAATTGTCTTTTTATTGAATAAAAGTGGCTCATTTTCACTCTATCATCCTCACTGCCCTATTCATGTTGCATACTCGAATCCCCATCCACCAAACCACCTGCACAGTGGCGACACTCGTAGCGACCCCAGCGCCACGGAGTAGAGAACACGGAGCGCAGGAGAGCAGGGTGGAAAGAGCGAAGTCACCAGCTGCGAAGCTCTCATCGGCGCTTTCGATTGTATCTTTTAGTTAGGCTTAAGAGCCTAAAGTTGTATGCTCAATCACAGAATACAGTTATTGTTTTAATTATTGTTCTTGTCTTCATCCATCAGCCAACACCCTAGACAACCCAAACCAGAACATGGGGGCTCAACCGGTTCTGAACTTTGAAAAACGAAGTGAACAGCTCTTGGACTGACAGCAACGAAACGAAATTCTACAGCCAAACGGAAGCATGAGGCCAATTCCCCCGCCTCAACGAACGAGTACAGTGCAACTGTCAAGCAACTAAAAGCACATGCCAATTCCCCCGCCTCAACTAACGTGTCCAGTGCAGCTCACCGACGTGCAAAACGGAAGTAATACGCCAAACTCCCCGCCTCAACGAAAGTGTCCAGTGCAGCTCACCGACGTGCAAAACGGAAGCAATACGCCAAACAACCCCGCCTCAACGAAAGTGTCCAGTGCAGCTCACCGACGTGCCAAAACGGAAGCAAACGGCCAATCTCCCCGCCACAACGAAAGTGACCAGTGCAACGGTCAAATCGACGACGGTGCCAAAACAGAAGCCAAACAAGAATCTAAGGTAGGACCAAACCTTTATTTTAAGCATGTATAAAAATACGAAGAAAGAAGACCAAGGTTGTTCAAGAAATTGATGAAATTGTACCGGAAGGTGCCACTATAATCAAACTAAAAGAAATTATTGAAAAAAATGATACGTTCAAACAAGACCCAGAATTTATAAAAGATTTAATTAGTTCAATTGTCGAAGAAAGGAAGGCTAAAGAAGTCGAAA
This sequence comes from Metellina segmentata, assembly GCA_947359465.1. NCBI lineage: Eukaryota > Metazoa > Arthropoda > Arachnida > Araneae > Tetragnathidae > Metellina > Metellina segmentata. Next base: position 15,709,993 of record OX375877.1, read on the forward strand.
ACACCGAGAAACTTAAATTAGCACAAATTGAACGAGAACTCGAATTAGCTACTATAAGAAATAATGCAGGAGCAAACCAATCTCCTATCGGAAACAATACTAGAATGAACGACACATCACCGCCGAACATAGAAAGTTATATAAAAAGTGTTAAAACGCTAAGTATGCCAGTCCCAACTAAGGCAGAAAATTACAATCTATTTTTCCATTCGCTCGAACGTGCCTTTGAAACAAAAAACGTACCACAAGAATATAAATCCGAAATATTAATTAACATTCTTCAAGAAAAAGCTGCCAATATCCTCCTATACGTTCCAGAAAATAAACTGAAAAACTACGAACAAGTCAAAGCTACCGTATTAAAAGAGTTCCAACCAACGCCACAAGAATGTCTCGCTAATTTCCGTAGATGTCAAAGATTTCCTAATGAAACACATACTCAATTTGCAGCAAGATTAACTAGAGCATTCGAATATTACTGCAGACTTCGAGATGTCAATGACTTTAAATCTGCATGTGAACTAATGGTTTCGGACAAACTTTATAGTACTTTAGAAAGGGATACAGAATCACATATTTCAATTCGCTCTGGCGAAAATTGGTTTAGACCACCACAACTCGCAAAAGAATGTGACATCTACTTCGCTTCAAAGCGCAAATCACTCGGTGACACACACACACGCCAACCGACTTTCGAAAACCATTATAGACAAACACCACACGAACAGTTTCGAAGAGAAAATAACCCTACGCGAGGATTTTACAACCGAAACTCACCTAGACCAGATAATCCGAGATTTAATCACAACAACCCAGTAAATGAAATCGGAAGCCACAAACCACAGAAACGAAAGGAATGCGTCAATACATTACAATACGAAAACATTTTGGTTAACGGAGAAAAATTTAATACCCTCATCGATAATGGAACTATAATATGCTGTATTAAAGAATCACACCTCTCCCCAGAAACGAAATACGAAAGTTCCATTACGTTAAGAGGAGCGTTCGGTAAATATCAAGACGCAAAAATAACAAATCTTTCTTTAGCATTACCCAACAACCCTACAAACACTATAACAATTCCCGTAGCGTTTTGCAAAAATTTATGTGAGGACTTCATTATTCCCCCGAACATATTCGACAATCTAAAAAAAGAACCCCACCGAATCCACAAAAGCACAGCTGACAACGATTCTATAAAAAAGCAAAACGAGAAATCGCAGCAGAAAGAACAACAAAACAGTAGACTAAACACACCCCTCGACGCCTGTAATGATTTGTTTTTATTCAACATCGAACTAGATGCGTCTTTACAGGAAGTCGACACTTTGCACATCCGCGATTTGAATTTGAGGAATGAGCTCCAAAGTTTGATAAATTCATATACACCGAATAAATCCAAACAAACCAATTTGGAAATGAAAATAATTCTTTCTGATGATATTCCTACTGCGCAGCGACCACGCCGGTTAACGGAAATTGAAAAGCAGGAAGTTAACAGACAAATATCGAAATGGTTACACGATGGAATAATTTCAGAGAGCAATTCAGATTATTCATCGCCAATAGTGTTAGTTAAAAAAGCGGATAATTCAACGAGAATTTGTGTTGATTATCGTAAGATTAACACTAAAACCATAAAAGAAAGATTTCCACTACCCCTTATAGAGGACATTTTTGACAAATTACAAGGAGCCTTAGTATATAGTAATTTGGTGAAACAACAATTCTTTTTTCCCAACAAAAGGAAAGTGGCTGAGACTGTCATTTCCAATTGTGTGCAATGCATACTATCATCTAAAAAATCAGGCAAACAAGAAGGGTTACTACATCCTATCCCAAAGGGAGATGTACCACTTGACACTTATCACATTGATTTTCTAGGACCACTGCCATCAACACATAAAAACTACAAATACATATTCACTGTCGTTGATGCCTTTACCAAATTTCTTTGGGATATATCCGGTAAAATCTACTTCATCACATGACGCGTTAGAAAAATTAAAACAACAGCAAGACACATTTGAGGACCTAACGAGAATAATTTCTGATAAAGGTTCAGCTTTTACAACAGCAAATTTTCATAAATATTGCCAAGATGAAAACATAACACATATTCCAATAACAAGTGTATGTAGTGGTAAAGGACAAGTGGAAAAGCTTCATGCGACAATAATCTCAATTTCAACGAAGCTTTCAATTGAAGACCAAACCAAAAGGTTCAAGCACACGCCCGCAGTGTAACGATTCATCAACAGTACGACATCAACATCAACCAAATACACCCCATTTGAACTTTTGACGGGAATCGAAATGTAAAACAAGGATGACATTAAAATTAAGGAGAAGCAATTCAAGATTAATATATACAGATACCACAACAAAATGTACAACAAATACGTGAGGAAGCCAAGGCTAACATTTTTAAAGTCCAGCAACAAAGTAAACAACAATACGACAAGCAACGAAAACTAGCACAAACGTATTGTGTAGGCGACAAGGTTGCTATCAAGCGAATCCAATTTGGTGTCGGACTAAGCTTCGACCACGGTTCTTCTGACCTTACCAAGTTGTGAAAGTTAGACCTAATGACAGGTATGATGTGGAAAAAGTGGGAATCCACGAAGGTCCACGTGTTACTTCAAACAGTGTGGACTTTATGAAACATTGAGAGAAGATTTAGTTACTTTTTGTGTTTTTTTTTTCTTTCACTTCAAGAGCAAACTTTTCCCGATGAACTATCAACAGACTTTATAACAATAAACGAACAATTTAAGAAGTGAACTTTTAAGAAAACGTTTTTTGTCCTGCAAGGGAAAATTTGTAAATATTTGTTTTTCCTTTTCCGGTCGTTTTCTTTTGATTATTTTCAGATCCTCATTTCCCAGCAAAAGTAGACGGACCGACCAGTCAAGATGGACGAGTGTCGTATTCTCGACCCCCCATCCACCGAGCTACTTGTACAGTGGCGACACTAGTAGCGATGCCAGCGCCACGGAGTACATAAGACGGAACGAAGACGCAACAGGGAGAGTGTACTCACCAGTAGTGATGAGAAAATCGACTCTTTTCAGGAATCGGAGCGGAACCGCTCACTCACTAGAAAGAGCTAGCTCTTTTTTATGACTCACCGCTCCTTCACGATATATAATAGTGTTTCTCAATATGTTTATATGTGTGGGTTATCGAAAATCCCTTCGTCGTCACGTGAGTGTCTATGTCTAGGCGAAGAGGCGCAGAGCGTGCTTGTAACACTAGGGTGGTCACAAGGTATATGGAAAAAAAAAAATTTCGCCCAATCGTCCATGGCACCCCCCCCCCCCTCCCCCTCCTAAAAGTTGCCAATAGGCTAGAAACTGTGATTGGCAGAATTTCAGCTCAATCTGATAATATTAACCCGTGCATCATTGAGGTTAATCTTAAGAAAAACAGCGATTTTTAGCAAAAAATCGTAGTTTTTGCTCCTTAAAATAGAAATTATTCGTCCTAGAAACCTGGTTCGTGTCTTATTTCATAGGAAATTTTATTGACTTGAAGTTTGAAATTTTTAATTAAAAAGACTTTTGTTAGAGGTATTTTCAAAAATAAATCCAACAACATTCAAATTCAAAATGAAGGAATTAGTAGTAAAGAAGAGGAAGCAAAGAGTAAAAATGACAACAAATAGTGTTCAAATGTATTTTATTAACTATATAGTTAAATTATACATCATTATATTATTATTATTTAAATATACAAATTAAGGTGATAATGTCTTGGATATTGTAGCTTTTGAAGAGTCCGGAAAAATGTGCTTATATTCAGATACAACTTGTAAAAGGAACTGCCATTGTTCTTAGTCTTTCGTCAAAGAGGAATTAAAGTCTTTAATTAATTTTACTCCTCTCTCAGCAGTGTCATTAACAAGCCACTAAACCGCTTTCAGCTTTTACATCAGCAGATTTTCAAAAATATTGCCAAGAAGAAAATATCACACACATTCCAATAACAACAGGTGTATGTAGAGGTAATGGACAGGTGGAAAAGCTTCATGCGTCAATAATCTCAGTTTTAACGAAACTTTCAATTGAAGACCCCCACCAAATGGTTCAAGCACACATCCGCAGTGCAGCGAGTCATCAACAGTACGATATCAACATCAACCAAATACACCCCATTTGAACTTTTGACGGGAATTAAAATGGAAAACAAGGATGACGTTAAAATTAAGGAGGCACTTCAAGATGAATACATGCAGATATCGCTACAAAATGTCCAACAACTACGTGAGGAAGCTAAGGCTAATATTTTGAAAGTGCAGCAACAAAGTAAACAACAATACGACAAGCGACGAAAACCAGCACAAACATATGGTGTAGGCGACCAAGTTGCTATCAAGCGAACCCAATTTGGAGTCGGACTAAAGCTTCGACCACGGTTCTTCGGACCATACCAAGTGGTGAAAGTTAGACCTAATGACAGGTATGATGTGGAAAAAGTGGGAATCCATGAAGGTCCACGTGTTACTTCAACCAGTGCAGATTTTGTGAAACCTTGGGAGAGGACTTAGTTTTTTCCCCCCTCTTTCTCTCATTTCATCTGAACATTTCCTGAAGAGACAATTTCAGAAAGCGTTTGTGTCTGCAAGAGAGATTTTGTAAATATTTGTTTTTCCTTTTCCTGTCTTTTTCTTTTGATTATTTTTCAGTTCCTCAATTCACAGCAAAGGTCGGCGGACCAACCAGTCAGGATGGACGAGTGTTGCATACTCGAAACCCCATCCACCAAACCACCTGCACAGTGGCGATACTCGTAGCGACGCCAGCGCCACGGAGTAGAGAACACGGAGCGCAGGTGCACAGGAGAGCAGGGTGGAAAGAGCGAAGTCACCAACTGCGAAGCTCTCATCGGCGCGTTCGATTGTATCTTTTAGTTAGGCTTAAGAGCCTAAAGTTGTATGCTCAATCACAGAATACAGTTATTGTTTTAATTATTGTTCTTGTCTTCATCCATCAACCAACACCCTAGACAACCCGAACTAGAACATTCATAAGAATGAAATTTTTTTTGTAATGCATGTTTCAGGTCCCGTTTTTGCATATCGATCCAAGCTCAACTGATTACATATCTGGAATGTTTTTTTTTGCCAAGTTACGGTTGTTTTTATGGGGGGGGGGGGTAAAGGTAATTTTCTTAAACTATCTGAAATATGGCAAAATGTAATTTAAATTTCTGGGAAACTTTAGATTGGTACCAAGAATTTTTTTCAGAATCTACTTATATAATATCAGTACTAAGTTTTAGAAATGACAATTTCTTGGTATCTTGCTAAAGTTTGCAGGAAGGGGATCCCAAAATTAAGGTTTCGTGAACAAAAATGTCCAATTTACAGAAATTTAAAGCTAAAATTCCGCTAACATCATGCCCAGGTTATAACTGCATAAAAAATAATTTCGGCAACCCTAAGGAGTTCTCCAGAAATTCATGTTAAAAAAATATTTTTTCCAAATTCCGACATATTTTAAATGCTACCTATCTCAAAACTTTAGATTCTAAGAAACATGCTATTAGTACCAGACAGGGCCGTATCCAGGGGGGTATAGGGTTCAACCCCCCCCCCCCGCCGAAATTTATCCTCCCGAAAAATGCTATTGATACATTTTTTGAAAAATAAAAACATTTTAAAATTTTATGACAAATATGCAAATAAATTCAGCAGTGGATAATCAAAAATACTCTCCCAAACATTTACAAGTGTACTTCATAAAGATGCTAAAATGTTACACAAGTACAATCTAAAGTAAAATAATTTTTATTACAAATTTGTTTTTATTTTACAATACAAAACGACGTTTTCCTTCTGATTTTGAAAATCGATCAATGACATCAGTGTTCAAATTTATCTCTATGAATGCACATTAAGGCCAGACCATTCAGTCGGGTTTTGCCTGTTGAATTCCTAAAATAGGTTTTCAACCCCCCCCCCTCCCAGGAAAAAAAAGAGAGAAAAACTTCAAAAAAAATCCTGCAGGTTTCCGGCATGAATTTCGGACAAAATTCCTGCAGGAAACCTGCAGTTTTTTGACGTTACTATGATGATGAATGACTGGTGGCGCCACCTTTTGGTAGAATAAGCAAACAAATAGAATAAGGACAAGAGAATAAGGACACCAAGTCCGAAGGAATCGAGAGGACGCCCCGTCCAGAAAAGCGAGGAACTCGTAGGAATCGACAGGGCCCTGCCCAGTGGTAGAACTCAAGCAGACGATCTGCATTTAAAGGACGCCCAGTCCAGGATTTAGGAAGACGCCCCGTCCAAGAGTTAGAAGGACGCCCCGTCCAAGAATTAGGAGGATGCCCCGTCCAGGAGTTAAAAGGACGCCCTGTGAGGAATCAACTAATGATTCCCACGTTTCCATAACACCCCTCGAAAAAACCCTCCAGTACCGCAGCAAATTCCTTACGACAAGATGTTTGGACTTTGACACTATGTGTCTATAGACGATTCGTTAAGCACGCCTCTGACGAACAGGTGTCGCGAGTCCTGAGAACGACTCCAGTCTAAAAAGGGCGGTGCATAGACTTGTTGGCGGGAGCGAGCTGGCAAATAAGGTACTTCGGAATTAGCGGTCGCCTGCCGTCACAGCCTATCAGGAAGAACCAACACGACATGATGTCGGGACCCCCAAATTTCGAACCGGCAACGAGGGAGAAGTTTTTAGGCAGACAACGTACCCGCTTGGAAATAGACGACGCTGCCATCCGTGGAACGAAAAGAATCGCCACGGACCTAGGGTCCTAAAACGTATTCCCAGGACGCAAGTGCCTGTTAGATCTTCGGAACAGAACTAATTTGTTGAAACCCACATCTAGGAAACCGTTCCTGAAAGACCCCGCAGTCTGCTGAAGAGCTCGTTTATTCTTGCCTGCTGCGAGGATTAAAAGATCTCCTGTTCGTTCAACTTGAACTCTCATGAAATATTGTAGGAGGCCATCTCCTGTGTATTCACCGCGAACTCGTATATTATATTTCCTGAGGCCATCTCCTGTGACATGCTGTAAGAAGTTATTGTAGATGTATATAGTAATATACATCTACATAGTATATATAACCTTATCCGGGCAAAATCAGTAGTGCTGTTCCCTGCATATTTTATTACATGACCGCTACCCAGGATTAGGCGAGTACGCCACAGCCCTGTCCAGACGGAGTACAGCGCTTGACGGAGCCTAGAGTCGCGGATGCCGAGCGGCAATTCAACAGACAAGGTAAGCCTGGCTCAATTGCTAGAGGAAAATCTGTTGTTTGTGTAACTTAAAATATTTAAATAGATAAAAAGTTTTGTTAAAGTAAAGTGTGATCTATTGAAATTATCGTTGAAAATAATGCGTTTAGGTTGCATAGTAGAATAGCCAATAAATTGTCTTAGTAAATTAGTGTTGGATTGGTGAATTAATATTTTAAAAGTTACAGAATAGTACTTTAGTTAGTAAGAATTATGGCTTATTTAAAAAGACAAAAAAAAGTAGATCTCCAGAATCTAGCGGTTGAGTTAGGTATAGAAATGGAAGGAAATGAAACAATTACTGATCTCACTAAGAGAGTTGTAGAATGTCCTGATTATGTCTTGATTATGAATGTCCTGAGGAAGGCGTAAAAGCTATGCTTGCGGTCATTTCCGAAGAACGGCAAGCCGAAGAGGCAAAAGCCGAAAGGGAAAAGCGGGAAGAAAAATTGCGGGAATTTGAACTTGAAAAACTGCGCATAGTACAATAATCGGAGACAAACAATTTAGCTCCTGTATGGATGAAAACAATAGACCTGTAAAAAATTTAAAAGCTATAATGCAGAAATCCGAATCAGAAAAATCTGACATATCTTTATTCTTAGTCTTATTTGAGAGACAAATAAAGAAAGTTTCAGTCGATGAGTCTGAATAAAATCCTTAGCTTTATACATGAAGGTTGCGGATCTCACTTAGGCGCAACAAAGTCGAAGGATAAATTGCTCCGATATTTCTTTTGGCCGAATTGTACTGAGGACACGGAAGAATTCGCGAGGAGTTGCGATCCTTGTCAAAGAATTGGGAAATCTCAGGGGAAAAAGAAAGCATCCTTAAAACTAGTCCCTATTATTAAGGAGGTGCTTTCTAAAATAAACATCGACACAGTCGGACCACTAACTGTGTCAAGCCGAAATAATAGATACCTGGTGACAGCTATTTATGTAGCTTCTAAATATATCGAAGCCATTCCTGTCCCGGATATCAGTTCCGAAACCGTAACAAACGCACTGTTAATAATTTTTAGTAGATTGTATTACAAGCGAGAATTACAGTGTGATAACGGGTCATGTTTCACAAGTAACTTAACTACTGCATTTTTGAAAGGTTTGGAATTAATTTAACTCACTGTTCGGTGCATCATCCCCAATCGAAAAGTGTTGAGAGATGGCCCAGAACTATTTAAAGGTTATTAAAGGTATTATGTCTGGTGTCAGGAGAGGATTTCGAAAAGCATTTACAGTTAGCCCTTCTCACTCTACGGAACGTGATGCACGAATCGACGGGTTTTAGTCCCTCTGAATTAGGGCACGGGAAAAAATTGAGAGTGCCGGATACTATTTTATTCAAGCACTGGACACAAAACCCGATGAAGGCGAATTAGTTACAGAGTACATCTTTAAACTACTAAATAGACTAAAGAGATGCCAGGAACTTGCATTTGAAAGGGAAGCTGGAGAACAGATTAAACGTAAAACCTACTATGATAAAGGAACCGTAACGAGTAAGTTTAATCCTGGAGATTTGGTTTTGGTTTCGTATAAACCGAATAAGATGGCAGTTCAGTGGATTGGGCCTGGAAAGATAGTGAGGCAGTTGTCGGAAACAAACTATATCGTCCAGATGCCAGGGAAAAATAAAACGCAGATTTATCACGTTAATCTACTCAAGCCTTATCATTAGGGCAACTTTTTGCAACAAATGCAACTTTTTTTTCACACGTTCTATGCTTCATGTAAAGTACTAAAAACAAAATTCCTCCTACATGGGGTGTATTGTAAGTGAGTTATAAACCGCAACATAAATGCAACTTTCTACATAAATGCAACTTTTTGCATGATTGCAACTTTTTACAATTTAGCTTAAAATTAATTAATATGAAGTTACTATTTCATTTTTTGCCCTCTGAATCAACCCTTCAATCACGTGTGTCTGATCTTGCGAACGCCAAAGTATTGCGGATCAAACAAGAAGTTCATGGAAAGAAGGCATTTGTCCTAACAGACGAAAGTGAAATAAATAGCAAGAAGTACTTTAACACATTGGTTGGCACTCAACTTACGCGTACAGCACTCATGATAATCTAGAGGAAACTTGCGTAATCGACTGAAGAGTTTGCGAGGTGGGTTTCGATCATCAATGTGTTGTTTCCTTGTAGATGACGTTTTAAAATCTCTGAATGTTGAGCGAAAGGATTTTGCGCTTCTGTCTATCCGATATAGTGTATTATATGACTGCGGCTGGAATGACACTCAAGGTGCTTTATCCGCGATTGCTCCAAGTTACTTGAGTGGTACACCTGTTTCACAACTGCAGAAAAAGTCCAATGCAACAATGTCAGGCAACATCAGTCTCTGTCCAGCACAGTTTTTCAATGTTAAAGAAATTACTGACCAAGGATAGGCCATTCAACGACATCAATGTTCTTCTGCATTTAATAATGTACGGTTAAATTTTGAATTTTTTCATTTCTTACTAATAATTTATTTTAGATTTTAGTGAATCAAAAATAAATGCAACTTTAGGGAATGATAAATGCAACTTTTCCCATTTTTACTGCAACAAAAAAGTTGACCTACTTATCAGGAACGAGTAGAAACGGTAAATCTTCTGATAAGTGAGGATTGTATTCAGGACGGTCAAGAGGCGGAGATTGCGTATCCGGCCGCTAATCCGAACATATTTGATTTCGCCGATGTCGTACGTGATAGCGGGTTGCAGGGTAGGTGCACTCCAGAGAAAATATTCGAGTTAGGAAAATTGCTGGAGACGCAACAGAAATTATTCTTTAATAATCCGGGAAGGACCCGTTTAATTGAGCACGACGTGGAGCTCATTAGTAATCAACCTGTTAGATTCAAGCCATATCGGACTTCTCCGCAACGGACTGAGATACTGAAAGCAGAAATTAAAAGGATGTTGGACCTTAAGATCATAGAGATAGGGGAGTCAGACTACACTTCGCCTGTGATTTTAGTAGAGGCCATTGGGAAGGACCCTCGTCCTTGCGTGGACTATAGGAGGCTTAATTCCATCATCCGAAACGAATATTTTCCCTTACCGAACATAGACGACCGTATCGAGAAGGTATCGGCCGCCAAATTCATTACAGTCATCGATCTGACCAAGGGATATTGGCAGATTCCCTTGACCCCTAGAGCTAGGTTAGCTGCTTTTGTTACGACTATCGGAACAAAAGACGTTCAGGGCAGCTTGATCCATCGAACCAACCTCATCTCATTGGTTGAAAAATGTTACGTCACTTAGCCTCCACTTTGGGTTTGAGAGTATATAAGTAACTCCAGATGTAAATAAACAAGACACGCGGACGGATACACGGTTAACCGATAATACATGCAAGTTCGAGCGTGTATAAGTAAAATAAGTAACTACGGATGTTTTAAGTCAAACTGTTATTTATTATATCAGTTTAAAAGTTTTCCCGAGTGCGATACAAATGGCCTAATATATTAGCTCTTTATTTTTTTTTAGATTTAGCTTTATCCCATTTAGTATAGTTTGTTTCGAGCACGATTGTATTTGGTGATTTTTCCAAACAACGTTTTGTGATTGATTCATATTTGTTCGATTTGCTGCAAGTCTTTCAAGACAAGTTCTGGAATGTTTCAGCATCAAGGGTAATTTCACGTTGCATCATCTGCAGTCACCAAGGCTGGTAAAAATAGTCTGACGTGCCCAATTTGCAGTCTGACACAAGCTTTAAAGAATGAAATGGAACAAGCCACAAATTCTCTCTAAGTTTACTCAAGAACTGCTTACATTTCAAAACCTGCCTGCATCACATGTTCGTGATCACAGTTTATCCCTACTTTCCCTCCATCATGCTTTCAAGAACTGTTTACAATTCAAAATCCACCTGCATCATATGTTCGAGGTAACAGTTTATCTCTGCTTTCCTTCCATCATGCATTTCAAGAGCTCTTTGTATATCTGCTGCATCACATGTTCAAGGTCAATTTATCCATGCTTTCCAAGAACTGTTTACATTTCAAAACCTGCCAGCATGCCATGAACTCTGCCTCTGTCGTTGAATTGGATATGGTCTCCTGTAGCTTGCTTCACAAGTAATTGCACTTCCACCGTAGAAAGAAACTACACCTCTGCGAGACCTGGGTGCTGTTATCTGCATCACTAAACAACATCGGGCTTCTGTCATCTTCATTATTGTACACAATGCCCATATCCAATGATCTTGCAATGGTATCTTAATGTCTGTACAATTTCCCAATCAGTCTCTGTGGAGTTGTCCAACTTATGAAATACCAAACTCACTGCGTAAGCAATATCTGGTCGAGTTCCCATTGCCAAATAAAGCAAACAGGCAACTGCTGATCGTTATGCAATTTTACTTCTTGGCCGGGCATGAATAAAAATATTACTAAATATACCAAAGTGTGTGACAAAAAGAAAAGCTATTGGTACACAGTCATCTACACACAGTCCAGAAGAAATGGTGAACTCAAATATGTCGTCAGAGTCATCGTTACTTTATCTGCGCAGTTAAATGTCGCTAAAACCCATAACCTGTTGCAATATTAATGAAATAAAGTGATAGCTAGTTGAATTCGGGATTTAATAAATAGAAAGTAAGATGATAAGAACAGCACGTCTTACTGTTCACATAAATTTTACTGGAATACAAGAGAAAAGAAGATGCCAGATACATATAATAACACTAATTGCACATAATATTAATCTGTATTCTGTTCAAAAAAGGGATCCATAAATCCTTTGCATCATGAAATAGGGATCATAAAAATTGTATTATGTCTTATTTCCTACACATATTGTGTTATTTTAGTGCTAATGATATAGTATGTACAAAATTTATGTTTTGTAGCAATAAATGTACCTATGTATATGAAAAGGCGCTTCCCAAGATACAATATCACATGAAAAAAATATACTTTGTGTTTCTAACCTATTTTAATTGGGCTTATAAAGTGATAATAATAGAGCATTGTACAAAAACATGAGTTCTTCAGCAATATCTTATTATTTAAAAATTATTAGGCTTTCAGCATAGTTGAGACCCGAGGTTGATGTAATTCATAATTTTTATCAGAAGAAAAAAACAAAACAATTTTTATATGGGTGATTGTGAAGAGGTTACATAGAGCGTAGAACTAGACTTTTTTTTTTTTTTTTTTTACTTCAATTACGTGTGATTGTCATTTGAAAATTATTCTCTATCTACAACATATAAAATTCTATGCTAATAAAGATTATTTCTATGAGCACTTTTCAGTTATGAAGAAATAGTAGTTCAAACTACCACTGTAATTGAGTGTAGTGGAGCGTTCCGGCATTGCTTATTTTCTTATAACAATTATACATTGTAAATATAAAAAGCTACAGCTAATGAACCATTGTTTCCTTGATATCAGTTATCAATTACATAAGTAAAACAATGATGAATTATGCTATGAACAATTTAAATATTAATAAATTAGTTATTTGTGAAAAAAATCTTATAAATGAAACAAAATTCTTAAGTGAAAGGGGGGGGGGGTTACACCACTCCTTTGGTTATGCCAATGTTTTCATACAGCTAATGTACCACTGCTTCATTGAAATCCTTTACTATTTACACAAGTCTGGTTTATATTGGGCTGCACGAAGGAAATGGTCAATACGACCCATTCCTCAACGTAATTTAAAAAAAATGTTTACACAAGTAAAATTGATGAATTTTACTGTGAATAATTTGAGTTATTTTTAATAAAGAATTGATTAAAAAAAACACTTGCAAAGTTTTTCTTAGCTGATGGGGTGTTGAACCCCCAAGCCACCTGGTTACACGTACGTCGGGAAGTGGTGAGGGTGCTTAACGTTTACTAAAGCGACCCTCTCAAAAGAGTCATTTTGCATAAAACCCCCCAAATGGATGTGTAGGTGTCTGTAAGTAAATAACTGTTTACAATAAAAAGCTAATGTGTACCATTCTTTCATTGATATCATTAATTAATTATGCAAGTAACACAATGATTAATTGTATTATGAACAATTTAAGTATAGGTATTAATAAAGGAGTGATTTGTGAAAAAATTCTAAACGGACAGGGGGTTATTAGAACCCCCACCCCTTTTTTTACGCCTATGATTTTGATTAATTCTATTGTGATGACTTGATTTTTTTTAATGTTTTATTTGACCTTGTTATCACAATATTGCATCCCTCTGAATTCAAGATATTGAGAGTATACTGTAATTTTACTTAAATTTACTAGTATTTTATTTTCTTCTCTACCATAATGTCATTTCCCATGTCATGTGCAATAATCATTCCAAGTGTCAAGGTTTTCGTTTCAATTCTTAAAATCCGCCCTTATATCAGATACATTTTTTTTGTATATCTAAACATTGAGCTTCATTTTACATACTAACATCACAACATAAGCAAAAAATCTATAATTTACTCTATAAAAACATTAAACTTCAAGAAACTTTTTATGTTTTATTACAATTACTGGAATTTTGTTTCTTGTCTGGTTGCTGGTTCAGATATTTATTAGTTAAAAAAACATATCAATATTAAAACTTAAATGGAAGAAGATAACATCACAAAGCATGTTGGTATTTATAAAAATGCTGTGATGAGCACACAGAGGTGCTATTTCCCACAGTAGATCTGACCACTTAAAATGACATTGCTCGAATCAAGCAATGGCTCTGACATTCTCGTTTGGGTAATATTTGATTGAAAGAAATAAAAATATGCTAAGCTTCTCCTAACTTGCAACGTTAACAGTTAAAAAGTATCAACTCTGAGGGTTGGATTTGTTATGGTTAATAGTAAAATAAATAATTTCCCCTATTTTAGCCCTACACCTTGGGGTTATGCTCCTTCATTCAGCTGCCTTATTATTTTTGTATATTTTGATATAAATAATGGTTTTTAACTTTTTATATATTGCAATAAAATAACCACAAAGATTCATTTTAATTTAAAATATTTAATATAACTGATCAGTATAAAACATTTGTTTTTATAACCATGAATTAAAATAAAATAACCTTTGAGAAAAAATTCTAGTAGAAAAAGAACTAAATATTAACCGAATAACTCATTCTTTTATAATTAAATCAGTTTATCTGCAAAGTTATGTTAATTTAATTGAAACTGAAATTTAAAACTCTATATCAACAGCCTACTATGATAATAATTTCACGAATCAAATTGTTTACTAGTTCTTTTTAAAATCAGATACTTATTTTAAAACCAATTTTTTGAAGTTTTAATGCAAACGATGAATTAATTAGATGAGTTTCTGGTATTTTTGACAACATACACCAGTAATTCCTTTCAAATGAAAGTTTTTTTTTTTTTACCAAACCAAGGTTGGAAAATATCGAGATATTTACATAAATATGAAAATATTGGATATTTTATAAAGAGGTTTGCTGGAAGAAAAATATCTTTATTTTTTAAAGTTATGAAATGGTTACTAATTGCAATAAGTGTGTTCGGACACGAATGCATTTTGGAAACTGTTGATGTAACGTTAGTTAAACACAGCGTAAAAGGTAAACAAACTTGTTTATATCTTTATCTTTATTTATTTACTTATACACTCTCGAACCCAAAAAATAGAGGAAAAATCATGTGACTTTTTTCAACCAATGAGAAGAGGTTGGCTCGATGGATTGAGCTGCCCTGAAAGGGCTGTCTATCGGAACCTATAGACCTTTAATGCTGCCGTTCGGGTTTGTCGATGCCCCGTATTGCTTCTCGAAATTCATGGCTCAATTATTACAAGGTTGCGAGGAATTCAGCGTCCCATACTTGGACGACGTAGCAATATTTTCGGAGTCCTGTTAAGAACACATGAGGCATGTAGACGTTAACTTGAAAAAAATACCTTCAGCGAGACTGACTATTAAGTCATCAAAGTGCGTTTGTACAAAAATGCGTTAAATACCTCGGGTACATGGTAGGCGGGGGATGCAGAACGCCCACCGAGGCTAAAATTCAAGCCGTGCTTAATTTCCCCACACCCCACAACAAAACGCAGATTAGGCAATTCTTAGGTCTAAGCGGATATTATGCCAGGAATATAAAATGGTACGCTATCATAGAAGAGCCGTTAACCCGCGCTTTAAAAGGTAAAAACAGGAAGGAAGAAGTGGAATGGCCAGCGGAATGTGATCAGGCATTCCACAAACTCAAACAGAAATTGACCAAGAAACCTGTGCTGTACGCTTCTAATTACAGTAAAGAGTTCGTTATTCAGACAGACGCTTCGGTTAAAGGAGTCGGTGTAATTATGGCACAAAGGATTCAGACTCGGAGAAGTTCATTACCACTGAAAAGGAGTGTGTTGGAATTATCATCGCGATTAAGAAACTTTGACACTACCTAGATGGACAGGCCTTCACGATAGAGACGGATCATAATCCTCTCGTCTGGTTCAGAACAAACGCAGGCCATAACCCTCGTTTAATGAGGTGGGCCCTAGCTTTGCAGCCTTTTGATTATAAAATTATTCACAAAGCCTGCAAAAAGAAACAGCATGCAGACTGTTTCAGCAGAATGCTTGCGGATTAAAATGTAATTAATTATTTGTAGATAAAAGTGTAAAATTTTGTGTTGTATATATTTTTCTTTATTCTATTCTCACTGTGGTGATATAATCAGGTGAGCCATGTCTAACCGATTGCCTTACAGATTTTTACCGATGGAAAAAATCTCCATAAGGGGGGAGGGGTTGTGAGGAATCAAATATTGATTCCCACGTTTCTATAACACCCCTCGGAAAAAACCCTCAAGTACCTCCGCAAATTCCTTGCGCCAAGACGACAAGATGTCTGGACTTTGACAAAAAGTTTCTATACACGATTCGTTCTGGCACGCCTCTAACGAACAGGTGTCGAGAGGTCTGAGAACGACTCCAGACTAAAAAGGGCGGTGCATAGACTTGTTGGCGGGAGCGAGCTGGCAAATAGGGTTCTTCTGAATTAGCGCTTGCCTGCCGTCACAGTCAATCAGGGAGAACCAACACGATACGACGTCGTGACCCCCAAATTTCGAGCCGGCAACGAGAGAGAAGTTTTTCGGTAGACGACGTTCGCGCTTGGAAATAGACAACGCTTCCATCCGTGGAACGGAAAGAATCGCCTCGGATCTAGGGTCCTAAAACATTACGCATCAGGACGCAAATGCCTGCTAGATCTTCGGATCATATAGAATATTGGAACAAACAACAAGGTAACCATTCCTGAAAGATCCCGTGGTCTGCTGAAGAGCTCGTTTATTCTTGCCTGCTGCGAGGATTTAAAGATCTCCTGTCCGTTCAACTTGAACTCTTATAAAATATTGTTGGAGGCCATCTCCTGTGTGTTCACCGCTAACTCGTATATTATAGTTCCTGAGGCCATCTCCTGTGACATGCTGTATAAAGTCCGTTTTGTAATTATATAGTAATCAAGCAACCCTGAATATATCTAACCTTATGTTAATCTTGTTATGTTATATATAAACCTGCATATTTTATATGACCGCTACCCAGGGTTAGGCGAGTACGCTACAATATATGGCTAAATTGTAAAGAGTGGAAGAGGGGAGCGCTTTACGCCACACAATCGATGTTATATATCACCTAAAGGTGGCATATGCGAACACACATTCTCTGACAAAAAAAAATATTTATTTTGCGCCTCTCGTCAACCTTTTACAATTTGTACCGATTGTATATGAACGATTTATCGATTGTATTACATTGAAATTTTCTAACAATGTTTAAAAGGTTGTTGAAATTTTGTTTGTTTATATCTCGTGAAAAGTATTTATCTCGCGAAGTCGTACAGAATGTGGAAGTGGATGAAGCGTAATGTGTAAGAATGGTTTTTTCTTATAAAAAAAATTGAAATTATGTTTAGTTATCTTCTTTTACTGTTAAGTAATAGTCAATAAGAAACGGGCATAACAAGTGCAAATTAAACTATCAATTACAATTTGTATCTTGAGATTTAACAAATAAATTTTATGGTACAGCTACAGTCTACGTTTATGAGCGGTAGCAACGTCATTGACGATTTTTTTTGGCGAACTTGTAAAGTCGCCAAAGTAAGAATTATTTCAAAACTCTTTTTCTTTTTACAACGGAAAATAAAAGCTTGAAAACACATTTGAGAACGTTTCGAAAAGTATATTTTTTTTTAAACTTCCGCAAAAAGTAGTAACCTTAAACACATTTATGAACCAGCAGAAAAACTAAGCTGCGAATGTTGGGTAAGAATACCCTAAAACATATCAATTACACTAAATACAGTAGTCTGTTTGAAAATAAAAAGATTTTTAAAAGAATAGAAGCAAGAAATAATACAACCTGACACATCAGAACGATTCCGAGAAAAAAAATTACAAAACAAGAATATTCTACAAATGCGAAAAACAATGTAGGTCAGAATTCTGCCGTGAAAAAAATTACTATGAAATAAAAATTTCACAACTATAGAAATACAAATAAATACAAAAATCTTATCAAGGAAAAAAAATTTAAAAGGACCAATGCAATCAAAGCATATTTTAAAATCAAAATAACCAATGGAAGCAAAGAAAAAATTTCAAACGAACCAATGAAATCAAACGACTTAAACAGATTTTGGAAGAACTTTCTAGAATATTCAAAATGAAAATTGAAGGTTATCGTTTGCCGAGGTTACCATGAAAACCACAATAACCGTAAAAGATGAGGGTTGCCTTAATCTAGCGTAACTCGCTACTAGAAGTGCGCCAAAAAAATCGCCAAATTCGTTGTCACTGCTCATAAACGTAGAGTGTAACTGAACCATATTTAAAAATAAATTTTATTTATTATAGATATTTGACGTTTCAAGTCTTTTTTATAAACAATTTATATGAAAATAGAGTTTTCTTACGCGACTTGCATATCAAGAATGTCATGTTTTATTTGAAAACAATTATTTTCTAGAATATTTATCCTTTCCAAGCACGGCGTAAGATTTTAAAGTGATTTTGGTACTCAAAGTGATTTTTATTAAACTAGAGGGCTAACGCCCCCTGCTCGCTAACGCTCGCCAACCCCCGGAACTGCAAGCAGTTCCCTCCGGATCGCTCCGCGATCCGAGCTCACTTCGCTCGCCCATAGGACACTACAATTCTTTAGTCTAGCTTAAAAGGGGCCCAATTTAGTCTACATAGACCTGAATATTGATCTGATTATGTATTGCTGAACGATACAGCTACAGTTCTGAGAGAGCAGCGAGAAAGGGGATCTCTTGAGACTACTATGTACTAAATTCATTTTCAGGAACAGTATGGGTGAGTATTTACACTGACAAATAGATTTTTGGGACAGTATATAACTGAATGTATTTACAATAATAACAAATTCTAAGGTATATGATATTTGAGTATTTACACGGTGCAAAACAGTTTATTCGAAGACCCTTTTTATGTATTGCTGAACCATACAGCTAATGTTCTGAGGGAGCAGCGAGAAAGGGGAACTCTTGGGACTACTATGTTCTAAATTCACTTTTAGGAACAGTGTGGGTGAGTATTTACACTGACAAATAGATTTGTGGGATATGATATGACAATGTATTTACAATAATATCAAATTCTGGGGTATATGATATTCGAGTATTTACACGGTGCAAAACAGTTTATTCGAAGACCCTTTTTACAAATTGCTGAACCATACAGCTAATGTTCTGAGGGAGCAGCGAGAAAGGGGAACTCTTGGGACTACTATGTTCTAAATTCACTTTTCGTAACAGTGTAGGTGAACATTTACACTGACAAATAGATTTCTGATATGACTGAATATATTTACAATAATAACAAATTCTGGGGTATATGATATTTGAGTATTTACACGGTGCAAAACAGTTTATCCGAAGACCCTTTTTGCGTATTGCTGAACCATACAGCTAATGTTCTGAGGGAGCAGCGAGACAGGGGAACTCATGGGACTACTATGTTCTAAATTCACTTTCAGTAACAGTGTGAGTATTTACACTGACAAATAGATTTATGGGATATGATATGACAATGTATTTACAATAATAACAAATTCTGGGGTATATGACATTTGAGTATTAACACGGTGCAAAACAGTTTATCCGAAGACCCTTTTTACATATTGCTGAACGATACAGCTACGGTTCTGAGAGAGCAGTGAGAAAGGGGATCTCTTGGGACTACTATGTTCTAAATTCACTTTCAGTAACAGTGTGAGTATTTACACTGACAAATAGATTTATGGGATATCATATGACAATGTATTTACAATAATAACAAATTCTGGGGTATATGACATTTGAGTATTTACACGGTGCAAAACAGTTTATCCGAAGACACTTTTTACATATTGCTGAACGATACAGCTACGGTTCTGAGAGAGCAGCGAGAAAGGGGATCTCTGGGGACTACTATGTTCTAAATTCACTTTTAGGAACAGTGTGGGTGAGTATTTACACTGACAAATAGATTTCTGGGATATGATATGACAATGTATTTACAATAATATCAAATTCTGGGGTATATGATATTTGAGTATTTACACGGTGCAAAACAGTTTATTCGAAGACCCATTTTACAAATTGCTGAACCATACAGCTAATGTTCTGAGGGAGCAGCGAGAAAGGGGAACTCTTGGGTCTATGTTCTAAATTCACTTTTAGTAACAGCGTGGGTGAACATTTACACTGACAAATAGATTTCTGATATGACTGAATGTATTTACAATAATAAATTCTGGGTACATAATATTTTAGTATTTACACGGTGCAAAACAGTTTATCCGAAGACCCTTTTTGCGTATTGCTGAACCATACAGCTAATGTTCTGAGGGAGCAGCGAGAAAGGGGAACTCTTGGGACTACTATGTTCTAAATTCACTTTCAGTAACAGTGTGAGTATTTACACTGACAAATAGATTTCTGGGCTATGATATGACAATGTATTTACAATAATATCAAATTCTGGGGTATATGATATTTTAGTATTTACACGGTGCAAAACAGTTTATTCGAAGACCCATTTTACAAATTGCTGAACCATACAGCTAATGTTCTGAGGGAGCAGCGAGAAAGGGGAACTCTTGGGTCTATGTTCTAAATTCACTTTTAGTAACAGCGTGGGTGAACATTTACACTGACAAATAGATTTCTGATATGACTGAATGTATTTACAATAATAAATTCTGGGTACATAATATTTGAGTATTAACACGGTGCAAAACAGTTTATCCGAAGACCCTTTTTACGTATTGCTGAACCATACAGCTAATGTTCTGAGGGAGCAGCGAGAAAGGGGAACTCTTGGGACTACTATGTTCTAAATTCACTTTTAGGAACAGTGTGGGTGAGTATTTACACTGACAAATAGATTTGTGGGATATATGACAATGTATTTACAATAATATCAAATTCTGGGGTATATGATATTTGAGTATTTACACGGTGCAAAACAGTTTATTCGAAGACCCTTTTTACAAATTGCTGAACCATACAGCTAATGTTCTGAGGGAGCAGCGAGAAAGGGGAACTCTTGGGACTATGTTCTAAATTCACTTTTAGTAACAGTGTGGGTGAACATTTACACTGACAAATAGATTTCTGATATGACTGAATGTATTTACAATAATAACAAATTCTGGGGTATATGATACTTGAGTATTTACACGGTGCAAAACAGTTTATCCGAAGACCCTTTTTGTGTATTGCGGAACGATACAGCCGAGGTTCTGAGAGAGCAGCGAGAAAGGGAAATCTTGGAACTTTTAGGAACAGTGCGGGTGATTATTTACACTGACAAATAGATTTCTGGGATATATGAATGAATGAATTTACTATGATAACAAATTCTAGGGTATATTCATTCAGATAAAACCTCCTTGTACACACAGTTGTGTATTTGAGAACTCGCAGACACAACAGTAACAGTATTTCTAGCGGTAATTCTCTGAATTCGTTCGTCAAAAGATTCCCTAGTTCACTGCTCTCTTCTTCGCTAATTAAATTGAAATTGACGCAAAGAGCTAATTTTTCTATCAAAAACCTCTCACAATTACCGGGAAGATTGATCAAGGCTTAAAAGCGACGCGCTTCCCGTTGTTGAAATGAGGGATAGCAATATTTACATTTGTAAAGGACAAAACCGTTGCCACACACCGGAGAGAAATACAGGCCGATTTTGCGCCACGCATAAGCGTATTATATATATAGATTGTATTCAAACTGTTTTGTGATGATGGTCAAAGTTTCTCTTCAGAGCCAAAGCCAGAAAGCCAGTCTTACAATGTTATCTTTTATCATTTCAGGACCCCGCTTCATTAGACGGGGCGCTCGGAGTGAACGCAAAGTATTAATTACTGAAGATATTGGAGAAGTTTATGAGGATAACACAACGGATTTGTGCCAGATGTGCACGTTGGAACAAATGGTGGTCATGATAATATTGAAGTGGATCCAAATAATGGTGACCAAGTCAAGGATGGAAATTGTGATCAAATCAAAGAACCATGGAATATCTGGCCTGAATATTTGAGCGTAACAGTCTCGGAAGCCATACAGAATTAAGATATAAATTTTGGATGTGCAGACCTTAACGGATGGATTGAAAATTGCTCTTTAACAGTGCGCAAATCGAGAAAAAGTGACATCAAGCCCTCTCCCATTGTTGAAAATTGTGATTTGGGCGCTCGGAGTAAACGCAAAGTATTAATTACTAAGGATACTGGAGAAGTTTATGAGGATTAACAACGGATATGTGCCAAATGTGCACGGTGAAACAGGTGGTGTTCATGATAATATTGAAATGGATCCAAATAATGGTGTCCAAGTCAAGGATGGAAATTGTGATCAAAACAAAGAACCATGGAAAAACTGGTCTGAATATGTAAGCGAAACAGACTCACACAGAACTACACAGAATGGATAAATAAATTTTGGATGGGCAGACCCCAACAGATGGATTGAAATTTGATCTTCAACTCTGCAAAAATCGAGAAAAAATGACATCAAGCCCTCTCCTATTGTTGAAAATTGTGCTTTGGATTGGACACAAAATAAAATAACAGGACAGTGTTCATTCACAGATTGTACTAATTTCAAGAGTCCTTCAGAAGAGACACACATTTTTTTGTAGCCTCCATTAATGGATATTAACAGAAAGGAAACTTATATTTGTCCATCAGAGATTGACAAAGAGCTACCAAAACAAAACAACAGCCCCGGCCTTTTCGCGGACTACCAATTTGCTTTAGATGAGCTGAAAAATAATAACTGAAGGATTGAAAAGTATCGATATCAGCTTGGAGTTCGTGCGCCTTTATAATGACAAACTGAAAGAACACAAGCTGGATAAAGAATTATTGGTCCAAGCATATGCCAAGATTCAGACGGTGAGCAACATTGTATGGGAACTCGAGAATTGTATCCAAGATCTTGATTTCCTTACCAATGATCGGAGAGTTGTGGATCTCAAGAATGATTTTCTGGCTTCGTTGAGGACCACTTCAGAAGATGTTGAATACATGAAAACCGAAATGGGACATCTACAGGTCATCTACATCTCGCCTAACCCCGGTGATTTCTAAACAATCCCATTTGGTTTGTTTCGCAAACCAATACCTTTCGCAAGTGATTTCCCTTTTTTTCACTTTTACACTGAATACACCCTAAACTAATCACCACATCAGTAGAAAACCTTCTCCATCTTGTTCCCTGTACAATTTGAAATAAACCGTGTTAATCTCGTAATTTCTGATCTGTCTATCTCGGTAAACCGTCTAAGAACCGAGTGAAAAAAGCTAGCCTTTTTTCTCGCCAAATAAAAGAAGTCGTTGCTACGATAAATATGATACCTGGGAAATCTGTTAGATAACCTAGAAAATGTAACCTTAATTTCCGTGAAGATGAATAAATTCTCGCTCCGCGATCTAATAAATACGAAATTTGTATGACCAATTTTTGATTGCATCGAATTTATTTATGAACCAATTAAAAAAATTACTGTACCATAAGAAAGAGTACAATCTAAGGTATTCAGTGATGTTTTAAAATTTAAAAAAAAAATTAAGCTGTAGACATGACAGTTTTAACAAAAAGTAGCCAAAATATCCCAATATTCCGAAATTTGCAACACCAACTTTTGATCGCATAGAATTTATTTATTAACCAATTTCAAAAATAATTCTACCGTTAGAATATGTACATTCTAAGGTATAATGCGATGTTTTCAAATTTAAAAACTAATAGTAATAAGATATAGATATGACAGTTTAAAAAAATTAACGAAATTATCCCGATTTTTTCCGAATTTCAAAATTTTTTATCAGGAACCAAATTGAAATTTCTAAAAAAAACTCGGCGTCGTGCAAAAATTTACACTCAAATTTACGGTTGAAGACTGAAAATTGTACGTCTTTTGCTCACCTCGCGTGAGAAATTTCGCTTTTTCAACTCTGACACTTAAAAAACCCTAAACTAATAGCCGCATCGGAAAAATATCTTATTCGTCTTGTTCCATGGGCAATTTTGAACAAATTGTCCAGGGAACACGATGAAGAACAAACCATATTAATTTCGTAATTTTCTGATCCGTATTTTCTCGGGAAACCGTCTAAGAATCGAGCTAAACAACACAGTTTTCAATCCTGCAACAGCGGCTGTAACTTTTTTTTAATATAGAGAATTAGAAATAAAACTCAATAACACGAAAAATTAAAAAAAAAAAAAAATTCTAAATTGCATGAAACACGATTCTGGAGTAGTAACATTTGGAATAATATGAAATAAATTACGTTACTTGAGGTCTGTTGACGTTCAAGAGAAAAAAATTTGGACCAGTGGTGTCTTTCCAAGTTAAGTAAAAGACGAGTCCGTCTTACACACATTGGGATTCAGGGTATGAAAAATCATGCTGTAAAAACATCGGATTTGTTTGACTTAAGGCGTACGTATGCACTAAAATATATATATTTTTAATTTTGACTTTAGAAATTCTGTTTTTCCCAATAAATTATTGGATTATGCTTAAAATCATGGTCCAGCTACACTCTACGTTTATGAGCGGTGACAACGGCATTGGAGATGTTTTTTTGGCGAACTTCTAGTAGCGAGTAACGGTAAATAGAGGCAACCCACCTGTTTTTACAATTATTGTGGTTTTCATGGCAACCTCTCGGCAAACGGTAATTTTCATTTTGAATATTCAAGAAAGTTCTTCCAAAATCCGTTTGATTTCATTGGTTCGTTTGAAATTTTTTCTTTGCTTCCATTGGTTATTTTGATTTTAAAATATCCTTTGATTACATTGGTCCTTTTAAATTTTTTTTCTGTGATAAAATTGGTTCATTTATTTGTATTTTATTAGTTGGGTAATTTTTATTTTATTATAGTATTTTTCACGAAACATTGAAGTGTTTTTTTTTTTTTTTGCCATTTGTGGAATTTTCGTTTTTTATTAATCTTTCCCGGAACAGTTCTGATGTATCAGGTTGTTTTATTTATTGATTTTTTCTTCTATAAATCTTTTTCTTTTTCATACTCCCCACAGTATTTAGTGTAATTGATAAGTTTCAGGGCATTGTTACCAAACATTCGCAGCTTAGTTTTTCTGCTAGTTTACAAATGTGTTTATGCCTACTACTTTTTTGAAAGTTTTTAAAAAATATACTTTTCAAAACGTTCTTAAATGTGTTTTCAAGCTTTTTTTTTCCATTGTAAAAAGAAAAATATTTATGGTAATGGTAATGGTAATTTTAGTTAACGTCGTACTAGAGCAACACAACGGGCTATTGACGACGGTCCGGACTCAGTCCCTTAAGGGAAAGATTCGAGGACGACACCTCGTAATTTTGAACCACGGTCAGATGACGAAGCAACACCTGAGCTGGCACCCCACTCTCCAAACTTCCACGCCAACCCAACTAAATATTTATGAAAGAAAAATATTTTTGAAATAATTCTTTCCTTGGCGACTTTAGAAGTTAGCAAAAAAAAAAAAAAAAAACCCACGCCAAGGGCGTTGCCACCGCTAATAAACGTAGACTGTAGCTGTACGAAAATCATTTCAATGAGGGAAAAAAAAAACAGATTAAGTTAATTATTAATGATCGAATTTAAATGTAATCAGGTAATTAGCACGTGTTTTGATAGTGATATCTCGAATTCTAATGTGTTCAGAAGGACAATTCCTCTTTTGAATTATTCCTATTAATGTTTTAAATATCCGTCAAAGTGCTAGAGGGAATAGGTTATTTTTTAAAATCATTTTAAATTATATTATTTAAAAAATCCAGATTTTCAGGAATTTCAGCATTTAAAAATCAATTAAAATTTAATTTCTAAACTAAAAACTGATTGAAGATCAGAACAAGCACTGTATTATAGAGATTATAATGTTGCAAAATAAATATAATAGATCATTTCTCGAGTTATCACTGTTTGAACAAAGCATCGTATTGTAAATACAGTTCTTCAGAAAGTGAATTTTAAGTTTTAGGAACATGTTTGTACTGATGACAGCACCTGACGGAAAACCCCTGTAACTAGAAAAGTATTACTGGAGACGTTTGAAATCAATAAAGATGATCTAAAATCTGTTACACTATATTATTCATTAAACGCCCGGGCTGCGTATTTAGAAACCCTGGCGCTTCCAGCACAAAACGGAAATACGTCATATACGTAGCTGCGCAGACGCGTCCGCGCACGCAAACAGCGAGCCTAAACAAAACACGACCGTCGCTCGTATTGATATTGAGAGATGTGTAACGGCCGTTTTATCTAAAAATTAATAATTGTTGGATTTACATTTCTTTTTGCAAATGAAAAATGTATTAAATAATGCCATAACGAACAACTGTGTGTGTAGCATAACTCCATGTAAACAAACACGTGTATCTGAAATTTGAAGAGAGAAGTTGGATTACACAAGTACACACAATTTTTTTCATAAATCTTACTTCTTGTTTACTTGGGCATTAAAAAGTATGAATAAATTATTCGTTTCTCTTTTTCACACACAAAAAAACAACATTTTCAGTTGGAATTAACTTAAAGATGAGTGTGAAGAAGTTCATGGTGAGTTCTGTCGACAAAGTACTTATAGAGCCAAAATGTTTAAAATCACTTATTTCTTTTTACTTTTGGCAGTAAAAAGTTAGAATTATTTATTGCTTTCGCTTTTTCACCAAGAAAAACATTAATAGTTCTAATTTACTAAAAGATGAATGAAAAGTCCACGGTGAAATCCTTCGAAAAAGCTGCACACACATTTTCACACATCTTTTTAAAAAATGCTTACTTCTTTTTAATTTTGATATTAAGAAGTTCGAATTAATTATTACTTTCACTTTTTCACCAAGAAAAACCATTAGTAATTCAAATTTACTAAAAGAGGAGTGGGAAAAGTTCACGGTGAAACCCTTTCACAAAGCTGCATACACATTTTCACACACAACTTCTCTAAAAATGCTTACTTCTTTTTACTTTTGGGATGGAAAAGTTTGTTTTTATTAATAGTTTCACCTTTTTACAAAGAAAAAACATTAACACTTGAATTTCACTAAAGGATGAGTGTCAAAATGTTCATGGTGAGCTGGGTCAACAAAGTAATTTCAGAGCCAATTAAAAAAAAAAGCTTCATTCATGTTTTTTTTAGCATTTATAAATTTGTATCTGTGTTTACTTTGAATTATGTCCCAAGAAATAAGTTTAATTGTAAGAAATAACCAAAAGTTGTATGAAAAAACTAC
The DNA here is from genome assembly GCA_947359465.1 of Metellina segmentata. Lineage (NCBI taxonomy): Eukaryota > Metazoa > Arthropoda > Arachnida > Araneae > Tetragnathidae > Metellina > Metellina segmentata. Next base: position 15,737,014 of record OX375877.1, read on the forward strand.
ACAGTGAACTGCTTCGACAAAGTTGAACAGACACATTCATACCCCAAATTTTTATAAATGTTTTTATCCATAATATTTTTGCATCAGTAAGTCTCTTTTATTGTGTACTTTGTTTTATATACCTTGGAAATAGTTTATTAATTAGAATTAACACAAAGGTTCATGTAAACATGTCAAAATGAGCTGTCTTCATGATGTTAACACAGCATGTTAGAAAGACACACAAAACATTCAAAAAGTGCCAATTTCTTGATTTTTTTTTGCTTGGACAGGTTGCAAATGATAAATACTTTCTGTTTTTCACAAACAAAACTGTTAGAAAGTTGGAATTATGTAAAAATTAAATGAAACAACTTCACGGTGAAATGCATCGACAAAGCTGAACACACACATTAAGACCTAGAATTTTTATTAATTGCTTTTTCCAAAATATTTTTGCATCAATAAGTTGATTTTATTATGTTCTTTCTTTTCTATATATTTTGTAAATAGTTTATTACATAGAATTAGTATAAAGTTTCAAGGAAACATGTCAAAAGCAGGTGCCTTCATAATGTTAACACATCCAATTTAAAATACACACAAAACCTCTAAAAACGACTACTTTCCTCATTCCTTTAATATTTATGCGTTGCAATTATCGAATAGTTTGTGTTTTTGATCAAGAAAAACATTTAATGTTTTGAATTATTAAAAAAGTGCATGAAACAAGTTCACGGTGAAATGCTTTGACAATGATGCACAGACACTTTCACACCCAGAATTTTTATTTAATGTTTTTTACCCAATTTTTTGCATGAATAACTTAGTTTTATTATGTTATTTGTTTTCTATGTCTTGGAAAGAGATTATTAATAGAATTAAATGAAAGTTTCATGGAAACATGTCAAAATCACCTGCCTTGACAATGGTAACAGAGCATATTAGAATCAAACACAAAACTCTAAAAAGTGATAATTTCTTGATTCCCTTTGGATTGACAGGTTGGAAATCATAAATGCCTTCACTTTTTCACCCAGAAAACATTTTATAAAGTTAGAATTAATTAAAAAGTACATGAAACAAATACTCAGTGCAAATGCATTGACGAAGGTGAACACACTTATGAGACCCAAAACTTTTATTTTTTGTTTTTTCCAAAATGTTTTGGCTTTAATAACTTTCTTTTGTATAACTTGGGAGGAGTTTATTACAAAGAATTAAATGAAAGTTACATGAAAGCATGTCAAAATCACCTGCCTGAATAATGTTGACACGGCAGTGTAAGTAAACACAAAACCCTTAAAAAATGGTTATTCCTTTAACATGTGTGCATGGACATGTTGCAATTGTTAAGTAGATTGTATTTTTTACCAAGAAAATATTCTAATAGTTAGAATTAAACAAAAAGTACATGAGACCAGTTCACGGTGAAATGAGTAAATGACTCCTCAGTCGTAAATGGCGTGGCGGGTTTGCTTGCGCGGGCGCGTCTGCGCATCTATGTATATGACGTATTTCCGTTTGTGCTGGAAGCGCCAGGGTTTCTAAATACGCGCCCGGGCTCGCATTCGGCCGTGGAATATTTCAATTCTCAAAAGAGGCTTTCATTTTTCTGGAACAACTCGGGCGTTTTCATTGGTCCATCAAACCCTGAACAATGCACATTTCATCTACACCAAAACGTCGATAGATTCTCTTTACCTCCTTTTCTCCATAGCGAATATCCCCTGTATTTATACTTTCTGGATCAAACATGCATATATCCTTCAAAAGTTGACAATTTTCTTCATTAACATCAGAACAAAGTATTGATTTCATTCTATCGAAAATAGTTTGAATGAATTGCTTTTGATTAATTTGGAATTATGTACCACGATGATATTTTGAAACATAAACTTTTCTTTTGCTTCTACAGATATCTGCGTTTCACGTGATGCGTCGCGCGATGTTTTCTAAGAAAAGCAAAGTGGTGTACGTAGTTTTTAAGAAAAAAAAGAGGGTATACGGAATTTGCTGGAAAAACCTGAGGGACCAGGGCTTTAGTGGAGGTTATACGGCGTTATACGCCGTATAACCTCCACTACATTTTCATGTCATTTCTATACTTCTTTGATTTTAGCATCTTATTTCGTAGCATTTTGTGTGGTGTGCCCACGATTTTTTGTAGAACTTTCAAGTGTGCTACGACTTTAAAAAGTTTGAGAACCACTGGCCTAATTTCTATCCAGTTTCAAAGTAATTTACTGATATGTACTTCCATAACTCCGCTAGCAGTCGTTCCTGTTCAAAGAATGCCTTTTGTCCTTGCTATTTTTAAGAGCTGGTAAATCATCAGATCGCTCGTCCAGTTCCATTCAATTTCCCTTATGTAATGTACCTTGAATAGCTTATCTCTGCTACGAAACTTATCTCAAAGAGCTAACTATAGCCTGCGAGGAATTGCAGATCCGGACACCCACACATCCAAACAGCAAGGCTGGCCACAGGCGAAAATTTTCTATTTTTCAAAGCTAAGGCGATCTTTTAATCAATAACATCTCAAGAGTTCCTACTTACAAACATATGGCAAAGTTTTTTTAGGGAGATGCCAATATCGAAGCTTTGTCGCAAAGCCAGAGCAACCATGAAATGAGGGTGGATAATTTTAATTAACGTCGTGCTAGAGTAACACAACAGGCTATTGACGATGGCCCGGGATCAAACCATCAAGGGAAAGATCCGAGGACAACTCCACGTCATTTTGAACCGCGGTCAGATGAAGAGGCAACACCTGAGCTGGCACCCCACTCTACAAACATACACACCAACCCATCGTGAGGACGTTTGGCCACGACAGATTTAAGGTGCGCCAGCCGCTTCTACATCCTACGCTTACAAAAATACATGCACTGACCCAGATTCGAACCAGGAGTCTTCCGATCTAGAGGCTAACACCTTAACCACCAGACCGGTTGATCGGCAAACCATGAAAGAAATCAAACGGAATCTATTGTGGCTAGATCGTCATAAAAAACATTATTATAAAGTTTTTTTTTTTTTTTAATTTCTTGGCGAAATTATTCAACGTGTTTCCTACTCAATCAATCGTCATCTGACCGTGGTTCAAAATTACGTGGTGTTGTCCACGGATCTTTCCCTTCGGTGATCGATCCCAGACCGTCGTCAATAGCCCGTTGTGTTACTCTACGACGTTAATTAAAAATTAAATTACCGCAACTGCCAGGTAATGGTAATTTTAGTTAACGTCGTACTAGAGCAACACAACGGGCTATTGACGGCGGTCCGGGATCAATCCCTTAAGGGAAAGATCCGAGGACAACACCTCGTAATTTTGAACCACGTTCAGATGACGAAGCAACACCTGAGCTGGCCCCCAACTCTCCAAACTTCCACATCAACTCAACGTGAGGACTTTCGGCCACGACAGATTGAAGGTACACCAGCCGCCTCTACACCATACGCTTACAAAAATCCATGCCCGGACCCGGATTCGAACCAGGAACCTTCCGACCTAGAGGCTAACACCCTGCCCGGTTGGAAGAGTAAAGGACTAGCAACCGGAGGGCTGCGAGTTCGAATCCAACGAAAGACGTTGGGAACAAGAGTCTGGGGCTCGTTAAATGTATTGTGGCTTACAATGCCCTCACGTTGGCGTGGTGTTGAAGTTTGGAGAGTGGGGTGCCAGCTCATATGTTGCTTTGTCATCTGACCGTGGTTCAAAAATACGTTAAGCTCCTCGGATGTTGCACCGGCTCCCAATGTGTTGTACAGGCGCGATGGTAATTGAAATACCTACCAATTATCCTGCTGTCGATTTGTATCATATTGGTGTCTTTTACAGCAAATACTCTCCTCTGCGGAGCATCGATATTCTAATGAAATGGACGGAGCATGTGAAGTCAGCTTCATGTTACTATCAATCAACTTCATGTTATTATCAATCCCTATATTTGAAAATATGCCATGCGGTTGTGGGCCAAAGCATGAATCCTAATGTGGGACTAATTGCGGATCAGTTAAACTGGTAGGTAGTTAGTTAAGGTCGCACGGTAGCAAAACACAACTGGCTATTGGCGACAGTTCGAGATCAATCCCGATGGGAAGGATCCCAGGACAACACCTCGTCAGTTTGAACCACGGTCAAATGACGAGCTAACTTATATGACACCCCACTCTCCAAACTTCCACACCACGCCTACGGAGGACATACGAGGCCACAGGAGGTATAACGTACACCAGACCTCCCCCCCACTCCCCCGAATACGATTGTCTGGTTGAATCTAGTTTGGACAGCACAACCCTTCGGTTGCTGATCTGCTAACCAACCGGGCTATCGCGGCTATCATTGGTCAAAGTGAAGGCAGTGTTAACGTATAGGCCCAAGTCGATTCGTTAGCCCACGTGACTTACCGTTCAGAGAAGAAGCGGCTCAATCCCATGATAGTACTTTACGCAAGTCCAACTTGATTGGCTAGTTTCACGGGCTTGGCTTCACTTGGATATCTCGCCAATCTGATTGTTGCAGTAACCATTTGATTTTGAATATGCGCGTTGTTTCGTAGAAATACAATACATACACTAGCGCCTCAGCGTACAGCGTAAGTGTCCGACAAGTTGACTCTGATTTGCTCCTCATATATATGTTGTATGGTAGTAGTATTTCTTGCCAACTTATATTAAGGGTACTTATACTTTAAAGAGCTTCTTTTCGCGAAGCAACGATGGCCTAATGGCTAAAGTCACCTACCTTCAGATTGGCGTCGGCAGCGGATGATGACTTCCAGAGTTCGAACCCAGCTGCCGGAAAAATTTTTAGATCCTCCAAATTATTTAAAAAAAATTCCAATTTAATTCCTTTTTATTCTAATTTACTTTTCCTAATTTTTAATACCCTTTTCATATTTTTTCCAAGCTTCCGTTGATTTTACATAAATAATCAAAGAACCACTCCTGAACTCACTACCAGCTGATATTCTTCCGCCCCTCTGCCGTCCCCTTTGCTTTAGAATGATGGTGTCGTATCCACCGCTGGCTTAGGACCATTCTGATGTAACAAAAAGCATACATAAAACACTAACTTATATAATTATTAACTTACATAATAAAAGGATACAATTTTCGGCTCCCACCTCTACCCACCCATAGCCATGGATCTGAAAAGAAAAGAAGAAAGCAGAAAGGAAGAGATAAATCGCCAACAACTATAAACCTTGATGACATACGTATCTAGGTCATGTGATCCGATTAGCCAATCAAGTTGGACTTGCGTAAAGTACTATCATGGGATTGAGGCGCCTGTGTTCAGAGAGATCTTACGGCAGAAACTCCGCCCACATGCTCTGTCTATTTCATTAGAAGGTCGATGCTGGTGTCATGGACGATTATCATTTGGCTGTATGCACTAGTTTATTAGCTTTTCCCGAAGTATGTAGCTGTTGACTGGGTTGCATATAACCTACCTTTACTCGAGTAGAAGCTATGGGAAAATTTTAAGCTCATTGATTCGTCGGTTTTTCACTCCGTAATCTATGACATCACTCACTCATAGTGCGCATGCGTATCAATATTTGCTTGAAATGGCGAGTCTCGTGCTCAGTCCGTCCCAACATTATTGTTTAGTGGAGAGATTTTATTAATGATTCTCAATAACGGTTCTGAACACCTTATACAATAGACCAGTGGTCGGCAAACCACAGCTCTTTAGCCACTCGAGTTCGGCTGTGCCGCGAATCGATTTCGACTAAATACTGTCAGTAAATCTTGATACGCGGAAGAAAGCAGTTGCGGAACTTCAGAAGAGTCAAGAAAAATGATGTTCTGTATTTAATTATTGGGTGCAATCTTCCAACCAAGTTCACATTGAAAGCTTTATTGTTGTACAAGAGATTGCTAAGAGAGGCAAACCATACACAGACGGTGAGTACATTAATAGTTGTTAAATAAATGCATCCGAAGGGCTATATTCCGAAATTTTAAGAACAAGGAGGAAATTCTTTACAAAATTAAAGTTCCACTGTTTGCTAAATCAGTAAAAGGCAGAACAGTCAAAATGTCTTCGAATATAGCCAATCAGCAAATCGAAGATCTTAAATTATCAATAGCTGTTGACGAATCTTGTGACATAAATGCCGCAGCGCAACTTTCACTTTTTGTTCGATTTATAACATCTTCGGATCCTAAAGAAGAACTTTTAGGATTATTACCACTGAAAGGTCAAACACGTGGTGAGGATATTGCAAATGCTGTCATTGATTGCATGGAGAAACATTCTACTCGATAAAATTGCTTCAATTTCAACAGCTGGGGAAAAAAATTTGAGTTGAAATGGAGAGTGTGAATACGCAGATCTGCTGCATAATAAAATACGTTGGCTTTCAAGAGGAAACGTTTAAAAACGTTTCGCTTCCTTATTATTTGAAATTAAAGCTTTTCTCTTTGAGAATGGTTTTGACTATTTTGAACTAACGGACGATCAGTTTGACCAAAAATTTTATTTCATGGTAGACGTTACGTCTTATCTAAATAACATTAATTGTAAACTATTGGGAAAAGGAAACACAATTTTTTCGATGTTGTAAGTAATTTCATTCGAAAAAAATAATCCTTTTTGCTCAAGATTTTGAAAGAGAAACATTCATTCATTTTCCAAGCCTGCTGAAACACAGTCAAGAAAATAACTCGGTAATTGACCATTTACTATTTCAAAATAATTTTAAATACCAGAGAAGCTTTTCTACGAAGGTTTCAGAAATAGCATAGCGACGTTAGCCTTTGCTAAAATCCTCAGTGCTGACGTAACAGCATTGAATTTTTCTCCTTTTAATAGTGATATTGGCGCTTTTGAATTACAGTTACTGGAGTTAAAAACAGAGAATTATGAATCTCCAAATTTGAACGCCTTATGCTGATTTGGAAAAATAAATATGATCTTAGTTCACAGAAAAAGTGGTCTGCTTTGAAAGAACTGGGAGAAGGAAGAGACACACACACATATATATGTGTGTGTGTGTGTGAGAAAGAGAGAGAGAGAGAGAGAGAGGGAGGGAGATATATAATTATTTCAACACCTGGAATAGTATTCCTGACTCGTGTGATCAGTTAAAAAACTAGCAATTGTTGTTCTTTCACTCTTTGGCTCTTCATATTCACGCGGACAATCTTTTTCAAGCATGAAACTTATTAAAAACAACGACATACAAACCTGACTTGTCCAAACTTTCCAAGGAAATTTCAAGGTTCACATTATATGCGTATGTGTGTGTTTTGTCATATTTTTATTTTAATGTAAATTATTGTAATTTTTTGTCAATAAATAATAATAATATTATTATTATTATGATACCTGGTTTTATTTAATGTTAGTAGCTAGTAAAATCGACTCCTAAACACTTGGTTCTTCAAAAAAGAAATTTGGCTCTTAAAAGAAATCTTAATCGTTCTTCTGTTGATCTTTGGGTCTTTTGACTAGTGAGTTTGCCGACCACTGCAATAGATAATGCACATTTTCAAGATTACCATAAACATTCTTTTAATTAGAAAACATAGGTATGTATTTACAATTCTGTAAATCAGAGTAAAAGTATTGTATGCAGGCCCTGATTTACCATTAGGCCAGTGAGGCACGGGCCTAGGGCCCCCATAATTTAGAGGGCCCCTAAGTTTCAAAAGTATCTAAAAAATTTAAAAAGTTTTAAGTAGTTACATAAATTATTGGGTATTTACGTAAATGTCCGTCGACCGTTTCCCCCACTATCACATTCTTGTAATTACATTAATTATCTAACTATTATATTTTTGATTTTCATCTGCTTTATTTTGTTTTGCCAAGAGTTATAAGTGATGTCACGATTTTATCAAACTTTTTGATGACATCTGTGAAACGGTCAACAGTCAAATACGTAAGTACCAATTATTGTTATAAAATTAGTTTTTGTGATGAACAAATAACATGAGGGGGGGGGGGGGCCTTCCTGCGTGTTGTGCCTACTATACCAAATTTTCTAAATCGGGCCCTGATTGTATGTGCAAATTTTTCGATTGTAGGGTTTTCATCTTGAGTGGCAATTAAATTATTACACGTGAGCAACCATTTATTTGTCTTAAAAGCATCCTATATATATATACTTAATATAAAGAAAAAAAACCCTTAAAAAACTTTTAATCTGTATTAAAAAAGCGTTATTAAAAAATTAATCGTTATTAAAACGTCACAGGATTGTAAACTCGCATTTTTTGCTCGATTCGTTAACGGTTTTTCGAGAATTTTACAGAATCAGAAATTTACGAAATAAACATGGTTTGTTCAAAATTGTTAAGAGAACAAACACACTGAAGAAGATATTTTTCCGATGCGGCTGTTATTTTAGGGTTTGTTAATTGTTAAAGTAGAAAAAGCGAAATTTCTACCGCGAGTGAGCAAAAGACACAAATTTTCAGTCTTCAGTCGTGATTTTTTTTAAAAGTACCTTTAAACGTGACTTTTTACAGTTAATCGAGTTTTTTTTCAGAATTTCTATTTGGTTCTTGAGAAAATAATTTTTTGAAATTCGGAAAAAATCGGGACTTTTTCGTTAAAACTGTCATATCTATAGCTTGTTACTATTATTTTTTAATTTTTTAATTATCGCGAGAAACCTTTGAATGTTCTCTTTCCTACTATATAATTTTTTTTTAACTGGTTAATATATAAATAAATTCGATTCAATCAAAAAATGGTCTTACAAATTTCGAAATATTGTGACATTTTCATTACTTTTTGTTAAAACTGTCATATCTATATAGCTTAATACTATTATTTTTTAATTTTTAAAACATCACTGAAAACCAGAGAATGTATTCTCTCTCTAATGGGCCGACCAACCGGTATAGTGGTTAAGGTGTTAGTCTTTAGATCGGAAGGTCCCCGGTTCGAATCCGGGTTCGGGCATGGATGTTTGTAAGCGTATGCCAGCTCAGGTGTTGCTTCGTCATCTGAACATGGTTCAAAATTACGAAGTATAAATTGTTAGGGGCAATGATGGTCGTCCTCCCACTTTGTGCTCCTTCGCAAGTGGCCATCACTTCCGGCCTTGTAGAGGCCAATGACTTAGGTCAAATGTGTGCTCTCCATTAGGAAAAAAAAATTTTGAATGGTACATTTATTTTTAAAATTCGTTAATAAATAAAGTCGATCCGATTAAAAGTTGGTTATCAAATTTCGGAACTTTTATAGACCGTAATATCCCATACAAAACTAAAACTGTCATATCTATAGCTTAATGCTATTAGTTTTAAAATTTGAAAATACCACATGAAAGCTTAGAATGCACTCTTTCGTATGGTATAATTATTTTTAACATTGGTTCATAAATAAATTCGATGCGATAAAAAGTATAATTTCGCGCCAGTGTAAAAATTGTTCTTAGCGTCAGTGCGCGAACAACAAGCGCCTTCGATGAGACCAAGGCCATCTCGCTGTGACTTCATGAAGCCAGCAGGGGTGCGGAGGTTTCGACGTCGCAGGAGGACTCTGCGATGGAGTGTTGGTGAGGGGTCACTTTTTGCTCAATCCTCAGACGGTTTCACGAGAAAGTAGTGACTACAAAATTGCGAGATTAACATGGTTTCCAAAATTGTACAGAGAACAAGATAGAGAAGATTTGTTACTGATACGGCTATTATTTTTGGGTGCATTAAGTGTTAAAGTAAAAGGAGATGGTGGATGGTCTAATCTACGGATTACGTAGCATTTTGGTTGTAGTGACGTTACTGTTGCACGCTGTTGGCACATGCCACCATCAACCAGGCTCAGGAAGGCCTAGAGAAACCGGACCAAGTAGGGACGTGCCAACGTTTTGAATAGAGTGGGGGGGGGGCGAGCAGAGGCGTAACTAGGGTTGTTGAATTTGGGGGGGGGGCTCTTCCCGAAAAGTACCCCTGTAAAAAATGGGAAGAATAAATTAATTATATTAATATTGATTTATATTAACAATAAATTATAAACAGTTAATTAATTTACATAAAAAGATATTGATCAATTAATACTTGATTTTAAAAAATCATATTTTTTTTCTTTATACAATATTTAATAAATGACTTTAAGGTGAATTTTAAAACGTACAATACATTTAAATTAGAAATTAAAACGTCGATTTTTTCGTAAACGTCTCGATTTTTCTGAACTTTTTAGATTTATATTTGATTTGCTTGAAGCACATGGGTAAAAATTATCTCGATTCTGACTCTGCCGCCTATGAGTGCTCATAATTTTTTTAAAGAGAATCTATATTTAAAAATTAGGTTTCAATGAAGCACAGTAGGCAATATTTTTAAAAACCAATGAAATAAGATAAACATTAATTTTAAAAACTAATAACAATAATTGAAATATAAAATGTATTTGAAAATTTGGTTTAAAAAAGCACAATTGACAATTATAAAAAATTCTATTTTTAATCGAAAAATTTTCCTTCGACCTTTTACTCTGCATAATCTTGTATGAGTTCTTTAAAACAGAATTTATCACAAAACTCATTTTCGATAGTTATAGTCAATCTACTTAGTCTATGTAGAGTGATTGTGGATCTGAAATAATTTTTGATGATTTTTAATTTGGAAAAAACTTTTTTCACCACTTGCAACTTACATAGGCAAAGTTTTAAAATTCTAAGTACAATATTTATATAAATATGATAGATAATAATAAACCCCAGCGGAAAATTATATTGGAAATTCCTCGTTTTTTCGAGAATGAGTAAATTTTCTATTAATTAAATTTTAAGGCTTATATGTCGGTAATTGGTAATTATTAGTTAATATCGTATTTGAGCAACACACCGGGTTATTGACGACGGTCCGGGATTAATCCTTTAAGGAAAAGATCCGAGGACAACACCTCGTAATTTTGAACCACGGTCAGATGACGAAACAACACCTGAGCTAGCACCCCACTCTCCAAACTTTCACACCAACCCAACGTGAGGTCGACAGATTTAAGGTGCACCAGCCGCCTATACGCCTACAAACATCCATGCCCCGACCCGGATTCGAACCTGGAACCTTCCGATCTAGATGCTAACACCTTAACCATTATACCGGTTGGTCGGCGGCTCATATATCGGACGAAAGTTTGGAATATAATGGTTCAGGTAGCCAATTTATTAGATTTATTATTGTCTAACATTTATAAAAAATTAATTTTTACTGCTTAGCGACCGCAAATTTTGTTCATACTACTTATATGAAAATAAGAATGTTTTTGTTAACTACAACTTGGAATAGGTATTTTTTATTGGAAACCCGTTTTTCAATAATTGAGTATTACTCTGTTGTTTTAAGTTAGAAATATTTAAGAATCTCTCTATATTAAAAAGAGTTACCACCGCCGCTGTCGCAGGATTGAAAACTGGGTTTTTTCACTCGGTTCTCAAGATGGTTTGTCGATTGAGTACAGATCAGAATATTACGATATTAACATGGTTTATTCAAAATTGTACTGGGAACAAAATGGAGATATTTTTTTTACTGATGCGGCTATCAGTTTAGGGTGCATTAAGTGTTAAAGTAAGAAAAAGCGAAATCACTTACGACAGGAGTGTTGGTTTGCAAAGCAACAAGTTTTAACAATGCACTGTTCTCACGTTTCCGTCACTTAATTACTTCACAAATTCATGTGTTCACTTTTAAAACATTATTCTCGGAACCTCACTCGTCAAGGAAATCCGTAAGACTAAATAATCCATCGGACAAAAATTCAGAACAGTTCACTTGCAGGCAGTTTTCTCGTATTTACTTCAAATAAGAAAGCCGACAATTTAAAAGACCCTATATTGTAAATCATCAAAATAAGCAATGACAGTTTTGTTGCGATTTCCGGAATGCCCTTATCTTCAAACGATATTTCCGTCAGTTGGTCAGGCGCTTCTTATCCAGTTTGGGACCTAGGGCAATAAAACCCTAACATAGAATCCGTCAGTCGGTCATAAAAATAAATCGCTTTTCTTAAGACATGCCGTGAAAGACTTGGTCGAGCCCTACAATGCATTTAAAGGATTCGAAAATGAGGTAATCATCTCGTAGCATTCAAGTGCGAGCACCACGTGCATTCATTTTTGGGGTAGAACCACTTTAAAGCCGTAAAACAAAGTGATAAAGTATCGGTATGCTTTGCCACCTTTCTCCACATATTCAGATTCAGAGGAAGAATTTTATCTTTTTGTATTCGGATCTTTGAAACAATTTTTTTCTTCACTTTTAAATAAATATAAACTTTTACAACACAAATAAAATTTCTTCGAAGTTTCTTGATAAACTTTTCATACATTTACGTGTTAGAAAACTTTCAAATTCGTTATTTTCAAAATCTAATTTTGTATTGCCCCTTGACCCTTCATTTATTACCCATTTCGGGGAATATATCGAAGCTCTCATAATGCGCGCTGCCCCCTCTGTGCTTCTTTCCCTCTCTCTCTCTCTCTCTATATATATATATATATATATATATATATATATATATTAATGGAAGGGAGGCTGCTAACTGCGTAGTTTATACGAAGGGAGCGCCCCCCCCCCTGTGCATTTTTTTACAAAAAAATGTCCAAAACTATCATTTAAACAATTTTAAATAAATCTATTCAACAACTCGCTGGAGAAAAGTCATAAACCTTTCTGATAAAACCTTCCTAAAAAGTTTTTTATGTTTATGGATATGGATATTGAGGCATGTGTGTGTGGAGATGTACTACGGAAATGACTGCGATAGTTGTTTTTATTTAATTAAATGGTTTGCAGTAATTTGTCAATGTCGTCGAAGGGTCACCCAACTATCTTGAGTACATGCAGAGTGTTGACAATGTACGAAAATCTTCATGTACTATAATTTTTTATTTCTTTTCATACATTATACATTTGTTTTCACTAATTTTGCGCCTCACCCACGAAATCGGCTGTCAGAGCAAATGCCAAGTTTGCACTCCTCTAGATCTGGGCCTGCAACTATTGACAGGAAATGAAATTAGTCCAAATTTGATTCAACGGTGCTGTTTAATGTTACTTTTGAAGTTAAAATGTTAATAATGTTCCTTGATGGTGTGGAGGGGCGAAATATGGCTTTCACCCCTTCTCCTCAGTGACAGGAGGGACCAAATACCCTTTGCCCTCCTGTTGACAAGTGCCTGTTTGTCCACCTCTAGATCTGGACCTGCATCTATTGACAGGAAATGAAATCAGAGTCCAAATTTGCTTTAACGGTACTTTTTAGTCTTAATTTTGAAGATAAAATGTTAATAATGTTCCCTGATAGTGTGTGTGTGGAGGTGCGAAATATGGCTTTCGCCCCTTCTCCTCAGTGACGGGAGGGACCAAATACCCTTTGCCCTCCTGTTGACAAGTGCCTGTTTGCCCACCTCTAGATCTTGGCCTGCATCTATTGACAGGAAATGAAATTAGTCCAAATTTGATTCAACGGTGCTGTTTAATGTTACTTTTGAAGTTAAAATGTTAATAATGTTCCTTGATAGTGTGGAGGGGCTAAATATGGCTTTCGCCAATTCTCCTCAGTGACAGGAGGGACCAAATACCCTTTGCCCTCCTGTTGACAAGTGCCTGTTTGCCCACCTCTAGATCTGTGCCTGCATCTATTGACAGGAAATGAAATCAGAGTCCAAATTTGCTTTTACTGTACTTTTTAGTGTTAAATTTGAAGATAAAATGTTAATATAGTTCCCTGATAGTGTGTGTGTGGAGGGGCGAAATATGGCTTTCGCCCCTTCTCCTCAGTGACAGGAGGGGCCAACCCCAAGAGAGGATCGACGTGTTCTAAAGCATGCGCGTACTGAACCAACATATACACTGTACTGTTGCAGACATCTAACGGGCAGTGAGAACCTCTCTCGGTCATCCAATAAGTGATCGCATCATTCGTAGACGGCTTCACGACGTGGGACTAAACTCACATAGACCGTTACGAAGATCTCTTTTACAGCATTGCACAGCCGTCAAAGACTGGAATGGTGTCGTACCAGACAGACATGTTGCGTCATCGAGTGGTCTTCACTGGCAAATTCCTTCTGTCTGGGTGGATACAACAATCGAATCCGTGCTGCGTCACATGTCCAGAAAACCTGGTGTCATGGTGTGGGGGTGCAATTGGAAAGTTTCTTTTGGGTGCGAAAATGCAGCGCCTAGGGGCACACTAGGTTGCTATAGAATTTCGGAGGTTGCTATAGATTCGCGGTCTTGGCTCAAAAACGTTTTTGGCATGGGAGCCAATTCGATTTAAGCCAATTTCGATTTTGGAATGCATTGTAGTGGTAAATCACGCCAGTCGCTCACGACGCTCGTCGCTCAGTGCCTGTCGGTGGATTTGATTACGCTCCTTGATATCGCGAAGCTTGCCTGGAATCGTTTATCCTTTTTTTACAAAATATTACGTTATTTTAAAAGTTATTTTGTTTATGATATTCATTTTTGTGTAATATGTATTCCTTGTGTTTGTCAGTTCTCAAATTTTTGTACTATTTGCTTTTCATTTTGTTATGTTTCCATTGTTCGTTTTCGTGAATTTTACTCTTCCTGTCTGTAAATTGTCCAAAAATTGTAGTGTAACTATGAAGGTTTTAATTACTGGTGTGGATTCGATGGTCAAATACAGAGTAAAATCGGAAATCAGTATTTGCCATCACAATGACATGGTAATGTAATATATATTCTAGCTTTTCCAGGAATCACCATTGAGCGTGTAACAGAAAAGGTTTCATCTTTAAAAGAATCGTGACTTGATTCTGGTTCATGTAAGTACCAATAACACCTATATTGCCTTGAGAAATGCTTCTCAAAATTTGAGGACCTGTTGCAAAACATAATAAACTGTAATCAAGAGACGGGCATTGTGATTTCAGCTATATTATCTCCCGATAACTACCTCTCCCTTGAAAAGCAAGCTATGAGACCTTTTCTTCAGAAAGTGAACACAAAAAATTATCTTCTAAACCACAAGCTGTTTTTCTACTGCCAAAAGAAGCAAAATATTTTTTTGTAGATCCCAGTCATTTAGAAAGGTAGTATGGCACAAAAAATTATCTTCTAAACCACAGGCTATTTTTCTACTGCCAAAAGAAGCAAGATATTTCTTTTTGTAGATCCCAGTCATTTGGAAAGGTGGTACGACAAGGCCCGGTCACTTGGAAAGGTAGTATGGCAAGGCCCAGTCACTTGGAAAGGTAGTATGGCAAGGCTGCTCAGTTTACATCTCAATTCTTCATCTGAGAGTTTAATTCAACCTGTGATCCACCTGAGCCCAAGGCTGTTGAACTGAATTCTACAATTGTTACAGAAGGTTCTGTTCAATGCAGGTATTAATTTCTATAATATTGTACATCAAATATTATTAAATGTGTAACATTGTTTCCATATTCATTCTTTAGATGAGACTTGGATAACACACACACAAGTTCTTCTTTTTTTTCACTAAACTTCCTAGTTTTCAATATAACAATATAGCCTTCCAACTTCCAGTAGTAAGAACCCTGGAGGTAGGATCACTGTTTTGTCAAAGCATTCCAGGATTGAGGAGTCTCAAATTTTCCTGACAGTGTTATTGATGGAATTTTTATGATTCTTTCTGGCACGAATTCCTCAGCTGTCAGGTGCTTAGAAACATATTATATCTACAAGACTAAGGAAATATTATCTCAATTGGCTGGAGAACAATTTCCCAATAATGAATATTTATTTATACCTTTAAATGAAAATAATCTGGGTTCTATTGGTTGGAAAAGTTTCATTTTTATGAACCCTGCTGTACAACTTCTGCTCAAAATTAGAAAGATTACAGATTTGATTTTTCCGTAATTGAATGTAAAGCTTTAAATCTTCTGGAAGATTGGTTGATTTCATGCCCTCCTCACTTTAACCAGACAGATAGAACTAAACTCTGTAGCTACTGATTACCCATCTAGCAATAAATTAATTTAATTAAATGTTGAGAATACAAGACAGCTTCTGGTTGTAAATATTTACTTCAATAATTTGCTTTGTCAAGATCATAAAATGTAATAAAACTTCAAGATTATTGAATTAAAAAAAAATTGTCGAGAAATATTTCAACTAAGCAGCAAATAAGTATGGATACAGTAATCTTGCATGTTCTTTAGTCTAGCTACTGCTAAGAATTAAAGTAGAAAATTCGATATGTAGCGATTTCAAAATATGCCAATCATTTGCATTGTGATGATTATAAGATGTAATGAGGTCAAGATTGTTGGATTAAATTGTCAAGAAATATTTCACATAAGTAGGAAGTGAATACGAATTATCTTAAAGTAATCTCAAACATTCATAATACTCACTACTGCTATGATTTTAAGTGGGAAATTTGAGATGTAGCCATTCAAGATATGCCCTTAAAATTCAGGTAGGTGAAAAACATGGCAACTACTTGAGTGTAATTATAAAAAAAAATCCGTGTGTAAAAAGAAACGATTCTTGTTTTTAAAATTCTATTGGAAAAATTTGTATTTTTATGCAAGAGGAAACATAATTAATTTTTCTCTTTCAGGATAAGGGTAAACAGAATGAAATTTTCTTTTTCAGGATGCAACTCCAGAGCTTTGTATCATTGAATTTATGAATAATAAATTTCCTTTACGTAAGATGGCTAGTAAAAGATTTTGCAAATTCAGGAACAATTCACCTGAGCCTGTAAAGAATTTCCCTGCACCATGATTATAAATTCACATTGTTGACTTTTTCATTAAAACAACTGTTATGTTTCCAACTAAATGATGTTTGTTTTTGGTGATCATTTCATATGTCATCAATAATGAATTTCTTTTGGTTTAGATAATCATAATAGAAGTGCAACATTGATAAACATCTGATCATTTCACTCATTACATACTACTCGGCAAAATATTATTTCCTCATTTGGTTAAGGGAGCAGACAGCTTACTGATTATTATTAGTTGGTGGTATATTCGGTAGGTTTTATATTTTGCATGCAGCACCTTTTCAGAAATACAAAGGCAATAATGATTTATCACATAATAGTGCAAAGCTTCAAATTGAATAAGTTATTTTAGAAAGTAAACTTATAGCAGCTTTTGGCTAAAGCCTCCCTAAATCTGCAACTGTATATAGCATGTGTTAAGCACAGTAATCAAATAATGAGTGTACCAAATTTGTTGTGAATTGGTCGAATTGTGATATATATATATATATATATCTTTAATATTTTATTCCAATTTGGATCACGGAATTGTTTTACCCCTCTCAAAACCTAAGAAAAATAGAACAGGGGTTAATATATAAGAGCTAATGTTTTCTACAGGATGAATGTACCTACCATATAGTTGGTGTGAATTATTCAGTGATCGTAAAAATAATCTAAAAATGTAATTCCCTTGAGGATTTCGAATTGTTTTTAAATCCCACTGAACACCTAGGTCAAATAGAACTGGGGTTAATATGTTGCCTACGTTACCCCCAGAGTTATGAAGAATAAGTGTTTTCCAAATTTGGAGTGGACTGGTCAAAACCGTGTAGATCTGTATAGAGGACAGAGAGACGTCAACTCTGCTGTATCCCTTTGAGGCATTATGCGACAAATTTATCTTGAAACATATTTTGCTTCTTATCTGAAACTGAAATGTTTATAATTAAATGGTAGTATATGGCAGAAATAAAATAAAAAAAGCTTACACTTTTGATTTGAGGAATTCAGATTTTTAAAAATTTAGTCGCCTGCTAGCATGCTGTTAAAGAATTTTAAAGACAGGTATGTAACGAACCAGCTTTTGGTTTAATCACTCCTTAAAGGTCATTAGCATAAGTTTTTAGTATAAGACTGGTAAAAATGTTAATACTTTTAGGGTGGTGGAACGTCTCATTATCTTCAGTACTATAAAGTATAAATGTGCCAAATTTGGTGTGAATTAGTCAAACGGAGTAGATTTGTATGGAAAATATACACAAACACATCCTTTTTTTATATAAGTAGATTATAATCCCCTTTTTTTTTGCGTTTTGTGTTCAAACGGTGCTACGAGTTAAGAAACGATACAATTATTTAATCAGACCAAATTCTTCATTTTCAGAAATAACGAGAAATCGCGAGATTTATAAGAACGCTTATGTAAGTCCTCCATTAACTTATGCCTCACTATCGGACAGGTAAGTGTTTAATATTGAAAAAACACCTTACATGCTTTCTTTGGGGTATGAATATGTTTTGCATCCACTAAATTATTAAATGTTTTATTTCTATTTCTTGAAAAATTGCGAGAAAATAATCAGTTTTATTTTCTTTGATTTCAGGTCATTATTGAATAGCCAGAAAGGCAGCTAACATGAAATTAAATATAAAATTGATTCCAAAACACTTTCTGTTACTTCAGAAGGAACGCCGCAACATGGAAGTAAAGCACATTCCACAAGTCTCAAATAGTTTTATAAACAGCACTGGTGTTTTGTTTTTTAAACCAAAAACCAGAACATTTTTGCGAGAATGAAACAAGAATTCGTCAATGAAAAAATTACAAATGTTTATGTCTAGAGTTTCATGACGACAATTAATTTGACAATTCATACACCCGAGAGAGATTTCGACAATTTGTATATGACATATGAACCTAATATGAGGTTAATTAATGTCTCACTTCAGCAACGCACTATTGGCGATGTTCCAGGAAAAATCCTAGGACAACGCTTCGTCCTTTTGAACCACGGTCAGAAGTCAAGAACAACACCTAAGCTGGTACCTCATTCTCCAAACTAAGACACCATACCAATGTGAGGACATCTGAAGCCACAGATTTAACATGTACCAGCCCCTACGTTCGCTAGTCTTTAGTTGGATAGAGATTTGAACTCGCAACCCTCGGGTTGTTAATCCGCTTAGATCAAATCTGACCTGATGTTATTACGTCAACAGCAAGGATGCCTACCCTAGGGACCCTACCCCTTTGCCTCACCAATATCTTTATGGATGGATAGGTGGGTAGTTAATTAACGTCCCTCTGAAACAACTCAACGACCTATTGGCGACGGTCCGGCCGTTATCTCGAAGGAAAAGTCCAAGGATAACGCCTTGCAATGATGACAACACTTCAGCTGGCACCCCACTCTCTAAACTTCCATACCAAGCCAGGACATTTCAGCCACGATAGATTTAACGTGTAGATGACGGTCTGAGACTGGAACAAGTTTCGAATTCGCAGCTCAAAGTTTGCTAATCCGTTGCTTATCCAACAGGGCTACCTTTTATTGATGGGATCGGCCTCATCAAATTAATTATGAAATAAATGAGTATTGCAAATATACGGGTAATATGAATAGCCAAACATAGAGAAGACTTTACTCAATAGGTCGTAAAGCCATTGTATCCGGCGACAGCGGTACAAATTTAAGAGGTCCAAACTCCTTGCCCAATCCCAATATTTTTATAGTTTATGCAGAAAGGCATGGATAACATGGGTAGGGAGATGTACACACTCAACCCTTCTGGCGATTGCTCAATGAGGTACCTCGTTAGTAGCAAAACCGACGGACGAAAAATTTCATCATTGTAAGAAAAGTCTTCAGATCTTGATCTCCTATCCAAAAATATCGGTAATACAATATCTTGATTACAAGATAACTCGTTATTGGCACAATTGGTCAGCTCTTAATGGACGAGATATCTCGTCATTAGCAAAATTGATCAGCTCTTGATGGACGAGGTATCTTGCCACTAGAAAAAGTGGTCAGCTGTTGAAGGCGTCATTTTCAAAATTTGTCAGTTCGTCAAATCTATCGTCATTGGCAAAATTAGTTAACTCTTGATGATGAACGAGATATCTCGTCGAAACCCCACCACACACACACTTGGAGGGTTAAACAAAAAATAACTACTATTGTCCCAGTAATTACTTAAAATGTTATATTGTACACACTCCCAGATCGTTTATTTGCACTGTTACTTGTTCAAATTTGTCATTGATAAAATTTGAATCCCATGCTTTTTCATGGGGTCGCCCTCAAGATGAGGCATCATAGGCTGTTTGCAATGAAATAGTATTGTGAGTAGAGCAAGAGCGTATCATTTCATATATGCTTTTCTTTGGTCTGTGTCTTTACCTTCAAATGTAAAATGTTAAATCTATAGGACCCCTTCAAACATTTTCAGCAGGTGTCAGGCCTTACTGCAATAATAGACATGTGTCATATTCAGTGGCCACACTTTCTACATAGCTTCACCTTACAAAATACATATATATATATATATATATATATTTGGGATTCCCTAATAATTTTCCCACGTTGGGACCATCCATCAACGTGTGCTACCCTTTAACTGTTACCTAAAGGTCAAGATATAAGTATCTTGACTAGAAATAAACTAACTGCATCACTACTTCAAAATAAAAATCGAATTGATACTTATTTTCGATAACTCTCGAAGTTAAATATTCTGATTTCGATTTAATTTCTATTTATTCCATTGCTAATCCGATGTTCTTTCAGCTGTTCAAATGGAGAAGTTTACTTTTAACACTACTATGACGGCATCGAACATTTAAGTATTGCCGTTAAGGATTTGTTTTGATTTTTCAATACTTTTTCTGTGGACACTCTAAACAATGGCCATGAAGAAATGAAATCCAAAATAAACATCTTAGCTTGTCTAAGAAGCACTCCCCCAAACACTATAATTTTATACAAAAACAAATAGTGAAATCTGAGCGAGTGGGAAGGAAAATTTCCAATCACTGTCATTATATCTTCAAATATGCAACACTTTGATCCATTAATAGTATTTCTGTAGAAATTTCTTAAATTATCGAAATACTTTTTATTTTAAAATTGAATTCGAAGAACCTATTAGAATTGATGGTAATGGTAATTTTAGTTAACGTCGTACTAGAGCAACACAACGGGCTATTGACGACGGTCCGGGATCAGTCCCTTGAGGGAAAGATTCGAGGACAACACTTCGTAATTTTGAACCACGGTCAGATGACGAAGCAACACCTGAGCTGGCACCCCACTCTCCAAACTTCCACGCCAACCCAACGTGGCTATTAGAATTGAATTTGAACAAATATAGTTTTGATATTTCATCAGTTCTGACACAGATTTATTGTGCCCCTTTTGTGTGTTCTGTGCCTATAGACTTCCTTTCCCTTCCATAGCCTTGAGTTCCACCGTGGCTTAGTAATTTACCCACTGTTCTTGTAAACTACGAGTTGTAGGCGATGCTGGTTTGATTACTGTAACTTACTCCGGGAGTATTTCTTTCATCTGCATTTGTAAAAATTCACATGTACTTTCATTTATTTGATGTTGTCTGGACAAATATGATCCTTGCGTCTTAAAGCCCTAACATCCAATCCAATCCTCGTCCATTCATAAGCCAAAATTAAATAAAAACGAAATTTAATGCCCCATCTGTTTATATGTAACTGGTTTTATAATACAAAATTTTGTTAATTGATCACTACTATTGAAAACAGTCATAAAAATTAACTGTCCATTTTAGAAATTAAAAATTGACAGTATTATTTTTATTCAGTACAACCCAGTGTATAAACCATATGTATAATTATGTATAAAATTGATGTATATATAACAATTTTATGTTTTTATCTAACCGTTAGTTACATACGCTTCAGTTCGCATCGTACGTAGTTGAAAACGAGCAAGCAACTATAATAACCAGTTAACCACCAACCTAAATTCTAATCTAGTCTAGACGATCCCGGTGCAAAGCAGCAAATGCAACTAGAGCTAACAAAGACAGGAATGCCGGGATTGGGATCTTTATCTCTCCTAAGATCCGGACCTCTCACATAAGGGGGGGGGTCTCATTAGAGGACACGAAATTTGGAACTTCTGTGCAGGAAGAATGAGCTATTGCCTACGGGGATGGATGTCCGCAGCTGTCTTGACAAAAGGCTGGACAGCTGACCTAAGTAGACACTTTTCTGAGAAATCTTCTGAAACCCCATTGGGAAAGATTCCAATTGTACATCCGGTCGGTGCTACTGAGCCCTGAGGGGCAGAACGTGAAAAATCAGGGCATACTCTGAATCAATTTTGGAGTGGAAAAGGAAAAGGAATGAACAAACATCAATTTAATTTATTTAGAGTGGATCTCGTTTGTTGAACAACTTTTTTTGGAGTACAACGGATTTGGAGTATAGCTTCGTTATTATGGTTGGAGAGTTTTGCGTAGAAATTGGTATTGAGTTTAATTATAAACTCTTTGATCTCGCGTACATATTTAGTTATTCCCTAATTTTTATATTGCGGTAGAATAATGGGCTGTCTGTAGCTATTCGAAGGGTGATGTTTTGGAGTGATGCTGTTCTTTCACGTGAGTTTCAGCGCAGGAAATCCCCATACAGGACTAGCGTAAGTGACCATTGGTAGCAACATGGAACTGCGAAATCGCGGTCACAAGGTAGAAACGAATGTCTCTGAGAAACTAATGCAAAGCACGTGCTAACAATGGAATGGATTTTTTTGTGTTTGCCCCACAACCGTCTGAGAAAATGTGCAAGAGCTTGACCGATTCGATGATTGTTGTTAAAATAATTTGACGTTACGTTTAATTTGAAAAAAGTAAATGTCTCAACAACTATCCATACTATACTTTCGTTCAATCGGAATAATTTTTAAGTTTTGTTTCTCTCGCATTTATTATTTGGAGCTGCTTTAGTTAAGGGGTAGAGACATCGCAAATTAATGACGTTTTATAGTATTTTTAAAAAAACTATATATATATATAAACTTACCGGAAGTAAGATTTTAAACAAATGTACAGAATCTTTAAGCAAAACTCAATGTGGAATAAAATCTCAAAACTAAATTTATAACTCAACGTCTGGGAAAATTACACAATTCTTTGTGAGTTTGCGTAATCAAGAACTGATCTAGTGTATCTGTCTTCTCATTGGAAATGTGTAACACGGCTAACCATGCGACTACGAGAAGGTTTTTAAAAGTATTAGAAACGCGGTTTCTTTATCATAGCCCGCCTTGTAGGGGCCGCGGTAACCTTGTTTGATAAGAGTCGCGGATTAGCAAACGGAGGGTTGGGAATTCCAACTAACTAAAAGACCGTCGTGCAGGTGGGGACTCGTGCACGTTAAAACTGTCGTGGCCTCAAATTTTCGAATTTTGGTTAGGTGTAAAACTTCGGAGAGTGGGTAAACTCAGGTGTTCACCTCGTCATCGGACCGTGGCTCAAAATTACCCAAGTATCGCCCTCGGATCTTTCCCTTTGCGATGGATCCCGGACTGTCGCCAATAACCCGTGTGTTTGTTGCTTCCAGTGCGAGGTAAATTCAACAACCAACCCCACACATTACAAAAAAATATTCCACGGCTTACAAAGCCTTGATTGTTTTAATTTAATAATATAAAAATAACAAACCAATACTAGAAGGAGACCCCCCGACTATACTGTAATATGCCGCCTTTCTGTATGATAAAAGATACCTTGGCTCATAATTTAATAATTCACCTCCCCTCAGTCCCCTTTCCATAGAAATTTATGAATGGTTTAAACATGTCCATCCTAACTACAGGGTTAGTTTGTAAACTTTCTCTCGCCTTTATTATTTGAAGTTGCTTTAGTTAATGGGTAGAGGCATCACAAACAACAATTAATGACGTTTTATAGTATTTTTTAAACAAACTCTAAACTTACCGGGTATGACATTTCAAACAAATGTTCAAAATCTCTAAGCACTACTCTAATGTGGAATAATATCTCAAAACTAAACTTATTAATCAACGTCTGAAAAATTACACAATTCTTTGTGTGTGTGCGTAAATGAGAACTGATCTAGTGTCGGCGAGTAATGAAGGAGCGTAACTGTATCGGAAATTGGAATAATCCCTTATCCACGCACGTCTTCTTTGTCCTTGGTTCGAATCCCGGTCTAGGAAGAGATGTTCATAATATTTCGGAAGAGTGTTGAAACACAAAGTGTAAACACATGAATTTTATTATTTCATAAACAAAATGGAGCTAGCTTTCTTATGAATTCTTCGTGGGAAAAAATGATAGTCCCAATGCCATATTTCGTGTAGTGTTTTGTTTTTTTCACATCACACTTTCTCACGTTCTTCTCAAGAGAATGCACGATAACTATGACACACTTTACTGTTCTCTCATTTGAATGTCCCCAAACAGACACAAACCAAAAGGAAAGCCTCCGAAGAAGCCTTTGGTTGGTTCGAGTTTCGAACTCCAAACCTTTTGATTGCTAATCCGCTCCTCTAGCAAACAGGCTATCACGGCCCTTCGGTGATGATATAAATTCGGTTTTAAATTTTTTGCTCTATTTACAGAATGGGCACATTAATTAATCTTTCTTTTCCCATAGTATTAATTTTTTACAAGCTTTAAAACAAAAAACGATCTCTCTCCTAACGCCCATCAAATAAGGGAACTGTTAAAAAAAAATTTAATAATATTTCAACATTCGCAACTGTGCAAAACATTTCTTTGAAGGCTCGATAGATGTCTGGTGTGCTTTTTATGGTCTCCTCGTGTTTTCCTTTTAGAAATATTAAAAACTTGTCAACTTCATCTTCAAAAGTACTACCATCAATGCATTTTTGTAAATTATATATTTTTATAGTTTTTTATCCAACTTCCAGTTAAAGCCTCTTTTACATCTATGGTTGAAACGAAGTTTTACAGCTAATACAGCATCTGCCCCTCTTGCTGATCATCTCGTATATTAGAAACTCTTTTCACTGAACTTATAGAAGCACATTGTAAAGACGCTGTCACATCTTTCCTCGAACACTAATGAATAGACATTTTAAGACCTCGTGGGCCACTTCGTAATCTGGGGCCCTACGCGGATTTCCTTCTCCACAAAGGAAATAAATATAGTTTTGATATTTATTGTTTTAAAATTTTATTTATGGATTATTGACGATTATATTTTCTATGAATCGCTAAACAAGACTCCAATAACTCAAGAATTCAACACACACACACACACTTCAATGGAAACCTCTCGAAACTCTAGTACTCCTCACAATATGTCTTGGCGATACTTTCGAAATAATAGATACAACCTGTGCTTCATTTCTATTCTTCTCTTCAAATTTGTTTTAATTAAAATACTTTCCACTACGCCACATTAGGTATTCTGTGGAAATTGTGATAAGCCCCTTTAAACTTAAAGTTAATTGTAGAATATTTCCATTCACGTCTAAGAACTCTTCCTGCGGTTTGGTTGCTCTAATTTGTAATTTTTCATAAAAACTCTAGTTATGTTCCCCCCTTAGTACTCGTACTCATGCACTTTTCAAACAATACTGTAGTTAATTATTTCCAATTAGTATAGTTGTCCTTTTATATTTCACAAGGGATCTGCATATGGTGAGTAAAGGTTAACAACTACGATGACCCTGATTTTTTTAAAAGAATAAATCCTCTACGTAATCTGTAGTTACAAACTGGTTGTTTTAAAATAAAATAGTATGTCCTTAATAGAGTGTTAATCGCGTTCAATGAATTGTTAGTTCAATACATACTCAAATATGTGTAAACATAGCTAAATAACATCTTTGTGCTACGCTAATTAAACACAAGAACTTAGCGCATAGGAATTATAATCTATTTATATGATGCACAAAAGATGCTCTATTTTTTTATTAAATACAGCAATAAAATCAAATAAAAAAAGTCATGCTATGTTTTCAACGATTCTTATTTTCAAATCATATTAAATTTTATCGTGAAAAAAACGAATACTACACTGTTGAATAGCGAACAATCGCCTTTCACAAAGCAAATCCCTTGAGGATAGACAGATGCCTGGTAAAACCGCGAAACAGGGTTTATGGCAAAACAGTAGTTATAGAAAACTACAATGTATAGCTACCAGCCAAAATCATAAAAGGGTATGAAAACTTTTTCTGGACCCGAGACCTTTTATAGCCCGTCGGTCAAAAAGGTAAGAAAAATTATTTGACAAATTTTTGTCTTATCTGATCTAATATTAAAGGTCAAAAAAGGTTTTATTTTTTCCCGACGGAATATAAAAGGCCAAGCTTGACATGAATTTGGACCAGGCCCGCCGCTAACTGTTTGAACGCCTGTGTGCAATACCAATTACGCCGCCTCCTGTGTGATTGTGACGTCATGTCGATTGGATTTCTTCGCAATTCGAATTTGGCCGCATCTGGCAATGACGAGGCCATCACGGCGTTGCTCGTGGTGTTGGTTTACCAAATGGGAATTCGTAGCAATCAAAGGGGGTTAGCGAGCAGTGGTCTCACCTGACCCCACGAAAAGAACTGTCACGGGCAACGCAATACTGGCCAAGCAGTGGCTAGTTACCATATAAATATTGATCTACAGAAATTGAACTCGTCTTGAATTTATGCTATCAGCTATAAGTAGGCTTTTCAAGTTTACGAGTAATAATCCACCCACTTAATCGCGTAATTGAGTCTGTAAAAAGTTTATAGAAATTCCGTATAAATGAACTGTAAAATTAAATTTGTATTTCTAAAATACATAGAGTTTTGGCTCAGATGTTTTGTAAGAATTTTGTATAGCCTGTACTGACTACGGAACCCTACACTGTGCGTGGTCAGACACGAACTTGGCCGGGTTTTTATTTCAAATTTCGTAAATATTTAATTGTATATGTGCTACAAACAGATGATTACTAGGCGCAGCAATTATTATGATAAGCCGATAAATAAACGTAGGTACCAAAATTTTGCACTGACATATGATACATTGAATTATAATCACACTAACCAAGTTAAAATATCCTTAATTACACCTAGACCAACGTCAGACGAAGATTAACAAAATAATTGCAACGTGTGCGATAGTACTGTTCGAATGCGTGTGTAAACTGAAACGAAGCTCTGTGGGGATTCCTAGACTTTTCTAGACGGGGAGGTTTCAACCAGATTTCGTTTTAAGACGGGAGAAATGGAAGAATAGATTTCCCCCTTTGTTGCGCGCATCCGGTCCTTATCTTTACTATGGTCAGGTCCCCTGAGGTAATTGGAACCGCGGACGGTCCGTTCGTGTCTCCCTACGTGGAGAGTGGAAAGGGACACCTCTTCCAAATTCCCAGTTCTGAGAAATTTCCGTTTTCATACTGCCATTGTAATCTTTCTCAAGAGCGCTGCAACACGCGACAGGTTTTGTAAACCCCTCTCCAAGGACGATGGTTTTATTGTCCTACGGAGGGGCACATCCTGTCAATTGGAATTTGGAGAATGGATACTTTGAATTTTGGAAAGTGATTGCGAAACATAATGGATCAAGAAACTGCTTTACAGCTGAGGCTACTTAATAGTTTTAAAAATTAGTCCACAAATTATTCAGAAATAATTTGCTGCTGACCTCTAGCGGTGACCCCAGAGATCCACGAAAAAGATACACGCCAAACGAGAGGTTGGAAAGGAAATGAGTGACCGAAATATAGGAGTCTCGTCTGTTTAGGAAAAAGTAGAGTGGCCGAAATTTTTCGGATACCCGTACTCTAAAGATTTTGCCAGTTTTGTCATGGCGGAGCCCCTTAGTAATATAAAATAAAATAGTAATTGCGTGCCGGTCAGATTTTTTCCTCAATGCGATGCCATTTCTTATGCTAAAGGTGGGTATTATGACAATGACTTTGAATATTACGTGATCGATCGCTAGATTTGCCCCCACCTGGACGTGCGGTCTACGCCCGCTTACGGCGGGCCTGATCTGGACACGGACCACCTGAGTCACCAATCGCTTGACATGGGTGAAAACAAAAGTAGAGAGTGCATTGGGGTTGGTGCACGTTAAATCTGTAGGTGTCAATTGAATGGGAAAGATACCGACCCATTTTGATGAAGCCAGTGGCCTCGAATTCAATTTCCGACCCAGCCAATTAATCCTACAGACGGTGTTCAGATTCTGCGATTGAAAAGGTTAACATAATGTTCTTCGCACCAAGATTGACTACGTTTCATCAGCATCCCTTTTAGAAAACTAGAGTTTCACTGCATCAGTAACCCTTTGCAGCCATTCCCATGTGTTCTTTTTAAACAATATTTGCTCAATGAGTGTATCCAGGGCCCGATTTAGAAAATTTGGTATAATAGGCACAACACGCAGGAAGGGGCCCCTCCCTCATATTATTTGTTCATCACAAAAACTAATTTTATAACAATAATTGGTACTTACGTATTTGACTGTTGACCGTTTCACAGATGTCACCAAAAAGTTTGAGAAAATCGTGACATTACTTATAACTCTTGACAAAACAAAATAAAGCAGATGAAAATTAAAAACGTAATAGTTAGATAATTAATGTAATTACAAGAATGTGATAGTGGGGGAAACAGTCAACGTTCATTTACGTAACTACCCAATAATTTATGCAACTACTTAAAAACTTTTTATAATTTTTAGATACTTTTGAAACTTAGGGGCCCTCTAAATTATGGGGGCCCTAGGCCCGTGCCTCACGGGCCTAATGGTAAATCAGGGCCTGAGTGTATCATAATTTGTTCAAAGCGTTGATAGACAGGAATGAAAAAGATACCGGCCTCGAATTCGATCCACTAAATAATCCGATGAAGGGGTCTGCGATTGAAAATGAAATTTCAATTGGCTCATTCGATCGACATCCTGAAGTTTTTAACTAAACGTTTTTCTCACGCATCAAGCAAACTCAGGCACCGCATGGTACCAAGTCTCTGAAAAGGTAGGTATGCCTTTTCCAAGTCGGCCATTTGCGATTGGTCATCCGAAAACATTGGCATTGAAAACATTCAACACACAAAATTATGATGGTATTTTTTAATTAACGTCACATTGGAGCAACACAACGGGCTATTGGTGACGGTCCGGTATCAACTCCGAAAGAAAGAGGGGTCTGATGACACCACCTTGTTATTTAGAACCATGGTCGGATGACGAGGATATACCTCAGCTGGCACCAGACAATTTCCACATTGTCATCTGACCGTGGTTCAGATTTACGTGGTGTTGTACTCGAATCTTTCCCGTCCACATTGATCCTGGACCGTCGTCAATAGTATGCTGTGTTGCTCCAGTGAGATGTTAATTAAAATACATACCTTCCAACTTTCCACGCCAAAGTGACGATATTTGAGACCACGACAGATTTAACCTGCACCCCCCCCTCCCCTTTGTACAGTATGGGCCGACCAACCGGTATAGTGGTTAAGGTGTTAGCCTCTGGATCGGAAGTTCCTGGTTTAAATCCGGGTCCGGGCATGGATGTTTGTAAGCGTATGGTTTAGAGGCGGCTGGTGCACCTTACATCTGTCATGGCCGAAAGTCCTCCCGTTGGGTTGGTGTGGAAGTTCGGAGAGTGATGTGCCAGCTCAGGTGTTGCCTCGTCATCTGAACGTGGTTCAAAATTACGAGGTGTTGTCCTCGGATCTTTCATTTAAAGTATTAATCCCAGACCGTCGTCAATAGCCCGTTGTGTTGCTCTAGTTCGACGTTATTTAAAATTACCTCACCTTACTTTGTACAAGATGGTTTTTGTTGGATTCGAACACGCAACCTTCAAAAATTAAGTGTACAAATTTATTGTGAATTGGTTAAATTGTGATAGAGATACTGAACATTATTTCTATTTAGATCTCGGATCTTCCCCTTCGGTATTGATCCTGGATCGTCGTCAATAGCCCGTTGTGTTGCTCTAGTTCGATGTTACTTTAAATATGTAACTACTTACCTATTTGGATTATGAATTGTTTTTACCTCCCTCTCGTCCCAAGACAAATAGAGGGTTCATACATAGCCTGTTTCTCGCAGGATTCTAAAGAATGAATGTATAAATTTGGTCTGGCATCGTTAAAATACTCAATATTATTAATATAGAGATTTCGTATTGTTTTTAACCTCTCTGCACGCACAATAGAAATATAATGGGGGTTATTATGTAGCCTATATTACTCGCAGGGTTCTAAAGAGCAAGTATAGCAAATTTGGTGTGGATTGGTCAAACGGTGTAGATTTGTATAGAGAACAGAGAAACGAGAATTGGTTTATGTATTTAATAGTTTTGTAATATAGATTATAGAGACAACTAAGAAGTGGTTTTATATATAGAACTGGTTTTAGATTATTAAAAAGTTAATCGATATTTTACTATTTGTAATTTGATTCAAGTTAAATTTATGGGCTCAGGTTTAATACATTTTAATTTCCTGATTATGCATAACTTTTATTTTCGACTTCGAGGTTATGCATCGCATTTTTATTTAATGTTTCATTAATTATTTTGTTCAGAGATTAGATTTTAGAGAGTTGGTATCTGATCATGACCTTATTGCCTCTCCTTGTTCTAGAATAGGTGCTTTTTATGAAGACTAGATAACTTATTTTTATGATAAAGGCAAATATTTAAACTATCAAAAAATATTGTTCACATGAAAATAAAGATATTTATTAATTTATACTATGTAAATATACACTGGAAAATGAATTGAATTTTACATTGGACATTTAATCTAGGAATTTGTGAAAACAATTTGAATCAATTTAAAACGCCATAAAAAGTTAATTATTCGACCGCTTAGTACTTTTCAATCAATGGAGGTTTGACCATTTCAGTCTGAATAATGACTATCTCCGTAATTCGTTATATTTGTGGAAAATGTGTATGAAATATTAAAACTCCAACTTTTGATACATTAAATTTATCTATTTTATGCTAAAATTCCTGTGTCTAAACTCAAAACTTATAAATAATTATAATTAATAACGTTTGAAATATTTGTTATATGACCAGCTAACACTAATGTTATGCAAAATTTGAGACACGACATTTGAAATTGTCAGTACTAATTCATCAATTCTAAATGTAATTACAAAACGCGAATACACCAGTAAATGAATTTTCGACATATTTATTAATTTTATCTCAGTAAATAATGCATTCCCAAATATGTGAAGACAGTTTAAAATAGTTCAAATTCAATGCAATACAAAATAGTTTCGAAAACGATAAGCCCGCTATGTTAGAATTTTAAACGTTCAAACAGTTTTATTTGTCCGAAAAACACTTGATAAAATTTTTCTTTCTTATCAGTCAAAAATCTTGCGAGGGCTGGAAATATTCCTGTTTTCATACCCGTGACAAAATCTGATGTCACTGCTTCTTGCAAAAAATTGGTTTTAGTGTTTTTCCCTTCATGTAAATTTATCTTCGAAATTAAAAAAAAAAAAGGAATTGCATGTTTTACAATCAAGAAAGTTTTTGGACAGCTAACAATCAAATTTAAGCCAATTTTGTCAGCATTTATTCTGAGCAAAGTGGATTTTGTATTTTGATCAATCAGGGGGGGTCGTAGCATTTTGTCCACTCCACAATTTAAAAAGATGGAGAGCTGTACAGTTTCTCCTTTTCAACACATGAACCCACACAATGCTACAAATAAATGATGCAACACTACCCCGATGGTGCGTCCCCACTTCCCTGAAATTCTTCCTATTTCGAAAGACGGGGAAAATATGACACACTAATGACTTCCATGAGAAAACGTCTCAAAGAAGCCAAAGCCATAAGATGCGCCAAAGTATTTGCCAAGGAAGCGATAACTAATGAAATATGATAGTTGCAAATAGCGATAACTCGCCAGAAAAAATTACCATGAACACACACTAATTACCCTCCTCGGGCGCTGCATTTCGCACCCGCTCGATAGATAAGTGCAATTGCGTGTGATGCCAAAACACCTTTGGTATTCGTTACGGGCTCTTTGACCGGCCAGCGTTATGTACAAGAAACTTTACAGCCAGTTACGCTTCAATTCCTGAACTTACAGGTTCACACGCTTTTTCAACAAGACAATGCTCGACCCCATACTGCTTCCGTCTGTCAAGCTTGTCTATGACACAAGGATATCTTACCGTGGTGGGCATACTCACCGAATGTGTCCCCGATCTAGAATGTATGGAATGCCATTGGACTAGATGTCACCATTCCTCAAGCTGCATGAAATGGACTGTTGCAGAACTTCATAAAGAGCCTGTATGACTAATACCAAGGCGCTTAGCATGCTACATTAGGAATAATAGCGGTCATACGCATACTGAATGATACCTCTTTTTAAAAAATTTCTCAATAAAGTTTGCTTACTTCCGTCTCAAATTTTAATCATTGACTCATTCATAAGCACTTTACCAACCTTGTCAATTTCATTACATTCTAAAAATTCCTTCTATTTGCAACTTCTTTAGAGTGTATCTCTTGGAGTGTATATCGGCCATAACAGTTAAACATAACCTTATGGCGTGACAAAATAGGTAACGTGGTGATACAACATCAGGCTATAATTGACACAGGTGGTAGTTGACTCGGCCGGAAGATAGATAGATCTTTGAAAGACTTACCATGTACGGCTCTCCAAACTGATTGCATCGATAAATGCAGATGCGATACTTCTTCCCCCTCCCCGAATAGGTTCAACTGATTCACAAAACGAGATACACACACACAGAGCTCACCGAATATAGGTTTACACAACCCACAGACCAGATATGACCTTCCCGAATGGAATTACTCAGGCTTTGAACAAGATACGGCCCTCCGAATTGGTTAGTCAGGCCCGTAGCAACAGTGTCGTGCCTAAAAGGGTGGCATTTCTGAAACATCAAAGTTTTGTTTTTCATATAAGAATGCTTAACTGATCATTGCAACGATCTAAATCTAAAAAGTGAAAGCTATGAATTATTTGAGTCAAAAGTAGTGTTTCCATTAGATTTAGAATGATGGCAAGAATTTAATCCACTAGTCGACATTGCTTAGTGCTAGGCTATTTTAAAGTCATACGAATGTAAATTCCTTCCACTAAACATAATGAACCAGTAAATAGAAGTATTAAAAGTAACTAAAGAACAGTATTATATACACTACACTTGTAATCAATCTCTAATATTATAAAAGGAAGTGTTTGTCTGTTTGTTTATTTCGCGGCCGCAAAATCCTGACGATTCTATGGCACTTACAGCAATGAGATTTGGCACACAGGCAGTCCAAATTTTTTGGGTCGCGGCGAAATTTTAAAATTTAATCTAGAAGATTTTTAAATAAATTTAATAGTTTGATTCTCCACTTGGTTCTTCAACGCTATTCTTCTGCGATAGAAGAATAAAAATAGACTAAAGATAGATTAAAGATTTCAACGGATTTGAAAACTGCGGAAAATTTTACACCAGATTAATAACTTACACCACGGGCACGGGCAACGCCGGCTAGCCACTCAGTGGCTAGTAATTAATAATACAAATAACGATGTTGAAGAAAATTAATGGTTCTAATTTTTGGATATTTTATCTGTAATATTTTAATAGACTACTTTTCACATGTTTAATACATAAATTTGTTTCCGACGAATGTTTGCGTCAGCATTATTCACCCCGATCTAGAATGTCTAACTACGCCTCTGAGGAGATCAGATGCGTTTCTCCACATATTTTATCTGTGAACCAGATACGGCTTTCCGAACAGCTTTATTAGGCCCGCATACCAAACACATCTCTCCGGGTAGGTCTATCAGTCGGATGTGGCGGCAGTGGCGGATCAAGTCAACTGGGGGCCCCACGCGGTAACAATTTGGGGGCCCTCAAGTTAGAAAAAAAAGTTTCAAGGAATTATTAACAAGTTATTAAAAAAAAAGAAAAGTAATAAAAAAATGTCATATCATAGCACATTAAGTAAATTCATCAGAAAAACATTTTTACATGAATTTCCGTCTCACTTCATTTTTTGCAAATTATTTCGGCAGCGTCAATTCAGTTTAAAATTTCTCACTTTATATACAAAATGGCCATGTTATTTACTCCCAAAGTACTGAAATAATGTTTTACACGCTTTAAAACATAATACGATCTTTTTCTCGACACATTACGTACAGGAATTGTTACAAAAATTTCAATATTTCAACAATCGGAAATATGCAAGACATTTCTTTGGCGGCTCGATAGATGCTTGGTGTGGTTTTTATGGTATATTCGTTTTCGTATAGAAAGATTAGAAAATCGTCAAATTCATCTTAAAAATTACAAACATCAATGTCATTTTTGAAAATATCCTTCAACTTTGTAATCGTGTTCTTTTTTTTTTCTTCAGTTGATAAATCCCTCAAAAAAAAAAAATAAAAAAAAAATATATATATATATATATTCGAAAAGGCTCCACAACAACTTTATACGTCTGAGTTCTTTGAAGATAATCTGCCTTGGTGTTAACATATACAAAAACATTTTTTGTCTGTGAGTTTGTCCACCTTCCACATTAACTGATAGCCCTGATAAATCAGTCGCCTCTTTTTCAACTTTTTCCAATTCTTTTCTGACATTATTGATGAAATTTTTTAATGACTTCAATAGAATAGATCCTTTCAATAGTTCGCATTTCACTGATTGCAGTGATTTACTGGTTGCATTTATTCTTAGTCAAATATTATTCCAAATAACTGTTTCATATTTGTCCATTTTCTTCAGATGTGAAGTCGCCTTCACTGTGCCAACTTTTTTCTTCTTCTGAATTATAAATTTCAGTTAAAGCCTCTTTTATATGGATGAAACCAAGTTTTACAGCTAATACAGCATCTGCTCTTTCTGACCATTTTGCATCAGAAACTCTTTTCACTGAGACGGAATGTTTACACATTTCTAGATTTCTGGTTAAAATTTTATAGCAATAGGTTGACGCAGAAAAAAATATTTGAATAAGTTCTGCAAACATAAAATACTGAATTGCAGCGCTACAACTGTATGCAGCAAAATTTTCAATTAAATTTAAAGAATGATTAGCACACGGAATAAAAACCGCACTTGGGCTATGTACTTTAATACGTTCTTGAAAACCTGAGTACTTTCCTGACATATTGGAAGCATTATTAAATGATTGTCCTCAACAGTTTTCAATATACACTCCTAAGTTTATTAAAGTTTGCAAAACTTCTTGTTCCAAATATGTTTATCGATGGGAATAAATTCCACAAATCTTTCCTTTATATTACCACAGGATAAAGTATATCTTATCACAAAGTTCTTTGATCGACATGCGAAACATCGGGAATGTCAGATTGGATTTATTCAATTATTTCCGATCTTACTTTCTTACAAGACCTACAAATTCGTTACAAATATGAGATAAATTATTTACATTTCCTCGTTCTTTGTTGGGATTTTTTTGTAGGTGTAACTCTATGAACTCATCGTATTCCCTTAGGTTTTCCAAGCAGGTTAAATAATTTCTTTTCCTATTAGAATCTTTGCCTTCATCGTGAACCCTTAAATCCTAATCCTAAGCGACTCAATACTTTTATTGTTGATACAATGCTTTTCAACACATCTCTATAGTAGCATACTTATTTTTCCTTTTCCTGTAATAGTTGAAAATCAATTCTATTGAATTTTGTTGATCTTTTATACATAGTACACATGGCTGACATGTGTTCATTTAAAACTTCGTGGTCCCATAACATAACAAAAATTGATCTTCAATTTTGCGTACCAGCTATTAATTTAGTTTTTGATGTTTAGAAAAGTTTTCAAGGGTGGCAGTAAACACTTTTAATTGTTTCTGAAAATATCAGCCAATTTCTCTTTTCCATAGTTCCGTTTGATTTATTTCTGTAAAAATGATCACAAGAAAGTCCTCTGTGTAATACACTTCATTTCTGTCTCTCTCTCTTTATACACTAAATTCAAATTCTCTATATTCCCTATAAATTTTGGTTTCTTATTAAGAATATGGTCAATAATAGCATCTGTTAATATTGTTGGCCATGAAGCTATATCATTTATTACTTCGATGTCTATAAGGAGGCGTCTTTCTGAAGTATGTATATTTTCTGCATTTTCTCAATCCCTTTTTTCAGGTCCCAACTTTCCTCGAACCCTAATGAAAAGATATTTTAAGACTTCGGGGCCCTTTGGTAATCCGGGGCCGCTTAGTCCGCTTAATCCGCCACTGCCCTCAGGCCAATTATGACTTTTCGAATATATTTGTTACGTCCGCAGACCTGATACAGCCCTCCGAGTAGGCTTATCCGGCCCTCACCCAGTCATGACCTCCGAAAAGATCTATCCGGTCAGAAGACCAGATACTGCAATCTAAATAGCTGTGTCTGGTTCGTGAACGTTTTAATAGATAATGAAGAAATAATTTTTCAAACACTAAATAAATACATGAATAGTTTGTTGACAAATGGCAACGACTTAAGTTGCTGGAATGATGGGACGTCGAACGTAAAAAGGGACCTCAGAGTATGTGTTTTAGATAGTGTGCATAATTATATGCAGTTCTTGTTATGGTGTATAAAATGCAGTTCATTTATAAATTTATATCACGTATACTATTTAAAATAATTCAAAATTAACAAAAGAAAAATAGTGAGATATAAAAAAAATACGATGTCTCTACATTCTATGTGATTCAGGGTCGTGTTAGCCTGGTTTGAAGAATAACTGTTCAGCACACGCAGGGTTGCGAGATCGAAACTCGATTCAACCATTGACTACCGAGTACATTGGGGATGGTTCACGCTTAATCTGTCGTGACATCAAATGTCCTTT
The DNA here is from genome assembly GCA_947359465.1 of Metellina segmentata. NCBI lineage: Eukaryota > Metazoa > Arthropoda > Arachnida > Araneae > Tetragnathidae > Metellina > Metellina segmentata. Next base: position 15,773,552 of record OX375877.1, read on the forward strand.
CGTTGACATTTGTGTGAAAGTTTGGAGAGTGGGGTGCCAGCTCAGGTGTTGCTTCGTCATGTGATTGTGGTTCAAAATTACGTGGTGTTGTCCTTGCATATTTCCCGTTGGGATTGATCCCGGACCGTCGTTAATAGCCCGTTGTGTTACACAGTTCGATAAAAATTAAAATACTTATCCTTCGGTTTTATCCCGCATCGGCGCTAAAAAACAGTTGTTCTATTCCAGTGCGAAGGTAATTAAATACACACCTCCTTTACTTTGTTATGTATGCACTGAAAAACTCTATCGCGGACTTCGCTGCCACCACACAACCTTATATACCTATTATACAGGCAATTACCCAGGTAGCACATATATGTCGGCCAATATCGAGAAAAAATATTGGCCAATATTGCCGTCGATATTGGCCAACGTAAAAATGTACCCCCCCTGGCGACGTCGCCCCAATATCGTTTTACGACATTGGCCAACGTAAAAATGCCATCGCCCCAATGTCGTTTTCCGACATTGCTCAATATCGTTTTCCGACATTGATAGATATTGTTTTCCGACATTGCTCAATATCGTTTTCCGACATTGGCCAACGTAAAAATGATCCCCCTCTGGCGACATCGCCCCAATGTCGTTTTACGACATTGATAGATATTGTTTTCTTGACATTCAATGTTCGTTTTTTATCATTGCTCAATATTAGCTTTTAAGATACTTCTCGATGTTTTTTTTCGAACATTATTCAATATCTGCTACATAATATTGGGATATTTTAATTAAATTTTCTTCTTATGGCATGTGATTGTTTTTTTAGAGGGTACACAAGATTAAAACCATCTTAAATTTTGTAAAATTTAAAAAATATTAATCATTAAAAAATATTTATATAATACAATATTTTAGAACATTAAAGAGAACATATAATATTAAATTGTTAAAAATATGTTTTTATTACAATTTGTGTAACTGTTGTATTGTATAGTACATGAAAGAAAATTGTGGGCAACTTGGCTTTTTAAAACCTAAACAGGCATCCATTATCAAATCAGACATTCTAAAATCCATTTTCCCCTTTAAATTTACTCCTTGGTAGCTTGAAAAAAAAAATTTTCAAACATAAAACACGTACAGGTACCATTTATGTGATTTCAATTCAGAAAATTGTTTTAGAAAAATATTCCAGTCAAAAATGTTAGCCAAGTTGCTGATATAGCAGCTAATATTTTAATTTATTTTATTAAGTGCATATTTTAAATTATTGTTCCATTTCTTTTGTAGAAATCTAAGGCTATTAAAACTCATTATTGCCAATTGTATAAACTATATCTCAAACCAGTAAAATAAATACAAACATCAAGCTGATGCTTGTATTGTAATACAACTTGATAAACAGTTGCATGGTATATAATTCTAAGAACTGATTCAGATTTATATAATACTTCCCGAAACTTCTGTTAAAAAATCAATATTGTTAGAAATGTTAAATAAGAAAAAAAAAAGGGCACATTGCATATTGGCAGAAAAATGAACAGTTCTTACAAATTTAATTTAAATAGAATTTTCCATAAGTTTTAAAAAAAATCACAAATCACAATAAAATAATTTTTTTTATTCTTAAGACAGATTAAACCCTGGGAACTGTCAAACATTCCAATCAGGTACATTCTTCGGAGTCACCCCTTCAACAAGTCAGATTATCCGATGGGTGAATTCTTTTGCCATCTCAAACTGCCGCACCAGCGAATGCTTTTCCAAACAACTATGACAGATAAAGTCATAACAAATCATGAATAAGAACACAAACAGCAACCTGTGACACAACAGAAGTAGACAATTAGAACAAGTGTTACCCGATTGCTAAGCAAAGATGAGTTACAGTTAGTAATTATTCTCAACACCCTCCCTTAATAACATTAACATACATATTTGTCTTAGTTCAGTCTAGGTTTATGTTAAGATTTTGTAAGCAAATCAGCAATTTGGTATTCAGTTGCAACATATACAATATAAATGTTTAATAATTTTACAATATCATGAGCATACTTCAATTTAATATTGAAGTGTTTTAATCTGGAACAATTATTTTCATTTAATATGGCCTTAATGACTGACTGAAGCACAAAATTTTGTCGCATGTGTATCAATACAAAAAAAAAGGCTTGTTTACAAAACAAAAATAGCTGTAGAAAAAGAGAAGGTGCAGTTCTTCAGTGGTGGTTTATTTTAAAATAGTACTGATCCAATAAAATAGTCTTTTTCAGGTCATTTAACAAGAAATTAATAATTTTCAGTGAATTATCACAAATCACTCAGTTGTCATCAGAGTTAAAACTGGCTTTAAAAAATATATATATCAGCTTACTGTAAAAACTCTTGTTTTGATAAATGTCTTAATGTAATAGAAATTACTAAAATAAAATAACACTAGCAAAAAATAAGTTAACTTTTGTTGTATTTTGTACTTAAAATACAATTATCTCAAAATCAGTTTTTTGCAATTTTGCCAAAGTTCAAAGTACTAAGGCTTTTTGATAAATAAACTTAGAGTTAAACTGTTTACATTTTTTAGGTCTTGAATAACTATTTGATAGACACAGGGAGAACTTTTTGTATGAATAGCTCAGAAAAATTTATAAAAATTAATAAACAAAAAATGTGACATTTTTATAGAAATTTAACACATATCGAGTAAAATATTTTTTTTAATGAAAACTCGTAAATAAAATTTTAAAAATCTATCCCTAGGTCTTTTACACACACACATATACTATAACAATATTGTAAAAATTTATTTCACCAAAAATATTGAAAAATGACAGATTGAATTGCAAATAAAAACAATTTTTTTTATTGATTATTGCTTTAAATATGTGCTTAATTAATGTTGTGTAGCACAAATACATCCTGCATAGCTTTAGCCAAAGCCAAAATTTCTTCCTCCAGGCAGCTTCTATTGGCTGCTCTTGAATTTGGCTCAGACAGTAATATAAATTATCACAGAATATAAAATATCTGGATGTGTTGTCATGGATAGGTAGGGGAAGACGGGGTACAATGAAACAAAATTTACTAATTATTTTTTCCTATCCACAATTTTGCATGCACAAAAATATAATTAATGCATACTTTTAATCTTGTATTTTCCCCATCTAAATAAATTTTTATTAGGTTCTAAACAATATCTTTATGCTTGAAAAATAACAAAAAGTAAATGTCTCACAGTGTTTCATTGTACCCCGTATGCCGGGGTACAATGAAACACATACTGGGGTACAATGAAACACTCCAAATTATGCAAGCAATTTTCACCCTATATAGTTTATTTTAGTCGCATTCGACTTCATTTAAATTTATGATTTCTCCAACAGAATATATTTAATTACATTTCAGTTCGCCTTCCTTGATTGAAACAAACATTTATTCAGATACTGCTTGTGTCACACATGTTATGTGTGGATACCTCATTCTTAGTACTTCGTTGATAAGCTGGAACTGGAAAATAATCTGGATCATTGTCATCTTCAAAGTTTGTAGGAGGTAGTTAGTTTTGAAAACAATACCTTCTTGGATTTTTTCCTCATTTTACTTTCTAATTGCTTAACAAGAGCATTTTTTACTGGCGTGGTTAGAACAAAACTCTTTTTTTTTCTGTTTTCCTACTCATACTTCTTTTCTTGGACCAGCCTTGGGGTAAGGTTTTATCTCTTGAGGAGAAATGTATTTAATCACAGGTTTAGAGCTAGTGCATGGCGTATGAACAGTTGCTGAACAACTTGCAGTCGGTGTTTCTGATCTACTAATGGCAAGATCCACAACTTATGATTCTTGGGTTTTGTCTGTCTGGTCTTCAGTTTCATTGATCTGACCATGGAAATACTTTTCAGTAGGACGAGGCCCATCTGACACGTACGAACACAAATAATCTTCTTCATAGAACATTTCTCTATTGAAAGGCCATATTCCAGTTGCTGAAAAACCTTTTGCAATATTTTGTGGAGTGAAAGACTTACAATAAGCAGTGCCAAGAAAGAAAATATCTCATAGATAGAGATTGTACGACCTAGATTACACAGCATCCAATCATTTGCAGCTAGATTGAAGAAATTTTTAAGTGACTTGAACACAGTTTTGTCTAAAGGCTGCATTTTGGGACTGGTATGTGGGGGCAGGGTTACAACAACAATTATGTTATCTTTCGTAAAATTTAGACTGGAAATCGTAATATGCGATTCATGATTATCCATTATTAGTACAGCTGGATTTTCTTTAGAACAGTGTGTAAGTGCCTGAAAATGTGTTAGAAAATTAACAAAAATATCTCCATTCATCCATCCCGATTTTGTTGCATCACCCGCAGTCCCAGGTGGAGCTCCATTCAACATGCAAAACTTGAAATTTACTCTAGGAAATACTAAATAATGGGTATAGAATTTCCAGAAGCATTAATAAATCCTCACATAGTAACAAGAACTTTCCTTTCACCAGAAATTAATTTACCTATTTGTTTTGGCCTTCTGGACTGAGAACTTAAGGAGGATTGTGAACTGTAGTAAGTGCAGTTTAGGCCTATGAAATAAATAAACTATTCTTAAATGTTTTTGAATATAAAAAAACTAACCTGCTATTAAAATATGTACTTTTTTTGAAGAAAAAAAATAACAGCTTACTTTTGCATGCTTTCAAAATTACTGTTTTGATTTGGTGTTGGCTTTCCCTTCCTATTAATTTTAGGTGTTGCCATTTCCTTAGTAAAAGGGTTTTATTTATATTAGTGACAACCAGTAATATGTTATTTTATATCAGTGATATTATATTTACCATTGATATATTACTCCAAGTAAATGCATTCACCCGGGGCACAATGCAACATGTTTCATTGTACCCCGTCTGCAAGTGTTTCATTGTACCCCGTCTGCAAGTGTTTCATTGTACCCCGTACTAAGGTTACTAAATAAAAATTTCAAACTTCTAATATTTATTTTTTTAAATTTTGGTTTTGGAGGTATGAAGACAACAACACAAAGATAACAATGCTTTGAAAAAATAATTATTACATTTAAGAACGAGGAAAAAGAAACAAAATTACTTTTAGTAAAGAAACTTACTTTTAATGGTGAAAAACCAATAATCTTCTATTGCTAATGTCGTAGAAGTGCAAATGTATCCAAATCACATCAGTAATTGGAACATATAGTTGCATAACATATATATAAATTGCAACTTTCTGTGACAAATTTTACTGATTTTAGAAGTAATGTTTCATTGTACCCCGTCTTCCCCTACAATAATGCACCTACAAATTCCTGATTGGGTCCATGGAAAGTTTCATCTTGCACGAAACACGATGGTGTCGCTTTAGGCACTAGAGGAGTGTCGGCTGGTTTACACCGAGTCATTTTGAATTTATTTAAAATTTTCTCAACATAGGCCTTTTCCTCTAAGCAAAGTTGTTGCTGAGAAAACTTAATACATATGCCCAGAAAATCTTTCACAACTTAAGCCTGGACATTTCGAACTCATCACTTAGAAGTTGTATCACCACCATGACCACTGATTCATAGGAACCAGCAATCAGTAGATCATCAACAACAGCACTACTAGGGGGCTCCGCCCCTGCTCGTCAACCCCTGTGTACCACTGTCACTGTGCCTGTTTCAGTTTTTAAAGACTTTTTAAAAATTTGCAAACACGACTATTGTTGTTGTTGTAGCCCATGGGTTGTACCCTAAATAAGATTTCATCGAGTTCAGCATTCAAAACAGTCTTAACATCTAGTGCATAGATCTTCATTTCCCTATGGAGAACAATGACAAAAACCAGTCGTAGTGATGCCATACTGATGTTCTTTAAAAAGAAAGAAATAGCTAGTAAAATTATGTATAGTTTTGTTTTGTCACTGAATATAAGCTGCAAATTTTTTGTAAAGTTATAAATCTCAAATGATAAAAAGTTAGGACAAAAAGCATACATTTGGTACACTCAAATTCATGATTTATTAATTTTTAGAAGAAAAATTTGGTGCAAACTAATTTTTTAGAATGAATAATATTCACAATACTTCACCTTTTGAAGTTAGTTTTTTTTTTAATGAAATTAATCAAATCACACAAAACTTGAAAAGAACAAGCAGTTTTACCCATGGTCACAATTTTAAAGCTTCACATCTCAAATTTATTTATTGATTTTTTTTATGTTAGAAACATTTGGTATAGTCTTTATATAAAACAAAAATCAGTTAAATTTTTAAATGTTATGTTTGAACAATATATTTAAACCTACTTTGAAAATGTCCCACTAATATTAATAATTAATGCAAACAGAACTCTGCTGACATACTAATAAGTTTCTTTCCAAAACAAAATAATCTATAACAATAAAAGATGGAAATAGCATTCCACAAAATCGAATGTAACTTGAGAATTTGATACAGTAAACGATGAATATTTACACATTAAGAAATAGTATACTGACAATGTAACAAACTACAAACACGGGCTAAAACTTCATCAATGAAACAAGTAAATATGTTTAATTATTCGTTTTTAAATATTATTAACATTACAAAATAATGTACAGAAATATCCTAACCTTATAGGACTTGCACTTTTAGGGATGACTGCTCTTATTCACTGCTAGATTCGGCGAAAAATCGCTGCGGTCTAACCCAAACAACGAACACGTGACCAAGCATAGCTTCAGCTCAAAATTTAAATATCGGCCAACATCAGCTTAACATAGGTTTTTGGATATTGTTTTCACAATGTCGCCAAATATCGGTACAATATTGGGAAAAATTGCGTAATGTTTAAATTATAAAAAATATGGGTAAAACAACATGGTGTCGTTATGTACAGTATTACTACATGATTATAAGGTTATTAAAAGCGTTATTTACAGTCTTCCTCGTTTTATAAAACTAAACGATATCTGCCAATATCGACAGATATCGTAATTCCGACATTCGACATTCAAAACATTGGCCAATATTGGTAGAATGTTGGCCAATGTTGTTGTGCTACCTGGGTATTACATGTACTTACCCGGATTCGAAACAGGTAGCTTCCGATCTAGAGGCTAACAACTTAACCACCAGACCATAGACTTCTAATATAAGTTTAAGTAATAAGTTTAAGTAATAAGAATTTTTCTCATAGCTAAACGAATTTACGTTTGCCTGGTGTGGATGTAGTTAGGTATTTTAATTAATGTCAAACTGAAACAATACAACGGGCTTGACGACGGTCCTACTGCCTAGAGTGCCTATATAATAAGAGTGGCGACAAGGGACCAAATTTGGCCCACTGCACATGCGCGGTAGCCATTTTTCTACCAGAATCGGTTGCTGGGCGAATATGTTTCTTCCATCGGTTTCCCACATTTCCTCCTCTCTCTTTCTTTTGGCGACAGTGTTTATGTCCCGTAATTTTTATGCTCACGACTTATTGAACTTGTTTTCGTGAATATTAACAAGAAAATGAATAAAGTTAAGCTTATAACTTCAGTGTTAAATAAAATAAGATCTGATGTGTTGTTTCGCTCAGGCACAAGTTTTTTCTTTAAATTCTTTCCATATGCTGTGTGATCGAAGGTTACGCATTAATTTTATAACATTAAATAAAAAATAGATTTCAAATGTCCTACTATTAATGGATAGTTCCTTAAAATAAAACTTTCTTTCAACCAACTGTTCAACACATGTAGTTTTTTTTTTTTAGTGTGATTAATCCTTTCCTTACATTAACCGAACCAGAAAAGATACTGAACATTTTTATTTGACCTTTTTAATGCATAACACAAAATTTTAACCCACTTAAATTTAATTTTAAGTTTCATCCATTTATACAAGTCAAAAGACATGTAATTTCAAAAATAATCAACACCATCAGTACACATTTGTTAAAAAATCTACCACATTTTCATATGAAAAATAGAATTAACAGATTGAAACTAAATTATGAGCAAATATTGGCCTAAACATACAAGAATAATCTCAAGATAAAAAATAGTTAACAGCATTTATACGCATTTATATCCAAATTCACAGATAAATGTTGATGTTGTGGTTTTGTTCCGAGATCTAGCAGCAAAATAAAGCTGAAAGTTTGCATCAAAAATAACACTTTTATATAAACATTTCTTTTATTCTTTTTATATAAAGCATGGCTACAATTTACTCTATGCTTTTCTGATGATTCAATTAGGCTTAGGTTATTGAAAACCTATAATAAGGAAACAGCTAAAAAAACAACGCATTATCAAAAGTTTAAAACTTGCTAACTGCCTTTGGCGCGATGTTTACATCGCCAAAGTAGCGGGAAACAGCATGTTGTTCAAAAAAAGCTATTTACTTAAAAAAATCTTCAAATTTACACTGACAAAACACTAAAATAATTATAAATAAACATTCTAGAACACGAAATGGAACACGAATAAGCTATATTTTCTTTTTAATTTAATATACACACGTTTTTCTCGAACACACAAAAAGTTCCCATGTTAAGTCTACGGGAGCTGGGAAAAGACCGCTTCGGGCGGTAGAAAAGGTCTCTAAGCCAATCAGAAAGTGTTTCCCGTATGTCGCCACTCTTATTATATAGGCACTCTACTACTGCCTGGTGTGGTAATTAATTTGGTAATTTTTTAGTTAACGTCGTACTAGAGCAACAATCAGTCCCTTAAGGGAAAGATCCGAGGACAACATTTCGTAATTTTGAACCACGGTTAGATGACACTGCCTGGTGTGGAAATTTATTGAGTTGGTTCAATGTAGGTTGTCAGCTCATATGTGACCTCATCATCTGACCGTAGTTCAAAATTGCGTGGTGTTGTCCACAGATCTGTCCCATTGCGTTTGCTTCCGGACCGTCGCCAGTATCCCGCTGTGATGCATCACCTAGATATCAACCTCGGGAAACGAAAACCTTTTGTTGGAGGGAATAGTTTCATTTTATTTTCCCTAGACTAAAAGGAACCTTCTGCTAGATGGCGCATGGTTTCGCTAGAAAAGGCATGGGTTCAAGAGTTATCAACATTAAATAGCAATGAGATCAAGATTGTTTATGTTTGACTGATTTGTTTATGAAATGTACCGCTTGTGTTTGAGCTCGTTGGAAACGGTGTGAAATTATAGCTCACAATCCTATATATCCATTTCTTCTGTGTGGCTCAATGTATATTTTCTGCCATATAAAACAACTTTGAAGTGATGTCGCTCTTGCAGAAAGCGATTTTGAAGAAATTATTACACTGTTTCTGTGTGTGGATAATTTGGTTTCAAGTGCTCCAGACATTGCCAAATGTGGAAGGTATTTTAATTGAGTAACTCAAATGCTCTCTTTATATTCTTTTCAGCTATTCGGAATGAGGAAATTATTTTTTCTTGTTTCAAACGTTCGGAAATGTGTCTTGTTTTCATTCAGAATTGCTTCATTTAGTTTTTTCGAGTTACTGTTTTGTGACACAAGCTGAGGAATTTCGACCTTGTGTTTCAATCATTTGAATTGCAGGAAAAAAGTGAAATTGTTATTCTTTCTCGGCGACACTTTGCAGATTCGATTCTATTTAAAGTTTAGTGTGGGAATACTAAAGTGGTATTCCTTATTTAAGACATGTTTTAACACAAATAAATATCTTGACTTATTTTCAAAATTAAATTTGTAAAATAAAATTAGAGAAATAAACGATTTAGTGTTTTGGGATGATGAAAAGAGGCTTGGAATTCGTAAAATATTAAGTATTTTTTATAAGTATTTTTACATATTATATTATTCTAACCAAAGTTTTGAAATAGTACTTCTAAAATTTAGTTAAAGGATTATATTATAAACAATCGAAATCACTTTCAAATTTGGGAGGAAATTGTACAGCTTGAGTGAAAGACGTAGCAATACTTTTATAATTTTATTTCAACTATTTTTCTACTAATACCATCAAAAGTAAATAGTTTTAATAAACCAAATTCATAAAAAAAAAATTGTTTATATCTTTCTCCTTACCTGCAAAATGAAGTTAAGAAAATTGTTTACTTCTGTTCTATCGAAAGTAAAAATGAAAAGTTTATAAAACCTGCAGCTGTAACTACTTTCCATGCATTGGAATTCTTTGTTCATCATTCGTCTGATTTATTCATTTGTCCCAAATATTTCTTTGTTTCAACTTTGTAAATATGGGAAGACTCAACTATAATTTGATCTGTTTTTCTTGTTTTTATTTATTATTTTAAACTTAAAAATTTTCTAAATTAAGTCAAACATTACAATTTCAAACTTGTCCTGCTCAATCGCGAAATCAAATAATTAAATCCATTCTCACATATATTAAAAATGAGGAATATTAATAATTTTTTGAATAATTTTTTATGTAAATTCAACACAACTTTTCTGTTTAAAAGAAATTCTTTTGAATTAGATAAACATGGTCTGGAATGCTTATCTCAATGGAAAAGTTTGTTGAGATGAAATTGACTGTGTGGTATAGGTATATCAGTTTCAATTTAATCAGTTTTGCAACATTATTTATCACTATGTTTAATATATTAATTTATAGTTCATTCATTTAGCTTAAGAGTTAACAGATGATGACAGATTTCAAACTAAATGCAATTGCACAGAAACATTAAAAAACTACCACACAGTTAGTTTTATAACTAAAAAATTTTTTTCTGTGACTTTGCTGAGGTCAAATCAGTTAAATAAGAAGTTACCAGGACAATATCTTTTTTGTAGAAATTGGTTTTTAATATCTATCAAAGAATGATGTTTATTCAGGGTTCCAACTTAGCACTTGTGAGTTTTATTTTGTATTTAAATTTTATTTCATGACTGGATCCAGTTGCCATTTTTGAGTTTCTAAATTCTTTCGCTTGATGCAAATTCCAACTGATTCTTCCTTCTAATAACTTATGCTCGTACTTTTAAATAGCTGCAAGCTCAAGTGTTGCTTCGTCATCTGACCATGGTTCAAAATTAGGTGGGGGGGTTGTCCTCAGTAGTGTAGCATGGACAGGTGATACCAGGTGCAGAAAATTTCTTGTCACCCCCCATTGAAATTATTAAGTGAAGAAAAAATAAGATACAATTACAAGAGTTATTTTGTGATTTATTTCTTTGTGTTGAGACATAAGCACTTAAAAACTTAGTTTCATAACTTTGCTCTCTGCAAATTTTGAAATGACGTCATCAAAATCAATTCCTTTCGCTACTTTATTTTCAATTGACAAGATAGCTAATACAGAGAGCCAAGCTTGTCTCATAGTGGACCTAAGATAACTCTTGATTAATTTTAGTTTGAAAAACTGCTCTCATATGATGCTACTGCAACACATAACGTTACAAAAATTATTAAGATTAAAGTTTGATTTAGTAATAAATTTTTTAATTAACGTCGTACTAGAGCAACCTAACGGACTATTTGCAACAATCTGGGATCAATCCTATAAGGGAAAGATCCAATGACAACGCCACGTAATTTTGAACCACGGTCCGATGACGAAAAGTTAGGTTTGGTACAGAATATGAAAGTTCATATTCAACAACAAACTCTAAAAATCTTAAAGATCATTCCAGAGAATCTTCTTTTGAAACTTTGGCAACTAGTAGACGTCTTACTCATGGAATCTCTAAGGATATTATCTTCAGAAAGTCCATCATAGTTTGCGACTCAGTTTTGTATTAACTGTGGCAGTTCGTCTTCTGAAGTTGTAATCAGATTCTTGGGATCGAAAACTGCAAACTGAGCGGTTATATTTTCCATGTCTTTACAGCAAGTGACTATTTCTTGATAAAAACTTGTCAATGCACTCCAACGATCTTTTCAATTCTTCATTCAATGTCAGTGGTTCATCTTGAGCCTTTTCTCCAGCCATCATTTTCTTCTTTCTGACAGTTCATTTTTTCAGTAAAGGAATATCCATCTCTTCACAAGTGTTCGTTGCAAACTGCAGAGTTTTCCCCATGATCTCATTTCTTTTGTCTTTCAAAACTATCTTCAGACTTCTCATTTTGATCACACACTTCTCAAAACTTATCCCAGCAATCTAGGTATTTTGATTGTGGTTTTACGTCTAAAACGCTACTCCAGATATACAAAAAACTAAAAGGAAAATTCACATACTGCTGGCAAAAGTGTTTGCGCTGCTCTTGTTTTGACGGTTTCTGTAGGTTCACTCAGTTTTTCTATGGCACCAATAATCTTTTTGAAATCAACATATACATGCTTTATAGCTTCGTTGTGAGTACTCCATCTTGTATCTGAAAGTCTCTTGACTGTACCTCCAATATTAGTTACAAGGATCGTCCATCTGTGTGGAAACTGAGAAAAATCAGTACTGACTTTATAAGGTCCCTAAAAAGGTTAAAAATTTGAAACAGTTGCAAAAGAATGCACTCCACACAGATTAAGAGAGTGATTTGTACAAGGGAACAAATAATGCTTTAGGATTACATTTACAAATCCTCGCTGGGACATGCTTTTTAAAAAAGATGTTTTGGCAACCTTAGTTATAACTTGACATAAAACTTGGTTAACCAATAACCGGTTATTTTCTGAGAGTTGACAGTACAAAGTGAAGAGAACATCGAGTACTTCCCTTATCCATACGCTCTCCACTACGCACCGTTGAATTCAGCCGCATTTCGCTGCGTTTGTTGACTGAACTTTTTTTTAATTGAAAAGGGAAAATTTTTCGCCAGTTTCTTGAATTGGATTGCGAAATTTCAAAACATACTCAGATCATTTGGGAAGCACAACACACAGTTTGAAAACCTTTAATCTATATTATAAGTACCAAACAATTAATAAACTAAGCAGCGCGCTGAAAATATTGGTAGTCGATAAATAAGCTACTACCAGACTGGTTTTGGCTATCTATTGATAGTAAAGAGATAAAATACTGGTTACATTCAAACCTATTCTGCTGTATTTTAATATAGGCTTGATAATAAAAATAAGACAAAAGCTAAACTTGAAGAATTTGTAAAAGCTGTGACTGGTTCAAATTTACAATAAATTTCAATTCAAAATCTTAAAATTACAATTTGTCTGTGAAAACATTTTGCATTCTTTGTCAGTTAGTTTACTTTATTGATATAAAATCTGCAAAATTAGTGTCTCAATTTCTGAAATAAATTATCTTGTAGCTCAATTATGCGGTGTTGGTCATTTCAAGTGCGATAAGAGCAACCTATGTATTCCATCTGGATGGTTATGTGACGGAGAAATAGATTGTGCAACCGCAAAAGTAAATGACACATCCGATGAAGATGCATCTAGATGTAAGTTTAACCTTTCTCAGATTTTAATTTTATCCAATTTCATGTTTTTAACAAGTGTTCAAGTCTGTAGCGCTTTTTGTGTTTAAAAAAAATATTTTGATGCTTTCTTGTCATTTGTTTATATATTTTTATTTTTTAATATCAATAATTTTAGTTTTTCACTTCCAATTTTACTAATAAGGTCACTGGCTCAGTGGGTTTGTCCCCTTTGCTAGCAACAGCATAGGTTCGTGCATTTGTAGGCAGCATAGGTTCGGTAGATATGTATTGAAAGAATTCATCTATATTTATTGCACACAGCAAAGATGTTATTGTATTTTGGCAACACTGTACGATTGTTTGTTTACCACAAAGCCTCGCACCTCATCTGAATTTTTAGTATTTTCGGATGAAAATTTATTGAAAAAAAAAAGAAAAAAGAATAATTATTATAGATTCATTGCACTACTTTCTTTCAAAATGTCAAAAACAAGGTCTCTTTTCAGAGCCATTTAAAAAATGGCCATTTTTATGGCCAACAATTATAGTTCAACAAGATGCTTGCATTACAACTTTCAACAACAAACTCAATGAAAAAGTGAATGGGTGGCTCGAAAGTTCTGGGGAAATATACACACAAACGACATGCTGGGTATTTGATTTCCAAAGCTGCGCTCACATTTCGAGTCAAAATTTGCTCAAAGTTTTAATTTGAATTCCAAATTGTTTGACTTTTGATTCCAGATGTACTGTATAACTTTTCTGTAATATAACAAATTTGCATTTGAAAAATATTTTTTGGAATATCTTATTTTGTAAACATTTCCTTCTGTTAAGACACATGTCTTCATTACTTCGAGGGAAGCGATCCAATAAGGATTGCAAAACAATCCTCTGGGGGTTGGTGAGCATTAGCAAACAAAGGGTAAGCCCCCTAGTATTCAGAAATTAAAAAAAAATTATTTTCTGTAATAATTAACTGTTTTAAAATAAGTTTCTATATAAAATAGGTTTAGTATTTGAATTTTATAACCAGCTGTGAGTATTTTTTGAGACATTTTTCAGTTTCATAAAACTAAACTGTTGGGTTAGCAGAGTGAGTGGCCTAACAAAAGGACCACAAACCTTACTTTATTGCCCACAGAAACACGAATAATTGACATTACAAGACATATATAATGAACATAGAAAACTAGGAGCACCTACGGTTACTGACTCTCTTAGAGAATGGTCTTGGCAGCAATTGAGGATGTGTAAGTTGTTAATGACACTATACTTTAATGACGTAATACATAGGTTGCTGCAGACAGTAATGATTTAATGCATACAGGTAAGAGAAAATGAGTATTCTCCAACAATAGCAAACTTTTTAATGCTTTAGTTTTCAATGTTTTAACCCTTATCACTAAGGACATTACTGCACAATGCAGAATTACTGATGGTTTGTGCAATAAGATATATTAATATGTTTTAATTCTTATCACTTTTCTGTTATGTACATTTACATGTGCTTATCACATTTACATGTGCTTCAATGTGTTCTGCTTGGGTATATATATAAAATTTGTTTTTCTAATTATATGCTTTTTATGCATAACTTTTTCTGTGTTGAAATTTGTTAATTTATTATTTCTGTCATAAAATTAATATTTAATTTGCAGATACTATTTGATTATTTGTAAACGGAAGTGTGAGGATAAAAATATTGTTATAATTAAAGAGTAATTATATTTAAAAATTGGAATAGTCAAGAACCCTTGTACTGTGCTTTTATATGTCCAAGTTTAGTTTTGCATGACTGATCATTATTATGTCAATTTAAATTTTACTGTAAGTTAAATCATTAATGTTAAAATATTCTTTCAGGCCGTAAAGATCATTTGTGTCCTAAGAATTTCTTCAGGTGTAATGATGGTATAACTTGTCGAAAGCTTTCTAAACTCTGTGATGGAAATAACGATTGCCCTGATTTCTCAGATGAAGGACCATTTTGTGGTAAGATTTTATTATATTTTAGTTTAAGCCCAAAATTTTTCATAAAAAATTAGTTTGCTCAAAATAAAGGACGTGTATATAAGGTTAACTGTTTTCCTCCTTTTCAAAGATTAACTGTACAATCTAGGTATTTAATTTTAGATACTTTCTCACCATGCTCCAAATTGGGCAGATAGTAAATCAATAAGATACCAATATGTTGGAACCATACTTTCAACTATAAATTATAAACTTATGTTATTACTATTGTTCAAATGTGCTCTTTCTGCTTTAATGCTTTTGCTTTTAAATTAGCAATGGAGTAAACTGTTATAGATCAATAATGAAATCAATTTGTATATCATAATACAATTAGCATTAGCTTTCTGCTATACTTGAAAGCAAGTCTACTCTTGGACGAAGTGAGCTGTCAAACAATGCTAGAAATCTAGTGGCATGAGTTCAGAAAAGATGGTACTGATGTGAAAAATGCCTATCATATTTGTATTTGAAAGAAGGGTCTAGATATGCCACACCTTCTTTAGTTCTAAAGTATACATCATGCTGTTTCTTGGAATAATTCGGTCATTTTTCTATCTTGTCTTAAAATCCAATTATGTTGGATTTTGCTTGCATTCAATAAAATTAACTGAAACCAATAATAACCTATATCACAAGGTGTTATTTCCTGGAACTAAAGTTAAAATCATCACATTGTGTATAAGATGGCAAATGGATTAAAATTACATTTTTAGTTTTAACAAGTCTTCCACCTGAGGCTGATTGATGGCTACATTTTCCTGGACTATCCAAGCCAGTCTGTAACTGCTGATGAGATGTTTGTGCGGTAAAACATGGATCAAATGTAATTTTGAGAAAAAATCTGTTGTCCAAAATAATTCATTCAAATCATATATGAAAATGAGCTAAGTAGTATGTGTATTTTCTGGCTACTGAGATTTTACATTTCGGTGCACTTCATTTCCAAGACCAGATTTCTGTGCCAAAATCCGATTTTTCAATTGAGTTTGTTTAGTTTCAATATTGGTGCATGACCAATCTGGAGATCACGGTCAGAAATACTTAGTTTTCAGCATTTTGACTTTGGGGTGCAACTGAAATTATCAGGTCATGTTGTGGAAATAGACCAACCATCTGGCCGGCCAAGCCTTGCTTTCTGAAAATCAGCAGGTCTGATAGGTGAAGCTTTGCTGGTTATGTCACTAAAATCAAAACATGTCATAATGGTAAAAAGCTGTTTGCGTAAACTCCACGTCAACAAGGAAAGCGTAATTTAGCTGTGGTGTTAAAAAAAATCTAATCAAATAAATTCTGCAGCTAGAATTAAAAAAATACATAGTTCACCTGATAAAAAATACTTCAAATTACACTGCTGAAGAAGCATATGAGCTTTTTTAATTTGAGTAAACAGAAGTGTTAGCAGTTTTGAAAAGTTGTAATATTTATCGAGATTATGAAGAAAATTATTTATTAAAGTAGGGGATCTGAAGCAAGAAATAAACTTCACAAGCAATATAGACTACTGTGAGAAACCAGTAGGTAAAACAATCTGATAGATATTTTCAATAGTCATGTACACATCAAATCCTGTAATTTCGATTAAAATTTAAAAAAAAAATAAATAAACAACCAGGATAAACTAAAACTTCCTTATTGAAGTTCTTTAATATTCTGAAACCAAACCCAGTAGCTTCTGTAATCAGTAGATGGCAGACGACTTTTCCTTCGAGGAGGCAATACCTGTTAATTTGATGCAATGTAGAATTGAAAAATGGTATGTAATTGCTTTGTTGTACGTAAATAAATATATATATATATATATATATATATTTTTACTAAAATTAGATTAATTAGAAATTTTATGTAAAAGGCACTTTAATTACTTTAATTTCATTAAAAAAATTATTTCCCATGTACAAATTCCTACTACGGCCACTACTTATTTTTACCCCAAATTCATATTTTATTAAAGACAAAAATTGATGAATCCTTCAGTTTTATTTTAAAATATCTTTTTGACCAATAATTTTTTTAAATTTTGGCGATAAACGTGGTTTTTGAAACCATAGTGCATTTGCCCAAATTTTGTATGTGCATTTTGCTCTGATTTTAATTTTAAAATTGTTCTATTTTTTATCAACAAATTTTCCAATATTTCTCTATATTGAACATTAGAGAATTCCATTAACCTTTACACACTATGGGCGTGTACAACAGTTGTACCATGACAAATAAGGATATTTAAATGCAGTAGTCTAGAGGTTGTCTCTTTTGTGCATTAAAAACGGTTTTGCACTGGAGTGGGTGTATCAATATTGCCCAATCTGAAATCTTTACTTTAATTAATGTATACAGAAATTATGAAGTTTGTTAATACTTTTTTAGGTAATAAAAGTATGTGCTCCGGTACTAATTGCACTTACGGTTGCAAACCTAGTCCAAAAGGTCCCACCTGCTTCTGTGGCGAGGGTAAAGAGCCAAACGGAACTGAGTGCATAAGTAAGAATGCTTTCTTCTACAAATTCATAATTTTTCATTTGAACAACTATTTTTATTTCATTGTGCATGGTGTTCTTAAAATTTATATGCCTGATAGATTTGTGCAAAGGATAGAGAACTAGATTTTGTAAGACAGTTAACTACTTCTCTAGCCCAAAAACTTTTTCAGCCACTTAATTTGCCCCTTTTTGTTACCTTATCCTATTTTCCATGGGGGATGTCCAAATCCAAATGTATCAGTTTGTCCAATTGGCACACTTAATGCCAATTTGGAAATGTATTTATGATTTTTTTGTCACTGAGATCTGTATTAATTAACTACTTTCTGTTGTCAACAATATCAAAGAAACAAAATAAAAATTCTTCATGCCCAAGAGTCTCCCTTACTCAAAATGAACGAGACCTGTTTCTAAAGCAACCACCCCTACCCAGACTCGGTGTCCAGAGTAAGTTGTATTTTAGTAGACAGTACACAGCATATGTTTACTTGTAATGTTGCCAAGCGTAGAAATAAATTCCATTTTCTCAATGTAAATTCCCAATCGATGGAATGGTAGAGGTGATTCATTTACCGAACAAAGTTGAAGGATCATGAAGTGTAAATTCTTTTTAGTTAACGAGTCAAAATGACTACAAAATTTTCGTTTTCTCTGCAATGGGGTATAAAAGATGTATCATGCTGTTTACTGTAATCAGAAGGCTGTTCTTGCTATTCCAATACAATGTAAATGTGTTAGTAGGTAGCCATGCTCCATACGAAATTGAAAGCAAACAACTCCTACAGCTCTGATCAAGAAACCTGGAATATATGAGCTGTATTCTTTAATAAGACATTCCAGTTCTTTTGTGTGGACATCTTGTTTAGATTGGAAGTCTATTAGTCCTTATAGATGAGCATATAAACCACTTGATGTTACATTGAGGCAAAGAAGATTTAGTTCAAGCAACAGTGCTCTATCCTCAGCCAATTGATCAAATTCTTCATAGCCATGTATTGAAAAAAATTGAAAGCAAGTCCGTTCCGAAATATTAAATTGGTTTTCAACTGACTTGTTTATGTTTCAACTCTGAGTATGAGAATATAGTGTGTTGTTTCTTTTCCAGACGTGCAGGTTAACAAATGCGAGAATGAAGAGTCATGTGATCAGATATGCAACAGAAAGGGCTCTTCCTACGAGTGTGTTTGTGTAGAGGGATACAAATCTGAAGGCCATAAGTGCTTTGGTATCAATGGTAAGTTAGCCAAGCCTTGCTCTCTAATGAGATTTGCATACCTGCCCACTTTTTCGTATTTTCCAGAAGTCCGTTTGAATTACTCAGTTTTCTGGTCTTCCAGATGAAATAATATGTTTTCCAAATTTTTCTTTTGGTTGAAAGTTTTCAATTTTAACCAATTTTGATATTTTTGCACCAAGCTGTGGCGATTGTGAAAGGAAAACATTGTAATCAGTAGTTGCTGGATTGTCATAAAAATCTTTGGCTCTAATTTCAAGAAACATCTACAAATCTATCTCTTTCTCTCTCTATATATAAAATAGGATGTGTGTGTATTGTCTATACAAATCTACACCTACATGCAAACTATTACTGTCTGATAAAAGAACTAGAGAAGGCCTTAAATGCATAATGAAGGAAATGGAGCTGACAGGAAACTGAAATTGATGCAACCCAAAACAAACCAAACTATACAAATCTACACGGTTTGATCTATCCACACCGAATTTGGTACACTTATACTTCATAGCACTGCGGAAAACATAGGATCATTTCTTTTTGTCTTCAGCCCCAAATGTAGCCATGAAAATTGGCATACAGGTAATCCTAAAAGTTCCCCTCGACTTTTAAAATTTAAAGTTTGTTTTTCTGCAATAAATGGACATGGACAAGGAAACACGTTCTACAGGGTTTGTATATTTGAAATATCACTGGGAAATGTCGAGGTCATGTTTTAGCTGTTGCGGTAGGAAACATGTTCTACAGGATTTGTGCATTTGGTTAACACAGGGAAATGTCGCTGTCATATTTTAGCTGTCGCTGTCATGTGAAACCCGAGCAACGCTGGGTTATTCAGCTAGTATACTTCTAAATCACAAGAAAAAAAAAGAGTTTTGTCTTCATTTTTACATCTACACTATTTTAGGTGAGACATTGCCAAATCAGTTTCGCTAGTTCAAACTGCCAACCAGCATATCATGGCAGAGTTACTTTTCTGTTTTGAATTTCTTTCATATAGACCAATTTGGTGCTTTTAAATGTTTTTATTTTAAGTATTATTGGAAGCATTTTTTATTTCTGTTAACTGTGCATTGATTTTTTTCCCTAAAATCTGAACTTTTTCTTTGGAGGTTGGCAAGTATGGATTTGAATACCTAGCTAATATTAATATGTATTTTGCAATATTTAGTTCCCTACAAGTTTCCTGGAACTCTGATCGTTACAAATTCGGCCAATGGACACCATATCTTTTTGAATGGCTCTCTTACTCAAAGCAATAGTACCATTAAAGTGAATGAAAAATCTCCCATGGATTTCGATCACAGGAAGGAGGTGATATGTTGGGTAAGATTATCAAATTTGCTTGTTCAAAATGTCCATTATTTGGAATTATTTTTGTACACAAACAAAACTTGTACTTTGGGTTTTCTAATAGGGTAATATTTAAAAGTGCTGTTTTGTAAAATAATTTAAGTTTAATATTTCACATAGTATTTATCAGGGTGTCAAGATTTAAATCACTTGATTTAAATCAACGATTAAAATCATGATTTTAATCAAATGATTTTTTTTAAATCATTGATTTAAATCACAACTAATCTTACATTTTTATAACTAAGTAAATACACTCTAGAAAAATCACAGAATTTGTCAAATGCTTTGAACTTTCTGCACACATGGTGATTTCACCACTAATGGCTACACCTCGTACTGATGAGCTTTTAAAAAAAATGTTTGGCACTGGACTAAGTAATCTGTTGAGTCAGGGATTCTGCCAAACAGTAAAGTAAAAAATAAGTTGACATCTATTTGAAAGTTTTTACAATGTTTATGCATAATTTTATGTTACAAACAATAAAGCAGTAGGCCTACATCTATGTAAATGTCAAGACAGCAAAAGAAAATCCCCACAAAGTAGGCCTAAACTACTTGTTACCCCTTTAATTGATCAATGGCTTAGCTATAGTGATTTTTCAACTACTTTTTTTTAATTGAGACATAAATACAAAATAACACAGTTAATGTGATTAATAATTTATTAAATAAAAAATTCAACTGAGCTTTCTATTTGAAAGGATGAAAGTTTAAACACAATGAACACCTTTTATTTTGCAAAATGCGCCCTGAAACAGTCACCTTTCACTTTAAGAGTAGTGACCCATAACAAATATTTATTTAATCAGACTAATTTAGGTCTCACTTACACTTACTGATACATTTGTTAACATGATTATGTTAATTAGTCAAGAAAAACTGTGTAGGATGTCAATTTGTGTTTTAAAGTTAAACAAATGTCTTATCTTTTACTCTTGTTTTGAAAATTCATTTTTTAAATGTATTGTCATGTAACACACAATGATATTTAGTAAAATAAATATTAATTTACCATATCACAAATTCTGATTGTTTACTTAATTAAATATTAGTTTACATGTCATGTCAGAAACTCAATTTTTTATTTAACAAATTAAAAGGCCCTACAGAAATTTAAATAAAAAAATCCGATTTTTGATTTAAATCACACAAATAAATCCGATTAATTGAATTTTTTGAAAAAATCATGATTTTTTTACACCTTGGTATTTATTTTAAGTCTTGTTGTTTTTTAGTCACATGCGTAGTTGAAGTATTTTTTTACTGGAGAATTTTAAAAGAGAATGTTATTACATTTATAGTTTTTGACAATTTAAAGTCACAAAGAAGACATTTTTTCTAATTTATTTAAAACTGTCTTGCAAACAGAACATAGTCAAAATCTGTGTTTTAATATATTTGTACTACATATTAATGTTATTTAGAAAGTGAAATTAGATGTTTCTGAAACCTCTATAAGTTTAGTTATTTAGCAAATGTTATTTGAAGATCTATCTCTTGCATCATAGAAATTCAAATACTTACATATGAAAATGTTTTGGTAGACAGAAGAATAAAGAATTGATATTTATTAAAACCTAGAAGGCAGTTTTTCATCGATTTATTGCGATGTGAACCCTTGCAGAAACATTAAAAAAAGTAAATAAAAGCGATTTTTTTTTTAAATTGACAACTACTGTGTAATGAGCATCTTTTAGAAATCTTGCAGATTGTTTTTGTATTGAAGATTTTTAACCAGGTGCATATCAACATGCTAATTATCAAAAAAAGTTATGAGTTTTGCTAATTAGTGTGATGATATGTTATGGATAATATGCATTTAATTTTGTTTTTATGTTGCTACTTCATAAGAATTTGAAACATTCTGTGTATATTTTATAGGCTGTAAAAGAAGGTTTAATATCTGGATTACAATGCTGCAAAGCTTTCAATTTTTCTCAGAAATGGGAATTGAAACTCCCTCTATTATATTCCCAATCAAGTAAGAACCATGACTAACTTTTAAATCTCCATTTAGTGTTTTTGTATCTTTTCAAGTGTTTTAATTTTTCATACAGATTACTAACCATTATGTGTGCAATTTTTACTACAGAATAATGATGTTTTAATTGAGAACTTTTTACCTAAAACAATCTTACTCACTAGCCAAAATAATGATTTTTAAAATTGTACTTGGACACATATGTGGCATCCTACTATATAAAAGGCAAGACTTGTGATGACACAGATAACTTTTTATCCTCTATTGTTTCTAAAGTTAAATAAAATGTTTAAATACTTTCAAAGAATTTGTTGCACACATTAAATAAATATTAAGTTGACATAGGTGTAAGGATAGAAGTAATGCTAGCAATATTACTATAGTAGAAAGAGTTCAAGCGATATTTTTACAGAAACTTAGTGAAATGCACTTGCGATAATATGTAATTAAATTATTAATTTGTGTAATTTGTTTGTATTTGGCAATACCAGTAATGTGTTTAATTTTTAAAATTTTATTTAGAATTACTTATTGACTTTTATTTTTGAGTTGAGTTATTAATTGATTTCTGTACTATTCTGTGTATTTTGATGTGTTAGTGAATGAATGAAGCATATCATGAGTATGTTTCAATGCATGCTCATGCAATGACGATTTGATAAGCAATAAGTGATTTCTAGAGCCTGTTGTATTCTTATCTCAACCAGTTTTACAGCTAGTTATGTATAATTTTAACGTACGTTTAAACTTAATTATGTATTTCTCTTTTATCAATTGATAATTTTTTGTCAAGCTGGCATACTGTATTGTGTTTTATTGAAAAATTCCTTTTACAAACTTAATTTGAATTTTATTTGCAGCATTGACCCAAATAGCATTTGACTGGGTCTCGGGAAATTGGTACTTTTTGGATGGTGAGCGAGAGATGATATTTGTCTGTAAACGTCTGCTGTCTGTGTGCGTCACACTTATTGACATTTCTCTTAGCAAACCAAAAGATTTAGCTCTAGATCCATCTAAAGGGTAGGTGTAAAGAAGTTTTTTAGTTCATTGACTATCATATGTTAGAATTAATGCCTCCATGTGCACCCACATATTGGTTTCTCGAATCAATGCTTAGATTTTTGCAATCTCATAATTGTTTGTATGATTTTCACAAGCTTAACTTTTATCATCCAGAAGTTTTTAAATACAATTTCTTGCTAATCAGCTGCTTTATTTATCTCTGTCTGGATGTAAAATTACTCTAGAATGACACCGTAATTTACATGTAAAGCTGTTTCCAGATCAAAAATCATTCCATGCTTATGTATTCTCAATTTGTGATCCTATAAATACATTAAAAGTCGAGGATAGTGTTTTCTAAATCAAACTTTATGTACTATTTTTAATGACCTATCCTTTGTTTGGAATGAAGTTTTTCCTTCGATCTCGATCCTCAAAATATATTTGATTGCTGCATGCTTTTTAATAAAGTCATTTCCAAAATTACCTGTGTTAAATGAAGCTTTTCAAAACTATAATTTTGTAATGACCCTAGATTTTTTTTTTTTACTCTTTCTGAACAGTTTTGCACCAATTCAACTAACCTAAATCTTGATGTGGCATTTTAGTTATACTCTTATTTTTTAAATTTCGTTATCATTACTGTTTTGGGTATTCATTTATTTTTTATGTTAAGCTCCATGCCTATTTTCGAGTATGGATGGGAGAAGACAATTAACAGTTAGATGAAACATTTTTATTTAAACCAGCCTTTAAGAGTGGGTGGTGTACTGTTGGGGCTCAGTGGGTAATGCCCACTGCGCTAGCAACCCATGAGTTGTAGGCAGCACAAATATGGCCTATATGCACTATAAAGACCCCAAACCACAACCAACCCAAAATGGGTGCTACTGCTCCCTGTGGGACTGAAGGAATATTGGGGGAGGGGGGCAGGGGTCTACGAGAGGCATTGAGGAGCAAGAGTGGGCACTAAGATGTTTAAAAAGGTATTTCCTAAAAATGTAAGCAAATAGTTATTCACTTCACCATACAGAGACAAATTCTGCATTGTAAAATGCAAGTTATTGCTGTTGATCTAAAAGCAAATTGACAGGGGTTGTAAGAAGGAAATGTTAGTGTTTGTGTAAATACACTGCACTTCTGACATGCAGGTTCTTGTAAGAGCAGCAGTAGGGATCTGTACATGTTAAATAAGCCTCAATATCGGCCCTATTCACAAGTCTCGAGTTAACTCAAGGATCAGTTGATCCGCGAGTAAGAGTTAACTCGAGGATTATCAAGAACGGTATTCTCAAATGGCGTGTTAAGTGATCCGGGGATTAAAATGAGACGCTTGCTGTGATTGGCTACTACCGTCTCCTCACGATCATGTGGTATTGTTTATACTGGTTATGACACCCGAATCTGCATTCATACTGATCAAGCATGTACTTCGCCGTAGAATTGATTCCTAATTGTGATTTAATAGAACACATATGGCATTTTAATTTGGGTTAGGGAAAAGAAATGCAAAGGTTTTTAATTTCAAATTGGATTTTTATGGAAACCTAAATTTTGCAAGAAAGAATTGTACACAATGTCTTGACAAATGAATGTAATCCGATTATCTTTGCACTTGTCAGTATGTGTGTGTGTGTTGGTGGTGTGAAAAGTAACTTGCACTGTCAATTTTCTTTCATTCGTAATAAATCAACAGAATAATTTTTATTCTACGACGAATTCGCATCTGCCATGGTCATATTCTACCTTTCACTCTTAGAGGACGGAGCTGCCGCCATCTATATTTTCGCCAAGCTGCTTGTTTACGCAACTACCTTTATTTCCATTTTTCTTTTGAATTTCAATAAAATTATGTTTTAAATATTTCCATTTAAGCAATATTATGATGAGGAAATGACCTGCTATGCAGCAGGTGCTCTGTAATGATAGGTCCAGTCCAGTTGTCACAAGAATACTGTAATTTAGCATAGAAGGAAATGTGTCATCCATTTTCTTTCCTTTGCAAAAAGATAGTACTGCGCATGCGTAACTCTTACTTGCGAGTTAACTCACTGTTTTCGGAGGATCAAAATGTAACACCCAAACGGCAGTTTAAACCATGGATCAATACTTGTGAATACGGTTTTCAATAACTCGCAGATTATCGTTGATCCTTGAGTTAACTCGGACTTGTGAATACGGCCGTATGTGTGAGATTTAAATCTCATACAGTTTTCAAATTGTTTAATGAACAGTTATCAGTTTGGTCTACTGCAAGTGAAGTACCTAACAATTTTAGTACTTATTCAGAAAATAGACATAGAGGTTATGATATAGAATATTTTGACTAGCGTTATTTAGTCATTCACACAGAAAACATTACCAGCGTTAGTTTTATAATTTCAATTCATAGTTGTTTTATATCAAAACTAGCCATCTGAAATTCTAAAACTACTCAGCTATATAGAAATTTTAGTCAAATCCAAAAATTATCAACACAACTTGCAATTTCTATTTATTATTAGTTGAGATAAAGTTTCATAGGGGGCACCAAAAAACTTTGTCTTTGAAAAGGAGGCATGAGCTCGAAAGTTGGAAATCGCTTGCTGCTTGAGCAACCAGAGTTGTAGCCGATGCACGCTTGATTTTTTTCCCCTGGATGTATTGATCTCTTTTGTGTCAGTAAAACTTTCCTTGTGTGTGCATGTCCATTACTTTGCATTGTCTCTCTTGTTTATGGCAGACCTTGATCATAAATGGACATTGCACAGTAAAAAAATCTAAAGCAACTGATCATGTGCATGCATAAGCTTGAGTATAATACAACTCCTGGATTTCAGGATAGAACTGCATTGCATCTGTAATACAGTATGTTTTCATTCGTGTGTTTGAATTTACTCAAATTATTACACCTTTATGTTTGGTGAAGGAATGAAGGCTGTTTTGAATTGCTTTTAAGAAATAAAGCATTTGTTAACGTCAATACTTTGTAATTTCGTTCTGACATTACAGTGATATTTAAAATTGTGCCATATACATTGTAGTCGTTCTCTTGATCTAGATTGATGTTTTTCACTGTGTGGGGATTTACAACTCCAGCTCTTGAAAAGGCGCAAATGGATGGATCGGACAGATCGAAGCTTGTGGCCGAAAAAATTGTGAATCCCAGTGGGATTACTGTGGACATTCCGACTGAAAGCGTGTATTGGATTGACACGTACTTGGGAACTATCGAAAAGATCCACTATGATGGAACTGGCAGAAAAACAATCTTGCGAAACTCGCATGTAAGTAACATTTTAAAAATTTGTATCACAGCTAAATTTGGTTTTTAAAGTACGGGGTGTTTCTAAAATAACTATGCATTTATGTGAAAAAGCATTTTGTTACCTTTTTGTATTTCTTGGCAACCGGAGGGTTGCGAGTTCGAATCCAACCAAAGACAGTGGCGTCCAAAGGGATTGGTGCATGTTAAATCTGTCATGACCTCAAATGTCCTCACGTGTGGTGTGGAAGTTTGGCAAGTTGGATGCTCCGTTGTGTTGCCTCGTCATCTGACCGTGCTTCCCAAATTAAGTGGTGTTGTCCTCGATCTTCCCCTTAGAGGATTGATCTCAGACCGTCGTTAATAGCCCGTTGCTCCAGTACAACATTAATTAAACTAACCTTACCTTACCATTTTATTTTAGGGCCGCAGTATCCCAGTTCAAAAAGCAACAAACAAATTAGCGATCAGAGAGTTGTGAGTTCGAAACTCAATCCAGCGTTGTGTACACAGGGGCTGGTACATGCTAAATCTGTCTTAGCCTCAAATGTACTCGTGTTGGCGTGGATCCTCAGATCTTTCTTTTGGGGGATTGATCCTGGACAATTGTCAATAGTCCGTCCGCAGGCAACAAGTCAGGAAATAGAGGGTTGATATAAGATATCTTTCCCAATGCAAGATATTTTTCCAACTTTGAACTAGAGAATAAAAAAACACTTTGTTTTGTTTCTCGAATAAAATAAACCACGACTGCCGTTTGTGTTGCCTATTCTCCACTGTATTATGTCCGTCTAAGTTGACACCTCTGGTCTCTGTTAAGATGGCCGCCTTGTTATGCCCGCTGCATCATGACAAATCATGGTTGCTAGATAACAGCACTACTTTCTTAGGAAACCGTAGCTTTAGCAGTCAAGACGTCATTGGAAACCTGGCATGCGTCCAAAGAAATGAAGCCAAATTCTTATTGAAAAATATAAAAGTTACAATTCAAAAAAATTAAAAAAAAAAGATAATCACATTTAAGATAGTCTTTAGGTGTAAAATTTTCTGCAGATTTCAAATCCGTTGAAATTTTCACTCTGTCTTGATTGCAAAGATAGGGCTTTTTTATTCTCTCGTGTAAGTTTTCTATCACATCAAAACTTTTGATTTGTTTTGTTTCTCAAACAAAATAAACCATGACAGCTGTCTGTCCTAGTGGCAGTGGACGTCAGCAAAATGGAGATTATGTAAGGACACAGGATGTAAACTCCCATACACTTCTCTGTACCACCAAAATAATTTATCGTACAATATTTTATCACACAACCAAAATCGATGGGTGTGCAAGTAGCCTGATAGTTAGCATTGAGATGAGAAGTTCACTTTGCAACAAAAGAAAATCAGGTTCTGTGAGAGAAAATCCAAATTATAACCAAAATTGATGATAACCTGTCTTTTTTTGACTATCAATTAAAAAAAAAAGAGTAAAAAAAATTGCATCTTTTTTATATTTTCCACATTTTTTTAAAAATTGACTTATTTTTCCTTGTGCCTTGTTTTTAGGTCGTTTAAAAAGTTTTTAGGTGTTTGAAATTTTTTTTTTTTTTTGGTTTTGAAAAGACTTAAAAGTCTATTTAAAAAAAAAATAAAGGTGTGGGAACCATGTCCTCTTTTTGTTGGTAAAGATTTTTCCTTTGTAACTTGATGTCTGTCGTGTTTGATACAGCATGGTCATATAAAACCCTTCAGCCATTAAAAGGAACCCAACAAACCAACCATCTTTCGGAAAGCCATCAACCTAACCACTAAATTGATTGGATTGTGCTGCAAGACACTGTATTAAACTTGCCTACTATTTTTGAACTAATATTTTGTGTTATCCATTTCTCTTGTAAAACTTTGTTTTCTTTGTAGGTTAAGGATGTGTACAGTATATCAAAAAATTTGCATGGAATATCGGTCTTTGAAAATTATCTCTATGTGACTAACGTGGATGGCAAGAACATATTTGCGATTCAGATGCGTAATTCTTCTGCGCCCAAGTCAATTAAATCCAACATGACACAGCCATACTCTGTTAAAGTGTATCATCGACAAAAGCAGCCAAATGGTAAGTCTTAATTTTCGCTGGTTTTCCACAGGCCTGATTGTTTTACTTTTATTTTTAAAGCCCTTAAAAACATAAATATTTTCTTTAAACATTTTAAAAAGCAATAGTTTCTACAAGAGCACCACATGTTTTATTTCAACTGCATTCAGAAATGGACAACACTTGTACATGTATATGGTTGAGGGTTTAAAAAGTAGTCCATTAATATATATGAATGAGGTGAAGAAAAGCTCACAAAGGGCCTTGAGAAGGCCCTTTTTAGACCTAAATATAAATAAATAGCTAGTATTAAATCATATGGGTTTATCCATATGGTTATACACACTGCCTCATTATTGAATTTCATGTGTCGTATTTTTAAAAAGATTGAGAAGTCCAAGAGAATATTTTCATGTCGTGATTGTTCTCAATTTTAGTATGGGCCATAATCAAATCATGTGAACATTTGATACCGCACTCCTTCATGTGCTAGTTTTTAACTAGTTAGAATAGTTTATAAGTATAGCTTGAAGATGAATTAAAAGACAGACCCTTTATTGCAAATGTGCAGAGAAGCTAACCATTCTATATTTTCACCTAATATTATGACAAATGGTAAACTTATTGCAGAAAATCTCTTGATGGGTATGAAATATTTTTAATTCCTTTATTCAAATGAATTATTTTTCCAGTTACTATATTTCATTACAAAAACGAATGCAATCCAATTTATAAAACTTCATCTGATTTTTATTACTTTGGAATTTCAAAATTTTATATTTGAAATAACTTCTATCCTTTTGGATGACTTTGATTATTGAAAAGAAATACATTCTATACAATTTTATACAATGTTAAAAAAGAGTTGGATTTTAGCATCACATCTGAAGAATCGGAAGCTATTTGCATTACTCAATAGTACAACTCTTGCTTTTCTGCAATCATTCCAAATGGTTTAGCATGCATGAGAAAAGCAACTTATAGCATATTTGCCAATTTTTACAGATTTCCACTTCATTTTACTGATTTACTGATGGGTCTGCCTTTTTTACGGATTTTTAATATTTCGATCGAGCAATCGAAATATTTCATTTTCTGCAACCATCCATTAAAATGTTCTATCAGACTTGATGAGTGTAAACTCATCAAGTCTGATAGAAGCAAGTAAAGATGAAGCAATGGATCAGTTGGAAAAGGAGTTTTGTTGTCTTCAGCTGGAAGATTTATTTGTGATAGTAGAAGGACCTGACTTTACTGATGTGCAGTGGGTTGAAGTAGGTAAAATAAGAGGGGCTGTTGGACTTCTTAAATTTGCTAGATTGGTCAAAATTATGCTTTCTATTCTGCTCATCCCCCATTCCAATGCAGAGTGTGAGAGAATCTTCAGTCTCATCAGAAAGAACCAAACTGAATACTACTCTCTCATTTCTAACAAAATGTTGGAAAGTTTGTCGGTGTTGAAGACACTAAACCCCAAACCTTGTTTTGAGCAGAAATTCAGTGCAGAATTATTAAAGAGGACCAAAAAGGCTACTACAGCTTCATTGACTTTTTCTGCAACCTCCTCTTCTGGATTAAACTCTAAATGAAACAACTTTGTAAATGGAACATTGATTATTTTTTCTTTAATCTACTTGTAAATAAGCTTTATGAACACCAATGATCTGTTATCCTGACACAAGTTTAAATGGTATGTAACATACAGTTTTGGATGCAATGTGTAGGTACTCATAAAGTGAATGTTTCTTTTTACAGTGGATGTTTTCAGTTTGGTATTAAAACACTACTGCTTTGCAAGGTTTCTGCATTTGCTAAAAATGTAAATTTTTACTTATGCATTTTAAAATATAAATAATACTACTTATTGTGACAGATACGGATATTTCTAATACACATTAATTCATGTATTTATGTTGTGTTTTATGGCAATGGACGTTCACATAAAAGTATTACTGATGCACAGTTTTCAAACTTGGCAAGTATGCTATAGGAATTTTGTTGCACCTTGATCATGCATCATATTTACATTAAATTTGAATCTTTAGTGACAGACTGATCGAAGATTTGGTTGCATGCATCTATTTCATTAATAATTGCATCAATATTTTCTTTAAAATATTGCTGGAAAATTACAGTACCAATCCTAAATTTCTCAATATTGTGTTTTCTTTGTAGTAAGTCATCCATGCTCTATTGATAATGGCCAGTGTGAACATATTTGCATTCCACTTTATAAGCGAGGGGTGCCAGTTCCAAAATGTCGCTGCAAATATGGTTACAAGCTTGCAAAAAGTCTTCTACAAGGGAAAAAGTGTGTGGGTGAGTGTTTTAAATCCATGTTTTTGTGATAGCAGTGTGTAAAAACTATTTATCATCACTGATATTCAGGTAATCTAAACCTTTTTTCAAAATATTCTTAATAAAGTAAAAAATCTTTTGGGTGAAATTTTTTTTCAAATGTAGCTAATTTCAAAGTTTTGGTTCCAAGCTGTAGCAACCACGAAGGAAAAACATTGGAATCAATGGGTGGTAAATTGTTGTAAAAATCCTTGGCACTAATTTTTGAGAAATTCGTATGAATATAAAAAAACACTAAAAAAAAACAATTTCAATTGCACATTTATTTAATAAAAGTTTATTTTTGCATATAGTTGTCACCATTTTATGTAAAATATCTCCCAAGTCAGTTTTGTTGAGCAGCAGTAAAAGTAAAGAGTAGGCTATTCTGTTTTACATTGCTTTCTTAAAGTCTAATTTGGAATAATTGTTGCTAATTTGGAATTTCAAATTTTAATAATTAGTTTTTAGGCATTTTTCTTTTCTGACAGTGGCATGTTTGTTTTTCTGTTGTAAACAAATTATCCATATTTTTTCTTGGTGGCTTGCTAGTATGGGTCATATGAAGGAAATAATTACAATAATAATATCATTGTAACCATTATGAAAAAAAATTAAACTTGAATTCCTTACATCTTGATACAGCTGCCAAGCAAGGACAATTTCTGCTGTACGGTCGTGGCCATCCTGGAACTATTAAGGGCGTGTCATTGGATTCGAACGGGAAACCCGAAGACGTCATGGTTCCCATTTTGGGCCTGAACAGATCAATCGCCATGGATTACGATTCACAAAGCCAGTTCATTTACTATTCGGATGCCCAAAGATTTGTGATCGAGCGTCAAAAAATTGATGGAAGCCAAAGAGATGTGTTTCTGGAAAAAGGTTTGTGATGTTTTCTCTTTTTGCATTTGGAAGCTATCTTAAAATGCCCTTATGGTGCAGCTCTGACAAGGAAGGCAGTCGACCTTGCGTCAGTTGATTTTTGAATAGGTGTGAAAGCTTGTTAGGAGATGGGCTGCCACACCAAGAACATTATGGCTTTCACTATGAATGTTCCCCCTGCCACCAACTTGTTATTACTGCTGTCTTTTTTTTTCTGCGCTGAACTATAAACTTAGAACCATAATCTGTGCTGAAGGCAGTAGATGTGGAAGCACTGATTATGTTTCAACCTATCAACTAATTTAAAGAATATATTTATTTAAAACGTTGTGACTTGTCTGCCAACTCTCTGGATTCCAATTATAATTTTGAAATATAATTAACTAAATCTGTAATAATGAATGGTTTGCCATAAATCCATTGTGATGCATTCCTGGGTGATAAAAGTATTAAGTCAGGGGTTCCAAAACTTATCCAAGTCGTGGTATATATATATATATGTATATATATATATATATATATATATATATATATATATATATCAGGATACATATATATTACATACATAATATATATATTTGTACAACTTTTTGAAGAAGAAATTAGAGAAGTAAGTGGTAAGAACATAGACATAATTAATACAACTCGAATTTAAAATTCACACAAATACTTTAATTGTACTTAATAGGAAAACATATGTGTAGGTGAAAATTTGAACAAAACAAATAAAATTACCTTTAACATGCTCTTGGAGGTTGACGGGTGAGCCTGTTCTCACTGCACAATTGTTCGAATCGTGAAATTGAGATACAGCTACTCGTGATATGCTAGTGATACAGCTATTCGCATTTCTTTTATGACTTAATTTGTGAACGATATTTGCTCCTTATATTATAGTAGCTGCTTCATGGGCGCTTTGCAACGCCCCTAATCTCTCTACGTGGCATCCCAGGGTGACGCAGCACACACTTTGGGAACCCCTGTATTAAGAAATATTTACATTATCCTTTGACAAATTCTAGTCAGTTAATTAATCTGAGCCATTTTCAATTAGTACTTACTCATTTATTTTAATTTAACCAAATGTCACAAGATTTCGAGAAGTGTACTATTTTTTTTAACCCTACAAAAAAATGGATGACTTAATAACCAAATTGACTAGTTGAAAGAATATTAGAAAAAATGCTAGCGGTCAAAAAGTCTAACACTATTTAGAAGCCATGTAAAGAAAACTGCTTGGTAGAATAATGTGTGACCCTTTGTTTAGTTGGGGTGTAGCCCCTCCTCTCTGACTCATTGAATTCACTATGGATACTGGGAAGGCCTCAAGGAAAATATGGCAGTGGTGTTTAACAAATTCGTATAAGAATTGTTATTTACAGGTTGTGAAACTGAAATTTAGACATTGCTTGCTGACCACAGGCTGGCAAGTTTTCTCACATGTGCTAATGTGTAGGCGACCTTCAGGTCAACCTAATAGGTGTCTTTGAAGGGTGCTGATATAGCCCTGTCCCTATTTATTCATCCTGCCATTTATACCCTGGCTCGAGCTTAAGCTTGCAGGCCTTGAGTGAAATTTCTACATAGGTATGTTGTATTTCAGTGATTGTCATAGAATTCAACTTCTATGAACCTACATGTATTGTCATGACTGATGTCTGAACCATTCTCCAAACCCTTGTCACACGAAAGTTTCCCAAGTGACTTATCGCTCTGAGATGCTTAAAGTCACTAGGTTAATCTCTTATGAATTCAAGTCCTCTTGGAGGTACTTCATGAGCCTAGCAGTCTAGTATTTAGTGAATAGTATTGCCTACCTCACCACACCTGTATGACCCTTGGAGGATTAAATGCACTATATCTTTCTCAAGCACCTGATATTTAAGAGTGATTTATTAAAATTTTGCTCATTAAATTTACAAAATAAAATCTTGAAGATGTTAGTTTCTAGATCTTAATGTTCCTGGTTCAAATCTGTGTCAGTGCATGCATATTTATAAGCATATGATGTAGAAGGCGGCTGGTGCACCTTAAATCTGTCGTGGCCGAAAGTCCTCACATTGGGTAGGTGTGGAAGTTAGGAGAGTGGGGTGCCATCTCAGTGTTGCCTCGTCATCTGACAGTGGTTCAAAATTACACGGTGTTTGTCCTCGGATCTTTCCCCTAAGGAATTGATGCTGGACCAATGTCAATGCCCGTTGTGTTGCTCTAGTACGTTAATTAAAATTACCTTACCTTGAAGGTGTTAGTTAAACTGGTATAATGTCCTAATTTTTGTGCCCTGCATTAACAACCATGCTGTGTTTCACTGACAGAATTTAAATTTTGTTGAAGGGCAGATAATATCAACTATGATTGTTTTCCAGGTTTGAGTAACTGTGAAGGATTGGCTGTGGACTGGATGGGAAGAAACTTGTATTGGACTGACGAAGGATTGCTGTCTATATTCGTAGCCAGATTGGATGACTCGTCCATTAAAAGGCGAATAGTTCATGAGAATATGTCTCATCCCAAGGCAATTGTTTTACATCCCAAAGAAGGGTATGTTATCGGAAAATTTCTTTCAAGTTTGAATTGATACTTATGTTAATGACCAAATATCGAGTATATCATCTCGGTATGATAGAGGAATGTTGACCAATTAATCCAAGATTAAGGTAACTCGAAATAGATAGTTCAGTTACAATGAATGCAAGAACTAGGTAATTTGAAAAATGGATATTTTAGTTATACTTAACCATTTAAGCATTGCAAAATTCCTGATTGTTCAGTTTTACTGTCAGCTCGTAACACGCATAATGACTAAATAGTCGCATCAGTTGTGATTGAAGGAGTCCCAAGGAAGATTCTATGGGTCAAAACTGGTTAGAAATTATTCAGGGAAGACTGTAAGCTGGAGTATATATGCATCTGAACCCCTTGGAGGATAAAATTAGTAGAATTGTGATCACACAGAAATTAATGTTGGAACTAGATAACCTTATCTGACCTCTTAAGCTCTATCTATTGACTAATGGCAAATGCAGATATACACTACCCATACGATAATGGACCGGATGGCAGTGGATTTGCATAAAACCTGACTACTTGTTTGGGGGTGTTTTTCATGGTATGGCCTGGGACCTTTCCATCTTGTTCCTGGTCAATTGAACGCTGATGCTTACGTGAACATTTTGGACCATCAGGTTCTTCCTACTCTCTGACAATTTTATGGAATGGACCAATGTTACTTCCAGGACAACAACGCTCCTTGTCATGCTGCGGCCTCTGTCAAGCAGTGGTATCAAGATATGGATGAAAAATGTCTTCCCTGGCCTGCTCAGGTCCATAGTCCTTATCTTAAACTCCATAGAACACTTGTGGGATGAGTCGGAGTGAGGCTTATGGACCAGGGAACCGCTTCGAAATCTACAGCTGAGCTGGTGACACTCTCGCAGCATGAATGGACACATTACCCATAGCTGTGTATCAAAACCTTGTTGAAAGTATGCCCAGAAGGGTTGCTAGTGTAATTGCAGAAGGTGGGTACCATCCCCCTATCAAAGCATGTATTCTTTCCCTTATACCATCACATCTTGCTGTCTGGTCCATTATTGTTGGGTAGTGTGTATGAAACACATTGGCATGGAAACTACTGTTTTTCCTTTATCACAAAGTGGCTGTGGTAACCCGGTTGAAAGAGTAATGTATTAGCAAAACCAGTGGGTTTCGAGTTTGAATCCAACCAAAGACCATAGTTTGCTAGCTAATGTTAAATCGGTCATGACCGCAAATGTCCCCGCGTTCGCTTGGTGTGGAAGTTTGGAGAGTAGGATTCCAGCTTGGGTGTGACCTCATCATCTGAACATGATTTAAAATGAAGTGGTATTGTCCTTTGATTTTTCCCCTTCTAGTTTGATCCAGGACTGCCGCCAGTAGCCCATTGCGCTGCTCCAGTGCAAGGTTAATTAAAACAACGACCTTTATTTCAAAATCAATAAAATTGAGTTGCCTAATTCTTTTCTTCAGGTGACAAATGAGATCTGTCTTATGCGAAATCAAATAAAAAGGTATTCAAAAATATGCTTACAATGATATATGTTTACCTTTAAAGTATTCTGTATTCAAACACTATCAACAGTTTTCACAACTCTGCTTGTTGATGCTCTTTTAAAGAAGTTCAGTTTCTACTCAGATGTTTCAACTTGTAAAAAGAATTATTTAGCAGGTAGCATGTATGTCGAGCTTTTCTATAATATGAAGTCAGCTTTGGACAATTTAATGTTTATTAGATGATGGGTTATGGTTGTTGGCTTGGTTGTTAATTAGTTGGTGGTTTGCCAACCAATTCATCCATTGGTCGGGGTGTCGGCTTCTGGATCAAAAGGCTTCCGATTTAAATCCGGAATCAAGGCATGCAGTTTATCTTGAATGAAATATGGTCTATAAATGTGTTGATATATTAGGTGCAGCACGAATCCACCGCATGGGGCACCAGGGTAGCACTAATTAGTTCACAAATGTAGTGCCATGATGATTTTTAAGTTCAATTAGCCAGGCACTACTTGGTTTTAGGATACAAATGTATGACAGCTAAGTAACAGGATACTCACATATCTTTTGCAGGATGATGTATTGGTCTGATTGGTCAAATGAATATCAGTTTGGAATTCACGAACCGACTGTTGGTGGCAAAATTAAATGGGCTCATATGGATGGTAGCCACAATGAGGTGTTTTTGAGTGACAATCTACAATGGCCAAATGGCCTGAGTATTGACTATGTAGAAAATAAACTTTATTGGTGTGATGCGTACCGACATTGTCTGGAAAGAGCCAACTTGGATGGGACTAATCGTGAAGTAAGTTTGATTTATTTTCTGTGCAAATGTTAAAAAATAGTGGTGTTTTACAATGGTAAGTCTTCTGCGACTTTAAACTTTTTAAATAATGCGACTTTAAACTTTATTAATAGAAAAACACAGCATACTGCAACATTATTTTTCAATATTATAGTAAGTTCTTTGATTTTCAATACTTTTTTTTTGTAATGCACCATTTCTTTATCTTGTAGTGTAATATTTTTTTATGGGACGACCTTATCTTAAATTATAAAGGAAGTGTTTGTCTGTTTGTTTTCTTGCACTTAAAGTCCTGACAAATCTATGGTACTTACAGTAATGGGATTTGGCACACAGGTAGTCTGAATTTTTTGCAATTTTAGAGTCTCGGCGAATTTTTAAATTCAAACTAGAACATTTAAAAATGAACTTAATAGTTTTTTTCACCATTTGTCCTTTTGCGGAATGAAAGAGCATCAAAATTTAGACTTTTCGTCCTCACGTTACTTTGATGTCAGCCTTTGGAACCATGCCATATTTTTTTCCTCCCCCATCTAGAATGCAGGGTTCCCACGGTACTTAAAAAGTCCTTGAATTTATTTTTCCTAACTAGGAACCCTTGAAAGTCCTTGAAAATTACAGAACTTGGTGAAAAGTCCTTGAAAGTACTTGATTTTTTTGACTAGTACATAGCTGTGTAATTTCGTCTTGCATTGGAACTTGTCCAGACTAGTTTCCTCCACAGCAGGTGCACCATTTGAGCGTCAGTCTGAATGAAACCATTATTTCGCGCCTTAACACTACTTGATATATTAATAATTCTACGTCTAGATCGTCCATTTTCCACAGTATTCTGTTGGTCTAATCTGACACCTCTAGTCTCTGTAAAGAAGGACGCCTTGTTATGCCCTTCTATACCAGAACATATCACGGCCGTTAGATAACAGCACCACTTTATTAGGAAACCGTAGCTTTTGCAGTCAGTACATCATTGGAAACCTGGCGCGCATCCAAAGAAATTATGCCAAATTCTTATTGCAAAAATGTAAAAGTTAAAATTGAAAAAAAAATTGTCAAGAAAATCACATTTAAGATATCTTTATGTTGTAAAAGTTTCTGCAGATTTCAAATCCATTGAAATTTTTACTCTATCTGTAATGATCACAAAGATAGAAACCTAGACTAGAGAATAAAAAAGCCCTAACTCTAGTCAAAACTTTTTATTTGTTTTGTTTCTCAAACAAAATAAACCATGGCAGCTGTCTGTTGTAGGCTGTGGACGACAGCAAAATGGAGATTGTGTCTTGTAGGTCGAACCGTGTGCAAGCTTCCATACTCTTCTTCGTGCCACCAAAAGAATTTATCGTACAATATTTTATCGTTTAACCGAAATCAATATGGGTGCAAGTAGCCCGATAGTAGCCATTGAAACAAGAAGCCCACTTTGCAAAAAAAAATCACAGGTTCTGCGAGTAGAAAATCCAAATTTCACCAAAATTGATAACCTTAATTTTTTTTTTACTATTAGTAGTTTTAAAAATGTTTTTCACATTTTTTCTTTTTAATTGACAACTTTTGTATATGCCTTTTTTTAGGCCGTTATAAAAAATTTTAGGTCCTTGAAAAATATTTTTTTGGTTTTGAAAAGTCCTTGAATTTTTTTTGTATAAAGGTATGGGAACCATGGAATGGGAGAGAATCTTTTATATTTCCACAAGAGATTGCGACATCACATGAACTTTTGCTTTCCAAAAATAAACAGATTGCATTTCTTGCCCTTCGCGTTAAGAAAAAACAGATTACATTTCCTGCCCTCTTCAATTTCAACGGAAAGCAATGAAAGCATTTTGACTGACATTGTTTAGTTTATTTTCATAAAATTGGAATCGTTAAAGAAGCAAACCAACACCATGGGCACAGGCAATGCAGTGGTTAGTATCTTAAATGAAAGGTTTTATTATACTTTATTTTGTTTCCAGCCTGATTACAGTGCTTAAATTATTTTAGAATTAAGGTTTATTATATACTAGCCACTGTGTAGCCAGCACAGCATTGCCCTTGACAGTTCGAAAAAGGTCAAAAACGTTGGTTCAAGGGAGAAAGAAACTAATAAATTCATTTAAAAATATTCTAGATTAAATTTGAAAATTTGGACCTGTGTGTGACACAAAATTTACAAAAAGTTAGGATTACCTGTGTGCCAAATTTTATTATTGTAAGTGCCATAGATTCGTCAGGCCACTGCGTACACAGACACGCATGCATACAGACACTTCCTTTTATAATAGAGATCACAAACTCCAATTTCACATTACAAAAAAATAAAAAAATCCTGAATTTTTGAGTAAAAAATAATTTTTATTTTTGCTACTTAACTATTTGCATTATTTATCCAAGTGTCATAAACGTGACATCAGCAAGTAAAAGTTTTGAATTTTTTTGTGTTCTAGTTTCGTTTTTATACGTATTAATTAAAATCACAGTACTGCATACTCGTCAATATACTTGAAGGTTGAATTGCTTTATTTATAATTTTTTCCAGGTACTATTTGAACGAGAAAACAAACATAATTTCAATCTTCGTAGCTATCCTTATGGCTTAGCTCACATGGGGAACTATGTCTATTGGTCTGAGTATCAACTAGGTCAAATTGAGAGACTCAATTTGCTGAACTCAAATGTGACAACTTTAATTAAAGAAAATCCACCCCTGTATCAAATAAAGATTTTCGACATGGCTACACAGACAGGTAAGTTATTGATATAATGTTACCTTCATTGTATTTAATTTTGTTCAATTCCTTTTAGATTTACTTGAAGTTATCCTTGAACTTATCTTTGATCTTGCGTTTGATGCAGCTTACCCAAATCTGGCCCTTGCACCATAAAACCTATGTCTTTGTTTTACTTTATGTTAGTTAATATATTCTGGCGATTTAAACGTGTGGGCACTCTGTATGCTTGTGTTCGATTCCTGCGACTAGGTGTCAAGCAAATCTGTCGATCAGCGAGGAACTTGATCCTTTATATTTATTCTAAACAACGGTTTGAAGGAAACAATGTTAATTAGTTTGTTTTAAGGCACTGGGTTGGATATGGAAATACATCTTTATCTTTATTTCAGGCTCTAATAATTGCAGCACTAATAACGGAGGGTGTGCTGAGTTGTGTCTCAATACTCCTGGAAAAGCAGTTTGTGCCTGTCGAGATGGGTATACGTTGTCCAGTGATAAACAGACTTGTATAGGTATGTATGTAATGAAGTCTTGAAACATTCCTATTTAAGACATTTAATTTCTAAAAGCTTCATGTTGTGCACTTGTTTTTCAGTGTTTAGACTTGTGTCTGTCTTGATCTGTCATTTAGATTTTGACTTGGCAAAACTGTTATTTTTGTCTAGTATTATACCTCACCTTTAATTGCAATATCTTGGTATTAATTATGTATGTTACTAATTTTTCATTCTTGATAAAACTTTTTGAATTTTCTAAATGAATTGATGCGAGTTCTTACCAGGTAAAACATAGGCGGCAATAACCTTCTTTCATGCACGTTTCTGGAGACTTCGTTAATAGTTTTATTGTTGAATTGGAAAATGTCCTACATTTGTGTCTGGGTGTAAACCTAGGGAAGCCAAGAAAGGCATTTGAGCCATTATAGCCTGGTTGCAAGCAATAGTAATGGATTAACAACCAGAGGGGTGCAAGTTCAAAAACTTGATCATCCAAAGACATGGGGGGGGGGGGGCATTGCACATTAAGTCTGTCATGGCCTCAAATGTCCTGACATTTGCTTGGTGTGGAAGGTTGGAGAGGGGGCACCGGCTCAGGTGTTGACCTCGTCATCTGACTGTGGTTCAAAATGACAAGGTGTTGTCCTCAGATTTTTCCCTTTGGGATTGATCCCTGACTGTTGCCAATAGCTGTTCCAGCATGATGTTAATTAACTACCTATCAAGTAAGGCATCAGCAAAAAGCACCTGTCGGTATTCTGTCAAAGTAACAAAGTAATTATTTGAAATGCAATTCATTTAATTTTCAGACAAACAAGCAACATCCGAAAAGCTTCGAATTTTTACTTAACTGAAAATTTCCTTTTCATTCATAGTTGGTGAAATAGTGAATAAAAAAGCATGATTTAATGCTGTCAAATTTTTTTTCTCTCTGTTTTTCGTGACTCACTCACTGTGGCATTCTTTCACAAAATTAAGGCCGACCAACCGGTATAGTGGTTAAGGTGCTAGCCTCTGGATCGGAAGGTTCCTGGTTCGAATCCGGGTCCGGGCATGGATGTGTATAAGCGTATGGTGTAGAGGCAGCTGGTGCACCTTAAATCTGTCACGGCTGAAAGTCCTCACGTTGGGTTGGTGTGGAAGTTTGGAGAGTGGGGTGCCAGCTCAGGTGTTGCTTTGTCATCTGACCGTGGTACAAAATTACGAGCTGTTGTCCTCGGATCTTTCCCTTAAGGGACTGATCCAGGACCGTCGTCAATAGCCCATTGTACTGCTCTAGTACAACCTTAACTAAAATTAAAATTACAAATTCACGAACTGCACACAGAGTTTACTGTGAGAGTGCACACATAGTTTTGCGATTTTGTGTTTGTTAATGTAATTTTTTTTCTGCTAGTTCTACGTCTGAATTTGTTAGATAGACCTGTTATATTAGAATTTGTTACATCAATTACTACTCCAAGTTGAACTACAGTTCTGAAGCCAAAGTTTTTACCTTGTCTGCCTAGTTTTAGATTTGTTTTTAACCGAGACAAATTTCCTTTTAAAGGTGTTGCCAACTATACTGAACCAACTCATTGCAAAGAGGGAGAGTTTGAGTGCGTGAAAAACCTGCGATGCATCGATCTCCGGTACTTGTGCGACGGTGACAACGACTGCGGAGATGGTTCGGACGAAGATTCAACCTCTGGTGGAAAATGTGGTGAGGAAACTTGTGTTAAAATTTTTTTCATCTTGAAATTATTGATAAATGGCAGGCAAGCACCAATCGAGCCAGGTGCCGATCAGCCTCTTTATGGCGTTAAACAGATCTTTTCTACAAAAATAATACCTTTTCCTGAAAGAAATTTAGTTGAATGAAAGGACAGATATCTTTTGTAGGGAATAGCTCTTTGAGATAAAAACACATTGTGTTTTTAAATCCCCTAGAATTAAAGATCTTGTTATGTAAGAAGCAATTGTGTTTAAATGACTTTTGAACCTCTTATGTTGAGGTATTTTTTAATGTTACTTCTAAAGAATTATTTTTATAGAATGCTTCTGTTCACATGTAGGGGCAGCAATGACCCAGTTAGAAAAGTAACCGATTAGCAACTGGAGGGTTGCAAGTTGGAAACTCGGTCCAACCAAAGATTGTCATGTACACAGGGGCAGGAGCGAGCTTAGTCTGTCATGACTTCAAATGTCTTCACATTGCGTGATGTGGAAGTCTGGAGAGTGGAGTGCCAGCTCAGGTGTTGACCTCAACATCTGACCGTGGTTCAAAATGACGAGGTGTTGTCAGCAGATCTTTCCCTTCAGGATTGATCCTGAACTGATGCCAATACCCTTTTGTGTTGCTCCCAGTGCAACGTTATTTCAACTACCTACCATGAACCCAAAAGATGTTATTTCATACAACTACCTTTCCATCTCTTTTACAAACTTTGGAGAACAGTTTCTTTAGTTACCATGACAACTGCACATCTCTCTATATTAAAAAAAAGTTACCGCCGCCGCTGCAGGATTGAAAACTGTGTTGTTTAGCTCGATTCTTAGACGGTTTCCCGAGAAAGTACTGATCAGAAAAAAACGAAATTAACATGGTTTGTTCTTCATCATATTCCCTGGACGATTATTAAGATTTTTTTTCCGATGCGGCTATTAGTTTAGGTTTATTAATTGTCAAAATTGAAGAAGCGAAATTTCTTCCGCGAGTGAGCAAAACACATACAAATTTTCAGTCTTCAGCCGTGAGTTTTTTTTA
The DNA here is from genome assembly GCA_947359465.1 of Metellina segmentata. Classification (NCBI taxonomy): domain Eukaryota; kingdom Metazoa; phylum Arthropoda; class Arachnida; order Araneae; family Tetragnathidae; genus Metellina; species Metellina segmentata. The sequence goes on from OX375877.1 coordinate 15,816,199, forward strand.
AAGAGTACCTCTCAACGCAAATTTTTGCAGCTCGTTGAATTTTTTTTGATATTTCAATTTGGTTCTTGATATATTTTTTTGAAATTCGGGAAAAATCGGGACATTTTTGTTATTTTTTTTTACAACTGCCGAATCTATATCTTATTATTATTATTTTTTAATTTTTAAAGTATCGCAGTATACCTCAGAATGTACTCTTTCTTACGGTACTATTATTTTTGAAATCGGTTAATAATTAAATTGGATGCGATAAAAAGTTCGTCATACAAAATTTGGAATCTTTGGATATTTTCGCTACTTTTTTTTAAAACTGTTAGATCTAATGCAAAAACCATTATTTTTTAAATTTGAGAACATCACTGAATACATTACATTACACTCTTTCTTATGGTACAATTATTTTTCAAATTGGTTAATAAATAAAATTGATGCAATTAAAAGTTGGTCATACAATTTTTGGAACTTTCAGATCGTAACTTCTGATACAAAACTAAAACGGTCATATCTATATCGTATTACTGTTAGTTTTAATTTTAAAAATATCGCAATATGCCTCAGAATGTACTCTTTCTTACGGTACAATTATTTTAAAAATTGGTTCATAAATAAATTCGATGCAATCAAAAGTTGGTGACACAAATTTCGTATTTTTCAGTTCGCATAGCAGGTTCCGCAATCAGTAGTGGGTTGCATTTTTGACAGTCGGATTTGCCAGATATCAAATTTATCGTAGCAACAATTGCCATAAAAACGATTTATTTTTATTTGGCGAGGGAAAAAGGCTCGCTTTTTTCCCTCTGTTCTCAGACAGTTTACCGACAAAGTACAGATCGTAAAGTTTGGAGATTAACACTGTTTACTTAAAATTGTACAGGAAACAACATGCAGAAGATTTTTTACTGATGCGGCTATTAGTTTAGGGTGCATTAAGTGTTAAAGCAAAAAAAAAAGTGAAATCACTTGCGAAAGAAGTATTGGGGTCGGAGAGCGTAAGCGAACAGGGGGCCGAGCCCCCTAGTTGTAAAACAAAATTTTATTAAAATACAACTAACTTGTACTACTTTCAACATTGCTTAACATTTTGGTCGGGTTGGAAAAGCTTTGTATCCTGAAGGGAGGATAGAGATCCGATGTGGCTGCTAAAATGTCGAGAAATTTCAGTCTATCGCCTATATATTTGAGTGAGGCATCAGGATGTTCTCTGATAACAAATATAAGTTTTCAGGGCTTTCCAGAATTTATTACTTAACCTCATCCTTAAGGTGAATAACTTTTGATGGATTAGTTAGCAAGATGTGCTGACGGGCTCTACCATGGCTTTTTTGTGAGTCTGCAATTTCATGATGTTTGAGGTCTGCATGAGAAGGAATCTGTTAGATATGAATATCTGATTGTAGCCTGCCTTTTGTTTAAAATGTTACTATAGTTTTGAGATGGACCTTCTGGGGCAAACCTTTATGTGTGTACAGGCTTCATAAATTCAAAGTACCCCAGTTATACAGTCTTTTCTGTGGGGCTTCCTACCTCTGTAAACATGGGGAATGCAACCTTTGGATGCCCATGAGGTCTTTCTCCTCTCCATATTTTCTTTTCACAATTACTTGACATTATCTGTCTTGTGTTTGGCACAGCTTGGCCAAATATTGCCCTTGTGCAATAAAACCCAAACCCAAAACCAACAACCATGTTTGAGATAACAAGAATGTTGGAATTCATTTTCCAATTTAAAAAATAAATTTATACAATGGAATGGCAGCATTTGTATTTATAAAGTAAACAGCATTTTTTGTTATTTAATTGACATATAATTTTGTCATCACTGTTTTCTTTTTTACTGCAATGGGTTTGTTTCCCTTAGAAGAATTCCAATGCCGTGCTGATCAGTTCCAGTGTGACAACAACCGCTGCATCTCCATCCACTGGGTGTGTGACGGCGAGAAAGATTGCAAGGATGGTTTTGACGAAGAACCCAACAGCCAGTGCACGAGTAAGTCTTTAGTATCTTTTCATGCGAGATGAAGAAATTTCCCTCCTGTGGTTTTGTGATAAATTGTAGTGACAGGCATTTTCCTGATTGCGATGAAATGAAATTTAAATCTGTAAATACAGTTTAATATCGATTTAGCATCTTTTGTATGGAATTATTAATTTACTCGTTATTTGAAGGACGTTGTGAAACAGTTTATTGCCAAATAGGGGAATTTGGAGTAACTCTGAAATCAGAGTCGTGAGAATAAAACGTTGTATTTACTTTAAAGCCTAAATAATCTTTTATACTTTTGATGGTTATTCAAACATTAAACTTCCCTCTTACTGCTCAGTTCATCTTAATACTAGTGTTCTTGCACGTTCTGAATACTAGTACATTCGAACCCTGCTATAGTGAACCCTGGATACAGCGAACACTCAGTCATAGCGAGCTTTTTCACTGGTCCCGACTGAACTCCTATTTAATTAATGCTATTTTCAACACTTATAGTAAACTCTTGAGAAAACATATGTTCACTTATAGTGAACTAAATATTCCCTTCCACAGGTATTTTTCCAGATTTTTTTCTAAGGAAAATGTAGACAGTTCAACTATGGAATCTTTCGTAATCATGCATAAAAAATTGATGAACTGCACTTAAAATCAAAATTGTATCCCATCCAAACTAACGAATTTTTTCCTTACGAAGTAAAACTACTAAATTCTTTATTTCTAATAAACGTGATAAAAATTGTTTATTTAAGTATTTAATAATTTATATATTTTAGTAAATTGTGTTATATCCCAATGATTGTTTTCAACAAACCAAACAACTAGGAAATTTTGATGTCTCAACAAAATTGGATATAGTGTACTTTTTATTGGGTCCAGTGACGGTTCACTTCAACAGGGTTCGACTGTATTAAGAGGATAACACTCAAGATCCTAATAATAATGTTCTTATGTATATAGTTCTTATGTTCGGCTTAGAGCAGAAACTTGTTGACTGACAGTTTTTCAGAAGCACTAAATGGTTACTGCAATAATTATGAAAAATGTATTGTGTCATTTTGCAATCAGTTTAAAAGATTTATAACACTAATATTTCTTATAATTTTAATTTTTTAATCTAAAATATGTTAGTCATTTAAACGGCTGTTGAGTAAAAAACTGTTTTGTCAGTTCCTGCTTTATGCTGACAATATCATGGATTACGATACATTATGAATGATAAGCCTGATAACAGATGGAGAAATTTATGCAATTTATTTAGCTCTTAAAAAAGTTGAAGCCTGAAAAGATACTATTCCATTATTGATTCTATTAGGAACTGTATGGAAGATCGTAACCCAATAAGCAGTATTTGATGCAACAGTGGGTCCAAGCCTGTTACCAGTTCGTCTATAAAGCTAACTAAAAGAAGGTTGACCAAACAAACTTAAATAAAATAAAGTTTTTACTAAACTTTAAACAAAAAACGTATTTAAATAAAATAAAGAATGTTTTCCCTGGGTTAACTAGCAAGAAGTTTCAACAACCAGATCGAATTGATCTCTCTGTCCACAGCAGATCCACTTGTCCACATTTCTGTGCTTTTATCGGATTTTTTTGTGTTAGTAACGAAAATGACTATTCTTTTATATGATATTTCTATATGCAGTACATGTTTTTTAAGCTTTTATGTCTTTTTGGAAACTAATCAAAATTCTTTTTCAGACTCAACATGTGTTCTTGGCATGTTCACATGCACAGAAACTAGTCGTTGTATTCCAATGAGTTGGACATGTGATTCTGATCTAGATTGTGGATATGATGATACTTCTGATGAACACTCTGAATGTGGTTTGTATTGTTTTTATTTGTAAAATGCTATGATGTTTTTATGTTGCTATGTTTGTTTAATGCTGTTTCTTATCTGTAAAATATTAACCCAGGAAATCTGGTTCTATTTGGTACACCTGAAAATGGGTTCAAAAATTTAAAATTTTCTACTATTAATATCATTTTTTTCAAAGTTGAAAGCATGTGTCCTTTTATATCAGTGAAGGAAGATTATACAGAGGGAATTGAAATTTGAGAGAAAAAGACAAATTTTGGCTTTTACAGTTTTAGCAACGGCAAAAATTGAATAATAATGCTGGAAAAGATTTTACCATCATTGATTATTACTCTAAGAAATGAAGAATTACGATTTCATTCTACTTTTTAATTCTGGAGCTTAAAGTGGAACAATCCTACCTGAATCTCAAATGTTTTACTAGCAAGCACGCCAGCATGGCGTTGCCTAGACAGTTCTTTTCGTGTCCCTACTGATACTGAAAACATAAAAAAGAAAAAAAAAATTTAAGAATGAGTCCCACCTCCACCTGGAATGTCGCAAATTCGTAAAATTCCGACAATTCAAAGTATCGATCTGGTGTAAAATTTTCCACAAATTTCAAATCCTTCGCAATTTTTTCCCTGTCTTTAATGATTACGAAGTTAGAAAACCTCAAATAGTCCTTCTTGGTTCGTAATGAATATCTTTGTCAAAAGTGGCCAAATTCTTATTGAGAAAATATAAAAGTTACAGTTGAAAAACTATTTATTTAAAGAAAATCGCATTTAAGGTATCAATCTCATAAAAAATTTTTCGCAGCTATGAAATCCGTTTTTTTTACGAAAAATTTTTTATTCTACCTTTAACGATTGCGAAGAACTGGGACTAAAGATTTAAAAAAGAAATAAACGCTACTCTGTCTTTAAGGATTGCGAAGATAGAAACTTGGAATAAGGAATAAAAAAGAAATAAAATGCCAGTCAAAAATTTTTATTTGTTTTGTTTTGCTTTGGTGGAATAGTTTGTGCTTGGTAAATGAAAGAAAAAAAATAAATTTAGAATCTGTTCACAAAAAATTGTTGGCATTCTACCAAAAACACAAATAATAAATAAATGCCAAAAAATTAATTAAAAAATGTTCTAGATTAAATTTTAATATTCGGACTTTGCACAAAATTTGCATAAAATTAGGACTACCCCTATGCCAAATTTCAGCACTAAGTGATACAGATACCTTCTTTTAATATAGTAGAGATGTACTTAATGAAAGCCAAAGGCAATTTGACCAAATGTGCTTACCTCTGTTTTTAGAATATCCGGAATGCAAACCCGTAGAATTTCGATGTGACAATCGTCGATGCGTTCCCTTGGAGTACATGTGCGACGGGGACGATGATTGCCGAGACGGCTCGGACGAACAGTCCTGCAAGCAGAAGTGCGACGGAGCCAACGAGTTCTCCTGCGATGGGGGCACCCTCTGCCTTACGCAAGACTTGAAATGCAACGGCTGGACTGACTGCAATGATGGGACAGATGAATTGCATTGTGGTTTGTAATTTGTATTCGCCAGTTGTTTTCAGATTGGAATTGATGGGGAAGAAGGAAGTTTGAGAATGCTAAGATAATATTGATTCTATAAAGAATGTCACAGAAAGAACTTAATACTTTGGATGATCTTGAGGGGCTGTGACAGCCTGATCTTAAGAGTAACGGACTAGAAACCGGAGGGTTGTGAGTTCGAATCCAACCAAAGACAGTCGTGTGCAAAGGGCAGTTTTCCCATGGGTCAGTGAAAACCTGGAATCGCCAGGGAATTTAATTTTGTTCAAAAAAAGTCGGGGAAAATTGCGAATTTTCGTCTAAAACCTGGGGAATGACTGATCATGGCTTCTCAGACGCTTTGGAGAAAAGTAGCCAGTAAGATTCGTACAGTTTGGTATCACTTTATTTTATGAATTAAAATTTTCAATCTAATTTAAAAGAAACAGCTAATATTTACCAGGTATAGAATTTTGTTTCTATCCACTGGCTTAAATGGAAAAATTTCATGCATATGATGCATTAAATCATAAATTAGTTTTTAAATCAACTGTGTTGGATTATTTGAATAAGTTATTTTAATGAAAAATTACTTTTGCTGTCTGTATTAATTCTTAAAAATGGTTTTTATTATTGGCTATTGAATGCTAAATTATTTCTTGGTTTTTTACCTTAAAAGTGTCATGAATTGCTTAAGTATGGCCTGGAATTTTGTAAAAATTTATCTGTAAAACCTAGAAAAGCTAGGGAATCTTATTTCTGAAATAGAGTGGGAACCCTGAAATGGGCTGGTGTACGTTATATCTGCTGTGGCCTCATACGTCCTCACGCTGACATGGTGTTGGAGTTCTGAGAGTGGGGTGCTCGTTCAGGTGTGACCTCGCCATCTGACCATGATTAAAAATTACGTTGTCCACGATCTTTCCCTTCGGGTTCGATTGTGGACCGTGTCCTATAGTCGGTGTGTTGGTCCAGTGCAACGTTAATGCATACCTACCTGATGATCTGGACAGTAATACTAGCATTATAGTTTAACTGAGAAAAAATTTGTTACCCATACAATATTCAAGTAAAGTTGAATGATAAAAGTTATCGATTTTGTTGCAGATTAGGTCAAAATTCACTGATAAGGATGAAAATTTATCTAAAAGTATTACATTTTTTAAATATTGGATGCCGCATTTGTGGACGTGTTCAGAATCCTACAAGCTTTGATCTAACAACATGTTATGTATACAAAATTCTAACATGACAAGGATTAAAAAAAGGAATAATTGTAACAGATTATGTATCAACCTATATGTATGTGGGATTTTTCAGTAAAATTGTCTAGGGTATTTGTAAATTTTTTGACTATAAATGAGATTTAGCAGGAACATAAGACAAAGTACAAACATTTATTTTGACAGACAAAAACAATTGACCATTTTCTAATCCAACTGTCTTCTATTTTTGTGTTTCTTTCCGTCAGCTTGTTCGTTAGCGTGAATTAACTTCCTCACACAACTTGAGCACGTCTTCAATATTATTTAATTATCCACTAGGACTAGTAGATTAGTGAGACTTATGATGAATATTCAAAATCCTACATGTAAATGAAATCTTAACTCTTCTCTTTTTAGAATCCAAATGTAACAAGAATGAGTTCCTTTGTCCTGATGGAAAATGTATACCTAACAGTTGGAAATGCAACAGAAGGTGGGACTGTCTTGATCGAAGTGATGAACTCAATTGCAGTAAGCATAAGCTTCGTCTGCATTTTTATTCATTATTTTTACGGCCTGGGGCTCGTTAAAAAATAATTGCAATATTTTCAACTTGAAATTTTTGTATTATCTAATATTGGTTTTTGTATCATGCTTAACCTATTTAAAAAAAAATTGTTGATGTGCTTAAAAATCAGTTTGGGAGATTGGTGTGAATTTCCATAATCAAACTGTACTGTTTTTCTTAGTTATGACACATTAGCTTTATTTGTGTTTCATGTTTTATAAAATCATACTTCGGAGATCAATTTATGCGATCTGATTTGTGTGCGATGTATGCCATCCAAATGGGATGTATTGTTGCCAGAAATAAAATCTGAACAACAATTTTGGTCTTGAGTTCTAAAATTAAATAAATGTATGTAAAAAAAAAATAACATAAAAAACAAAACTATTTTTTTTTTATTGTTTTAATGACTTGTATGATAAAATTATTACTCTTCTAGAGTTAAGAAATAGTTTGATTTTTCTTTTTGAAGTTAATACTAGGTTGCAGGGGCTCAATGTTGACCTCTGTGTTAGCAATATGCGAGTTGTAGGTGGTGCAGTTTCGATAACTCCCTGAGTATTAAATTTCTGTTTTCTGTGTTGGTAAAACTTTCCTTGTGCATGTATGTCCACTAATTAATGTTGTGTCTTGGTTAATTTTAGCCAAATTTGGTCCTTGTGTCATAAAACCCCAAACCAACCAACTTCTTGTAGCTTAAACATATAGAGGGAAAAAGTAGGTATTGACAGCATGTCATCTGCAGCACACTAAATACACTGAGATCGACTTTTTCATTGATTACTGTAGTACTGACAAGCACAAAGATACATTAATTTCATTGATTTGTCAAGGTATTGTGTATAATTCTATCTTGCAAAATTTAGATTTCCATAAAAATCCAATTTGAAATTAAATACCTTTGCATTTCACTTTCCAAACCCAAATTAAAATGCATTCTATTAAAATCACAATTTGGAATCAATTCTGTCGGCGAAGTACGTGCTTCATCAGTGTGAATGCAGATTCAGGCATCGTAACAAATGTAAACAATATCACATTATTGTGAGGAGACAGTAGTAGCCAATCACAACAAACGTATCATTTTAATCCATTGATCACTTAATCCGTCGTTTGAGAATATAGTTCTCAATAATCCGTGGTTTAAGTTTGACCCATAGATTAACTGATCTTCGGGTTAACTCGAGACTTGTGAATATGGCCGTAAGTATGGGTGATGGTTACTATAGTAGAAGGGCTTTTCATTTTGAGCAGGGGTGACTGTTTTAATTTTATTTTGTTTTGGGTGTGTTGGGGCAGTAGAAAGAGGTAGTTTACCAGTGTAAATCTTCTCACAGCAGCATGATATGATCCTAACAAACATGTTTATTGTTTATCCTTAAATACCTCAATGAAACAAAGTTTGTTCATTTTTCATGTAAACCCTATGGAAAATGGCAAAATATCCATTTATAAGCCAATAGATGGGAACAGGTTGTGTGGCAGGAACAATTCTGATCATAGATTCACAATACCTACTTCTTTTGTAATACAACTCCGTGGAGAAGGCAGTTGAGTCGCATAGTTTTGAATGAGTCTCATTTAAGTTAGTGGACTGGTGGTAATGTAAACAAACCACTTCTGTAATTGCTGTCTTTAGCTAAGACTCTGCTTCTAAGGTAATTATTCTGTGTCTGAAATGATTTAATTTATAATGAGTTGGCAGGGGTAAAACACCCACTGGTGATATTCATTCAGGCTTTTGTATAGGACAGCCTTCTCCTAAAGAGCTTTCATACGTACTCTGAAATCTACTGACCCTGCCTTTTCCTGTGAGCCTCAAAATATGAAGCATGTCCCAGCTGCATGGAAAGAAGAAAGACTAGCAATGTTTACTAGTATGTTTGATAAGATGAATATTGATACCTTATATTTGATCATTTAGTTGAGAAGTTTTTCAAAAATTATTTCCCATTTTGTTTACATTTTTACTTTATATATTATTTTAAACCCTTCGAATATAAAATGTACCAAATTATGCTCAAACTACATTATGCTGAATTTATTTATATTTAGTTTCATATTTGTTGGAAATTCCGACAATTTGCTCATTTTTTTAAGTTCTATCTTTATTGTTGTAGCCAATGTGACATGTGCTGAAAATGAACATGTTTGTGAATCAAAGGATCAGTGTATACTGAAGACATTTGTATGTGATGGCCACATTGATTGTGATGATAAATCTGATGAAAGGGATTGTGGTATGTACAGCATTTTTTTTATCTACATTCATGCTATTATCTCTGCATGGTATGATTAATATTGTAGTTGTAAAAGTAAGCATAATTTGACAAAAGTGCAAAATTTCTATTAAAGTGTTTATAATTTGAGAAATTTCATTTGCAAAGTATCTGAAAGATCAAGTATTTTAAGATGCTCATGGTTTCATCCTATGTCTGACCCCAGGCTTTTTGCCATAAATCTGTCTAATAGTCTGGAAACTGATATAAAAGGTCTAACCAACAGCAGTTTTATGAACTGCGGCATCAGTAAGATCCAATCACAACTATTGAGGTGAGTTCCTGTCATGTCTAAAAGGCCACACAGGGAAAGTTGGTCGTTTTGACGAGTCAATAGGCTTTAGATGATTTTGTTGGTAGTCATGTTTAGTGATAGTACAAAAACAAGCATATCCTATAGCTCTCAAGAGACACTTGTTTTCGTACTCTCACTGGACATGATTACCCACAAAGTCATCTAGTGTCTCCTGTAATTCTCTAGCCTTCAGGGCACATCTCCTTTAAGTGTTTTCAGGCTTCACAGACTTGAAGTACTCTATTGATCTTTTCTTTTCAAATCGGGTTTACTGTCTTTAGCAGAGGTTCCAAACCTTTTTGATCCCTTTTTAGAATCGATTTCTAAGAGGGAGCCCCCTTAGGCCTACCTTATGTTTTACACATTAATGGTGTTTAGGAGTAGTGTTACAGGAGGGGAGAAAGAGGGGATATATAAAAGAGCAAAAACAATTGTACCATGTCCACGCAACAAAATTGTATTTATAAAAACTGAAATTTACTACAATATCTCTATTTATTCTCAACTACCAATACGCATGATATTGTCAAAACTCAGAGCTCTTAAGGAAGGCATTAAAGGTGAAAATTCAGAAATTTTATAAGTCGCCAGTGGCCACTTTCGAGCCTTCACGTATTTTGTTGAATACACACATGTTATATATATCTGAGTGTCCAGACTTCTTTAAAAAAATATTTTTTAATGGTCCTCAGAAAAAAATGTAAAACTGGAGGTTCCACCATGTAAACAAATGTTTTTAAGAAAGTGTGGTGACTGTAGCAAAATTATTCAGTCGCCACGTGGCTAGTGGCGACCGTTAATTTTCACCTTTAGAAGGCATGCGGAGCCATCTGCCAATTCATTGCCACAGACACCAGTGACTGGGAATCCACTTTAGCGTGATATGTTGAACACTGACCAGCGTGGAATCTTTTCAACCAATTTGCAATTTGGCATCTGGAAATCGATGTTGAGTAACTGAAAGAAGCAAATGTATTTGCCTTGAGTATGGCTTGAGAGTTAACAAATTCTGAACATCTTTCTCTGAATGCCTAAAGGACCATGGAAACGGCAACCACTTTTCTGTCGTAACTGTCGCAGTACGCTTCAACAGTGCTACTAATCACGAGGGGCCTTGAAAACACCATAGTACCAGCACTTGTATAACAACTATATGAAAAATGTTTCAAAGTTCAATCGTTACTGTTAAAGTTACTGCTTTAAAAACTCAAATTTCTGAAAAGTACTAAGTTGAGTTTTGGTGTCTGAACCTGAACCGGAGGAAATATTCTTGTTTAGAAATAAATTCAAACTGATCATCTGATATTGTCAAGCTCATTAGCTGAATGTGATCATGTAATAAGAAGTATTTATAGGGATTTCTTTTTATCTGTGTCGAGAGAGAGAAAGATCTATTTATATATGTATTACATTTTCTTTTCATCAGATAAATAAATGTTTCTTTTGTTTTTCCAAAATGCATTTTCTGATTTACTTACCCCACATGATAATTAGAATGACCACTTTGTCACACGTTCCAGATGTCCAAGCTCCCCATTGTGTGTTTCCCAACCGTCTTTGTGATAACAGAACGCACTGTCTCAATATTACGCAATTTTGTGATGGCAAGAATGATTGTGCTGATGAATCAGATGAAGGGGGCATCTGTGGTGAGTAAATATCAACCTACTTATAGCCTCTAAAATGTTTGTCACTTGTATTGAAATTCATCTCGATGCTTTAAAACAGTACAACAAAAATACTTTAATTTCTATTCTGTTTTTATATATAGTTTTAGCTGTCATTTTCTGCTAGATGCTAAATTTTTGAAGGTGCCAGTGGTTAGCACCATCATCTTGCTAGTAGGCCTGGGCGATGTTCAAATTTTGACATCGTGATACATCGGCATTCTAACATCACGATATCACGATACATCGTGATGTTAACCATGCATTTTATGCATAATATATATATATATATATATGCGCATAAAATTTTTTTAAAGTTCTTTTCTTTGCTATATAAAATTGTGGTAGGAAAAAAATAACAAACAAAGATCTGCGTTGTACGTTTAAGAAACACACATGATTTAAAACAAGATTTTGCATATATATATGTGTGTGTTCCACGCACCATATATGATCAAGTAGATTCAAAAATTAGCTTATTTTCAAAGAGAAAAACTTCTACATAAATAGAAATAAAGGGGCATTTGATTCCTGTTAGTAATGATGACGGCATATATAACCTATACTTCCACAGAAGTTCACAACAAAAAGGGATGCAAGCGGATTGGTTGCAACATCAAGAAACAAGAGGGTTTTCGGAATTCAACTTGAACTGTGCAAAATCATTTTTGTTTTAAAATTTTTTAACTGTACTGAATTTCAATTGCACACAAAAAAAATTCTGGAAACAATAGTCATCATCAGGACACAAATGATTTTAAGAAATTCCTCATTAATTAAAAAAAAAAATGGAAACATCTTTAAAATTCGCAGATTTTGCAAAATTATTTTGTTTTTAAATATTTTTAAGCAAAAAAAAAAATTATTAACTAATTAAAAAAACGTAATATAAAGCTTACCTAGATAAATTCAGCAAACGAGTAGAATTATTCGTTCTCTCGCAGTTTGAAATTTTTAAAATTCAAACTTTATGTGCCGACTTATTCCCTACAAAAAAAAATCAACGCAGAAATCGCAAAATTAACTATAAAAAAAAATCTCATTAGTTAGCCTTTTATCGCGGCATCGAAAATCTAAGTACCGTGGTGGAAAATCACACATGCACATAAATAAACATCGGAATCGTTGAGTCGATCTAAACCCAAATTTCCCCCAAAGATGCTAAAATAACACGCCATCATCAACGCGAAATTTCATACCGGAAAATCATAAGATACTGATTAGGCAACTCAACGTGAAAATCGCGCTCAACGCGAAACCGATGTCCACATCGGTTTTTCACGATGAATTGTGATGAATCGCGCATGCGCTATGAAAACATCGAACCATCGAATATCGTGATACCGGAAAACCATGAAATACTGGTTTGGCAACTCAACGTGAAAATCGCGAAACCGATGTGGAGATGTCAACATCGGTTTTTCACGATGAATCGTGATGAATCGCGCATGCGCTTTGAAAACATCGAACCATCGATGCATCGAATATCGTGACACCGGAAAACCATGATGATGCTCTGGGATTGGCTGCGTGGCATCGTTTGAAACCGTGATGATGATCTGGGATTAGCAGCGTGAGATCGGAAAAAACCGCGATTTCGCGCATGCGTTTTGAAAATATCGAAATCGTGATAGTGCTCTGGGATTGGCTGTGTGACATCGGAAAAAGCCGATATATCACGATACATCGTCATCGGGAAAATCGCGAAACCGGTATGACGATGTCAACCTCAAACCGGTTTTACGCTTAAAAATGTGTGTATAAACTTTCTATGACTCCTTAAAAATTTCGAAAGAATTTCTTAAATATTCCTAATTTTTATATTCAAAATTCTGTATGAATCCTGGTAGAGTAGAATTAGCTTCCCCGCAGTTTGAAACTTTAATTTTCAATCTTTATATGTGTGCCACTTGCCAGAATATTCTCGAAAAACAACAGTGCAGAAATCACAAAAGATTCTCATTAGCAGGCCTGGTAAAAAATCGCACATGCGCATAAAGTAACATCGGAATCGTTTTGTTAGTCTTAACCAAAACCCAAATTTCCCCAAATTTTGCTAAAAAAAAAACCATTGTTTAAACCAGAGAAATCACGCATGCGCTAAGAAAACATCGAAATTGTTGCCGCTGAACTACAACATCGCGACACCGTGATATCTATGCTAAGGGATGTCTGCGTGCCATCGGGGAATATCGCGATATCACGATGAATCGGCAGCTTGAAAATCGCGACACCGGTATGGCGATAACGACCCGATACATCGCCAGCGTGATAATCGCGAAACCGATGTGGCGATGACGATCTCACACTCACACCTATTGTCCTAGTATGTTCCACACACCATATATGCTCAAGTAGATTAAAAAATAGCTTATTTAGAAGGAAAAAAAACAGAAGCATAAAAATAGAAATAACGGGGCATTTGATTCCTCTAAGAAAACATAGAAATCGTTGGCGCTGAGCAACAGGAGACATCGCGATTACGGAAAACCGTGATACTTGTGCTCTGGGATTGGCTGTGCAATATCGCGCATGCGCTTTGAAAATATCGAAATCGTGATATATGTGCTCTGGGATTGGCTCCTTGACATCGGGAAAAACCGCGATACCGCGCATGCGCTTTGAAAAAATCGACATCGGGAAAAACCGATGTATCATGATACATCGTCATCATCGAAATCGCGAAACCGGTGTGACGATTTCGATCTCATACCGGTTTACCACGATGTATCGATACATCGCCCAGTCCTACTTGCTAGTGAGATAAGGCAGAGTGCGAGATGTGCTAATTAATGAATTCGGCATTGCATTAGAAGAAACTGCAATATGCTCTCAATTAACAACTTTCCATAATTTTTTCATGACCTACATAATTTGTGATCGAACTGCTCACCAATTTCAAAACCATGCTGTTATAAAAAAGTGTCTTAAGACTGTTTATTAAGTCTAGTGGAAGCTCCTAAACTGGCAATCTTTATTTTACTATTTTCCATGCATTTGGCTGCAAGAACAAACCTGAATCATCCTCTTTATTTGTGCATCATTCTGGGACATTTAAAGACACCATTGGATTGTAAATTTATAAATTCCTGCATAAAATTTGCATCAGAATCATCTTAATAATAAATTGAGCATAAACATCAGAAATTTCAATGAGAACACCCAATTTTGATGTCAGATTTCAAATCTATATTAAGATTTAACCCAAAATGGTGAAACTGATATCACTGTACTGTTGGTACTTGTTCATTCATGACAAGGTTTGAGCATTTATCTAACAAATAAATTATAAATTGGGTACTAAGATAAGATATTTTTGTTGAATTAATGATTAGTTTTTCAGTGTATAACACTAAAAGTGTGCAAGAATTTTGTGTTCTGAGAAATGGTTTTATATAATGGGTGGGTTGGTTTTGTAATAAGTTGTCACAATCACTGATTTTTCAGTATTAACATGATTTTTAAATGATTAAATTAATTTCATTATCAAACAACTAAACAAACCGATGCAGAATAATTTTATTTGTGATGCTTTCATATAGAGTTAAACTGCATTGTGTACTGCAAAAAGTTTCAATTTGTGTTATGGATTATTGTTTTTTTTTTTTTTTTTAGAATATGAGAAATGCCTGCTAAGTGGTTGCAAGTATCTTTGCCAAAGTACTCCTGATGGCCATGTGTGTTACTGCCCCGCTGGTCTTCATCCTACTGTAGATGGAGATTCTTGTACAGGTATGTAATGATTCCCTGTCTTTCCCCACTTTGGTAACGAAGCAGATACACTCAACAGCGAGTTACAAACACAGATAGGTTACAAGAAAGTTGTTCTAGTTGTTTCTTCTTCCAGTGGATGTCACCCCCCACTTAAAATGTACCAGCCCTGTTCCTACAGTTACATAGAAGTCACAGTGGGTTTGCCTTCTATGTGCTAGCAACCTGCAAGTTGTAGGCGATGCTGGTTTGATTCCTCCCTGGGTGCATTTTTCCTGTGTCAGTAAAACTTGTGTGTTTGCCCATTTACTTGACATTGCGTGGCATAGCTTGCTCAAATATGGTTCTTGCTCCACAAAAACCAAGCAACTGACACCATTCAGACTTAGTAGCAGGAGCAGTTCTTGCAGTATACAAACAGTATATAGCCAGCCATGCAATATGAGGAACATCAGCCCACAAGCAGGAAACTTACATGGGTCAGGGAAAACTTGGAATTGTCAGAATTTAATTTGGTCCAAAAAATCAGGTAAAATTGCGAATTTTCGTCTAAAACCTGGAAAATTGACTCATTGTCCTGGAAAATGATTGATCATGGCTTCTCAGACACTTTAAAGAAAAGTAACGAGTAAGATTTGCAGTTTGATATCACTTTATTTTATGAATTGAATTTTTCAACTGATTTTAAAAGAAAAAGCTTAACAGGTAAATAATTTTTTTTCGTCCATTGGCTTAAATTGAAGAATTTTATGCTTGTGATACATTAAATCACAAATTGATTACATCAAATATGTTGGATTATTTGAATGTTATTTTAATACAAAATTACTTGTGCTTTCTGTAATTATTTTTACAGTGTATGATTCTTGAATTGGTTTTTATTATTGGCTATGGAATGGCTAAATTACTTTTTGGTTTTTCAGTTTAAAATTGTCGTGAATTACTGAAGTATGTCCTGGAATTTTGTAAAAATTTGTCTGGAAAGTCGGGGAATTTTATTTCTGAAATAGAGTGTGAACCCTGATTTTAGAAACACTGCTGGCCCTAATTTGAATCAAACCAAATTTTAATTGAGTACCCACAAGCAATATATTGAAAACCATTGCAATTAAAAAATAGGGAAATAACTTTCATAAAATGTTGTTTCAGAAATCCCAGCTTGTGAACAGTGGGGTATTTGCAGTCAAAAGTGCACTCAATCGCAGCACAGCCACAAGTGTTCCTGCGAGACTGGATACATTTTGGAACCTGATTACTACACTTGCAAAAGCACAGGTACTGTTCATAAAATCTTTCACATATTTCTTGGATGTAGAAAGTTTAAGGGTGTTGCGTTGGATGTATTATGACATTTTTGAAAAAATTTAGTAATTGATAAGCATATCTATCGTATAGTGGTCTCTAATAAAAGTGTTAGCACTGTTTTTATGCATTTTGGATTTCACTGAAGTATTTTTAGAATATTATCTTCACAAAGAATTTTATTTCAACAATTCTTCAAAAATACTGCAAATTAAGTTTAACTGCTGTTAGTTTTAGAATTTGCGTGACAGTGCTAATCTTTGATATTACTCAAATAGTACTCAGTGAGTGATCTTTTTAAGATTATGAATATTTTAAATAATGATATAATGTAGAAAGTCCAAAATTCATAACTATGGGTAGTCCTTTTTAAAGATTAATGTCTACCACTACCTTTTCTATTAAACTTATCTTGATCTGTGTTTCTTAAAAATTGTGTTGCATTTTTCTCCACAGATGATGCCGAGCCATATATAATATTCTCCAACCGACACGAGCTCAGGAATGTGGATTTGAAAACAATGGCTGTGAAGCCTTTGATATCTGGACTCCAGAATACAGTGGCTGTGGATTTCTTCCACTCTGAGAAAGGGGACTTGATATTTTGGACTGATGTGGTGGAGGACAAAATATACAGAGGATATGTCATTTCGGGATGTAAGTGGGATTTTTTGGTTTTGCATATTTAGTCACAAGGCATAGCCAGTCAGGTAGCATAATTTGTAAAATTAGAATTTTTATTTATTTAAAATCATAATTTTATTTTAAAATTGAGATTTTAATTTTAACAGCTCATAGGTAGGCCAAGAATGTAATGGACTCCAATTTTGAAAATTTGTTTCTCGAAATAAAATGCAGTTATTTTAATATTAAAATCTCATAAATATATGTATATTTATGTTTCGTAATGAATCACCCAACTGGTATAATGATCATACAGCTTTTATCTGCCAGTAGGTTGCAGGTTCGAATTGTGATTGCCCTTGTTAGGAGTAGTGGCAGCCCATCCACTGGGTATACAAGTTGTTTTCATTTTGTACTTACAACGTATTGTATTAAAATGTATCATTGCTGGAACATATCGGTCAAAGTCTGTTGTTTTGCTGTCTTTACTAGTTTCCATGTAGTTAAGACTTGCATGCGATGAGTAGCTGTAGACAGTCGCACTCAAGCTCCATCCATTTTAGTGCTGTGTCAAGTCATTCAAGTGCCTTACTAGCTGACGGTCCGACATCTGGTCGAATAACAATGTCGTTGTTATCTTATGAGTCCTCAATGAGTTCTTTCACATTTTGAATGAGTTCGTTGTCACTGAGAATTTGGAATCCAAGGTCTGAAGATCATGTACCTTCCTCTCACCTACGTCCTCTACACTGCACTTGGAACAACTGGGAATTTTCACTGAAATTTCCTATATCTTCAACGGACACTTTGTCCTCTTCATTTTTATCATTCACCAATAAGATACTTTTAAAATGTGAATTTTTCTTTCTTTATTTCCCAAAGCGATCCGGATAATTGGAGTTCCACTGTATATGTAGATATTTCATAATGAATTAGTATTCTTTATGATATATCAATGTAATAATTTTAAAATTCATTTCTTTTGCATGATACATTTCTCATGTTCACTTATGTATTATTGCAGTGAGTTCTTTCCTGTCTTGAAAATTTTAATTTAGGGTTCTTTGCTTGTTAGCCGATGACATGCTAAAAAGGGCGGTAATGAAAGTTTGGAGTTTCTGTAATATTAATTGCATCGATTTCTGAGTGTAACTGGAAAGTTTAGTTTAGTTTTTTAAGCAACAATGTGATGAGAAATGTCTTTTAAAGAAAACTTAATTTCTTGAGATTGATTACTTATCAAGAAGGAATCAATAAATCATCATTACATGTATGCCAAAGACATGAAAGCTGCGATTTTTGATTTGAATTAGATCTTGTAGTTTTTTACAAAATCTTCTCAATATCTGATAGTGCTTGATGCCATTTGTCTCAATGAAGTATTTCTAGGCTGTTAAACTCAGAAATAATGTACTCGAATCGAACACCATCTTAAGTCGATTCAATTTAGCAAGTGTATCAAAAATTCAATTTTGAAGAACTATTTAAAAAATTTATCTGGATCCATGCATTGTCTTTTGTGAATTTTCTTTGCACATTTTGTACACACCTGCAGTTATACGTGCAAATTATTATTAAATTAATTTTTAAACTTTGAGTGCATTTTTAAAATGATAGCTACACTTTACATTTCATTGTTTTAATGACGTTGAATTTATTTCTTTTTGAAGCCTTGACGAATATCGAAGTGGTGGTGCAGACGGGTCTTGCCACCGCTGAAGGGTTGGCTGTCGATTGGATTGGCGAGAATTTGTATTGGGTCGAGAGCAATCTGGATCAGATTGAAGTAGCCAAGTTGACCGGTCACCACAGAAGGACCTTAATTGCCAGCAATATGGAAAATCCCAGAGCAATTGCCGTGGATCCTCGATACGGGTGGGTTTTCGGTTGCCTCGTCATTTGGTTTTCAGGTTCTTGCGAGTTAAAAAAATTCCTGTTATGTGTCTAAAACACTCTTGCGTATTGAAAATATTCAAGAGGGCTGCTGTGACTCGATGGGTTTGCTCACTGTGCTAGCAACCTGAGAGTTGTTGGCAGCACAGGTTCGATCCCCGTACTTACCTGTGCGTTTTCTCTCCTATGTGTCAAAGTTTCTGTGTGTATGTATAATTGATAACATACTCAATTATCAGATGGGTGAATGAACTTACATGCTAAACATCAATTCCATAAATGTAGAACAGTTATGCTAGCAGTGTAAATAATCCCTGGGGATAAATGCATAAAAATTCTCAATTAAATTTAAATAAAAATTAACCAACATCTCATGAAACAAAATGAAAATATTAAAATTCCTAATTATAAAGATTTGTGTGCAAAATTGGAATGCTTTTCTGATTCTGGAGAAAATGTTTTCATTATGACTAAGTGTCATTATTTTTTTCATAAACAGACTACTTTACTTATTTGATATAGCCCTTAACTTATTGGAATAAAATAACATATCTTATATTTCATATTCAATATTTATTAAGTTAATACCAAAAGTAAAATAAAATTTAAAAATTTTAAATCTGAATCACTGATTTTTTAAAATAAAAATAATTTAATTTAAATTATGATTTAAATTGGCATACCCTGTTTGGTACTAGGTATACGTACTTTAAACTTTTCTAGAATTTGTCCAGGAAAACATTCGTCTCTCCAGAAATCCTTAACAAAACTTATATCACCAGAAAAATCAGGAAACACCACTGTCTGCAAGCAGTGTAACTAGATTTTTATCTTCTCTATGGTCTTCATCTATATAAATAAGAATGGAGTGTTTGTTTGTACATTGAATATTTTCGACCCATTTCAAGTTTTTTATCCGTTTTGGACCCTTTGGATGCCACATCTGCCTTTTTGGTGTCTGTCTGTATGTATGGTTGTGCCCTATACACGTCCACACGGTTTAATATATTTTCATTGAAATTTGCATACAATGAGTACTTATCTTCATTTAGTGAGTGAAATTGGTTGCGAAAGTCTGTCTGTCCGTCTTTCTGTTCTATGTTTGATTATGTGTTTGTGCAGGCATCACATGCATTTTATTCCATATATTTCATTGCAATGTGTTTCATTTTATACATTATGTATTAGTTTAGTGAATGCAATATTAAACATTTCTTTATTGTTATATTTAGATGAGTTTCATGCTAAAAACACCTGAGTAAGTATACTTAAATCAACCATAATTTGGTAGTTTTGGAAAAATTGGAATGTAAATTGAGTATTACGATTACTTTGATTTGCTTTACCATTACTGCTAAAAAAACAATTATTTTTCAAAAAAAAAAAAAAATATTTTTTATGAGTTTTCAACTCTGATAGTTCATTTATTTCAAGTCTTAACATTGTTCTTAGCGCAATGTAAACGATTTCCGAATATTTGGGACAGAGGATATTTTTCAAAAACGGGAACAAAACGGAAACTTGTGTTTCTTTCGCTCTGAATTAATTTCGCATTTGTAAATTTGGTGCACTTTATAGTTTTACGTTGTGGCAATTGCGAGATCAAGAGATAAAAAGGAATTGCAAATTAATATCTTTCGAACAACTTTTTCCCGACATCTTTTATTTTGTTTTATTGCTCTGTTTTCTCTTTTGTTTTCTGTTTTCAATATTTATTATTTTAATAAATTGTGTTTCTTTTTCATCACACGCAACACCACCACAAAGTATTCAACTTAAAGTGGCAAGTAAGTCGGAATAAAGCAAATTTTAAGTGTAATTATGCCATTATTGAAAGAATAATGCCGTTATTAAAAGAATTATAATGTTTTAAAAGTTTGAACTAGTATTTTTCAAACATTAAAAAATTCTTTGTCATAATGACAGAAGATTACGCAATTCCACAATGTCGCATGCCGGATGCAAGAGTGCCACAAGTAAAAAATTATTATTTTGTTGACTATGTGTGCGAGAGCACTCGCAGTAAATCGTCGTTTTGATTAATTGAGTTGAACACAAAAAGAAATTAAGAAAGGGAATTCCAAATTTCTCTCAAAATCGTCTTTTTTAGTAGTAACCTTAATGTCACCTTTCGTCATTTTGTGGCTTTGTCAAACAGCAAGGGTGTGATGTATGTGAAATATATTATGTATATGAATGGATATACATGTGTAGGATTTGTGTCCAGTGTAAGTGTTAGAAATTATAACGATGGTGAAAGGTGTTAAAATATTACTTTATATACTGACTGACATTTTTCATAGAATATTTTCATCATCTCTTCAATTAAGACTAAACCAATTCAAACCGAGTAAGGTCAGGTATTTTGCTAGTATCTATATATAAAGGATTTGTGTGTGTATATTCTCTTTACAAAACTACACCGTTTGACCAATCCACATGAAATTTGGTACATATACTTCAGAACACTGCAGAAAACATAGGCTATTTCTTTCTTGTCTTCAGACCTATCTGTAGCCATGAAAATTGGCACACAGGTAGTCCTAAAAGTGCCCTCTAATCCCCAATTTTAAAATCTGAAGTTTGTTTTCCTACAATAAATAGACATGGACACAAGGAAACACGTTCTACAGGGTTTGTGTATTTGAGTTAACACAGGGAAATGTCGCAGTTGTATTTTAAACCAAAGCAATGCCAGGTTATTTAGCAAGTTGATCATAAAATAACATCTCAGCTATGGTTGAACTGCTGGATTCTTCTAAATTGGTTATTATCCACAGCATTGATAAATCAACAGCTGATATAATGCAAGTCTTCTGTGACCTAAATTTTCTACCAATAAGGGTAATAAATTAAGTATAGTCAATTAAACTGCTATTAAATATTAGCGTGCTTTCTTTTATTCCACAGGAGTGATAATGCTAAAGTTTGAATTAGAAAATTATTCGTTGCTATTAGATGGCTTTGCTTATTTGCTCATAATTATGTTTGTTTGCACAGGATGCTGTTTTGGACTGACTGGGACACCTCTGCCCCTCGCATTGAAAGAGCTTCGATGAGCGGAGAAAATCGTTCTGTTATCTATCGTGTGGATGACATTGACGATGGCGCTTGGCCCAATGGTTTGACCCTTGATTATGTTGCTCTCAGGGTCTACTGGATTGATGCAAGGTTTGTATTATTTCTGCTGACTTATTACTTTTAACTCTGCAGCCATTTCAATGGTCTTGTTTTTTTAATCCTGTCTTTCAACCATCAATTGATAAACATCTCAATGGAGGTCTGAAGTGGTAAAAAAAAATCTTTTATAGCCACTGTCTGCAGTTTTTGCAGCTGTAGTGTCAAAAAATTTTAGGCCATTCTACAGGTGGTCTCCAGATATTTAGTCCAGTTTGCAGAGGACAGATAGCAGATTTTACTACTCCTAAACTGTATAAGTGATTTAGTAGGTAGTCATCTTCAGTACGAAATTCAAAACAATTACTCCAACAGCTCAGGGTAAAGAACCTAGGATTTGAGCTTTATTTCTCGAAACATTCCAGTTCTTTCCTGTAGACATCTCTTGTAGTGATGGAAAGAACTGGGCGGAACAATACAACTTGTCATGGTTGAAAGTAATGTGTTTATATCTAAAATAGGATCTGTAACACCTAAAATTAATGGGGCAGTTTTTGTTCAAGGTTCCTGTACTTAGTTTCAGGAAAATCTGAAAGTTTTAGGTGTTGAGCTAAAACTTTTAAGTTTTTCAAAAAAGCTTGTGAAAAAAAAAATTTAATGGATCTTTATCCTCAATATCTACAGTTAAAATAATGTTACATTACTCATGGAAATAATTGAGAGAATACTGTTCGCTTTTAGATTAATGTGCATTTTAGGATCTTGTAGCAGATGCTTTAGTTTGTTTTATATTTTTCAGGTCTGATTCTATTCACACCATTACATATGCAGGGAAAGATCCCAGAGAAGTGCTCAGGAGCCACGAGAGCCTCTCTCACCCCTTCAGCATTGCTTTGTTTGGAAATTACGTTTATTGGACAGACTGGAGAACCAACTCTGTTCTTAGAGTAAGCATAGATGCTAGTTGACTTTCATTTACTAGTTCAGAATGGTCAGCTGCTTATGCAGGCTTTTCAAACATTTTTAGTTTGCAGCCCTCTACCTATTTGTAAATTTCAGCCGCTCCTTTCTATAAAAATTGCTTTGGCAATTTATTAGTTCTATCAATTCAATTTACTGCATCTTAACCTTCTTTTCATGATTTTTTCTTTATTGGTGAAATAAATCAAGGTGATATAATTCATGTTCAAAATTAAAGGAAAAATGGTTAAAAAAATCTTAGTATATATTTATAGAATAAATTTGCCAAAAAACAATAGGATGGTATCATGTGGTATTTTTTAAATTAAACGGAAACTTTTTCAGAAATTGCTCTAAAAATAACAGAAACACATGTTACAAACCTTTCTTCCACTCATTTTCACTTTTTTAGCAATAGAACCTCAAATATAATAAAACAAAATTAAAAACGAAATCATACGTTTATTGCAACTACAACAAACAGCGGAATGACAACTTCAAGCTCGTTTTACTGATAGTGACACTTGCTTATTTTTGACAGCTATGTTTTTTTTTTTTATGCAATGGACATTAAAAAGGTATCTAGACACGATCAACTTAAAGTGAACTTGTTCTTTTATATAATTTTTGGGCATTCAATGTTATGATGGAAATTTCCACCTTTATGCAAAGAAGGGTTATACACATGTGTTCAGAAATTGAGGATATTAGTGAGTTTGTATCAAGGGAGGTCATCTGATCACCATCCAATAGAGCAGTGGTGTGCAAACTATTTTCATTTCTGCCTTTCACCCATTTTGTGTACTATTTGTCGTGACCCCTGGATAGACAAAAATCGTCTTTTCAATCGTCAACGTAGTTATTTTCGAAAGAAAAAAAACCTGCTTTTCTTTATAAACATTTGAATATCTATATTGATTTTTTAATTAATTATTTATTATTGCCCTCCGAGCATGCTACTAAACTGTTCTATACTTAAAAAGTATGTTATGTGCATGCCCGATTGCAAATTTTACATAGAATTTACAAAAGCAGTATATAAATAGAATTACAGAATGCACTTGAATGAATGTGAGATGCAGCAAAACCGAACTATTGGGGCACAGTTCGTTCAATTCAGACAGAAAGAATTGCACAGTCCTCACTGTGATCACAGTATAAAGACTAAATAGCAGAAGGGGGGGGGCACACCTAGATTTAAAAAGCTGTAGTAAAGATGGCTAAATAATAAATTTTGATAGATTTCATTACATTGCAGTGTAAAGGTTAAGTTGAAAACTGTGTTTGAGAAACTTGCGCATAAATGTGATAAATTTTCGTGATATTTCATAATTTTTTATATATTTCATTACGTTACTTTCCAACGTAGGCAAACAAATGGAACGGCACAGATGTGCGAGTGGTCCAGCGCGCAATAACTCAGCCTTTTGATATCATCATCTATCATCCTAGTAGGCAGCCCAGAGGTAGAGTCTTAACCTTTTGTGTCTCTTTCACAACTTGTGCTTTGTCATACTCATATTTGCAAGATTTATTCCTGCATTAAATATTCTTTCGTTCAATTCATTTTGATATTATGATTGTCGTATATGTATAACATTTGTGGAATATATTTTAGGAAATGTGACGAACCCATGCAAGGATGACAATGGAGGTTGCTCCCATCTTTGTCTTTTGAATTTCAACAACACTCGTGTTTGCGACTGTCCTCACCTCATGAGTCTCGCCTCGGACAGAAAAACCTGCTACAGTGTGTATTCAGTATCTATTTCAATCTTGGTTAAGGGGCAATGAATTACTGTTAAACCCTTTTATAGTAAACCGTCACCAGGCCCATTAAAAAGTTTGCTATAACTGATGGTTCGCTCTATCCAATTTCGTTGACACATAAAAATTTCTTAGCGTTTGATGGTGGTTTTGTTGAAAATAATCCTTGGAATTTCAATTTATTAAAATATAAATGATTAAATACTTAAATAAACAATTTTTATCATGTTTATTAGAAATAAAGAATTTAGTAGTTTTACTTACTTTTATTTTTATCCCTTATGGAAAAGATTCGTCAGTTTGGATTGGGTGCATTTCAATTTTAAGTACAGTTCATCAATACTTTATGGATGATTAGGAAAGATTCCATAGTTCAATCGTCCACATTTTCCGTAGAAAAAAAAGTATTTAGAATTACCTTGGAAAATATCTGTGGAAGATAAAATTTGATCCATTAAAAGCAAACTTACATTTACTCAGGAATTCACCATAAGCTTTTAAAATAACATGAGATAAATAAGAGAGTTCAGTAGGAACCAATGAAAAGTTCACTATAACCGAGAGTTTGCTACATCCCAGGTTCGACTGTATTTATGATTTTATTTTCATGGCATTTATTGCCAGAACAAAGTAGAGTTGGAAAAATAATTTGCATTAGCACAGATAGGGGGAGTATATGTAATCTATACAGTCAATCAAAAATTTACTGTAAATAAAAGTATTGATGGCCTTCAGGGGTTTGTATACAGAGTTCATAAACCTGAGGTTCTCTAGTTATATTTTTTTTGTATAGGGTTTACTGTCTATAGTAAACAGCAACTAGCAATCAAATGCTCTCCTGGGATACCCAAGAGATCTTTTCTATTTTCATCCCACTACTTCAATTTCCTATCCCTCTTTCCCCTCCTACCATGACATTTTTTACTGTACATTGTCTTGTGTTTATTGCAGCAGTAACACAAGACAATGGCTAAATATGGCCCTTGCGCCATAAAAGGCCAAACAAAAAACAACAAATTTTAAAACAGTTTAAGGTAAACATTTTCATTAAATTATCAAAAGTTAATTTTGAGATAATTTAAACATTCATTAAATTATCAACAGCTGATTGAGCAATAATTTATTTTGAATTGTCTTGTATGAATACAGGGATGATGGGATATGGGAGTTATCAATAGTTTTAAATATTATTAAAAGTAAATGATTTTACTTTAAATAATGTTGTACCGTATCTAAGTTCTACAATTCCTATCGGGTACATGCTGAAATTTATTTCGGCAATCGGTCTTTAGTGGATCAACAGGGGTCTCGGTACAATAGACTATTAGTCGCAGTGCTGGCACCCTTCGGAGTCACCCCTTCAACAAGTTCTACCAAGTGCACAATATTGATGATTTTTGTTTATTTTTTGTGTATTTCCTTGCCTGTATTTAATAAATTATATTTCTTCATTTGTGTAAATAACTTATAATTCTGCAATAAAGTTGGTGAACCAGAATAAATCATAAGTGTGAAATGTTGCCTGTAACTTTAAAAATGAGTATTATCTGTTGAACTTTGTATTTTTTGTTCATCATTTCCATTCTTTCCTTAGAAAATGAAAAAGTTTTGCTCTTCACCCGGCAAAATGAAATTCGAGGAGTAGAATTAACTATGCCCTACTACAACATGATTCCACCTGTTAGCTTGCCAAAGGTCTGTATAGTTGACCCCTTTGCAACTTTACGCCATTGAAATGCTTCAATGTTTTATATGCAAGTTGTAGGTAGCACAAGCTCAATTCAGATAACTCACCCTGTATCTATTTTGTCTTGTGTGTGTCTTATTACTTGATGTTGTCTATTTAAGACGCTTAACTTAATCTCCACAATGAAAAATACACTTGCAAAAATTTTAAATTATACATTTCATTGCATTGCATTTATTTATAAACCAATTTCAAAAATAATTATACCATAAGAAAGAGTACATTCTGAGCTTTCACATGGTATTTTCAAATTAGAAAACTAATAGTATTAAGCTATAGATAAAAAATAACGAACATTTCCAGATTTTTCCTGAATTAAAAAAAAAATAAAAAATACAGGAATCAAATTAAAATAATAATAATAAAAAAAACTCAATGAGGTGCAATAATTTATGTTTAGAGGTACTCTAAACATAACTCGGGGCTAAAGACTGAAAATTTGTATGTGTTTTTGCTCACTTGCAAAAGAAATTTTGTTTTTTTTTACTTTGACTCTTAATGCACTCTAAATTAATAGCCGTATAGGAAAAAAACTTACTCCAGCTTGTTCCCTGTACAATTTTGAACAAGCTGTGTTAATTTTGTAATTTTCTTATGCATACTTCCTCTGAAAATCATCTGAGAATTGAGCAAAAAAGCGAGTTTTCAATCCTGCAGCGGCTGCATCAGTAACTTTTTTTAATAGATATTTATATATTTCCTGCAAACTTTAAAGGTTATTACTAAATCAATTTTAGCTTGCAAGAACGCTATTCAGTTTTATGAAAATGACACATTTTTTAATCAAACAAAATTGTTTTATTGGGTAAATAGTCTTCACATGTTTTAACACTTAAAACAACTAAACTTTCCCTAAAACGGGGGTTAGTAGTATAGTTTGTGAGCCACATTTAGTGCTTTTGGTGATCAAATATGACTCGATACTTACACTACCAATATTTTCACCCCATACATGAATTAGTGTACTGTACATTTCTTGTTATTTTGGTGTCAAAGTAAGCCAAGCTAAATATGCTTTCAATTTACCTATTCAACATTATTACCCCTTCAATGAATGTACAGTTTCTGTTTCTTGTGCTCCAATTTCTTTACTTAAATCAACTCTTAACCTGGAATACTTGGAGTGACAAAGTTTTTTAATGCTCAATTACTTCTTGAAATATTTGTTTATACGATATTTGCTTTCAATATACAATTGAAACAAGTATGGAAGAAACACGAAATGGTACATAAATATTTTATGTTAAAGAAGTATTCTTGTATTAATGTCCCTTAATCTGAGCTTTCAATCCATTTTAGAGAGACATTTTTTGTTAATCCTAAGAAACGTGTTACTGTATTCTATTTTAAAACAGGTGTCTGTTTGAATAATTCTAACCCCAAAATCTTTAAAATTGTATAATTTTGAACATGTTCCATATCATAACAAAATGCATTTTATCTTGCTATATAATGGGATTTCTGCAAATTTAACAACATTGTCTTATGAGTAAACATTTTTGGGAAAAATAAATAAAATTATTTTGGATTTTTTGCTGATTATATATATATATATATATTTCTTTTTTTTCCTCTTTGTGAAGAGCTTCATGTTTTGAAATGTAGAATTCCCCTGAATATATCAATGTGATTAAAATCCATAGGGTTACCATATTATTTTTCTACCTAACTGGGATATTTTTTATTCGAACTAGGACTCAAAGTGACCATACTTTTTTTTTTGGTTCAAACTGGAACTTTTCAAAGTTACTCTACTATATTTTGGGTTTAAACTGGGGCACTTTAATTTAAACTTACTATATTTTTCTTCAAACCATGACTTTTTTATAGTGGTGAGATCAATGGCTGCCCTGGGAACTTAAACTTAACTCTATTCAAATGTTTTAAATTGTAAGTCCTGGTCGAATTTGCACTTCTGTAACAAAAGATAACACCATAGTGACAAACAAAATTACTGTAATGATTAAAGTTCTCAGTTTTTCATTTATTACTGTTTGAAGATTAAAATGGTTTGACAATCACGAAAGAAAGGATCAATTACGTCCTTTGAAATGACATTTACTACAAAGGATCAATGACAGTTTTACACTCAACTTAAAACAAGCAAATAGTCTTTGATGCAATGATCATGCATTTGAAAGAATGTGGCTTCAAGCGTCTTGCTTTTGACAAAACAACAATCCCACGAGGTCCCTTGAATATATTTTTCAAACTTCGACAATCCAGGGCAAACTGAGATGTGTAATCTTAATAATATGAGTAAAATAAATGTTTACATTTTATGTTACTTGCAAGAAATGTTGATTTTTACTTGTTACCAAACAATTGATAAATAACTGATTTATTTTCATGATTTTCTTAGGTTATGAAGGTGCATCAAATTGATTTTGTTGCTTCTCGCCATCAGATATTTTGGTCCGATTCAGATTTAAGTGAAGTGAAAAGAGCTAATTTATCGGGTTCATCTGTCGTATCTTTGATTGATACTGGTTAGTTTTTGATATTTCACAATTCCTTTTCTCAAACTTAGGTTTTAAGCAACATTTATAGTTTATATGAAAGTCCTAAAATTATTTAATTTATTATTTAAGATCTGAATTTGCTTTTATACAATTCTGCTTTGAGACTAAATTTCGTTTCATTTATTCTTATAAAATTTATTTGTTATGTTGCAGCAGTTTACTTATGTTCTTGTTATTGAATAATTTAATTTTAAGATATATGCTGAACACATATATCATACAGCTGAGTTGGTGGAGGGGATACGAGAATTCATGATTAAAAATGTATATCTATTTTTCTTATGTGACATTAGCATTAATGCAATCTGGAATCAACTTAGTCTTCACAGCTATGCAAAATTTATGATTTTAAAACGGACTCATTTTAAGGATTATAACTAAAAATTATTCTCAGCATAGTAAATCATAATATATATTTTAAGTAAAAGAATTATTTATAAAATTTAGTATCAAATCATTTTGTAGAACAGGTATCAGGTATGATAGTTACAAGTTACGGATACATAAATGACCATCTTCGATAGTAATTTATAACTGTCGAATAACTTTTTTGCGTATTTGAAATATATTAAATGGTTTCCAAATTGACATTTACATTTCATAGTTTAAAAATATTCATTTTTAATTTGAAAATGCTGAGTTACTGGTATGTTTTAGCACTGGAAAGTCCAGAAGGTTTTGCTGTGGATTGGGCATCTGAAAATTTGTTTGTCACCTCGTCTTCCGCTGAAACATCGGGAAGGATAGTGGCAAGTAACCTGGATGGAGAATTCATTGTTCATATAATAACTGAAGATCTGCACAGTCCTCGCTCACTTGCTGTGGATCCTTTTGATGGGTAATTTTTGCAATACGTTTTACTGTTTTGAAGACATCTTTTTATTTTACTGGCAACCCCATACATATTACTGATAATTCTTACATTTCTTGTTAAAATTTCATCATTGCAATATTCTTGTCATGTCGTAACTGTTCAGGATGTATCAAATCTTTACTATTGTAAAAAAGAAATGTTTCACTGTGTACAGTGTTCTGACGAATCTATGGCACTTACAATTTGGCACACAGGTAGTCTGAAATTTTTGTCTCCAGCCCGAATTTTAAAATTTAATCTAGAACATTTTAGAATTTTTTTTTCCAATGGCGGGCACTGGACTCCATCCTTGGCCACTACAAGGCTGGAAGTGATGGTCGACTACTTCCAATGGCGGGCACTAAGGACTTCTCCTTGGCCACTACAAGGCCGGAAGTGATGGTCACTTGTGAAGGGGCACCCAGTGGGAGGACCATCATTGCCCCTAACAAAGGACAGCACAATTTATATCCATGCCCTGAACCCGGATTCGAACTAGGGACCTTCTGATCCAGAGGCCAACACCTTAACCACTGAACTGGTTGGTCGGCACATTTTAGAATTAATTTATTAGTTTTTTAACCTTTCTTTCTCCTTTCCGGAATGTGACGTCACCCCAATCTCAAATGAAAAAGCGAGCCGAATTTTGCGATTTTCGACCACTGATGTTACAAGTGTTTTTCGTATGATGCCTTTGGAACCATGCCAAGTTTTCTGATTCTAGCGTGTTTAGATTTACGTTGTTGATAATAGCCGCTTCGAGGCCATCACAACAATTAATGTTAGTTGCAAGTAAACAGTAAGAGCACCATGGAGTTCGTTTGTAAAGCAAACCAAATGAGAATTTGTAGCAATCACTGGGGGTTGGCTAACGTCATTGAGCAGTAGTCACATCTGATCCCACGAAAAGAACTGTCACAGGCAACGCTGTGTTGGCCACGCAGTGGCTAGTTATTTATATTAAATGAATAATACAGTATGATCAATAAAAAAGCTACACATTGCACATGTTAATAACTTATTGTAAGTTGTAACATGGTTGTTATAGTTAGCCACAGGTGATTTGGTATTTGGCATGGGTTTAGATGAGTATTCTTTAAATTAGGGTGCTGGGAAAATGTAAACTGCATACTCACAATTGGTGTCATTATCATGAAGTCTAACTGAATTTATTGTTCAGTACCTGAAGCAATATGAGTGTTTATGAGTTGGTGAAATAAGTAATGGCCTATGGTTAACTTGTGGTGAAGGTCAAGGACATTTAAATAGAAATTGGGGTTTCACAAATGTAAGTTAAAAAAACCGTTTGCAATACAGGTTCCTTTTAAGATTTTTATTTTTTCAGTCACTGAATTATTATTTTTTTATCGAGGGATGCCGATTTTTGAGCTCCTATTGATGTTACCTACTGGGGCTTACATACTTTTCAGTCCAGTTTTTGATTTTTGTTGTATTAAGACGTGTGTTACACAGTCTGGCTGAGTCTTGTAGGTATCTGTTTTCCAATTAAACAATTGATTCAATTATTTCATTCTTCCTAGATGGCTGTTTTGGTCAGACCATGGTACAGTGAATGATGCTCCTGTTATTGAAATGGCTCATATGGATGGTTCTAGTCGTCAAGTCTTACTCACCGGATCTTTTGACAGCAAAGTGAATATGGCAGGCAGTAAGTGTTTGAATAATTTGTTACATGAATTCTAGATCATTTTTAATATGTAACTGATTACTATTTTATCCAAGATATTTTCTGATTTGATTATTGATTCTTTTTATTTGTAGGCCTAACTGTAGATTTTGGTTCTACCAACTATCTATACTACGTTGACATTGGTGGCAATGCAATTCGAAGAATAAATTTAGCATCAAGAGAAGTAGAAGCTGTTCCGATCAAGTCTGAATATCTTCATAAGCCTTGTGCTCTTACTGTTTATTATGACACTCTGATTTATGCTACATCTGGTGACAGTACTGTGCATTCAGTGGATAAAATGTCTGGAGAAAATCATACTGTGCTGCGGGAAGCTACCGATGGAATATTTGGACTCAAAGTCTATGACGAACAACTGCAGAACAGTAAGTGTTTGAAGAGTATAAAAATGTGTTACAAATTTCAAAATTAAACCTAGTGTTTTTGTAATTTTTTTATTACGATTTAATTATATTAAGTCGATGTTTCAACTAAATATACCGTGTAAAAATTTTATCTGTGTTAGTAATGTTATTCAAATATAAGTGTAAAAAACAAATGCTTGATACTACTAAAATTCAAAAACTCGCATGAAATATAACTTTAAGTGAACATGTTGAAATGTTTAGTAATGTAAAGAATGATATATCTAACTAAATTAATATCTCTACGAAATTCATTGTTATTTGCTCTTTAAAATGAAAGCATTGATTCATTTAAAATTTATAAATTAAATGTTGTTACTTATGTTTGGATAATTTTATTTCGTTTGGAGGTATGAAATTTCTTACAAATATGGATACTATATGGATTTAAATAAGAAATTAACTGTACATCTCCATCAATAGATATTTAGCACTTAAGAAAGTTTAGTACATATGCTACGTGCCAGGTCTTCTAGTTTTTAAAAATCCAAGTATGGCTTTTAATCTGATTTTTAATACATTTGACTATTTGTATGAAATTTTCTTTCAGTATTACTCTGAATCCTGGCATTTTTTATTTGAACTTAAGTTGTATGGATTTGATATAATCTTGATTTGGCTCGGCTTGTGGGACCTTGTGCCAAGCCCAATCAATTGTCATAAAATCCTGTGGGTTTCTAAAATCAAAGTTCTTTGAAATGTGTGCCAACTGTTATGTAAAGCAATTAACTTATTTTAATGAGAGAGAAATTTAAATGTATCTAATTGGTTATTTTAGGAACTAATATATGCTCATTGAAGAATGGGAACTGCTCCCATTTGTGCCTTCCAATATCAGCAACTGAGCGTGTCTGCAGATGCACTCTCGGATTTCGTGAAGATCCCAACAACAAAACAAACTGCCTTGGTGAGTTGTCATGTCTTGTCTGATTCTTTTTGCATATGAATGCTCTGATATACTCAATAAATTTCATTTTGCTATCACTATTGTATTATATTCAGGGCTGTAGTGGCGCCGTATACCCTCTGGTTTTTCCAGCAAATTCCGTATACCCTCTGCTTTTTCTTAAAACTACATTCACGCTTTGCTTTTCGTAGAAAACATCACGTGAAACGCAGATAACTGTAGAAGCGAAAGAAAAGTTTCTATTTCAAGATATCACCTTGGTACATAATTCCAAAATGGTACATTTTAATCAAAAGCAATTCATTCAAAGTATTGCAGATTGAATCAAATACAGACTTTGTTCTGATGTTAATGAAGAAAATTGTCAACTTTTGAAGGATATATCCATCCATGCTTGATCTAGAAAATATAAATACTGGGGATATTTGCTATTAAGAAAAGGAGGTATAAAAAAGGATCTGTCAACGTTTTGGCATAGATGAAATGTGCACTAATCAGGGTTTGAGGGAACAATGAAAACAACTTATGGATTTCCTAGAAATATATACATGTATGTGCATGTGTACATGTTTTTTTTGCACCCAACTGGAAAGTGTAAGTAGTAAGTAAATGTTTCACACACACCCCCATGGAAAAAATTCTGCATGCCCCCATGGTATACCCTCTGTTTTTTTTACGACTACATCACTGGTTATATTTGTATGTTATGAAACACGATATCGATATTTATCTACTAGTTGATTGTGAAATTACTGCTATTCTAAATTACTTCGTAACAGCCAATGACAGAGTTTTCTGCAGTTTCTAAAGACCCAGTCTTTGAAGATATGGTTTAAAATTGCTCGTGTTAGGTATTGGTTAGAATTACTGTTACTGGAATCGTTATTGCTAGTTTTCTTAGTAGGATGTTTTATTGTTTAAGGGTTAGTTTTATGATGTACTTCAGGGATAGATTTATATGACATCAGCAGTTGTAGTGCTGTCGTTTTCCAATAGTGGTATACTTTTCAATATTCAAATGTGGTCCTCAGTTCAACATGTTTAGGGATCCCTGTTTATATTTAGCATTCTGACATCTTCTGTTGAAAGTAAAAATCTATTGCATTACTTACCACAGTAGCAATCCCTGCCATTTTGGAAATGGGCGAAAAATGACTTTTTAAGGAAAAGGCCTAAATTTAAAATGGGTAATGAGAATGTCAGGGATATGCAAAAACCCTATTTGAAAATAGTACTTTAATTTTATTTTTTTTAAATTGAGATCCCTGGAATTATTAAAAAAATATTAAATATTTATTTAGTTCTTGAAAAGTGTTTGAATTATACCCCAGAACTTTATTTCAAATAGAATTTGTTTACAACTTAAAACTACCATTTTTTCATTTTTCGTCTTTCTTTTCTCATATTTCCCTCCTTTTTATTCCATACTACTAATTGATTTAAATTTATTTCCAACTAAAATTTAAACTAGAGCTAATAAATTTAAACTTAAAAGCTAAAATTTAGACTTTTGTTTTAAAAGCTTCTGGCATTCCTTTTGTTACACTTTTGGAAGATACTATGAAAGAGATGTTCATGGTTTGGACCAAGACTTGCAAATATATGCCCTATAAAAATATATTAATTACCCCAAAGCTACATTTTTATGAAATTTAAATGATAAGGATACAAAATGAAACTAATTTAAGTATCCAAAACCAGGTTACAGGATTTGTAACATGGAAATATTTGGTTTGTTATTTTACAATATACTGAATATTTAGTCAAAACTTTATGCCGACTTCTCCTCGGTTTATAATTTTTACACTCTTAACATAATTTTTTAAATAGAAACTGTAGATAACTGAATGTGAATGCTCGTTTTTTCTTTTCAGGATCGGACTCCTTCCTTTTATACTCTTCCAATTGGGGCATTCATGGAATTTCTCTTGACAGTGACAAAGCTGAAATCCCAGTTCTTGCACCCGTGTCTCGTATCTCGATGGCTTCCTTACTGGACTACTATGATGGTAAGTCATATCTTGTAGTTCACTCGACACTTCCAATAGAAGTGAAGTGTTAAAACCCAGAGGGAGCACTTGCAGCAGTGTTTTCTAAATTCTCTAAAATGGATTAATTTAATATCTAGTTCTCCATTGCGTGTTTTGGTAATAATTCATCAATGATAATGCTGTTTATTTTTATTGCTATTTTAATCCAAGAGAGCTGCTTCACGCCAACATAATCTGGATCAATCTGCATCCAGTAGAAATTGATTTATGAAGATTTGAGGAAGATATCACTGGTGTGACTTTCTGTTTCCCAAAGTTCACTCAACGATCGACAGGGCAGGGCTTGGAACAAAAGGACCAATATTCTTGAGGGCCAGTCGCTGACAGCTTGCAAATGGTGATCATTGTCAACGGTCTCTTAATATGGGACAAAAGAGCAAAATCTTACAGTACAACTGTTGTACTGGCTGTAGTCTAAAGGTTAAGAAATAACTTGTTAATCTTAAAACATTCCACATTGCCTAAATCCAGAGTATTCTGAATTAAGCAAGCTCGAATCTACGTTAGTGAGTTTCTACTGGATTCCGTAGATTGACCTGGATTTTCTGTAAATCAAACCTATGCTTGTGGACTCCTTTTTTCACAATCCAGCAAGCAGCAGTCACGAAGTTGTGTACTCCTGGTTCAAGGGAATTCAGTCGCATTCAGCGTTTTATATTTTCTAGGGGCTATTAAAATTTAATATTTACTGTGTAAATGTGTGTGATTGAACTCTTTTATGACCATAATTAATATTGAAATTATATTGAGAGTTATTACTTGCATACAACATTTTATTTATGCTTGCACAAATGTAGATGTTTCAACTAAAACTAAGCTTTTGACCATTCATAAAAATTAATCTTTAGCTGTTAAAGTACAGCTTAAAAATAATTGAACAATTTTTTTACATTGAGTGCTTTGCCTTGAATAACTAGTACCAAAAAATAGTTTTTAAAGCAATCACTGACAATTTCAGTTTGAAAGGTTTCACAGGACTTAAATTTCAATACTTTTACAAAGTCAGCTTTATGAATTCAGGAATTACACTAAATTTGATAGAAAATGTGTCAATTAAAAAATGTTTAATGTTTTTGCTCATTAAAATTAATTCTTAAAGGTACAATTATGGCACTTATTATTGGCTAACATGGGAAACAGTGTTTCCCTTGTTGGATATAGTCCTCAGAATCCCATAAGGACTTATGCTCTTGAAAATGTTTCCAGAGATGCTGTCTTAAATCATAAGGTAACTTGGTGCAGCGAACCTCTTGTAGCTTTTGACAGAATGCAGTGCTTTATGAAATGTTGTTTACATTAATGGAGTGGTAACAGAACCGGGATAGCAGGGAATTCTCTGAGTACTTTTTAATTCTGGAATAATCAGGGAAATCTCTGCAAAAATGTGCAGATTTCACAAAAAATCATAAATTTTGATAATTTAAACATTAACTATTATCGTTTGTCCTATTTAGAGATGTGCAATTACGAGTGCGTTTGAGAATCAAATCGTATTCGCCAAAATTGTAATTTGAATAAAGAACCCTGTCTTTTCGCTGTGAGGCTGCTGATAGAACTTGTGGTATACAATTTGAAATTTGTGTAAATAATGTTGTTTTTTGTGCATTTGATTCCAATGTATAGTATGATAATGTAGGGTCAGATGTAATCAGTTCATAATCAAAATATTTTATATTTTTCTCTCCATTTTTTTCAATTGCTATTGTAAGAATTCCATTAAGGGTTCCAACCTTTACAATTACAATTAAAATATTTGAAGAGAAAAATACAAAATATTCGTGGATAATTATCCTTTTATCCATCTGACCCTAAATATTAAAAAATATTGTTGCGTGGATACTATATATCTATACCAATCACAGATCACAATATTTATTGAGGGAATTGTAAAATCGGGAGAATTTTTGTGACACTGACGGGGAAATATGAGGGAACTTTTTTTCAAGGATTTTGTTGCCACCTTGATTAAGGTTTATTTTATCTTGTGTTGAATTCATTCCTTAACAAAACTAAAACTTTCAGCTGAGAACTACATATATTGGACTGACAATGATGCTGGAACCATCACTAGAGTGAAGCGTGATATGACTCAGAGGGAAGTAGTTGTGAAAGGGATTGAATCTCTCGAAGGTTTCAGTATCGATTGGAATGCAGGTATGTGGTATTTGGAAATGTACAGTCAATATACTGTGATGCTCCAAAGTTGTTTTTGTTTTTGCAGTTCAATATCTAATTCTGAAAGTCATGCTTCACTGTTTTAAAAGTTCGAGTGCTGTATGGTTTGGTACTGTTTTAAGGGTTACACATTGTGCTTTGAGCAATTATTTTTGGTTTTACATTCGCAACAAACTACTGTGGTGTACTTTATTCCAATACATATGAAATATGTAATATGGAATTTAAAAAAAATCACTCTTTCATTATCAATAATTGAAAAAATAAATGTTTTAAAAATATTTCAATATATTAAAAATCCCACTCCTGAAATTTTTTATTTTTTATGACCTTTTTCCCTTTATTTTCCTTGTAAGTGCGTAATTTTGTTCGTGGGTTCGCATGTAACACTGGAAAGCAGTAAAAATATCATTATTTTTATTAACATTTTAAAAAATAGCTTCTGAATCCTTATTTAGGCAAAGTTATCATATGCATTACAAAAGGCAACTACAAATTTCTAAATTACATAAAAGCCTAGGATTTAAAATGCATTGTATTCATGAAAAATGGGAAACTGAGAAAAGACTTTATAGTTTAAAAGTTAGTTGGTTTCACACCCAACATTCGAGGAAAAAACTAGTTTAAATATGCTTGATTTTAGCTACAAAGCAGCATGATATTGATAAAACTGTTAGGAAGATCTCGCCACTCTTGATTAAATTCTTTAAGAGTGTTATGTCAAAAAGTAATGCAAAAAATATGAGAAAAATGGGTTTAGCGTAAAAAAATGCAGAATAATCTTTTAAAAAGGGAATGGGACGAAATTGAAATAAAGAGGTTCATAATCTAATTATGGTTTCATTAGAGTGTGCTTTTTTATTGCATCTTATTGGAAATGAGAATTGACACCAGTGAAAGTAAAATAAATGCTGTTATTTATTTATGGATGATTGTATTTCACTTAGAGGTTTGGCATTAATTTATGCAAATATGGGTATACTACACTATATTCATTATAAATGAATTGAAATAAAATATGAAATGTGAATAGCGACACTTTGCCATCAATAGATATGAGCAATTAAGAAAGTTTATTTCAGATGCTAGATGTGGGTCTTCTAGTTGAGAAATAAAGCACATACATTAAATTACATGCTGTTTAGCTTTGGGCTCAAAATAACTAATAAAACCTTTTAATGTAATGCAAGCATGGTAGAAAATGTTTGAAAATTACTATAACAATCTAGTAGATCTGCAATAGTAATATTTTTAGAGTTGTGTGTTTATTTGGTTGTTTGTAAGCCACTGGAAACAATAGAACACAAATATACCAATTGCATTTCAGTTAAATTCTCTGCCTACAGATTTAAATGTTTCGAGCCATCACTGCTTTGGTCGTATCAGAACTACTTGCATTAGGCATAAAATAGGGTGATATAATTCTTGATATATTGAGGAGTAATGTGAGGATCATTTGCATCTAGCTTTGGCTAATCCGCTGTGGGTTTTAAATAACTCAGTACGGAGGGGTCTGCTTCCATTCGAAGAAGAAGGACCATTTGCATTCAATGTAGTGTATTTGAAAATACATTTTCATGAAAATAATTTTAGCTTTTCTGGTTTTTGTCATTCTTTATTTCTTTTCTGTTTTAATAAAATGTCTTCTGATTTTTCAGGTAATATGTATTGGATTGATGCCTCCTTTGGTTGCATTGAAGTTGCTCATCTAAATGGAAGTAACAGATATGTTGTGGTATCTGGAAAGATGTCCAAACCTAAGAATTTGGTCGTTCATCCTTATCTTGGGTGAGTATATTTGTTTCTTTCATGACTTGCTTGAAGCAATTTCTCACTAACTCACTAACCTTAAAAAAGGCCTGATTTTTCAGTTTAGTTTTAAAGGCCTTAATTTGTCTAAAGACCTTGGAAGTTCAAAAAGCCTTTTACAAGAACACAGCATATTTTATTTCACCTATGTTTAAAAACCAAAGTCAGTGACAATTGTCTGAGGTCAAGTATTATCAAAAATCAAGGACAATATTGATAGGTTGATTATCTTAAAACTGGATCCTAAAGCTACCACTCATCTGTATTAGGTTCTGAAGAAATTGGACGTTGGCAGATATGGAGACTGTGTTCCAAACCGAGTGTGGTCTGCCTGTTTGTGGAAGGTCAATTATAGACCCTGTTCCTCAAAATGACCAGTCAAATATCTAATCATTGACCCACTTGGAAAATCATTTATGCCATAATGGTGACAATAGGCTTGTAAGGTCAGAATTATTGGTTCTCATGTTTGATAGTAAAGTTTTACTATTTGTTAGCTCTTGGGTCATGAATTATTCCATGGTTAATCCCCTAGGTCTTTGTACAGGGTTACCATGGGGTCCAGGGAAAACCTGGAACTGTCTGGTAACTTAATTTTGTCCAAAAAATAAAGGAAAGGTATGAATTTTTGTCTAAAACCTGGAAAATGATTGATCTTGGCAGATGCTTTGGAGAAAAGTAGCCAATAAGATTTGTACATGGTTTCATATCACTTTATTTTATGAATTTAATTTTTCAGCCGATTTTAAAAGAAACAGCCAATATTTAACTAGTAAAGAATTTTGTTTTGTCCACTGGCTTAAATTGAAATATTTCACGGTTATGATACATTAAATCACAAACTGATTAAAATCAAATATGTTGGATTATTTGAATAAGTTATTTTAATGCAAAATTACTTGTTTAATTTTTACAGTATATAATTATTAAATATTGGTTTTTATTATTGGCTATTGAACGCTAAATTATTTCTTGGTTTTTCACCTTAAAAATGTAGTGAAATGCTCAAGTATGACCTGGAATTTTGTAAAAATCGATCTGGAAAACCTGGAAAAGGTCAGAGTTTTTATTTCTGAAAGAGAGTGGGAACACTGTTTATAAAATTTCTGAATACAGAAAAATTAAAAACTTTTTAAAAGTTGACCCTCTGTACATGTCTACCCAATGTTAGATTATGAAGTTTACCTTCCAAGCACGAAGAATCTTTACATAGATGGAATTTAATTCGATGCAAACTAATGCTAATTATGTTGAATAATTTATGATTTCAGTTTTATGTTCTGGTGCGATTGGGAAGTTCCACCCAAGATTGAGGTTGCTGCTTTAGACGGAAGTCAGCGCCGTGATTTCATCAACTCCTCATTGCAACTGGTTCAAGACCTGGCCATCGATTTCGAGGGCGACAAGCTGTACTGGACAGATGCCCGAACATACACAATCGAGAGAGTGAACTTCGATGGTAGCCAGAGAGAGGTTGTGGCTGGACCTGACATTATTGAAAAGCCAGTGTCAGTGGCTGTGAGCGGACACAGCATTTACTGGACAGATATGTAAGTGCAGTGTTTCTGATTAAAATGCTCTTGATATGTAATCTGCTCTGACCATTTTCGACATATCGCACTGCAGTGTGATATGTCGTCCTGTCACCGGTGTTCATAATATGAAATTAGCAGATAGCTTAATTAAGGTTGGCTCTGAATAATCCAAATCTTGTCCTCCCATTGAAAGCCGCCGACCAACCGGTATAGTGGTTAAGGTGTTAGCTTCTAGATCGGAAGGTTCCTGGTTCAAATCCGGGCACGGGCATGGATGTTTGTAAACGTATGGTGTAGAGGCAGCTGGTGCACCTTAAATCTGTCGTGGCCGAAAGTCCTCACGTTGGGTTGGCGTGGAAGTTTGGAGAGTGAGGTGCCAGCTCAGGTGTTGCTTCGTCATCTGACCGTGGTTCTCAAAATTACGAGGTGTTGTCCTCGGATCTTTCCCTTAACGGACTGATCCCGGACCGTCGTCAATAGCCCGCTGTGTTGCTCTAGTACGATGTTAACTA
The DNA here is from genome assembly GCA_947359465.1 of Metellina segmentata. NCBI lineage: Eukaryota > Metazoa > Arthropoda > Arachnida > Araneae > Tetragnathidae > Metellina > Metellina segmentata. The sequence goes on from OX375877.1 coordinate 15,857,140, forward strand.
AAATTACCATTACCCATTGAAAGCCATGTAGTGAAAAGGATAAAAGTACCAAAATCAGTATAGCCTTTATAGACTTTTTGTAGCAATGCACATTCTTTGGCGAGTTTTGTTGTGAGTTGTAAAAGGCAAAGGCAACCCTGGTTTATTAGGACTATGTTAACCTCAGGAAGTTAGAATTTTCACTGCCTTCTATTAATATTTTAGTTCTTTTCATTTCCATTATTTTTTTATTGTCCTTTGATTTCCTTGGTCCTTTTGATTTTTTTCAATTCTTTTCCATTTCCTGTAGATTTTAAGATTTGAAACTTTCCGTTTGCATTTCAAACACTTCGCTGTGCAGTCACGTTGTATTGTTTCTTGTTTTTATTTGAATCTTTCGTTAATTTTTGTAAATCATTATCTTTTTTTATTTTACCATAAAGGAGTTTAAAATGATTATTAAAAAAATAATAAATAAAAATAATAATAATAAAGGATAATCAGTTGTGAACTTTTCATGTTTAAAAAATTAATTCCTTTTTTTTTTTTAATTTTTTTCTAAGCCTAAAACGATGTTTTGTAAAAATTTCTTTCTTGGTTACATAAAGTTTTTACATCAATGCTGTACCCAAAAATCTAAGGCTGTAGGTTCAAATCCCAGACTCAACATGGATATTTGTAGGGGCTCAAAATTCAATTTTAAGTATTAGGCCCCAGTCTAATGAATTAATTCTTGAGTTATATAAAATGTTAGTACAGCAACAAACCAACACATCGTACCTTTGTATCAAAAATTGCTCTTACATTTTATAAAAACTTTCTGATGTTATATTCAATATAACTTCTGTATTGCAAAGTATGTTGAAGTATGCTAATTTTAAATTTAATGGAACAATACCCATTTCATTAAAACTGGGTTCATTTTTCTTGGCATGTTAGAAAATGAATAGTTTTGAATATTTCTGTGAAAACAATTCTAACTCAAAATTTTAAAGTTAAAGAATATGGAAAGTCAATTTCCTTTTATGTAAAAGAGTTATGCATATGTTCATGCAGACCAAGATTTTCGATTTTTACTCTTTGTTTCACGTATAAAATATAATTTGAATTTGAATTTGAGATGAGTTTTGTTATTTATATTAATTTGGAATTATACTAATTTAATATTTTTTCTGTGATATGTTGAGTAAAAAGTGTTAAGTTTTTATTTCTAAATATTTTATTAAATAAAATTATTTAGATTACTAATTTTATAAATTTATCAGTATATAGATTGTTGTAATTATTTTATTGAAGGCAACTTTAATTGGTTTATTTGTGCCAAATAAGTAGGAAACGAGCACGGTTTGTAAAATGGAAGTAATTTCTTTTTGTTTTGTTTACTAATAAACTTCTGTGTGCTTTTACTCTCTTTCTTCAGTCAAAAGGCAGGAGGAGCTATTTTCAAAATGGATAAGAATGCAGAAAATGTTGAAATGGTTAAACACCAGCTCGAAGATTCGCTAAAAGATGTGGTCGTGTATCACCCACGTACCATCTCTGGTATGATTTATCGTATAATTCTGCTTCTTAGTGGCATTTATTTTGCATTGGCTCACAAAATTTTTCCCCCTTTCAGACGAAAATCCATGCGCTAGAAAGTGCAAAGATGGGAAGTGTGAGAACACAGGCCGTTGTGGCTCAAATCTCTGCCTGTATAAAGGAATAACATTCTACACCTGTGCTTGCTCTCATGGCCAACTGGACAAAGACAAGCATACATGCAAACGTAAGTTTTCCTTTGCTTACTCAACAAGCCTTTTGTGGCACATCTCCTGTCGACTCAAACGAGGTTCTTGAACCCTTGTTACTCTAGTTCACCTAGTTGATCTTTTCTATTCCCATGGGGTTTACTGTTTTTAGTAAACATGGGTGTCGCACTCCCAGGATGCTCAAATGATCATTTTCTTTCATCACTACTCTATTCCCACTTTCAAGACAATTTCGTTTATTTTTGTAATTTCGACAATTTTGTAATTTTTTTGTTTGTAACAAAAAATTTACGAACTCAACTGTGCTGGTGGACGGTTCTCTTCTAATGGATACCCAGCCATTGCGACATTCCTGGTAATGAGAAGGCAGATTTGCTGGCTAAACAGGGTTGCAACCTTCCACAGCCTTTTATTGCCTTACCATACAACCAGGCATTTTCCTCCATTGTAAGATCAGTGAGGAGATACATACACAAGACTGATACAAGAGACTGATGTTAAGGGTAAAATCTGGGAAAGCCTATTTTGTAATCCGGTCCCAATGGATCTCCCCAGGCGAATCTTTAAGTCCAACTTTAGAATTTTAAACGGACATGACTATCTCCAAGAACATCTCCACCGGATTGGTGTGAAAGACATTCCTGACTGCACTTTGTGTTCCACTGGAGAGATTATGAATTTTAGCCACTTGACAGTTTGTGCTATATGTCCAACTAAAATTTTAATGTTCTACCTCTTGACAACTATATTTCAAAGACTAGTTTATATTGGGCTGCACGAAGGGAAATAGTCGATACGACCCATTCCTCAACGTAATTAAAAAAAAAAAACTTTCAAGACATTGTCTTGTGTTTGGCTCAGCTTGGCCAAATATGTTCCTTAACCCATAAAACCTGAAATCAACCCACCAACTTTTACCGTGGAGACCACAGTGGGAATCCAATTGCAGGGTTATATGTTGACCACTGTTCAAAACAGAGTTAATGCATGCTGTGATGGTGTAGAAAATCTCTTGCAACTGATGAACAAGCGACGACTCTTGACACTCGCACACCCAAACACTTTATTGGGCGAATCTAACAAAACAACCTGGACACAACACAAATATGTTTGCATTTATGGAAATATTTTTCAGGGTTCCCACAGGTCAGAAAAAACCTGAAATTGTCAAGAAATTTAATTTTGTCCAAAAAAAGTCGGGGAAAATTGCGAATTTTCATCTGAAACCTGGAAAATGACTGATCATGGGTTCTCAGACGCTTTGGAGAAAAGTAGCCCATAAGATTCTTACACAGTTTCGTATCACTTTATTTTATGAATAGAATTTTTCAACCAATTTTAATAGAAACAGCTAATATTTAACAGTTAAAGAATTTTGTTTCATCCGCTAGCTTGAATTGAAGAATTGAATGTTTTATGATACATTAAATCACAAACTGATTTAAGTCAAATATGTTGGATTATTTGAACAAGTTATTTTAATGCAAAATTACTTGTGTTTTGTGTATGAATTTTTACAGTGTATAATTCTTAAATTATTATTGGCTATTGAATGCTATATTCTTTCTTGGTTTTTCACGTTAAAATTGTCGTGAATTGCTCAAGTATGACCTGGAATTTTGTAAAAATTTGCCTGGAAAAATCGAGGAATTTTATTTCCGAAATCGAGTGGGAACCCTGATTTTTGTTCCAACATCAACGCAAAATTGCTGCACATATCTGCACACTAGAGATCTTGAGTTTTTGTTCTTTACAGAAGTAAACCAAGTTAAAGATAAGTTGCTTGTGCAGTCATATATGAATTAAGAGTGAAATATCTGTTACAATGCTTTATTATATCTGCATGTATTAATACTTTTTCTGCTCAATTATATTTAAAGAAAAATATGTAATTTTTTCAGCTTACGATGCATTCATCATGTTCTCCAGAGTGTTGAAGATCGAGAGCATCCACATGTTTGATGAGAACAACCCCAATGCTCCCTACCCAAGTATCAGCAATAAAATCCACATGAGGAATGTCATCGGCCTGGCCTCGGATTACATTGGAAAACGCATATTTTACTCGGACATTCAGAGGGGGACCATCAACAGTGTTTATTTCAATGGCTCGGATCCAACCGTCATTGTCGAAAGTAAGAACTTTGAAGTTTCGAGATGCTAACCCATTCCATTGTCACCTTGTATTTTGGCGTCGCTACGGAAAGATAAATGACTGCGAAAAATCGCACTCCATAGATTTTTTTGTCTTTTTGTCTCCCTTACACAAATTAGTAGTTAAATTAGTGTAGAATTTTCATCTTATTGCTTTTGAATTTTGTTCGGGCAGCTCTGGTGAAATCTCGCTTCAAACTGTTGGCGAATAATCAGGGTGATAACAGAACCGGGAATTCTCAGGGAACTCTTTAATTTCGGAAAGATCAGGGAAATCTCAGAGGAAATTTTGATAACTCAAATGGCAACTACTATCGTTTGTCCTGTTTAGAGATGCGTGATTATGAGAATCAAATAAATCGTATTCTTCGAAATTGTAGTTTGAATAAAGAACCCTGGCATTGTAATTTTTTATCACCGAAAAAATCCCGCCGCTGTTTCCCGCGTTTTGTTGCTGTGAGGCCAACAATAAAACTTGAGGTATTCAATGTGAAATTTTTGTAACTGATAATGTTTTTTTTGTGTATAAAATTAATATTTTTTCCTTGCAATTACATTTTTGGAGAATTCTGTATGCATATTTGCATTTGATTTCGATGTATAGTATGATAATGTAGGGTCAGATTTAATAAGTTCATCATCATAATGTTTTGTATATATTCTCTCCACTTTTTCCAATTATTGTAAGAGTTCCATTAAGGGTTCCAACCCCAACAAGAACATTTAAAATGTCTGAAGAGAAAAAATACAAAATATTTGTGGAGAATGATCCTTTTACCCCATCTGACTATAAATATTTAAAAATAATGTGTGGATACTCTATATTGATACCAATCACGATCACAACATTTATTAAGAGAATTGTAAAATCAGAAATTTTTGGTTCACTATCAGGGAACTTGTCTTGAGGATTTTGTTGCCACCCTGTGAATTGGAACTTAAAATTAACATGTTTATTTCAGTTTCATGTTATGTTAAATTTATAACCTATTGGGTATTTACAATAAAAGGCGAAGGATTCTTAAAATCCGTAATTATCATTGAAACATTTCTGAAAACCACTTTTCAAATACCTGAAACTTCTCATAAAAAATTGACATTTCTCTATAAAATCACTAATTTGAATCATCCATATGCATATTTACAACACTCATTGAAAAAACATTTGATGATGGATTTTATATGATTGGGTCTTTTTTAGCCAGGGAGAAAGGACATTTTCCTGAGAGTTATTTAAATCGGAGAGTTGCAACAGTGTAAGGAAATTTTTGGCAAACATGAGGGTTTAAGCTGAATAAAATGGGAAAGGTTTGATGCATGACAAATCTATATAACATAGTTCCACATTGTGTCTTTCATTTCAAAAATGTGTGTATCTTTTCTTTTAGAGCAAGGATCAGTTGAAGGCCTAGCGTATGATTCTGTGCATAAGGATCTATATTGGACAAGCCACAGCAACAGCTCTTTGAGTCGCATTAACTTGGCTACTGTTAATTCTTCTCCTGAAGTGATAATTCAGTTAGGCATTGATGACAAGCCCAGGGGAATTGATGTGGACAGCTGTGCATCGTAAGTTTATTTATTGAGCTGGTTTTTTTTCATAATTCAGAACGCCTTAGGTTAATGTGAATGAATGTGCATCAAGGCAAAATATTAAGTTGGATACTTAAAATTTTTTAGAAATTCTGTTTTCATAGGATAATTAGCATTTTGCTTTTATAATTCTTAGTTGTTGCCCTTGTTCATCTCTAACTGGAAGAGAACCAAAAAGATATAAATGAAACTACTCTCGCTCTAAGGACAATAATTATTAGTTTGAATTGTTATTACAGTAGAACTCCAATTATCTAAATCAATTGGGATAAGACCCCATCCGGATAATTGGATAATTCAAGAAAAAAGTTTTTTTATACTGTATTAAAATGTATCAGTGCTTGAACGTATCGGTCAAAGTTTGTTTATTCCCTATTTTGACTCGTTTCCGTGCAGCCGAGTCGCACATGCGCTTGACGGTGAGTAACAGTAGATGGTCACACTCAGGCTGCCGCTCCATCCATTCTAATGCTGTGTCGAGGCACTCGAAACGCCTTACTAGCCGTAGGTCCCGCATCTAGTCGAGTAGCAATGTTGTTCTCGTTTTCCGGGTCATCAAAGAGTTCTCTCACTCTTTGAATGAGTTCATTGTCACTGAGAATTTGGAATCCAGGGTCGTTCAGAGAGGAGAGAAGAAATACATTGGTGTTCTGCTACAGCACTTAATTTTTTCAACTATGAGCTGAGTTTGGGTATTTTTCTTACCAATCAGGAGGTAATATTCTTTCTTTGCACTCATCGGTTTTTTACTTCATACTTCATAATGTTTCGAAGTATTTTATATACAATATCCTTCTAATATTTCTGGACTGAGAAATATCCAATTTTCAAATTGGTTAATGAGTAATTAAATTGTTGAAATAGGTGTAGACTTCAAGGAAGTTTCAAACAAACAGGAATTTACCACCCGACGTTTACTTTAAAAAATTTCCTCTTCGTAAGTCGAGTCATTGAGACGCAGTGCAATTGCTTAAGTGCAACAAATAATGTATGTTGGAAATATTTTGAATTTTTTTTTTCTTGTTGGTTTTCAGGTATAAAATAGGTTAATGGATGGAGGTTCATTGAGATATGATAAAAACCTTTGATGTTTCTTCAAATTAAACCAAGCTTTTCACTGAGATATTCTGTTAGTGACAAATTTTGATTACCTCACACTCTGAACTGCTACATTGTTATAAGAATGTCAGACGTATTCAAAAGGTATTTTGATCACTTATCTGATCTAGGTGTTTTAATTCTACTCCAATCTCTTCTACTCACTTCAAGCTGTTCCAAAAAGGCACTTAGGCATTTTTTAAGAAAATCTGTGCCAAATCATAAGTTCTGATTAAAAATGTCGATCATGTGTAAGAAAATTAATCAATGAAATCTCATTAAAAATTTTAATTGTAGCTTAAATTATCTCAAATATTTGCATGTGTTTTGTTCCATTTTGCATTAGAAATAACCAAATCAAGCAGAAAAAATTTGCAGACAAGTTGCTTTTCTTGCTAAACTGTCCTTTGCTGAAAGTTTTTGTGAATCTGCTCCGAATTGACAAAATGGTTGCTCTGAAATTCATTACTAACTGTCAAATAACTGCTGTGAAAGGTACACCTAATTGCATCTTAGTAGATAGTTTCCCAAAATCAGGGTGTAAAAAAATCATGATTTAAAAAAAAAAATCAATTAATCGGATGTATTTGATTTAAATCGGATTTATTTGATTTAAATCAAAAATCGGATTTTTTTAAATTTAAATTTCTGTTGGGCCTATAAATTTGTTAAATAAAAAATTGAGTTTCTGACATGACATGTAAACCAATATTTATTGAAGTAAACAATCGGAATTTGTGATATGGTAAATTAATATTTATTTTACTAAATATCATTGTGTGTTACATGGTAATACATTTAAAAAATGAACTTTCAAAACAAGAGCAAAAGATAAAACATTTGTTTAACTTTAAAACACAAGTTGACATCCTCCATAGTTTTTCTTGAGTAAATTAAAACCATCATGTTAACAAATGTATCAGTAAGTGTAAGTGAGACATAAATTAGTCTGATTAAATAAATATTTGTTATGGGTCACTACTCTTAAATTGAAAGATAACTGTTTCAGGGTGCATTTTGCAAAAAAAAAAGTATGTTCATATTGTTTAAACTTGCATCCTTTCAAATAAAAAGCTCAGTTGAATTTTTTATTTAATAAATTATAATTCACATTAATTATGTTATTTTGTATTTATGTCTCAATTAAAAAAAAGTAGTTGAAAAATCACTATAGCTAAACCATTGGTCAATCAATTAAAGGGGTAACAAGTAGTTTAGGCCTACTTTGTGGGGATTTTCTTTGGCTGTCTTGACATTTACGTAGATGTAGGCCTACTGCTTTATTGTTTGTAACATAAAATTATGCATGAACAGTGTAAAAACTTTCAAATAAAGGTCAACTTATTTTTTACTCTACTGTTTGGCAGAATCCCTGACTCAACACTCAACAGATTACTTAGTCCATAGACACCTCAGATTATTTGCAAGTGTCCAGTGCCAAACCTTTTTTTTTAAAAGCTCATCAGTACGAGGTGTAGCCATTAGTGCTGAAACCACCATGAGTGCAGAAAGTTCAAAGCATTTGACAAATTCTGTGATTTTTCTAGGGTGTATTTACTTAGTTATAAAAATGTAAGATTGGTTGTGATTTAAATCAATGATTTAAAAAAATCATTTGATTAAAATCATGATTTTAATCATTGATTTAAGTCAAGTGATTTAAATCTTGACACCCTGCCCAAAATAGAGACTACTTTGCACTTATGTTGGGGCTGTTGGGTCTCAGTGGATATACACCCAGGGAAGGGTGTATTTTTATGTCTTGTGTGCTAGCAACCTGTGAGTTGCAGGTGGTGCAGGTTCCATTCCTCCCTGGGTGTATTTCTCTTTTCTGTGGTAGTAAAATTTTCCCTTAAACGTGTGTATATCCATTACCTGATGTTTTCTGTCTCGTGTTTGGGGCAGCACAACCGTATGACCCATGTGCTATAAAACCCAACCAACCCTTCACCTGTGGGCTCTGAAGTAATCTTGGGGACAATGCTCGAACCAAGGGTGAATAGAAAGCTTTGAGGGGTAGGAGTGGATAGTAAGGTGTCCAAAATATTGGAAACACAATTATTTACTTGCCCATACAGGCACACTATGCAGTAACGTCATCTAACAATTAGACGTACAACTGGATAAATGTGAACATTATTTATTTAACCTTTGCGCTGCAGCGTTTAGATTTTTTTCAATCGTCTCACAAAATGGCTCTTTGGGCTGACTCTCCGAGCCCCCTTACCTAATTACCAAACTTGAGCGATAGGGCCGTGAGTGGTACACAACCACATTTATGACTGACACTTTCCTTTCATAGTATTGTGTGGCGTGAGAAGAGGTATCACAGGTGTAACTTTCTGCTTTTCCCACAGCGTTCACACCTCACGGTTGGCACGGTAGAGGGGCACCGAACAAAAGGAGGCACCCTCTAGCAGGTCAGTTGCTGACAGCTCATAAATGGTGATCGATGCCAGCGGTTACTTAAAAGGGGGTTAACATCCACAGTACACAGATCTATACCATGCCACTGGTGTAAATGAAATTTTAGTGGTAACAATTGTTTACCAGCCGCAGCATAAAGGTTAAAGTAATTTTAAAATTCTTTGGATATTTAAATATTTACAGTAATTCAAAAGTCATGGTTACAGCAAATGACACCGAACCACCTAGTAGACAGGAGGTGCCTCCAAAATCAATCTCGAGCATACGTCTGATCCTATCAACATTCAAGTTTCATCTCCCTAAAAGCCTTGTTGGAACAACAAGTTCAAGTGCAAAGTCAAACATGTAGTTTTTGAAGTTCCACTAACGTCCAGATGCGAGTTCACGAGGTCAGGACTTCGGAGCGGCTTATCTGCAGTTTTCTTACGGAGAGCCCAAAAATGCAGGTGTTGATGACTTATTTTTCACATTGGGGTTGATTGGAATTCCAAATGCCGGGATCCAAGACCGACCGGTGCAGCATTGTCATTTATTTGTTTTCATAAAAAGAGGAACCAGCTGCAAATAGTTAAGTATGGAGATAGATTTAAGAATGCTATTGACATTGACAATAGAGCCTCAAATAGACAAATTAGTACACCAGTGACTCGCTTCTCATATAGGATTATATTTTATTTTACTGATTTGATGACAGATTTTAATTACTAATAATGGGGAGCAATGGTCCAATTTATGTCATTTTATTTCCAAGTCGTTTCATCTCCAAATTAGCTTCTTGAAACTAAAATTATGCACAGATATGTAATTATTTTGGTGGCATTAATAAATTATAGACGGCCGCACTCGCAATTCATTATAAGACAAAATTAAGTTTTCCAGTGGGACCTGGCAGAAAAACTGTTTTTTAAAGGGGCCAAAAAAGCCTGGGAAATTTCCATAGCAGTTTACATTACTGCTAATCGCGTGTTTCTATTAATTTCACAGGCGCATCTATTGGACAAATTGGAACACTCGAAACCCCAGCATTCAGAGATCCTTCTTGAGTGGGTTCGATCTCCAGTCCATCGTCGAAACCAACATTCGCATGCCGAATGCCTTGGCTCTGGATCACAAGGCGCAAAAGCTATATTGGTCTGATGCAAGGCTGGACAAAGTAGAGCGCTGCAACTTGGATGGGACAGAACGATATGTAAGCATTTTTTCTGCTACTTAAACAACGATTGCCCTTTTAAAAATGGATTGTCGTTTACATAACATCACCGGCTTTCTTTTGTAATAGTAAAAACCGAGACACAGTTTCGACCATACGTTTCAAACAAATACTGCTAACAATTAAATTTCTAAGAATATTCTGACAAACTAAAGATTTCCAAAGGTTTGACTGAAAATATTGTTTCATTTTAATGGTTATATATCTACTCAAGAGTTAAGCAGTTATAACTAATTTTGTCAATCTCTTCATACACATATAAAGATTGACAATATTTCTACCCTTTTCACCTCATGTCACGATGATATAATTACTCAAATTCCATGGCACACCGAAAATATTTTTTGCTGATCTGACAAAAAAAGATGAATTTTGATTAATTTATAAAAATAGTAATTATCTATTTTTTTTTTTGTTTTTGCACTCAAGTGACTTAAATTGTTTTAGGGTCATTGTCAATAGCCTGTTGTGTTGCTACAGTATGACTTTAATTCAATTACCTTCCCGAGTGACTTTAAAAAAAAAATCTTTTTACTTTTTTTCTTGTGCAATACTTGGTCAAAAACAAATTTAGTTTGATACTTTATAATGATGAAGTACTCGCAAAATATGTTGTACAGGTATTGCTTTAAATTATTTGTGAGTACATTTGTTAAAAGTTGAGAACTGAACTGTTGAAATTAAATAAATATTCTATTATTTAACCATAACACACCAATGTTACTCTTGAAAATTGCAGGTCTAATGTATAGATATGTATGCATATATTTTCATTACCTAATTTATGTGCTTATCTCATCAATTTTTGTGGTCTGTATTCATAAATTGACAATCATTTAAATTATTATACAGGGTGTAAATTATTTCTATTTAATTTAATTTATATAAATTTCTAGTTTTTTCTGTCTATTTATTTATTTTTTGGTCTGCAGGAGTTAGAAGGCCATCGTGATTTGACAACCCTCTGAATCTTTTTTATGGTTTATGTAAACTACAGTGAAACACCATTTATACATGTCTGAAGGGACCAGGTATAAACGAAAAAACATAAACAAAACATGTATGAAACATTTGATACCATATGACAGCATGATAAGACAAACTTGAAAGATCTTTGTAAACCTTATAAACCATACTTTTTCCAAATTTTGTCATACATAAAATTATAACTTGGGAGAAAAAGCCTCGAAAAGGTAGATCCCCTTCCAGCATTCTGTTGTGCAGCTGGTGGTTCCATTGCCATCAGATCAAGCAAACAAACCTGTCAAAAGAGTTGTTATACCCCAAAACATGTGTTGCAATTGCCACAGACTTGTTGTCTTAGAAGGCTGATGACTCAAATGTTGCAACGTAATTCAAATTGTGTGTGTGTTAAAAAAGGCATGTAATTCTCGGGGTTCTCTGCAATGCATCATGAAAATGAAACGTCACAGAAACATGCGTTGAATAAACGAAACATTTATCGTGGTATGTCTTTTATGTGTGAACCAAATTCAACGTATGAACAATAAAGAAGTAAAACTGAAAAATGCATTGAAAATGTTCCACTGTAGTTTTAATTTAACAGTCTTTTGCTAAGGGCCCTGCAGACCTTTAAGGCCTTTAATGAAGGTCATCCCTCACCCTAACCACCAATCAGGTAGCAGAATGTCTGCAGTACCGTTAGCTAAGACAGACTCAAATTAAAATTACAATGGAGCATCTTTTATACTTTCTGAGTAGGCTGGTTAATCAAAAATAATACAATTTCGATTTTCAATTGATTCCTGCAGAAATAAGTTTTGTGATTGTGTAGAAAATCTTTTGTATTTAATGATCGAGGAATACTCTTTTAACTCGCACACAAACAATTTATTAAACAATTTTACAAAATAATGTGAACACAACACAGAATTTATAAGTTTACAAAATCATTTCAAATCCTGAAAATCCCAGAAGATGTATCCGCACACACCTGCATGCTAGGGATCTTTTTAATTTCCGTTCTAGCTTTTCAGTCAACTTGGTTAAAGATTAGTTGCTGGTGCTGTAATCTATGAGGAATGAATGAAACATTTGTTAGTCACAAATTTGTTGGGATAAGTAATCTGAAACGCATAGCTTACATAAATGTGTGCTCTTTCAGGTGTTATTGAGTGAACATCCTCAGCATCCATTTGACTTGGCTGTGTATGGGGACTATATCTTTTGGACTGACTGGGTCTCCCATGCAGTGATGAGAGCAGACAAGTACACTGGAAGCAATGTTGTGACACTACGCAAGAATATTGCACGACCCATGGGCATTGTTGCCATTGCAAATGATACTGAATGTGAGTATTTGAGACAGATGGGCATTCTATTCTAAAAATGTGTTGTTTTTACCCAATACTGCTATTTTTTTAATACATCTTCATTGGCTTAAATATATGAAAGTAAATAACTTTGTAGTTTACTAGCAGGCCAGCACAGCATTGCCCGTGACAGTTCTTTTCGTGTCCTTACTGATACTGCAAACATTAAAAAGAATAAACAATAATTTTTTTTAAGAATGAGTCCCACTTCCACCTGGCATGTCACTAATTTGCATAAAATTTGAACTACCTGAGGTATTGATCGAGTTTAAAATTTTCTGAAGATTTCAAATCCATTGAAATTTTCACTATCTTTAAAGACCGTGAAGATAGAAACTTGGACTTGAACAACTTTTAGTCGGTTTTACGAAAAACGCAAAATCCCTTGCTTTCTTTAATTGAAGAGCGGCGATGTCATAACTTGGCACAGCTCCTAAGGACAAAAAAGCGATCTTTGCTTTATTCAATCAAGGAGCTGCGACGTCAGCTCAGCAAGTGAAGGAACGATGGGGGAAAAACTAATAAATTAAGATATGTTCTAGATTAAATTTTAAAGTTCAGGCTTGGAGATGCATTCAGTCGCTTTTAGGTCTACCTGTGTGCCAAATTTCAGGACTGTAAGTTGTATAGATTCGTCTGAAGACACCAGACCCACATACACAGACACAAACATTTCCTTTTATATTAGTAAAGATTAAAGTTTTAAAAGACCAAATGAAATACTAAACACTAAAAAGATTTTATAAACATTGAAACATATTGTTGGGCACTAGCAAATGCCTTAAAATTCAATGTTGCATTTAGTTTGCAAAGATGTTACTTTTAGTCATTCATTTTAAAAATATATTTCCCGCCTTAAAGTATTAAAATCGTACATCGATCTTGAATGTATAACTTATTTTATGGGAGTTGCATTCACGTAATTTTTTGGTAATGCTCAACCAATGGAACTTGGATTCATTAAGGTACTACAAGGGCAGATTTTCTTTGAAAAGATATCCAAATTTTTCTTTATTGAAAAAATTTTCAAGTGTTGCTAATTTTAAAATTTTGGTGAGAAGCCATGGCAACCCCGAAATAAAAACATTTGAATCAGTAGTGACTAGATTGGCCTAAAAACATTTGGCACTAATCACAAATATGTTGAATAATATATTGTTGTATTTTTTTTTAATGTGAATGAGAGGATACAACTAAACTCTTAATTTTTGTTTATGTTGCTCAAGCTCTGCTCTGTTGATTTGATTCAAATTCTTTTTAAGTAATTAAGAATTTATTGTAATAGAAACTGCATTTTACGCTTTTCTGTGTCTGTCTACTTTCCCCATCTGTCTCCTCATTCAATCTTCCTAAAATTGGTACACGACTTTTGTATGCTATATTGGATGGCTTTATTGTAATAAAATATGCCTCTAAACACTAGAAAAATGTGCTATTTTTCCGTACATTTGTCGCCATTTAGAGTAAGCTATCACCAAATTGGTTTTTCTGAGTTTTGAACTACCACCAAGCATATATGAGTAGTAAAAAGCAAATTCCTTCTATTTTGAACTGCTTCCTTTTTACCCAATTTAGTGCAGTTTGACTCTCTTAAACATTTTATACTCAAAATTAATTCTAAGCATTTTTCATTTCTGACAGTTGTTTGTAAGTTTTTGTGTTATAAAAATCTTCCAGATATTTTTCCTTGAAGGTTAGACGGTATTCTATTTTATTCCCTAATTACAAACTTCAATGCTTAAATTATGACATTTCTCTTTATGACAGGCACTTTAAATCCATGCCACGTTCTGAACGGAGGTTGCGAAGACCAGTGCAATGTTGCAGTCGACGGTCGAGTCATGTGTACCTGCTTTTTGGGTAGAACTCTCCTACCTGATGGACAGCGGTGTGTTGGTAAGATTATCCTATGTAAATCTTGACTTAAAATTTCGTACAACTCTTTATGAAGTTTGGCTTTAAAAAACGTTTTAGTCCTAGAATTAGAATGATCTCTGGGAATGATTTATTGATTGCTGAAATGAACGTGAAGCTTATTTTGCATTTCATTCATAAATTATATGCACTGTTTTATGGAAATTTAATTCTTAGTTTATTGAAACTAAGATGCTTCTCCCACGTTAGATGTCTAGAGAAATATGCAACACGTACCCCATATTTCTGCATATTGTGCAGTTTAAACATTTGTACATTAAACGTATTGGTTGAGGATATATTTTACACCAACTCTTTGAATGAACTTGAACATAACTATTCATTTAGTAAAAAAAAGGAAATAATTCACACTTTGACCACATTTGTTGCAAAGAGCAGAGTACAAAAATAACTAAAATATTTTCTTATTAATTACTTCTAATTTTAGCCTTCAAAAGCTCTACATTTTTAGAATTATAATTTTTCACATTTATGTATTCATTCAATTGTTAAAAAATGTATTACATTGTATTTTTTATGCCTTGAAAATTCTTAATTATTCTCCTCTTGGCAAAAGACCAAAAAAATTAAATCTACTAATTTGTCCAAGTCTGGGGTGTATTCGAATTTGGGAAAACTCAAATATCCATGAAATGTTATCAATGTTTCAAATATCAATGCTGATGTTAGCCTAACTGATGTAAATAGAAAGATCCTGGATTGAAAACATCGGCGAATTAGGTGTTCATTTAAAGTTATAGTTTGATCGATTACTGAAGCATGCAAAAAATTCATCGTTATCCAAGGTGACTGGGAAGGGATTACTCATGACAAAAAATATCTTTCCTGTCTTCCTAAATTTGAGTAACCAAAGTGTATTTAGAGAAAGTACCCACACAGGTTTTAAGCACTCCCCAAAACATTTTCTGTGTTAAAAACAGTCAAAATACACATTGAAGCTAATCTAAACAACATAAATCGGAAGTTTTATTAAATCCATAAATATGATGTTGATTTGGCATTACAACCTTTAATTTTTAGAAAACAAGATCGAGTCCTCTTCGAAATTCTTTTCTGAATACGAGTCCGACACAAATGTAGTCCATGCTTAATCTCAACCTACCAAATATTTCCCACCAATTCAAGAAAATGTGAATTTCAAAATATGAAGTAACAGCGCATTATGAAATTTTTGGTTAAAAAAGTACAATTGCGACAGATTTTTTACATGTTTCTAAAAAATTTCATTTGCTGATGGCCCATTTGGGATTTTGTTTTATTTCGCTAGTTGATATGTGCACCTCATCCATGTGTACATCTGGTGCTTTAGTTTCTGAAACCCTTCGACAGTGTTTGCTGCAATGTGTACTCAGTCAAATGTTTTCATTTAGGAAAAGAAGCCAACTGCACCAACGAAGAATTTGAATGTGGTAATGGAATGTGTATTCCATTTGAGCTTACCTGTGATGGAGTATCTGCCTGCCAAAATGGCACAGACGAAGACGCACAATATTGCAGTAAGTAATGTTTATCAGCCATCTTATCTCTGTCCCGGCAAATTTGGGTAGCAGACAAAATCAAACTGTTTTGTCCCGACTGCAGGGAGTCTTCAGAGAAAAAAACTTGTTTTCCTGTCTTCCAGATTAAAAATTTTCCAGATTTTTCTTTGGGCAGAAAATGTTCTAATGATGCCAATTTCAGAGTTTGGGTACCAACTCGTTGCAGCCAAGATAGAAAAGCATGGGACTCAGTGTTTGCAAGATAGTTGTAAAACCTTATTAGCATACTAATATGCAAGGAAAATCTACATATATACCATTAAAATATTCAATTGTTGAGTTTTTAAACATTTTGCAAGATTTTGTATTATTTTGCCAAATTAGTTATGCCAAGTTCGAAGCAGTGATCACTGATGACCACTATAAAGATAGAAATGTAAGGTAAAGATAAATGTTTTATGCTCAAAGTTCATCTTGGGCCACTGTAGCCCACAGTTGTCTTTGATCTATCGCCTTGAGGTCTGATCCCGGACTGTCTTTAGTGGCCCATTGTGTGTTGGTCCAGTACAATGTTAATTAGAAATACCTACCCTAGTTCAGCTTGGCTGCTTGGACCACTGATTTGGCATTCAGTGGATACCAAGATTTTGTTTAGTCCTTGAATTAACCAATCAGGTTGAATTGTTAGAAAGAAAGAAAATTCTTTTGAAAGTTCTTGAAAAGTGGATGAATTTGTTTTACGTAACAGTGGGAAACCTTCAGGTTCTGGCTGCTTTCACTCCTGCTGTGTGTAAATTATATTTTTCTTCCGAAATACGTAATTTTATCATTTATTTTCCTTACAGAGACCAGGAGCTGCCCTTCCCACTTCTTTCACTGCTCTAACAATCGATGCATTCCTAAGAATCGAGTTTGTGATGGCTTGAACAGCTGTGGTGATTACAGTGATGAGATTTTGTGCAGCTGTGCAGCAGATCAGTTCAGGTGCCACTTTGGAGGACCGTGTATCAGCCAATCCTACCGCTGCGACAACGATCCCGACTGTCCCGATGCTAGTGACGAAATGAATTGTCGTGAGTTGACTTTTCCTTCTTGGAATAATATACTATATAATAAGATGATAAATGTTTTAAAATATTTTAAGCCAACACTTATCCACTAGTCACTAGACATAGTCACTAGTAATGTGTTGTTGCAAGAATTTTATATGGTAAAATGCAAGTTACAACTGATCGATATAAAATCAAGACAACAGGTGGTAACAAGTGAGTGTTTGAGTACATGCATTTGTGCTCTTCCGACTTAAATTTTTATTGCATTTCTATCATCCTGTTTTGTTAAATGTGGATTTAAATGTAGTAACAAGTCTTGAGTAAAAGACTGTAGATTTAAGGATGCTACTGACAAAACCAGTCTTTATATAAATTGAAAGCATACAAACATTCTCCTTCTCAATAGTTATTATTTTCAAGTTTACTGATTTTATTGGTATTAGTTACTAATAATTGTTAACAATCTAGTGTGTTTATCTGCAATTTACTTATTTTAATAAATAATTTTATAGTTTCAGTTTCAAGTTTTTGTTTCTAAATTAGCTTTGGTGAAGTACTAAAATTTTTTTAATAGAATTAAAATTGCATACAACTACATGAATTTTTTTCATGAAATTCAAATATTAGACACAACTTTGTTATTAATTGAGATAATTTTCCTGATGGGGTTCTGAAGAATTATCTCTCAAAGGGGAGGGGTTGAGCTAAAAAGTTTGGGAAACTGATTTAAGCTTAATGTGATTGCATGCATTTCAATCAGTGTATTTTATAGAACTGGTTTAAAAAAACCTTGTCTTGAAAGTTTGAATTTAAAAAATAATAGCTAAAGGATAAAACAATTTAAAATGTTTCGATAACAATCGATTTTTTTTTGGTAAAAACTAGTCCTAGACGAAGTCAATGCTGTAATGTCAATTTGTAGATTTCCCTTTTGCAAACAGAAAGTTTGTACTTTTTACATACTTTTAACTTTTAAGTATTTACTCTCTGGCATCGACTGTCTGGGAAGTTTTCAGTGAAAAAATTAATTCTCAATCAAAACATTTTAAAATGCTGCTTCATCCGTTTACAAGTACAAAGTTTTGATAAAGGGAATTAAAGTGAAATCTGTTTGTGAATGCTACACAATGGGAGTATTAAAATTAATGTCAACTATATTTTTAGTTTCTATTGCAGCTAATCCTTAACTATTTCATTTAAAAAATCTTTAATGATGTGGTTATCATCTTTCTCTAACAACGTAACCTCGATTGCAGCTCAACCGGACTGCTCCCTCCACCCGTTGTTCTGGGATCCCTTGCAGAAGTTAATCAATTGTGCCTATACAACAGCCTGCATCCACCCCGCTTGGATTTGCGACGGACAAAACGACTGTTGGGACATGTCTGACGAGAAGGACTGTGAAACAAGTATAGTGTTCTAGTGTTTTCCACATAATCTTCCACAGGGATTTAATTGTTATTAAAAATATTTTGGGACCCTGGTCCCTTAAAAAGTTTTAAGAAAACCTAATGCTTCATTCTCTAATAATCCCTTAATATTTGCTTGAAAGTCCTTAAAAAATTTTAAAAAGTCGTTTTTACACAGGAATGTTGAATATTTTATTTCACCTGAAATCAGAAGCCATTATCAACAATACTCGTTCAAGGTCAAAAGTCATGGTAATCCAATTTGTTGGTTAGCTAAGAATTAATGTTTTCGAAACTGGGGCTGCAAGACCTTAATTTAGCGTTGAGATCCTCCCTGGGTGTGTTCCCCTCTTGTGTGTCTTCAATACTCGATATTAAGTGTCTTGTGTCTGGTTCAGCATGGCCAGGTATGGTCCTTGTGCCATAAAATTCCAACCTATCTAAATGTACTCTTGAAAGTTTCATCAACTGTACTCTCTGGTACGTAGATGACACTGTACGACCCGTTGTGTTACCTTTCGCAACTCCCCGTACTTTTCAACAAGATAATCCCTGGCCTGCATGTGTTGCTATGAATTGTCTTCAAGCTTTCCCAACACTTCTTTGGCGAGCAAGGTCTCTTGATCTCCCTTCCATAGAGCACATTAGGGACGTTATGGGAAGGTGATTACAACCTTCCCGGAATATTGACTATTTAGCCTGACAGTTGGAGACAATTTGGCAAGAAGTTCCGCAGGACACTCTCCGGGAACTTTTTCAGTCTTTGCCACGCCAGGGGACAGCTTGCATCCAAGTTAGAGGTGGACCAATGTCTTATCAACCTCCCCTTTTAATGGTCAAACTATGAAATAAATCATTCAATTGTTCTGAAATTTTTAACGCTCACATCTACCCATTTGTATCGCAATCGGACAGCTCCTGTCGATTTTTTTATCATAGAGTGTAGATTATACTCATATTAAAAATATGGATATTACTTGAAATTATTTGCACACTTGTTGAAAGTTCAAAACTAAACTTGAAATGAAGTAAATCTTACACGATTGAAACCTGTATCATCGTCCTGAGGCGAGCTCAAGGCTGTTTGAAAATTGCTGGTCTAGAGTGTGTTGATTTGTGACTAAAGGAATTACAAGCCATAATATTGTCATGTTCCCTATCCTGATTCAGCAAAATATGCATATAAAAAAACTATCATCCTCTAATCTGTTGTATTCTGGATGCAAAGGGTTATATGCCATTATCATCTTACGTTTAAGAGAGAATTAAGGGTTGTTATCGTGTATTAAACTAAATTCCATCCATCTGGCTAAGGGTGATTTGCAGCTTCTTTTTGTTTAGAGGAACCACTAGGGCAGAAGACTGACTTGACCTCTGAGTACCCCTGCAGCCGTTAGCTGAGCATAATGGAATAGTAGGAGTGCTATACAGTATTTCAAAAATTGGCCACAAATTTTTGACATCCCAGACCAGGATATTCTGAAGCTTCTCTGCGAGATTGGCCTGAAAACACCAATAAGCCTCCAATGGATTCCATCGCATATCGGGGTGTATGGCAACGAGACAGCCGATGTACTCGCCAAGAATGGCTGTGATCTCCCTATGGACTGTTTGAATCGCCTCACTCCCACTGAGGTCCACTCCCTGGGAAAACAACGTTTTCTTTCCTTGTGGCGCCGTACGCCATCCCACCATTGGTATGCTGGCAATCACCCTGGACTCTCAATCACATGCTGTGGCCCTCGGCCTTTTCAATCGGCCATGGCCAGATTTCGAAGTGGCCATCTTAAAAGTATCAAATTTCAGAACGGGGAGAGAATTTTCCCTCCTTGTTCCTGTTCCCTACCTGCCAGTCCTGATCACCTTCTTCTCTGTCTTGGCGCTTCGTATAAGCAGCTGTTGGTTGATCAGGACTTTTTGCAGGTATATGGGGATCTGGCACGACGGGGCCTTCTGGACCTGGTGTAGGCTTTCCTACACCAGGGGGATGTGCAACAACAACAAACTAAATTCCCATTTTAGATACATTTTAGGCATAGAAATAAGATTTATCTACTCATATATGCAAAATATTTCATTTGTGGTTCATTTTTATAAATCATGGTCAAAGAAAATAATTTTTGAAATGTTTGGCATGATAAAATTTTTGGAAACCACTGAATTATTCAATCGTATAGCAACAGTATTTCTGCTAGTCAGTGTGCAACATATTTGCCTGGAATCAAAACTCATTTCAAGAACATTTTATTTTGTATTATGTTGGGGTTTGTAAAATTTATTAAGTTGAGGATGGGGGGTTTAAAATTTCATGGTGCATTCAAGCCTTTTAAATTCTATTTTCAGAGATTCCTGAAACTTCATGTCCATCAAACTCGTTCAGATGCGAGGGAGGTGAACTTTGTATACCCGAGACATGGAAATGTGACAAAGATGATGATTGTAATGATAGTGAAAATGGAACTGTGAGCTCTGATGAAAAAGGATGCAGTGAGTACAGCTTTTATCCCAGAACAATTTTCTTGTTTCTGCCGAGATGCCAACTACTACGGATTCTCCATAGTTGCTACGGAAGTGAATCGGGTACTATGGTTTACGGGACCAATGATTTTCTCTACAGAAAAATTTAATTTAATTTTTTTTTCACAACAAAGTAATTAGTTTAGTTATTTCTGTATTCTTTTCATTATTATATTTTTTTGGTAAATGGGAGTGAGTGCTTAAATTTAATTTTTTTATCTATAATTCTTTCATACACAATTATTGGTTCTGTATCTGTGTGTTCATGTATACTTCTTTCTTTCTTTACTTTCTTGCTATATATATATTCTTATTCTTTTTTTTCTTTTCTTTCTATACTTTCACATATACTTTACTAATTATAAATAATATATTGTGTCGCATAAATGTTTCAAATTTATAATTAAATATTTGAATTAATAATATATGAGTGTTAAAGCCAGTTTCTCAAATTTTTACTTGACTACTGAAAAATTCTTAAAACTTCTTTTCCTATGGTATGACCGAAATCTTCCATCGCAGGTTGGCATCTCTGGTTTCTGTCCACCTCCACATTCATTACTGTTTGCTTTTTTACATCAATCTGGTCTTTAATCAAAGCTTATATAATGCATATTTTGATTCAATTTTCTAATAAAACTTAAAATTTTTTTAATGTTCTTTCATTACTTGTATATATATTTATTATTCTCATATTTTATATCATATTCAATATTGCTGGTCAACTTGTTTTATATCACCAGCTGATAAATTCTCCAGCGTTTGAAATCATGGATGGTCCGTAGGTCCAAGACCACTAAAAGTACGATTGGACCAGGAGATTAAAAATATGGATGGTCTACAGGATCAGTACCTATATATGAGAAAGCCAGTGTGCATGTGTTTTCTTTTAAAATAAGCTTCAACTACCTAGACCTTTTGGCAAGCTGTCAAAATTTATTTTGGCCATGTGATCGAGAATTTGGAAATTCGTATCGTCGTTTCTGGTTACTGTCTCCAAATTGAAAACACAATAATCGGCGGCTGTTGAATTATTGACCATTGACGATCAGCAGGTCCTAAAAGAAAGTGCGCTGTGGAGCTTTTCCAGTCTCGCTGTCGGTGGGCGCAATTACTTAACCACATGGAATATCACACCATGTTCTCTTGCTATGGCTGATGCATCCGATTTCCGAGAGTGAGGCTATTTGAATACCGTAGAGACTTGAAGCTAATAAAAAATTTATCTAAAATTTGATAGAATTTTTATTTGCCAAAGAACACATATTTCGCTCGTCAATGCCAAGTGGAAATTTTGTGCCCTGAATTAATACGCTATTGACGAAAAAAATTATTTGAAGCGGACCAGTATATTTTTGTATACACTGTCCTTGGGACCAATAATTTTCGTATACACTGTCACAGTTTTTGGTTTCATGTTTTCTAAGGTTCATATTTCACACCATGTTCTCTTGCTATGGCTGATGCATCCGATTTCCGAGAGTGAGGCTATTTGAATACCGTAGAGACTTGAAGCTAATAAAAAATTTATCTAAAATTTGATAGAATTTTTATTTGCCAAAGAACATATTTCGCTCGTCAATGCCAAGTGGAAATTTTGTGCCCTGAATTAATACGCTATTGACGAAAAAAATTATTTGAAGCGGACCAGTATATTTTTGTATACACTGTCCTTGGGACCAATAATTTTCGTATACACTGTCACAGTTTTTGGTTTCATGTTTTCTAAGGTTCATATTTTTAAACACCTTTTATTGGTTTGGTTGATAAATATTATTTGAGGCTATATATCTGAGCAAAATTGACCTGATCCATTAAAACCAGAAAATTTTATTAATTCTTTTTTTTAAATATGCAGGTTTAAGTCTTCTAAAAGGACAAACTAAATTATTGTTGATCACTAAGAAACAAATTTTTAGAATCTCAAACCATATTATTGAGATCACATTAAGTTATCATATACCGCTAAAAATGCAGTCATTTGTTGAACTCTGTTTTTGAGATACAGTGCAGGTTTTTTCAAGTTATTTTGATTTTTTAAAAATATTCTTTAGAATATGGCTGCCATTCTGACCAATTCCAATGCACCAATCAAGACTGTATCCCTGGAGTCTGGCGATGTGATGGGCATCCAGATTGTCTGGATAAATCGGATGAAACAGATCAATGCAGTAAGTACATGCTGTGTTTATCATCTCATACTGGGTCTTTTTTTTCTTTCACTTGTCTCGTTTTAGGATTCTTAACATTATGAGCCTGTTTTTTGATCCAAATTCTGCTTTTCACTCCATATTTCATAATGATTAACATTTATTATTTTATCTTTATAATTATTTTTGTGGTGTTATCCGTTACATCAATTGCTTAACAAAGAAAAGTTGGAAGTTATATTTTGATATAGATTTAATTTTTGAGCATTTTAAATACAATTCTTTCTCTCTTTGAAATCTTTAGAATAATTAATAAAAAAATATGCATTTCGTTTTGAGGACCAACCTTTGTTGTCCTTGTCAGGAATAAGATGATGGATTTTTAGTAATGTTTCTGCAATGATGTGCAGATTTTCAGAAATGATTGTTAGAAAATAGTTAATATTTAGAAAAATGAATGGGGAAAATGTTATCATTCAAGAAAATCTAGTCTTTGTGACTAATTTACATTGCTGTGGATTTGTTAAATTCGTAATCAATATTCAAATTTGACTAGGAAAACTCGACATTGAGCTAATCGTAGCTTGGCTGATTGAGGTTCTAATGTATTGATAAGTCATTCAATCTCATTTCTTTATAGGTACCCGCCAATGCGAGAGTCACGAGTTTCGATGCAACAACACAGGTCAGTGTATTCCTCTGAATTGGCTTTGTGACGGAGAGAATGACTGTGGGGATAAAGAAGCTTCTGATGAACACCCAGAACGAGGCTGTGGTAAGCGAAAAGGGACTTGGTTACTTTTATGTGCATTAAAGTTTTCACTAATTCTCAATATTATATGGGGAACACTCATGGGGTTGTATGGTAACGTTTATTCTTTTAGCTAGCTGAACATCATGTTTGTTCCAACTTTTACACACAATGCACATTGCAAAAATATGTATAATTAAGTTATAATCGATTTCCTGTCAGCAGTGGGGCTTGCCACATTTGCATGTGAACTTGGGATTTATTTTTGTTCAGAAAATTGCTGAATTTGGATTATTTGTTTTCTTGTTTTAACCATTAGACGCCGACCAACTGGTCTAGAGGTTAAGGTGTTGGCCTTTGGATCGGAAGGTTCCTGGTTCGAATCCAGGTTTAGGGCAAGGATGTAAAATTGTGCTGTCCTTTGTTAGGCGCAATGATGGTCCTCCCACTGGGGACCCCTTCACAAGTGACCATGACTTCCGGCCTTGTAGTGGCCAAGGATAGAGTCCAGTGCCCGCCATTGGGGGAAGGAACCTTTAGATTATGGCATGTGAAGCAGTTGTACCTCTGAAGTTATTAGAATCGTGCCAGTTATATCTATAGCCGTAGTCAAAAGGTTAATCTGATTCATATCTGCACTAATATTTCTCGATAGCATTAATTTATCAATGGCAGTGTCATTACTCACATTGATACATATTCAAATTCATTTATGATGGACTTATGCATCGATAGGCACATTCCAAATGAATTAAAATTCATCAGAACTTCGCTACTTTGCAAACGAAACAAAACTTTGTGAACAAAAACATCGCTACTTTGGAAGAAAACCGGCATAACTCAAAAAATTGCAATTGTTGGGTTATGTCATAATTAAAACGAAAATGTGGTATATTTTTATGTGGAAGAGGGTCACAAAAGTAATTCACAATCCGTGAATGAGTGATATTCAGTTAAACTTTGGTTAAATCTTTGAATGTTATTTTCTCTAAACAAATAGTTTTCGACTTGTGCTGGTTTTCCTCCAAGGTAGCAAATATATATTAAAGGAGGTGTGTGTGTGTAACTCTATACAAATCTGCACCGTATGACCAATTCACACCCAATTTGGGTACACTTATACTTTAGATCACGGGGGCTATTTCTTTCCCATCTTCAGACCCATCTGTAGCCATGAAAATTGGCACACCGGTTGTAATAAAAGCTCCTCTTGAAGCCCCAATTTTAAAATCTAAAGTTTGTTTTTCTGCAATAAATGGACATAGACAAGGAAACACGTTCTACATGATTTATTTATGTATGAGTTACTCAGGGAAATGTCCCAATCATATTTTAGCTGTTGCAGTAAGAAACAAGTTTTGCAGAGTTTGTGTGAGTTACCACATGTAAAAGTCGCTGTCATATTTTAGCTGTTGTGGTCATTTGCTATTCAGCTATTTTCAATAAAGTATGTAGCAGAAAGGTCCTGTCTCAGTCATGTTACTACCATTGGATTCTGAATGTCCTCTTGTTCTTCCCATTCACTTATTCAAAGGCAAATCGGTATTTATTATCATGTAAACCTATACCTGCGATCAAAAAATTTTTTCCTTTTTTCACCTTTTCTTCTAGATGTCTTATTCTGTTATCAGTCTGATTAAGAATTTCAATAAAGCAACACACACTTGTGTAGTTTTGCATTATGCAACTCTGCAGTTCAAATCAAAGATATTTGATCCAATAGTCAAAAAGGATATAAATGAATCCAGTAGAGGCTGATTTATATTTACTCGTTGCCATTTCCCTATATAATATGTCAATTTCGGTGCCTTATACTTAAAATATGAAATATATAGTTATAGGTAGGTCCCTTAAGAAAATTTTAAAGTATGGAAATTATATTTTAAATTTAGTGTATCCTCTGATAGACTTAAAAAAAGAAGCATTCTCAGATAAACGCTTAATCAGCCTGATTATTGAGTGTTAGCACTGTGACTGAAAGATCCTGGTTTCAAATGATTTAGATAGTGATTCAGTGTTCACTTCAAAACTGCAAGTTCCTGTCTAATTGGTCATACAAAAAATGTAGGTAGTGACAGTGAATTGTGGTAATTATTTGAGTGCACTTCAGGGAAAAGGGTTTGTTTAAAAATCTATAAATGTGTAAGGAATCTGATAAACTGTTTTACTAGGGTTTTGAGATGTATTTATATGAATGACTTGTTCCCACCAAAATTACAATAAAAGTCGAGTGATTGCTATTGTTAGTTTGTGTTTATAATAGAAATATTTTGCCGGACTACTTGGTGAAACTGGTTTCTTGGCTCTATATTCAATTTTTGAATGTTTTCACAGTAAGGATTTTCCTTATATGATATCTTTACTGTCCTTTCTCAGTTCATGGTTGTGCAGAACATGAATCATTATTGAACTTTATGTAAACTTTATGTAAATACTTTTATCTGGTATATATTTTCCTATCAATATATTCAATTAAGTATGTTTTAAGTTTTTGTTTAATTTGATCCTTACAATAAAATATATCCAGCTCAATATTCCTGAACTTGTCTTCTGTATTCATGTTTTACTGACACTTTTGAGCTTCTGCTTTTATTTTCATACTATCTGAGAAGCTATAAACTGTAAAAAATCGTCTATTATTTTCGAGAGAATGAAGTCTTTCAAAAGTCAAACTGTATACTGTATTTTAATTTATTACGTAACTTTTTGTTTTAGTGGAAAAGATCTGCAAATCTAATGAATTCCAATGTATGAATTTCGTGTGCATTGGTAAGAATTTTTACTGTGATGGTGATAATGATTGTGGAGATAACTCAGATGAACCATCTCTTTGCCGTGAGTATTATCTTTTAAACCTGTTCCTCTGTTGGTAACTAATCGCAGAATTATGCATTGCATTTGTTGTGTAAAATACTAGAAATATATTTTACCAAACGATATTTGTTGAAAAGTAAAAAGAAAAGTTATTAATATCTTATCAGACAATGGTTATTCAAAAGAACAAATTTGATTTATGTGTTTGTTTGATTTTTCTTAGTGTTCTAATTTATATGCTCATCTTTTTCAATTCTTCTTTTGCTATATTGCTAAAGGAAAGGAGAATGAAAAATTGAACAGATGTGCCACAAATATTTTGTTCAAAAATATTATTGGAATGAGTTAATTGTTAATGGAATATTAATAATGTCTATTTACAAATTGTTAACTTTTAACATGCTTTCTCGTTCTAATGCCGAAGAAATATATACATGTGGATCCAAGCAATTCTAAGATTTCATTATTTCCATCTATTGCAGCTAAACGTTTATGCAAACATGATGAATTTGAATGTACCAACAAACGATGTGTGTCCAAAAGTTTGTTATGCAACAAAGAAAACAACTGTGGAGATGAAAGTGATGAAGATTTGGAAATGTGTCGTGAGTATTTTTGGTATTTTGGACAGGCAATACTGAAGAGTAATTTAAAAAATTATACTCAAAAGTTGGAATTAAAGATAAACTAAGTTTTTTTAAGTAAAGTCTTAAATCACACAAAGTGATTAAATAAATGGTTGAGTCCTTAATTTTAGAGATAAATCCATGTTATAGTTTACTTATTTATGCAATCTTTACTGCTTTATTGCTCAGTTATTCTGCCCTGTTTTTGAAAAAGAAACACAAAAATGTGCGTAGATTTCTCCTAAATGACCTTTGATAAATTCACTGTACTTATTGCTTGCAGTCAACAGTACCAATACAACATCCTGTCCAGAACAAGAGTTCAAGTGTGATAACGATAACTGCGTGTCCCAAGACGTGTTGTGTGATGGAGAAAACAACTGTGGTGATTACTCAGATGAAAACAAATGCAGTAAGTTAAAGTCTTCGGAAGCTGTAGAAGCCATTACTCTATATATCTTTGGTAGAATTACGCATTAAATATTCCAATAAATGATCTTCAAAATTTGAATGTCTTTAAAAGATAAAAGTAATGATATCCTTAAAAAGTGCTTTTTTAATTTGAAAGCAATCGCCTCAAACTTAACAGGGGTTTGTGTGTGCCTTAGAAAGCTTGATTTTTCATTTTAATTTTTAAAGCGGTCTTTAAAAGCTCTAATTTTACTGAAAGTTACTTAAAATTTTTAAAAAGCCTCAGTTTGACAAGAACACTACATGTTTTATTTCACCTGCATTCAAAACTAAAATCAATGATACCTAGTTCAAGGCTCAAGTGCAGAATTATATTCAGTGTTCAACACAACTCCCAGCAATTACAATTGTTCTGCAGGCATTTGGTCCGAATTTTGAAAATTGCAGTAAAATCAAAAACAGACGTATAACACAATTATCGGCTAAATATGTATCACCTTATTTAAAACCAAGGCATCCTTCAGAATTTGAAATTCTGTCGATCACTTTTGAAGTTAAATATTTTGTCATTGACACAGAAGATGCATTATTTATAAAGTGTTTGGTAATTTGGGCATTGTAGGAAGGTTGTTCCGTAGCTAGAGAAGAAAAAAAAGGTGTGGCAATAAGTGTGCTTTGCACTGCAGAACATTCTAATTCTGATTTTTAAAAATCTTTACTTACAAAGACTTTGTTTGCTCTGTGAATTTACATAGCAGTTTTAAGCACTTACTGCTCCCGGTGTCCACCTATAAAGTCAAGGAACAAATGTTATCAAACGTTAGAAGCATATTAACTAAAAATTGGAGTTGAAAATTGAGACCCAAACATTGTACTTGTGAAAGTTCCTTTACATGTGCACACGCAGGCTAACCTTTTGAATACGGCTATTGGTATAACAAGCGCAATTCTTTCTTGGCATGATTCTTATAATTTTCAAGGTACAACTACTGCAATGGCCGTAGTCTAAATTCTTTCTTGGAGCAATCATGGTACAGCTGCTGTACCGGCCGTAGTGAAAGGTTAATCTATTGCAATCAATGTGAAATGTAGCCTTGAAATAATAAAAAATTTGAATAGACCAAAAATTCACAATACTCAAAAATACCTAAAAACGCCTTGATTTTTATTTTGCTTATGGCTGCGTGGATATTAATGCCCATAGTCATATGACAATATCAAATGGTTTTAGAATAATGAAATAAGTAAAAAATAACGAATAAAAATTCATCAAAAATGGAATAAACATAATAGGCTGTCTACTTTACCAGCATTGCATCTTTTCTCAAATAAAAAGGTTTTAAGAATAATTATAATATCTTGATCTTTCTTATTGCTGCGTTCCAAACACATTTCAATTCGTAGTCAGCAGGTGCAGCAGGACTGATAGAAAACAATAATTGAATTAATGATTTGCCAGAGCCATGCGACATATTTTCATATGTAGACTAGTACCACCACATGCTTAAAGATTGGTAACCCTGCCATAATAGATTTTTCAGAATGGTAAATTCTTACCATCAAATGCTCTATAAATAACTGTTTACTCATGAGAAATTCTTACTTGAAGTGATCAATGGGGATTCTCATTTCTCAAACTTTAAATTACCATAAACAATGTCCTGAACAGAGAGCTCTCAAAATGCAGTACTATTAAATTTGCTCCATCATGGACTGCATGAGTGCCCTGGTTTTATTAAATGATTAAAGAAATTAAGCATATACCTCTTTAAAATTTTTGAATTAAGTGTTCTGTTATTGAAATATCATTTTTATTTATCCTGCTTAGATATCAACGAATGTGAATCAGAATTTACATGTGCCCAGAACTGTACAGATTTACCGATCGGTTATCAATGCAGCTGTCGTCCAGGTTACCGACCTGTTAATGAAGGCCAGATTTGTGAAGGTTAGTTAAAACCACTACTAACTGGGTTAATGAAAAACTTGTTTGCAGCTAACAGGATGTAAAAATTACTTGTTACAGTGTCAATTTCACTTTTCTTCCAATGAAGCACTGAATCTTGTTTTTACTCCCTTCAGATATCGACGAGTGCCGTGAGGAGTACCCGTGCAGCCAACACTGCCGCAATACACAAGGTTCTTACAAGTGCTTCTGTGAAGTGGGATACTTGTCTCTTGATGGTGGAATGACTTGCAAAGCAAACAGCTGTAAGCTTCTATTTTCTCATTACTACATGCCCACTTGTGTTAGGCTAAAGTTGTTTCTAATGCTTTCTTAACCCTCTTGGTGGTTTTCTTCATGTCGAAAAACACCCTGCAATGGCCAGCCTGATACAAAATCCTGTTCTAAACTGTCACCAGTTCTAGGTAAGGGGACAATTTGTTTTGGATCTTCATTTCCCTTAGAGTAATAGGGTACTTTGTCTCGACAAGATATTTTACCCTCATCAAAATTGACTAGAACTTGGACAAGATATCTCGTTTAAACCACATCGAGGGTTAATGAGACCAAAGCTGTCAGACGAATTCTTGCTACTATTTTTCAAACTTTGCGATGTGTTATCTTTCTTAAACCAATATCCTCTCAAAAGCTTCTATTTTCATAGTTTTGGCAACTCTTAAAAATTCCCCAAAATTAAGTTCCCTTTTTTTTTCACAAATAGCATCCATCCCTATTTCAGTCACAAATTCATACAATCTCTATCATTAGTGGAAATGTTTTTATTAATTTGACCTACTGCTTTCTAACGGTATCATTAAACATTTGGCAAGTGTAAACATCGATCGCTTCGACGAGGCATACGTGTTACTGAACGTGAAGTATTTTTCTGTTAAAAGTGTGAACTGTTAAATAGATGTCTGCTTCAACTCTGCACAGCTTTTTTAAAGACACTGCTCCAAGGATGCAGGTGCTGTGGGAAACTAAAACTGCAACTAAAATAAGCTTTACAAGAATAATTTCTTACTTGATTTTTTTTGTTTGATTTTTAAGGATTCATGCTATAATTTCACAAGAGTGGAAGTCCTGTGATGGAATTAACCTTTTGACTATGGATATAGATAAAACTGGCGCGATTCTTATAGCTTTTAAGATACAACTGCTGTATCAACCATAGTCTAAAGCAGGGCTCGAAATACCCAGGTGCACTGTGCACATGAAAATATAACTGTGCACCTAATTTTTTCCCTTTGAACATAACTGTGCACCTAATTTAAAAACTTAGGTGCACCTTGTGCACCTGTATTAAAAAATCTATTTCGAGGCCTGGTCTAAAGGTTAATGTAATGTGACACTCTGCAAGTTCATAGTTTCTATGGGTTTTCTATCAAACTATGGAATTTCTGGAAAACATTTACAAAATACGGAATGCGATTTCCTTTTTTTTTTTTTGTAGAACGGTGAAACCTGTAAATGTTGATCTTTATTTTTTCTAGAGATCATGATTTCACATGTACTTAATTGATATATAGTCATTTATGAATCTGTTTCTCGATCCACGTAGTCTTGAATAGCAGTGTATACCATGGCCTATAGGTCTCTCCCTTATGACAATTTAAATATATGTATTCAAATTCAAGTATATTTGTGTATTCATTAATTTTGACTCATTTAATCCCATAAGCAGCAGTAGCCATTTTTGTATTCTTTAAATTGAAAACAAAATTACAAATGCTAAAATATCTTTTGCATTATGTTCCTAATAAAATTACCTTTCATTAAAATTGTTAGTAAAACACATTCGACTGTTTAATATATTAGAAATTTGCAAAATGCTTAAAAATCTTAAGTTTTATGAAAAAGTGTACAGTCTGATTTAACGTATTTCAAGGGACCGGAAAGAAATAACGTTATATGCTGGAAAATGTTAATTCGAGATCAGAGAAAAACAAAACAGAGCAAGAAATAAAGACTTAATTTAAGTGACTTACCTTTTATTTCTTCCTTTACAATAGTTTATTGTTTGAAGAAATCTGTTATTTTGGTTTGCGTTTTTGCTTTTAAGAAATCATTAACATCATTCTCCATAGATATGAGTTTTTGTAAGTTTCTTAGTATATCTAATTTGCAAGTGACGCATTTGATAAAGATATTCATTACGAACACAAAAAAGGATTATTTGAGGTTTTCTATCTTCACAATCGTTGAAAATAGAGTAAAAATTTCAACGTATTTGAAATCTGCGGAAAATTTTACTCAGGTTGTCTACATGTTGGCAAAGTTTGGAGAGAGGAGGGCCAGCTTAGATGTAACCTAATTGTCTAACCATGATTCAAAATTGCATTGACCTAGGATCTTCCCCTTTGGGATTGATCGCAGACCATCACCAATAGCCTGTTGCGTTGCTCCAATGCGACATTAATTCAACTACCTACCTGTTTCACCAAACTGTACTTGAGCATACCACTAGAGGAGGGTTAAGTATAATCATGCCAGGTACTTTTGTATAATCATCTGATACCTGCATGCATAATTTGAACATTTGTTTGTCCTTTTCATGGTTTAATGCTGAGTCTTGTTGTTTTCAGCTGTCAAACCCAAGCTTATATTTTCCAACCGATATTACATTCGTCAAATGGATCTCCATGGTCACGACACTGAACTGCTTGCACGGAATCT
Source organism: Metellina segmentata (assembly GCA_947359465.1). NCBI lineage: Eukaryota > Metazoa > Arthropoda > Arachnida > Araneae > Tetragnathidae > Metellina > Metellina segmentata. The sequence continues at coordinate 15,889,449 of OX375877.1, forward strand.
GACCAACTCTGTCGCCCTCGATTTCGACTGGATGGAGAATTGTCTCTATTGGTCTGATGTCACTGCGTTGGGAAGCAGCATCAAAAGAATGTGCTTGAGTACTCCTGGACATCAGGTGGTAATGCTTATTTCGTCATTGTTTTGGAGTTGTTCTGGAAAACTTTTTTTTTTCCTCATTTAATATTTTTTTAATTTTTCCTTCATTGAACTTGTTTAGAATTGTTTATAAATTGCACATTTTAGGTTTTACAACATATCCCAAGCAAAAGGCTACATTTTTTAATCAGGTGAAGGTAAATTATCTATTTCAGTCACCAAAGATTGTATTAAGTAAATTGAGCAGTTAATTTGGTATGAATTAATGCTTGTGTTCATGGAATCTGACAAATGTGAACCCTTTCCTATGTCTTCAATGAAAATTAGTAAATTGCAGGCTTATTTCAAAAATTGAGTAGTTGGGATTTTTTTTGAGGTTTTATACTAAATGATCAATGTTCCCGATTTCAGGTCTCGTTGAAAAATGGAACTTGTGACATACATGTTTAAGAAGTAATTATAAAAGGGTTATTACTTCCCATGGAGTGGAAATTCGGAGACCTACATGCATTTTATTCACTCCTTTGCATCATCTAAACAACATCATACAATCTGTACAGTAAATATATAATTTTAAATATGCTTTTAATTGCAATTAGAGTATTTTAACCTTTTACTGGTTTGCATTATCTTGCATTTGGCGCAGCTTGTCCATCTTTGGACCTTGTGACATAAAACCCTAACCAAACGACCTACTGCCTAAACTACAGGGTGGGCCAGTCTATCACTCAGGTCACAGTGACAGAGTAGCCACCAGGAAATCGACAAATTCCCAAGAAGCTGGTGCTTCTTGGAGACTGGTAGGGCTTTCAATAGAAAGTTGGTAAACTAGTAAATCAACCATAAAATTGCTGGATATTATAAAACGACTTACATTTTTCTATTGTAGTACTTGAAAAGCTCGGCTGATCATGGTTAAATCAAGTGGTCAAATGACGTTTTGACCCAGTGTTTTTGAAAAAGATGGTACTGATGTGAGAAATCCTTACCATATTAGTAAAGAAGGATATAGGTGTGCCACACATTCCAAAGTTCAAAATTATGGACAATGACAGTTTCTTTGAAATAATTCACATTTCATAGATCTTTCTTGGCCTACTCTCAATCTAACTTGAATCAATTTCGTATATTGATCAATTATGTATTTGAATGAAACAAATGAAATTATTTCTCAAAGTGACTTGAAAAAGTGTCATTCCCTTGAATTATTGTTGCTAAAATCATCACCTGGTTCATAGGGCATCATATTTTTTAACAATTCAGACTTACTCTTAAGAGGTAGATGGCTAAATTTTCCCAAGTGGATCTCTCAAGCCAGTCTACCACTGCAGACCAGTGACAATTCCATGAAAATAATTCATTTAATTACATTAAGTATAAATAAATACATTTACACCCCATACAAGCTAATTAGAATGTGATGAAATTCTTGTCACTATTTTCTCATTCAAACCTCTAACATCGAACCTGTCCAACAGTTGTTGCATGCTGGATCCGTTCAAAGCCCTGATGGTCTTGCTGTCGATTGGGTTGGCAGGAATCTTTACTGGTGTGACAAAGGGAAAGATACCATCGAAGTTTCCACGTTGGACGGAAGGTTCCGGAAAGTTCTCGTAAGGAAAGGGCTTCAGGAGCCTAGAGCTATTGTCTTGGATCCTTTCAGGGGGTAAGAAATTATTTTTATTCAAATGCATATTATATACGAAGAATACTGAGATTTACAATTAGGTGGACCATTAAAGTTTGGAAAAGGCTGCACTAATGTGATTTCATTTAACTTGTCTAGGTACATGTACTGGACAGACTGGGGAGACAAGCCCTACATTGGGAAGGCAGGAATGGATGGGACCCAGTTCACCAAACTGATCAACGAGTCGCTTGGCTGGCCAAATGCCCTCACCATTGATTACGTCACAAGGGAAATATTCTGGGCCGACGCCAAGGAAGATTACATCGCTGTTGCAGACCTTGATGGACTGAATCGAAGGAATGTTATCAAGAAAGGTGCTATCGTCGTTTCTATGAATCGTTTGTTATTTGTCTGAATTACGTGGCTGCCCCATGCAGCTCAAAGCTGCTATTTTCAAGCCTTCATGATTAAGGGTATCTTTAAGGGAGATCCAAACCCCAAATATCGAGAGAAAAAAAGTCCAAAAGTGTTTTTTGGTTTGTTGGATAAAACGATGCATCAGATATTCAGAATCGAAGGAAATTGCTAACATCTGCTTGTAACTTTTATTTGACCTTTCAACTACATAATCGACTGCCAACCATTTTATCATCTGCAACTTCCATTGGTATTGGTTTCCATAAAAACCTCCATTTATGCAACATTAAATCACAGTGTATCTACGTGTGATCATCCCAAACATTTAAAAAATGCCCTTAAGGTGTAGACTCCTGGTTTTTCTATCAATTGGCGAAAGCTAAAGGGCAAAATCCAGGTCCTCAGTAGAACATGGGGTGACAACATTGAAAAAAATAGCTATAAAAAAAAAGGCATTACATATAGTGCTGGTTTATTTTAAAATAGTACTGATCCAATAAAATATTTTATTTCAGATTATTAAAGTAGAAATAAATTTTAAAAAAAAATTATATTTTTTCAATGAATTATTACAAATCACTCAGATGTCCTAAGAGACAAAACTGGCTTTAAAAAAATATTTCTGAGTTCACTGTAAAAACTCTAGTTTTGATAAGTCTTTAGAGAAATGCTAAAAAAAAATTTATATTGAATAGAAATTACAAAAAAAATTGTATTTGAAAAGGTAAATGGTTTTCATTTTTACTTCTGTTGTATTTTATACTTAAAATGCAATTTTCTCAAAATCCGTTTTTGGAATTTTGCCCAAGTTCAAAGTACTAAGGCTTTTTGATATATGCACTTTGAGTTAAACTGTTTATATTTTTTAGATCTTGAATAACTTTTAACAGACACATGAAGAACTTTTTTGCATAAATAGTTTTAAAAAATCTATAAAAAATTGGGAAATTTTTTATAGAAATTTAACGTATATTGCTTAAAATATTTTTTTAATGAAAACTCGTAAATAAATTTTAGAAGATATGTCCCTAGGTCTTTTGCATGTTCTATAACAATATTGTAGAAATTTATTTCATACAAAAATATTGAAAATTGGCAGAGGAGTAGTGTTTATAAAGAGTGTAAAAATCAGCTTAAAAAACATATTAAAATTGTAATATAAAATATATTTGCAAATAAAAACTATTTTTTTATTCATTATTGCTTAAAATTGTCACTAAAAAATAGGTTTTGTGAAATGAATAATAAGAATTTTGGGTTTTTCCTTTAGGTCTCCCTTAAGCAAAATCATCTCAAAAGGTCCTATTTAAAAAAAATTGTGGAGACGTTTGGAAAATTTACTAGTCAACAAAAATGCAGTCCTTTTTTTTATTAATAACGGATGGGAAAATTATTTTCGGATTTTGCGCTAATTTCAAAGTCATGGTGCTACGTCATGGCAACTATGAAAGAAAAATATAAGAATCTGTGGTTGCGAGATTGTCATGGAAACTTTATTAAGAACATGTATTGTAGTAAAATTCTTGGCACGATCTTCAATGTCTGTTTCATTCTTAATTAGTTGGTTTAGGGCCGATTTATTTTGCATCCGAGCTGCTGAATTAAGATTTGAGAGGAGACCTTTTATGCTACTGTTTTTAAAAATACATGCTACTTTTGACTGTCAGCCCTGGATTTAGAAGTTTATTTTGCATATAAGAACTCGCAAGAATTTTCAATTAATTTTAAATACTTTTTTGCTCCTTTATCGTCAAAAAGTCGATATTCTACCATTTTCTTGTTTTTACTTACAATTTACTTCATTCTAGGCCAGTTTGATGCTGTACATCACATATTTGCCCTCACTGTGTTTGAAGATCAATTGTACTGGACAGACTGGGTGACCAAGAGCATTAAAAGATGTCATAAGTATCATTGCTCGAATTACACGACCATTGTTACGACAACTCATCGTCCCATGGATATTCAAGTGTTCCATCCTTACAGGCAAACACCATGTGAGTTACATAGCCTATTTCTGAACACAGCATTTAAGTTTCTTACTAATGTTACTTCCTATACTGTTTTAAATCATTTTTTCATAAAATTTTAGATGCTAAAACTAAATTATGCCTACTTTTTTGAGTCAGTATCATCAATTGTTGCTTCTTGTAATGTAACAACTATATTCTGTTTTATGTGATAAGCCAAAACTTTGTTTGACCATATGATATTTAGTAACCAAAACTTAGTATGAAACCAGCATTAGCTATGTTGTTTCCAAATGCTTAACATTTATCTGTGATGCCATCAGCTCACTGGTTTGTTTTATAATGAACCATTTTCAATATTTGTCATTTGGATTTGGTAATAGGATAGTATTGGCAAGACAAAGAGTTTGTAACTACTTTTGCATATATGTTTATAGTCCTTAATTAATATTGAAATTTGTAGTGAAAACGTCCAATCCATGTGCCACTGCCGGATGTACCACTTTATGTCTTCTGAAGCCAGGTGGAGATGCCCTCTGTGCCTGTCCCGAAAACTATGTGCTAGAAGATGACAATGTATCGTGCCGCAACAATTGTACGAGGTTCGTTATTCTACTATTATTCTGGTATTGGTTAATATCCTGGGCCTAGATGTTGTTGACCTAACAAAGAAATAAAAATAAACTCTCACATGACCAAAAAATGTTATTAACTTCTGATTTTATTCTAAACATTTCAATAAGTAAACTAAAATCAATCCTTTGCGACACCCGTACTAGTATATTTTAGTTCTAGGTGGCGCAGGTTCAATTCCTGTTGGATGCATACCTCCCTGGGTGCATTTCTCTCTTCTGTGTCAATAAAACTTTCATTGTGTGTGTCTATTACTTGATATTGTATGTCTTGCGTTTGGTGCAGCAAGGCCAAATATGGCCCTTGCACCACTCTAAACAAACCAACCCATACTAGTTTTGCATCAAGCAGAAAAGTCAAAGTTTAAAAAAGTCACTGAGTCACTGAATTTTATTCAGAAGATGCAGGTTCCAGAATGCAAAAAAAATTGCTTTACCAAACATGGAATACGTTGGACAGTACAGACCCTCTGGACGAAGCAAGAGAAGATCGGAGACGGTTATGAGTCCACTTGGAGACGATTGAGAAGTCACGTCAAGGAGGGAATGTCTGCCATTGCCCTACATGACTACAATACCGTAAGATGAATCGTCATGCGAAGCGAACGGTCCTGCTACCGGCCTGGCAGGCAAATGGGAATGTAAAAGGAAAGGAGAATCACTAAAGTCTCCGTTGCTGCTTAAATACTCGTGACCTACGTAGGCACTGATACCGCCGAAAACTTATTTTATTTGTAATTGCACACATGCAAAAAATTTATATCACCTGTTTTCAATCATTAAAAGCGGCTGATTTTTTTAATCTTGAAATATTTCTCGAAGAAAAGGTAAATTTTCCACTGTTGACCGTTTTTCTAAAAAAATTAAGATATTTTACCGTTACATTATATAAATATTAAGGGGAAAAAGTGCCATGTAAATGGTTTTTGTTGAAGGGTTGTTATGTAACGTAAGCATATCGGTTCAAATGTGCATAGTTAAAATTGTCACCTATTTAAAGCATTATTTCTGTTTTCTGAACTAATAGAATCTCAGCTGAGACATTAAAATTCCAAACAAATAAGTGAAAAACTCAAATAATATCTATAAAGTTTCACAGTAGTTTCTACCATCATTTCATTTTAGATCTTAAAATTAAATCTGAATTCTCTTGAGTATTGATATTTTTCTTAGTCCTTAGAATGGATTTGCATTACATTTTTTTTGTGTTGGTTGATATCTGTTGATTGAATATTCTTTGCAGCTCTCAGTTTGTGTGTACTGCCACCTACAAGTGCATCCCCAGCTGGTGGTACTGTGACACCCAGGACGACTGTGGCGACAAGTCTGATGAGCCCGATGACTGTCCTCCCTTTCACTGTAGCCCCGGGCAATTCCAATGCAACAACTTGTATTGCATTCAACCCAACCAGATATGCGATCGTGTCAGCCAGTGCAAGGACATGTCAGATGAGAAAGATTGTGGTATGGCTTTTCTATAATTTAACTTTAGATTGGGTATTCTATAAAATAAAGGTTTATATTTAAACCTAGAAGAACATTCAATAAATAGTGCTTGGAGGAATTAAGTACTTATGAATTTGAGGTGCTGGAAGGCCACAAAAAATCGTATTCAAGAGAGGCCTTAATCACTTCTAAAATATTTAAAAAGCTGTCAAAAGTCAATTCTGAGGTCAGTTAATTAAAAACTAATGTGTTGGAATTATTTCAGTCACAATTGAAATTTAAGTTTTCACGTTTCGGCATGCAGTGGCTTAAGCCCTGAAATGGATGTTTTTTTATTTTTAAATATCTATAGTTAAAACATAAATGAAACAAATGCCAAACTTTTTTTTTACATCGCTCGCCATCTGGCTTCTTAATACTTCTTTACTCAGTGCTCGCCCATCTTAAGTTATATAAGTGTGAAGTTATCTTAAGTGTTGAGCAATCATAAATTGTCTGCTGTTTATAAAATAGTCAGGAGAGTCAACAATATTACTTTAAAATAAGTGTGTATGCAGATAGTCATCAATTAGAATATTATGAATGCATGAAAAAAAAATTTATATTCTTCAAGTGAAATAATAACACAGGTGTACAAAATTAAACTTCAGAAAACTTGTTTGATATTTTTGCTTACACGTATTTATAAATACAATAAAGAAATGATTTTATCAGTTTATATTCTACTGGTTTTAAGTTACATGTTCTGGTGGCAAAAGTAATATTCAAATTATCAGTTCAACTTTCTGTCAATATCACTGTTGTTTTTGCTTCAGTTTTTTTTATGACATTTTTTGAAAGAATTTAATTCAAGAAAAAGGGAAAATATATTTAAAAAATTAAATTATTGTGAACTTGATCGTTTTAAAATTTCTTGATTTTCGTGTTTTAGTGTCGTAAGAATATATTGCTTTGATTCAGTATTAAATTTGTCCTAATAGTTTATAAGCAAAAGAAAAATAACATTATAAAATGAAACTATTTTAATTCTTATAGATAAGCATACATGTCTCTTGAGTCAATTTAAGTGTCCAAGAAATGGAACCACACAAGCATACTGTATTAGTTTAGCAAGCCATTGTGATGGAACAAAGGATTGCATTGGAGGAGAAGATGAAATTGACTGCAGTAAGTTTTTATGTTTGGCTTTGATCCCAATCTAATAGTTAGAACTTAATCTTGAGCATAGATTTCTAATGTACGCATCTATTGCAGCTCCTCGTACTTGCATGCCAAATCAGTTTCACTGTGCAAATTCTAAGTGCATCCCTGCCGTGTGGCAATGCGATGGAGATGATGATTGCGGGGATAATTCGGATGAACCAGCTAGTTGTGGTAAGTGGGTTACGATTATCATTATTTAAATAAAGGGATGCAGCAGCCTGGTTGAAAGAGTAAAATCGGAGGTTTGCTAATTTGAATCCAACCCAAGACCGTCGTGTACAAAAGGGGCTGGCGCATGTTAAATCTGTTGTGACCTTAAATGTCCTCACATTGGTGTGGTGGGGAAGTTTGAGAGTGAATTGCCAGCTTGGTTGTGACTGTTCTTCAAAATTACTTGGTGTTGTCCTTGGATCTTTTCCCTCGGGGGTTGATCCCGGACCGTAACCAATAGGCTATTGTGTTGTTCCAATGGGAAGTTGATTAAATATCTACTGTAATGATTAAAAAATTTTTAATCTATTTTTTTCATACCCTGAGCATGGTAACGCAGATAGGTTTGCAGATCCAACTTTAGTGCCATGAGTGTGTTCAATTAACTGCGCATTAAGGTGAAAATATGACAATTCCAATTTGGCAACTATCTTTGAAAGAAACAAAAAATGTTTGGTTGACATTTTTATCTCTTACTTGGTAAGCACATCATTTTCTCATCAAGTAAATTTTTCATAATACGCCTAATTCGGTTTTTTCACGAACCCTTTTTAAACGAATATGATTTAACTCGAATTCAAAATAAATATTTATTTCTCTTTTTTATTAGCCATTTTGATTTAACAAAAGTGTGCCATACCAATTTCTAAGAATTTTTTTTTTGTGGTATAGTAATATCATTTCTATATTACATGCTCTTTATAATATAAAAATTAAAGGTGAAACTGCATCTGCAGATAAATCCGCTGCTAAAGTACTCCCGCAGGAACTTACTAAAATTTCTGAAGATGAAGGGATACACTCCTGATCAAGTGTGGAGTGCAGATGAAAGTGGTCTGTTCTGGAAACAAATGCCAAACAAAATGTACCTTGCCAAATCGCAGAAAACTGCTGGTGGTTTTAAGGTAGCTAAGGATAGTATGACCTTATTATTTTGCTCCAACGTTTCAGGAAATCGTATTTTGAAACAACTACTAAACCCACCTTCCCACTGCTAAACAACAGCCCTAAACCCACGTTCAATGAGAGGTGTAGATATCAATAAACTACCTGTTCACTAGATGAATCCTGTTCTAAATGCAGATTTAATTAAAGAAGGTTGAACTGGCCAGAAAATTGGGTCATCATTTTGTCAAACAGGGTGGCGACAGAACCGTGAATTCAGGGAAATCAGGGATTTCTCAGGGAAGAATCATTTTCTGGAAAAATCAGGGAAGTTTCGTTTAACTCAGGGAAAAAGTTGGAATTTCGTTTTGCAAATGGCACCCATTTGGTACTTTTCCTTTAGCCATGCGGGCGCCACTTTGAACCAAAATCAAAATTTCTCCAATTTTGTTTTCATTTCGAAAATGAGAAGTGTATTTTTTACGTAAACATCCAGAAAAAAGAGTTATATACTGTAACGGCCAGAAATCCTGTAACCGAAGCCTACATCTGTGCCACGTCCCCTAATGTCAATAATAGTGGCTTTGAAAAATACTAACGGACGGAAAAATCTGCAAAAGTTAAACATCCGGTTCCGATTGAATCAACATTTAAAAAATAATAATAATTTTTTTCTAAAATACCTAGATTGGCGTTTTTGATTTTGGTCCAAAATAGCGCCCGGCTAACGGAAAAGTACTCGTTTAGATTGTGCATATGTTTTTTAATACATATGTGTTATAAGTTATTATTTGTTTTGAAAATTTTCGAACTCTGAGGTTTTTTTTCTTGAAAAGTTTGCGTTGCCCGTTACAGTTCTTTTCGTGATGGATTCATCATTGTCAAATGCGGCCAAAATCGTTTGCGAAAAGAGATCCTATGAAAATATAAATATTTAATTTAAATTATTTATTAATAGAAAATCAAACGTATAAGGTATCTATCTGGTGTAAAATTTTCCGCAGCTTTGAAATCCGTTGATATTTTCATTTTATTTTAAACAATCGCTGATTTAGAAAAAAGCACTGAATTACAATAGTCATAACTTTAATTATTTCTTTTGCTTCACCCGAATCCGTTACTTTTCAAAATGAATGAATCTCGAATCAAACAAAGGTCATTCTTGGTGGCGAAATTCGTATTGGAAAAAATTTTAAAGTTACAATTTAAAAATTAGTTATTTAAAGAAAATCATTTTTAGGTATCGATTTTAGGTATCGATCTAATGTGAAATTTTCCGCTGATTTCAAATCCGTTGAAAATTTTATTCTATCTTTAACGATCGCAAAGATAGAAAAAAGTAACGAAGAACGCCAGTTCGAACCAGAACGAACGAACTCGAATTCGTTGCTCAGGAAATCAAAATTAATTAATCTGATCTTTTTAACCACGAAGGTAGAATTCTTCACGGCGCCGGCGGCCAAATTGGAAAAAAAATAAAAGTTACAATTTAAAAATTATTTGTTTAAAGAAAATCACGTGTTTAGGTATCGATCTGTTGTAAAATTTTCCACAGATTTTAAATCCGTTGAAATTTTTCTTCTATCTTTAACGATCTAGGAGATAGAAAAAAGAACTACAAAACTCCAATTCAAACTTTTTTTCTTTTGTTCGTCAGCTAAAATCGTTGCTGAGAAAATCTAAAGAAAACGGAAAAAATAAATTTAGAATGTCATGTCTTTATACCGTATGCCATTCTAAGGAAAATAATAATAATAATAAATTAATCAATTTTTAAATGTTTTAGATTAAATTTTAAATTCGGGCGCGATTAAAAAATTGCAAAAAATTCGGACCACATGTTTGCTAATTTTCACTATTGTCAGTGCCATCGATTCATCAGGACACTGCGTACAGGACAGACAGACAAACACTTCCTTTTCTAATAGTAGAGATGTACCGAGCGCTGGCGCCATTGACGGATTCAGGGGCTGATGGCTGCTTTTGCAAACACATCAAAATAGTTAAAAATGTAAAATTAAATATTCTATCTATAACTGTGTATATTATTTGGTCTATTATGGAATACAGTAAAAATATTTTTTTCTTATCTTATTTTAATTCAGCTATCAGTCTAGTTTTTTAGTTCATCAAGTGTCAAGTTTATCATAATTACAGAAGAATTGTTCTGCGAACAAAAGGAGAAACTCAGGGAATTTCATGAAAAATACTCTGGAAATCAGGGAAAACTCAGGGAACTTTTTACTTCAATTTTTGTAGCCACCCTGTCAAACATGTTACTAATGAGAAATGTACTGGGAAGTTTCAGCATGAACTAAAGTTCTTTACAGCTTCTTACAGAAGTATATAACTGCTTAACCAAACACGAACACAACTATTAATAACTGAATTCGCTCGTAAAACCGGCGAAACATCGGGACCAGGGGAGATTTGTGTTGATTTTGCTAAAGAGATCACAGAAATAAATTCATTAATGGAGAAAAGGACGATTCCACGCAACATTTCCTGTGATAGCAGTGATATTCTAGTCGCATGCACCATTTATTGTTTTTATTATTAATTATTACTAGGGGGTTCCGCCCCCTGCTTGCTTACGCTCGCCAACCCCTGGGAATTGCTACGCAATCGCATTTGGTTTGCTTCGCAAACCAACAGTCCTTTTACATATGTCATTTGGTTTCCTTTGCAAACCAACATTCCTTTCGCAGAGTGAAACTATCTGAATAATTCGTATTATTCTGATTTCACTTTCCGATCCATGACGTCACAGCGAGGGCTTCGCCCCCTGCTCGCTTACTCTCGCCGACCCCCGTGGATTGCTACGCAATCCCGTTTGGTTTGCCTCGCAAACCAATACCTCTTTCACAAGTGATTTCACTTTATTTTACTTTAACACTTAATGCACCCTAAACTAATAGCCGCATCAGTAAAAAATTTTCTGTATCTTGTTCCCTGTACAATTTAAAGTAAACGGTGTTAATCTCCAAACTTTACGATCTGTACTTTGTACTTTCTCGGTAAACCGTAAGAGAACAGAGGGAAAAAAGCAAGCCTTTTTCCTTGCCAATTAAAAAGAAATCGTTTTTATGGCAATTGTTGCTACGATAAATTTGATATCTGGCAAACCCGATAGTAAAAAATACAACCCTCATGTGTTCCGCGAAATAAAAAATATGAAATTTGTGTCGCCAACTTTTGATTGCATCGAATTTATTTATGAACCAATTTTTTAAATAATTGTACCCTAAGAAAGAGTACATTCTGAGGTATACTGCGATATTTTCAAAATTGAAAACTAATAGTTATACAATATAGATATGACAGTTTTAGTTTTGTATCAGAAATTACGATCTGAAAGTTCTGAAAATTGTATGACCAACTTTTAATTGCATCGATTTTATTTATTAACCAATTTTAAAAATAATTGTACCATAAGAAAGAGTGTAATGTAATGTATTCAGTGATGTTCTCAAATTTAAAAAATAATGGTTTTTGCCATAGACATAACGGTTTTAACAAAAAGTAGCGAAAATATCCAAAGATTCCGAATTTTGTATGACCAACTTTTGATTGCATCCAATTTAATTATTAACCGATTTTAAAAATAATAGTACTGTAAGAAAGAGTACATTCTGAGGTATACTGCAATATTTAAAAAATTAAAAACTAATAGTAATAAGATATAGATACGGCAGTTTTAAAAAAAAAGTAACAAAAATGTCCCAATTTTTCCTCAATTTCAAAAAAATATGATCAAAAACCAAATTTTAATTTTTAAAAAAAATTTACGTTGAAAGGTACTTTTTAAAAAAAAAACTCACGGCTGAAGACTGAAAATTTGTATGTGTTTGGCTCACTTACGGAAGAAATTTTGCTTCTTCAATTTTGACACTTAATAAACCCTAAACTAATAGCCGCATCAGAAAAAAATCTTAATAATCGTCCAGGGAATACGATAAAGAACAAACCATGTTAATTTCTTTTTTTTCCGATCAGTACTTTCTCGGGAAACCGTCTAAGAATCGAGCTAAACAACACAGTTTTCAATCCTGCGGCGGCTGTAACTTTTTTTTAATATAGAGAGATATTATTCAGATTCAATTTTTTGTTCATAAAGAATTATTTTCATTTAAAATGCAAATTTACTTTAATACATATTCATTAGATGTGTATTTTGTTGAACTAAAATAATAAGCTTAAAACCAATATTTTCATATGGTTTTTAATTCTTTTGGCTGATTTTCTTAGATCAGGAACCAATCTCCTTTTCTTCCATAGATATTTTATTTACATGTATCCTTCAGGAACGTATCTGTAGCATAAAAGCAGAATTAGGTCTAATTCCGCCATTTTTTAAATTTAAGTCGAAAATCCGCATTGTTCGGCTTTCCTGCTACGTTTAAAATGATGAAATGAGTTGCTTATATCAGTTCAATGTTTCAGCCGACAGAGAGTGCCCGGCCACCTTCTTCCGGTGCAACTCGGGACGCTGCATCCCCTACTCTTGGAAGTGTGATGGGGACAGTGACTGCAAGGACTTGGAGGATGAGCCCGATTCTTGTGACGACACTACTACCTGCCATCCCTCTTACTTCAAGTGCCAGAACAATCGGTGCATACCGGAGAGGTGGCGTTGCGACTACGACGATGACTGCGGTGATTTGTCGGATGAATCCAACTGTGGTAGGCCTCATTATCTAGGCTACTGATGTTCAAACTAGGAATGCGACATTTACAGCAAAACGATGTTCAAAATTAAAACATTAATGTTGATAGTACATTGCTCATAAAACATCAATGTTTTTAAGCATCAATGTATTTTAAAAAATTTTCCCGTTTCCTAAAACTGGTTTAGCAACCTCAGACATTAATGTTTGCGGGGGTGGGGGGAATTTAATTTGTCATTTGCTGTGTTTATTAATTTATAACTAAGACTTTTTTTAACTGTCAAAACAATTAACAAATAATTTATTTACCAGTTAAATAATATAAAAGAAAATAATATTTACAACACTTTGACATAGTTTCTAATAACTATAAGTATAATTAGGTAGGTAGGTAACAATACGTATTGTTAATTGTTATTAATTATTTATCAACTTATGTGGGGAAAACACAACAAACTTATTTTTTAATTACTGCAAATAAAAAATATTGGGGCCTATAATTATAGGCCCCAATATTTGTTATTTACAGTTTATGAAAAAAAAGAAGTTTGTGACCTTTCTCCACCTTAAGCCGACTTCTTTTTTCACTAACTTTCCCAACACTTGGGGAAAAAACTCTTTCTGATCGGACAGCTGTCTTCATTACTGACAGATACTTAGTTGCACTGTTATTTTTCTTAATTTTTACTGTGGTGCTTTTTTTACTCAAAAGTAAAACATCGACAATGTTAAAACATTGATGTGAAACAAACATTGACTCCAGTAAATTGATGGTAAATACATCAATGTTTTATAAAACATCGACATTGATGTCGCATCTCTAGTTTAAACTAGGCTTCACTTCTGGGTTCTGCATAACCCTTTTAGGAGTTCTGAATTTTTTTCAATTGAGAATTTTGTTTATCCCCTTCACTTCCAACCATATAAAAATTGTTTAAAAATTAGGTGTTTTTTTCATGATAAATATTATGAAATACTTCAAAGTTCTCAAGTAAATTCCTCTTTTACATGGTGGCATCATAGAGGCTAAATATTTTAGGTACGCATATGTGAACCTAAAGTATGACATAATAAATAATTTTCAAATAAGATATTTCTGAAATCAGTTAAACTGTATCATCGTGTATTTTAAGAATTTATCAACTAAAACCCATTAACTAAAGGATTTAAAAATCATTAAAAACAAGTGAAATTTACTTACTTTTACGAGCACATTGAGTCAACGCCATTTCTTCCAAATTGCTTTTGAATAATAAACATTCCACAGGAACTACCAATTTTTACGGCCATCTATTGGTGTCAATCGGAAGCTAAGACGTCCACGCTCGTGTAACCAAGTTCTTAACTACCAATTTTTTCAGAAAGATTATTTTTAAGGTGAAAGAGTCGAGGTCCTTGTATTTGGAAACAAAGAGATTATTTTATTTTTTATAGAAAAATAAACAAAACATTCATTACAGTATGATTCATAAAGGCTTCAACCTAAATCGCCTTAGCCTCTCCTAAGAGGCTTGTTTATGCCTGCTCATAAGAACTTATAGATGTCTACCAAGAGATCTACAGAATATTAATGCAGTGTTATTTTTAAGTAAAGCTCTTGTCCCAGATTTCTTGCTCAGAGTTGTTCAGAATCTTTGCTTGCTTTCTACTTCTTACTGGACATGCTACCTGCAAAGAACTTTACTTTGTATTGAAATAGCGAGATCAGCTATTGCTCTCTTTGCAATCTGGAGGAAATGACTAGAGACCCTTCTTGAAGATAGCCTGAAAATTTCTGACAATGCAGTTGCAAATACTGTTGTAAATTTAATATTTTTTATTACTTCATACCTCTATTAGACTTCTCCTCAACATATGACAGGGAAGCCAGAGGATGAAAAAGCATTTAAATAAAGCTCTAAATGAACACATTGTTTTTTTGACAAGTCAAAAAAGTGGTCTATATACACAAAATCAATTTATTAAAAGCTAAATTTATTAATAAATTTCTAAGTTTTTAAACTCGATTAAGTAAAGATATTTTATACATATTGAAATGTATAGTTGCACAGCAATTATTTGTGTGAATTAAGGGGGCATAGTACCTTTTCAAGTCAAAAATTGATCCTGTTTACATACTGTTTGATAAGTTTTATAAAAATGTACTTATTTTATAAAATTGGATTAATTTTTGTAATTTAATATATGTTTTAAAATAACATGAAATATGTACACAAAAATAGTTTTAAAAAAACATACACTTTGCTATCTGCAAGATAACTTTTGAAAGAAACATAGTAAAATCAAAATTCTTATGTTGAAGCTAAATATTACCCTTATTCTGTGAACCTAAAACTTTAAAGTTTTCTACTATTTTAATATTTTTAAATTTAAAGATGCATAAAAGTTTTAAATTATAGAAATTTGTAGTGTTTATCATTGCCAATCATTAAAATGTATAGGTCCCATTAACATAATTGAGGTTCCACAGAATGCATATCTATACGTAGAACATTCATGTGAAATATTATAACCATACAATCAAAAAATTTTGATAATCTTGCAGGAAAATGTGAAGGAGCAAAGGTATTTTGTCCTCTTAAGGATATCATATTTACATTCTGAAATGGATACAATTTGGCTGAAATTACAATAATTAGGTTGTAGTTGATGTAAAACAGTTAACTTAGTGTGAGACTGTAAATTTAATATACAATGCATTTTGTTGTATTACACTGAACAATGTATCCCACTGGCTGAAAATCACTATTCAAAGGTCTTCTTTCTCATGTTCCAGTGCTCAGAAATTGTTCCGAAAGTGAATTCCGCTGCGATAATGGGAAATGTATAAGTTCGTCTTGGCGGTGTAATGGTGAATCGAACTGTGGCGATGACAGCGATGAAAACAACTGCAGTAAGTCTGAAACTCAATATGTACTGCTTTTCAATACTTTTAAAGAATTCTTACTGTACTTGTTTCTTTAAGTTTCTATATTGTTGATTTCGAGCAAAACCTCATTTAACTTAATTTGTTTTTACTGTTCAGCTGTTTAAAGGCTAACAAATTGTTTTTAGATAAAATTTTAACCTATAAGCATTCCGATACCGTTATTTATGTTTTAAACATTTTGGTATAACAATATATTTTTCTTATTATCATAAAAATTAGCATTTAGTGTGAAAAAGTATCAGGTAATTAGTTTCTGTTCTAAATCAATTGCGAATTATGAAATATGTCTTTGATGTTAGTGTGTGATGTGTTTGCCAACATTTTATTCAAATGTCATTTGATTTGTTTTCAGCCATAACTTGTAAAGCAAATGAATTCCTCTGTAAGTCAACTAACTTCTGTATCATGCGCGATTGGCATTGCGATGGGGACACAGACTGTGCCGATGGATCTGATGAAGAAGGATGCAGTAGGTTTATTAAGCATTCTTACTTTAAACTTTAAAAAGAAAAACATTTTGTAACTTTTAAACTAATTAGTATTTCTAATTATTTGCAATGTACCAAATTGGCAAGTGTTCTCGTTTTCATTATTTTTATATTTAGAAATTTTATGAAATGTCAATTTGTTCTATTCTTTTTAGACTCAAATTTTTCAGTCAAAACAATGTAAACAATGCATTGCTGTTTTTATAGTGTAAAAATATATGTTTTATACATAGAAAAAGATATAGCTATCAGAAGCTAGAATTAAATTATGTAGTGAACAGTGTTTATTTTAAATAAAACTGATATGGTTCTTTTTTTGTGTGGGATTTAAAAAATGCTTAAGTAGTAATAAAAAATTGAAATGGAGGTTTAATTATATTCTTACAATAGTTTTCCAAGTAGAAAAAATGTAGCCAAGACAGCAAAAAAGTTGTAGATCAATTAATTAACTGGTAATGATCAATCATTCATTGTTCAGATTAACAATTTCAGGATAATTATAATTAATATAGTTATGATAGGGGTTGGAGAAAGGCAAAAAATTCTTTAAAATTTTCTTTAAAAAGTTTAAAATGCTGTTAAGAATTAAAAATTATGTCCTTTATATATAAATGTGAAGAAAAATCCCTTTAAACAGTGTACAACCTTTTCTATAAATTATGAATCAACACAGTTTTCTCATCTTTTTCTTTGCAAAGTGCATCTCAGTACAAGTTTAAATTTGAATACATACACATTGCTAGAATGAATAAATTTTATCTTGATACAATTGCAATTTTTTTAGATTAATTGATACCATATGAGCGAGTATACGGTTGTAATATAACATCTCTATGGTATTAGTTTTAATTTTGGAAATTGTTAATTGCAGTATATGTATCCAAATTTTCTTGCATGACAGAAAAGTCGATTCTGTAACTTGGCTCTTGATTCAAAGAGGAATCGACTTACGAGCTTGTATGCATCCCAAGTTTAATGTCTTGCCCTCTTCCTTGTTTTTAGATAAACCATGTCAGAGAGGTCAGTTTGCTTGCCACAATGGGGTTGAGTGCATCTCAGCCCTGTGGCAGTGTGATGGAGAGAAGGATTGCTCAGATGGAACGGACGAAGATAACACCTTATGCAGTGAGTATCTTGCTCCTGGCCTTTCTGCTTTTAAAAATTGCAGTCAATTAAGCAATCAAGAAAACAATGGATTCAGTTTTATTAATGTAAAGATACTCGTGATGTTTCTGATCTCGGGTGAATATTCATACACTCTAAGACAAAAAAAATGATGCACCAAGAAGGAGTTGTCTGATTGCGATCAAACTGGGTGAATATGAAGAACATACAAAGAAACACAAACAATTAAAATTTCAGAACAATAGAATGATTTATAGAGTTTGACCGTTACAAAGAGAATAAGTCGATAAGCATTGGTCCACCTCTGGCCTAGATGCAAGCTGTCACCCGGCGTGGCATAGACTGAAAAAAGATCCCGGATGGTGTCTTGCGGAATTTCTTGCCGTCTCCAACTGTCCGGCTAAATGGTCAACATTCCAGGTTGGTTGCAATCGCCTTCCATTACATCCCAAATGTGTTCTATTGGAGAGATATCAGGACACCTAGCTGGCCAAGGAAGTGTTGGGAAAGTTCAAAGACAATTCATAGCAACATGTGCCGTGTGTGGCTGGGCATTATCTTGTTGAAACCCACGTCCAGGGTGTCGCAAAATGAACGGTAACACAACCTGTCTTAGAATGTCGTCTACATACCGCTGTGATGTAAGAGTGCACAAATGACTACCAAAGTGCTATCAAAGGAGATGGCACCCCAGGCCCTAATGCCCTTTTGTGGTCGTGTGGCGTTCGATAGTGAGGGCAGGATCCCCACGGCTCCCCTGGACGTCTCCAGAAACATCTGCGTTTGTTGTCAGGACATAGTTGGAAAACGGGACTTGGCACTAGAGACTATATGTCCCCAGTCAGCGCTCTTCCAAGTGAATCAAGCCGTGGACAGCTCCTTGGTGTGTCGATTTTTTTTTGTTACAGAGTATATCACATCTTTGGCAAAATTAGTCGAGATTTTGATGGACGAGATAAACATAAGAAAAATAATTTTTTAACATCTTTTTTACATTTTTATAATTTGTATGTTGAAAAGGTAACAGATTACCATTTCCTCCTTCAATTACCTCCTTGGTGCATCGTTTTTTTTTTTTTTGTTATAAAGTATATTTGAAATAAGATTTTTGTAATTTTTAGTGAAAAGTTAAGGTGTACGTATGCTCTAGAAATAACAATAATCGACCAGAATATCGATTTTTTAAAATTGCTTTAAAATATTTTCCAACTCCTTAGTCTTACCAAGATCTTGTAAATATTCTGGAACTTTTTTCTAGTTGCTAGGGCTTTTCATTAGGTTCTGTCATCAGTACAAACATGTTTCCAGAACTTTAAACTCAATTTCAGAACTGTTCTTTGCAATATTGTGCTTTGTTCAAACAATCATAACTCAACAATGGATATTGATTTATTATGATTAGTTTTGCATCATTTTAATCTTTATAACACAAAGGATGTTTTGACAGTCAATCAGTTATAGTTATAAAATTAAATTTTGGTTGATTTTCAGCTGTCAAAATTTCTTTCTTGATGAAAAAATTGTAAAAACCTATTCCCTCTAGCAACTTAATTGGATGTCAACGTGAAGAATATTATATAGGAACAATTTTCAATAGAATTGTCTGTTTGAACAAGTTAGAATTTGAGACATGACTCCTCAAAAAGCATCCAAATTAAAAAATTAATGATTACTTTAACCTGATTTTTTTACACTGAAATTGGTTTAAGTATACAAAAATATTATTCGATATAAAAATATATATTATACATAAAAATATATATTCTGTTTAAAAATATACTATATATTCTGTTTAAAAATATATATTCTATATAAAAATATATATTCTATGTAAAAAATAGTGTATACATACTCCTTAAATAGTAATAATGAGCTGTGGCTGTCTTTCAGGGAAACTCTCATGTCCACCTGGACGCTTCCGCTGTGGAAATAATGTTTGTATCCCTCAAGATAAACTATGTGACGGTAATGAAGACTGTGAAGATAAAAGTGATGAATTACAGGCATTTTGTAAGAATCCCATTTGGTTTTCCAGCTGTAAACCATTTGCTTTTATATCTGTTAAGAGAAATGTTCCTGATCAGTTAATTAGTATAAATTTATATAATAGCAATTGCTAGTAGCTCCCCTTTTCAATGACATTTTTTTGACATAGAACCCTCTGGAAAACTACCGCATTTGAAGAAAAATTACAAATGTATCTGCCCATAATTTTGTAATTTTACCAAAATATATATATTCAGCTGTGTGTAGTTTTAGAATTTCAAAAAATAATTAGGAAATAGGACAACTTATACTCAAATTATAAATCTATTTCTTTAAATAAAATAACAAAACTAAATTGAGGGCAACAATAGCCCAATTAGAAGATTAGTGGATTAACAAATGGAGGGTGCAGGTTTGAAACTTGATCCAATAAAGACAGTTATGTATGTGGGGAGTGGTGCATGTTGAATCTATCAAGTCGCAAATGTCCTTGCCTTGGCATGATGTGGGAATTAGGGAGAGTGCGATCCCAGATCAGGTATTGACTTCATAATATGACTATGGTTCAAAACTATGAGGGGTTGTTTTCTCATCTTTCCCTTTGGGATTAGAGTGGGGTGCCAGCTCAGGTGTCACCTCGTCATCTGAGCGCGGTTCAAAATTACATGGTGTGGTCCTAGCATCTTTCCCTTTGGGATCGATCCCATACCGTCGTCGATAGCCCCTCCTGTCGCTCTGGTATGACGTTAATTAAAAATACCAAAACCCTTTAGGATTAATCCCAGACCATTATCAATAGCCCGTTGTGTTGCTCCAGTGCGACATTAATTCAACTACCAATACAAAACTAAATTTCTCTTGCTCACTAGGTCTCTCAATAGTAATAGCAATTAATATCAATCAAATCTATAAATTAAAAATAGCTAATGGTAAAGATGAGCCCAATGTTGTGGTATCAATTTCTCTATGTTCAGCTCCTTCAGAAGAGTCCTTAAATCTCCACAGATAATTGTTAGCAGTTGGTTCCTGTTTTTAGTTAAAATAATCAATGACAATGTTTGACTGTTGTGAGTGTTTGTATGGTTGAATGGATTAATATTTGCTTAATATGTTTAGAGGACACTGTTTTTAGCATCTTATTACCCACTCTTCTTAATGCCTCCCTGGGTCAAGGGAGCTGTCATGGCTCAGTGGATACACCCACTGTGCTCACAACCTGCAAGTTGTGTAAGAGGAGCGAGTTCAATTCCCCTCTGGTATATTTTCTATTCTGGGTCAGTAAACTTTCCTGGCATGTGTATGTAAATTACTTGATCCAGGTCTGCCAAATATGGCCAAAATTAATAAGTGTACCATAAAATCTGAAAGACAACCAACCCCATGGTGCTGCATTGCCCCCCCCCCCCCAATTCCTGCTTTTGGGAAGCTGCTTTCGACCAGGGATTTATGTTAAATTTCTATCTAGTCAAAATATTATTAATTTTGAACTGCCCTTGACAGTGAAAAGACTGATGTTAATGTTGTGTGACTTTAAGTGTAGAAAACAATTCTGTGAAGTATTTCTCATAATAAAGTCATTTTCGCTTCAGGTCATGTGATGCGATGCCAGGATCACGAGTTCAGGTGTGCCAGTGGCCATTGCATCAACTCCACTTTCCGTTGTGATCACTTCGAAGATTGCGGAGACAATTCGGATGAAATAGATTGTGGTAAGAATAAACAGATTTCTATTTCAAAGATTTTTAGGGAAATGCAACATTTGTGCCTAAATTTCTGTAACAGATGATGTTTTATTCTATTTGAATTAAAAGTGCAGTTAAGGCAGTTTACACACTGACAAAACTGGTGCCGGGCTTGACCCCGTGGGGTCTCTCACGTGCACTGGTATTTTGGGTGCTGATTAGTTTGTTTTGTCTTTGAGGACAGAAAGATGTCTGCCGCTTTCCGGGGACCTTTATAGCCTTGGGCTGTTTATTGTGCCCTGAGAAGTAGAAAATAGGCCAAAACAAAAGACTGGGTGCATCCCTTTTTGACTGAGATGCTGGGAGGGTATTTTTTTCATTTGAATGTCATTTGAAAATTTAGAAAGGATTATTCCAAATTCTACTAATTTTGCATGAATATGAATACGTTCAATTTTATAGAAAATAAGCACCAAGATACTATAATAAACATGCATTTCTCCAAAGGAAATTACCACAATGACAATAAGGTAAACAAATGCGCTTTTATTTGCCACAATACAAAAATTGGCTGAAATAAAACAATGGCAAGATTGGTGTTCAAGTCAAAAGTAAACAAACATGTAACAGGAAATAAAAGGTGAAGGGTAAGAACAAGGTATGCCTATCACCAATGAGAACATTTCTGCGTCTGACTTGTGGTCGCTATCGGCAGCATATGCCAGAACTCTAATTTCTCCTCCATATTTTCTTTTCACAGTTACTTGATAATGTCTAGTAATTGTGAAAAGACTTGCTATTTTTCGAAGCTTGACCACATATGGCACATGTTTCCTTAAAACCCAATCAAAATAACCTAGTTAAAAATAATATTGTTTTGCTTGCATTTTTTAGACTATGGACCATGTAGTTTTGGAGCCTGTTCACAGCTGTGCATTGCCAAGAAAAAGGATGCCTATGCATGCAGTTGTGTTCCTGGATACCACCCAGTGCCTGGTGAAAAAGGCTCTTGCCATGCAGAAGGTAAAGGCGACCCCCCCCCCTTCCTTTATACGCTTTTTATCGACTCCTCGAATAATTATGTTTCTGAAAGTCTATTTTAACTACAACACTGTTCTTTATATCTATGTTGGTAAATTGATCTGCCAACTGGTTACATGTTCATACGGACATATCGGCAGAAAACGAATTAAGGAACATTGGAGCTGGAATCTTGTACAACTGCTTCAGGCTTCATAGTCCTGTGGAGAAATACTACAGTAACTTCGATTAGGAGATTGCTACCATTTGCCTGGCCGTGGATGAAGTCCTGTTGTATGTTTCAACAATGTTGTGTATGTTTCATCAATACTTAGACAGTAGTATTAACTCTCATCACCCATAATGGAAACAAATATAATTTTGAGCATTGATGTAGAGGATAAACCAAGCCACTTTGCAAAGGTTAAGAAAAAAATTGCCTTACAGTGGAATTCCAAGTCACCACTGAACCAACTGGCTAAGGCACAGTTGCTTTAACCTAAATCCCCTTTACCTCTACTTAACATCAAGAGTCTTATAGGCTGGTAATATTTCTAATAAATAATACTAATAGACTGAATCTACAAAGAGAAGTCTACAAAAAAGAACTGGAATGTTTTATATTGAGGAATAAATGTCATCCACTATCATGGGGACAGTGTCTTTAATATTTGTTATGGAGGTTTTTTTTTTTTTTTTTTGTTTATTGGACTAAGGTTTTCATATATATAATAACGAATCTTTCCCACTTTTGTAAAACATTTTGTCGTATGTTTGTAATTCTTTTGTGAATTTTCAGAAATATTTATTTCCACAAACCTTTTTCTATTATTTCAGGAGACGAGGCTGTCATTTATTTAGCAAGTGAAAACGAATTGCGCCAAATCAACCCGTACAAACCGATGGCCCAGGAGTTGAATGACGTGTTGGATCCAGAGATCAATAAAAACCGCATCGATTCCATCGATATTCTGTACAGGGATTCTGAAGTTATTCTCTTTTGGGTTAATGTCCACCAGAAAGCAATTTATCGCTACAGATACAGTTTGCCAAAAGGAAATGGATCTGTCAACCACAGGGTGAAACGAGAAGAAAATCCTATTATAGTAGTAAGTGTTAGCATATATTCAAACAGTTAAAAATATAAAACTATCTATCTTCTCTTCCTCTCCCCGTAATGTTGCCGACCAACCGTCTGGTGGTCAAGGTGTTGGCCTCTAGATCGGAAAGTTCCCGGTTCGTTTCCGGGTCAGTGTATGGATGTTTGTAAGGGTATGGTGTAGAGGCTGCCGGTACACCGTAAAACTGTCGTGGCCCTAAAGTCCTCGCTTTGAGTTAGTGTGAAAAGTGGGGTGGCAGCTCAGGTGTTGTCTCGCCATCTGATCATGGTTCAAAATGATGTGGTGTTGTCCTCAGATCTCTCCCTTTGGGAGTTGATCCTGGACCATCATGTTGCTCTAGTACGACGTTAATTAAAAAATTACCAATTACCTCCTGTCACGCCAGTAACTTGTAAAACATAGGGTAGGCCTAAGGGGTGCACCACAAAAATTGTTTCTGAAAATGGCTTCACGAGTACAAACGGTTGAGAACCTCTGCTCTAGCAAGTGGTGAGTAGAGTGGAGTGGAGTGAGCATCTCTGTGTTAAAATTGAACTGTAATTTATTTAAATTTATACACACACAGAAAAGAGGAATTATTAGACAGCACATTCATACACTGGGGAGAAAAACAACAGAACCTGCCTCTTTTACAACAAGGAAGGGGTTTCTCGAAGCTCGGTGGTTCTGTGAGGCTCTATTTCTCCCTGGGTGTATTTTTCTCTTCTGTGTCGGTAAAGCTTTCCTCGTATTGGTGTCTGTCGTTGATCATCTCGTGTTTGGCACAACTTCACCACATATAGCTCCTGCAACGTATAAAACAACCAATGTAATTTTATATTCTAATATTCAGTTGTAGTATTCACTTAAGCTTCGGTTTCCTAAGAAAGCGTAGCCGTGATGTATCGGTGGGTGACGTCACTAAAACGTTGTTTATACTAACACATGGTGTTGGTTTCCTAGAGAGCGTTGTTTATGAGCATAACGAAAATGATCGGAGCCGCCATTTCCATGACTGTCGTCATAGCGGTCTCAAACAGTTGGGGAACGTTTTTTCTCTTGTAGCGGCCAGATTTCATTTCCTGCTCCAAACGATTCGAACGAAGAGGAGCGAAATAAATAAACATTTCTGACTATCATTTGATTCATTCGTTTTTGTAAAATCGGGATCGTTAAACACAGAATAAAAATTTCAACGGATTTGAAATCTGCGGAAATTTTGACACCAGATCAATACCTTAAATGTGATTTTCTTTAAATAAATAATTAATTATTTTATAAATAATTAAATAATCAAATGGTAAATAATTGAATAATAAAACTGTTTTTGATATTGATCTGGCGTAGAAATTTACGCTGATTTGAAATCTGTTGAAATTTTCACTCTACCTTCAACGATCCCAAAGTTAGAAACTTTAAACTAGAGAATAAAAAACCACTTTGTTTTTTTTCTCGAATAAAATAAACCACGACTGCCGTCTGTGTTGCCCATTCTCCAACGTATTCTGTCCGTCTAAGTTGACACCTCTGGATTTTTGTTTAGACGGCCGTCTAGTTGCATCATGACGTATCACTGCTATTATAAAACGGCTCCACTTTCTTAGGAAACCAAAGCTTTAGTAAATGGCGCTCCACTCTGCCTTTGTGCAGAGGAGTATAAAGTAGGTTATTCAGTACTAAGCTCTAGCAGACGCTACTTGCATCTAAGCGAGACGAACCATGTAACCTGTTATTGTTTTATTAAAGTTCTTGTTACTGTTCCGGAAGTGCATTCTATGTGCAACCATATTCAACGATCCCAACACAGTTATATTTTTAGTGTCTGAAGATTGAATTCTGTTAAATTCTGGTCTTGTCACGGCAACTCGTATACATTTGTATTTTATTGCAGATACATGACCTTACCGAACCCAAGAGCATTGCAGTGGACTGGGTGAACAGCCACATCTACTGGGTAGATGCGGGGACAAATACCATTTCTCTTGCCTCACTTGATGGGACTCTGCGTCAAACCATCATATCTACTAGCCTGGATGAACCTAATGATATTGCTGTGGATCCTGAAGCTGGGTATGACTCTTTTATGTTGAAGAGACCACATGTTAACGTGGATCTTAAACCTTCCAGAACCACGCATAGTGTCTGTGCTTAAGTGGTTAGTTTTCGTAATTGATTGCATTTGTTGCTGGCAGTGTTGTCACTCACATTTCTACCTTATTTAAATCCTTTTGTAATGAATTTAAGCATTAATATTCCAAACTTCAATGGGAAATAAAATGAATCAAAAATATGAAGCGCAAGTTTTGAACTTTTCACAGGTATAAATTTTTATTTCCAATTAAATACCTTCAAAAGTTTACACCTCAGTGGTGTTACTTCACTTAGCTTCTGATCTTCCTGTTCAATTGTTTACTTGTGTAACAATGTCCATAACTTTATGTCGTCTGTCTTGTGTTTGATGTAGCTTGGTCAAATATGGCTCTTGTACCATAAAGCCTGACCACTACCACAGAATTGATTTTGATTCCTGTGACGACCCTAGGTGAATTTATTCCGAGTCGGTGAAACTCGATCGGCTGTGGTGGAGCAGTTGGTTGAGTCACTGATCCACAACCCGAGGGTCGCCAAGTTCGAAAATTGTTTCGACCATCAAATGGTTTGATCTGGTCCACTGACCGTGATTCAGAGGTGTCTTCAGATCTATTCCTTTGAGATTGATTCCTGATTGCGCTGATAGCCCACCCATTGCATGTCTCCACTGCGATGTACAATTCAACTACCTACCTACAATTATTTGACAATGTATGTCTTTTGTTTGGCACAACATGACCAGCCAACCTTTCACAACAAAATATTTAGCCATCGTGGGAATTCGATCTAATGGGATTCCACTGCCACTGAAAAATGCAGCAAAACTGAATCAAAGAAACTAGATATTTCTCTTTACAGAAGTGTTTATGTTAAACCTCTTCCAGATTCATCTACTGGACTGATTGCGGTGCCTATCCGAAAATCGAGAAGGCTCAGCTGGACGGAAGTGAGCGCAAAGTGATTGTGAGCAAAAACATCATATGGCCCACCGGCATTGCTATTGATTACCCTGCCAAGAGGATTTACTGGGCGGATCCAAAGGGATCGCGTGTGGAGTCTGCAAATACAGATGGCAGACACAGGCACTTAGTGAAAGCTTTTGGTGTTGGTAAGGAGGCTTGTATTTTCTTAGAAACTTACTTATTGTTTCTTGTGAGTCAGTACAAAAGGGGTCGAGTCAAAATCGTGACTTCTCAGAATCTCTAGTTGAGTATTTCACCTTCTCACTAATATTCGGTAAGAGAAAGACACATGCCAAGTTACAAATAATTGTAATTTAGATTTGTAGATTTTCACACACACTTTTTAGCATATTATATTATTTCTCTATAGTAAAAAGAAGTTACTGTAGCCCCCGCATGATTGAAAATTCGCTTTTTCCCGCTCGATTCTCTGACGGTTTCCCTGGAAAGTAAGTGTCAGAAAATTGTGAAATTAACATGTTTTGTTCAAAATTGTACAGGAAACAAGACGGAGAAGTTTTTTTTCTGATGTGGCTAATTAATTAAG